>CAWUFW010000601.1:0-661213 GCA_963921515.1 Calotriton arnoldi
TTTCAGAGTCTAGGGCAATGCAGTGGTGTTCGGGCAGTGTAGGGGGTCGTGCTGGGGCTGGTGTTTCAGGGTTTTGGGCAGAGCAGTGGTGTTTGGCAGTGTAGGGGGTCGTGCTGGGGGTGGTGTTTCAGGGTTTAGGGCAGTGCAGTGGTGTTCGGGCAGTGTAGGGGGTCTTGCTGGGGGTGGTGTTTCAGGGTTTAGGGCAGTGCAGTGGTGTTCGGGCAGTGTAGGGGGTCTTGCTGGGGGTGGTGTTTCAGGGTTTAGGGCAGTGGTGTTCGGGCAGTGTACGGCGTCTTGCTGGGGGTGATGTTTCAGGGTTTAGGGCAGTGCAGTGGTGTTCGGGCAGTGTAGGGGTCTTGCTGGGGGTAGTGTTTCAGGGTTTAGGGTGGTGCAGTGGTGTTCATGCAGTATAGGGGGTCGTGCTGGGGGTGGTGTTTCAGGGTTTAGGGCAGTGCAGTAGTGTTCGGGCAGTGTAGGGGGTCGTGCAGGGGGGTGTTTCAGGGTTTAGGGCAGTGCAGTGGTGTTCTGGCAGTGTAGGGGGTCATGCTGGGGGTGGGGTTTCAGGGTTTAGGGCAGTACAGTGGTGTTCGGGCAGTGTAGGGGGTCGTGCAGGGGTGGTGTTTCAGTGTTTAGGGCAGTGCAGTGGTGTTCGGGCAGTGTAGGGGGTCATGCTGGGGCTGGTGTTTCAGAGTTTAGGGCAGTGCAGTGGTGTTCGGGCAGTGTAGGGGGTCTTGCTGGGGGTGGTGTTTCAGGGTATAGGGCAGTGGTGTTCGGGCAGTGTAGGGGTCTTGCTGGGGGTGATGTTTCAGGGTTTAGGGCAGTGCAGTGGTGTTCGGGCAGTGTAGTGGGTCTTGCTGGGGGTAGTGTTTCAGGGTTTAGGGCAGTGCAGTGGTGTTCGTGCAGTATAGGGGGTCGTGCTGGGGATGGTGTTTCTGGGTTTAGGGCAGTGCAGTAGTGTTCGAGCAGTGTAGGGGGTTGTGCAGGGGGTGGTGTTTCAGGGTTTAGGGCAGTGCAGTGGTGTTCGGGCAGTGTAGGGGGTCGCGCTGGGGGTGGTGTTTCAGGGTTTAGGGCAGTGCAGTGGTGTTCGGGCAGTGTAGGGGGTCATGCACAGGGTGGTGTTTCAGGGTTTAGGGCAGTGCAGTGGTGTTCGGGCAGTGTAGGGTGTTGTGCTGGGGCTGGTGTTTCAGGGTTCAGGGCAGTGCAGTGGTGTTCAGGCAGTGTAGGGGGTCGTGCTGAGGCTGGTGTTTCACGGTTTAGGGCAGTGCAGTGGTGTTCGGGCAGTGTAGGGGGTCATGCTGGGGCTGGTGTTTCAGGGTTTAGGGCAGTGCAGTAGTGTTCGGGCAGTGTAGGCGGTCATGCTGGGGCGGGTGTTTCAGGGTTTAGGACAGTGCAGTGGTGTTCGGCCAGTGTAGGGGTCGTGCTGGGGCTGGTGTTTCAAGGTTTAGGGCAGTGCAGTGGTGCTCGGGCAGTGTAGGGGGTCGTGCTGGGGGTGATGTTTCAGGGTTTAGGGTAGTGCAGTGGTGTTCGGGCAGTGTAGGGGTCGTGCAGGGGCTGGTGTTTCAAGGTTTAGGGCAGTGCAGTGGTGTTCGGGCAGTGTAGGGGGTCGTGCTGGGGCTGGTGTTTCAGGGTTTTGGGCAGAGCAGTGGTGTTCGGGCAGTGTAGGGGGTCATGCTGGGGGTAGTGTTTCAGGGTTTAGGGCAGTGCAGTGGTGTTCGGGCAGTGTAGGGGGTCGTGCTGGTGGTGGTGTTTCAGGGTTTAGGTCAGTGGTGTTCGGGCAGTGTAGGGGGTCTTGCTGGGGGTGATGTTTCAGGGTTTAGGGCAGTGCAGTGGTGTTCGGGCAGTGTAGGGGGTCTTGCTGGGGGTAGTGTTTCAGGGTTTAGGGCAGTGCAGTGGTGTTCGGGCAGTGTAGGGGGTCATGCTGGGGGGGGTGTTTCAGGGTTTAGGGCAGTGCAGTGGTGTTCGGGCAGTGTAGGGGGTCGTGAAGGGGGTGGTGTTTCAGGGTTTAGGCAGTGCAGTGGTATTCAGGCAGTGTAGGGGGTCGTGCTAGGGGTGGTGTTTCAGGGTTTCGGGCAGTGCAGTGGTGTTGGGGCAGTGTAGGGGGCCATGCAGGGGCTGGTGTTTCAGGGTTTAGGGCAGTGCAGTGGTGTTCGGGCAGCGTAGGGGGTCGTGCTGGGGGTAGTGTTTTAGGGTTTAGGGTAGTGCAGTGGTGCTTGTGTAGTGTAGGGGGTCGTGCTGGGGGTAGTGTTTTAGGGTTTAGGGTAGTGCAGTGGTGTTTGTGTAGTGTAGGGGGTCATGTTTTAGGGTAGTGCAGTGGTGTTTGGGTAGTGTAGGGGGTCGTGCTGGGGGTAGTGTTTTAGGATTTAGGTTAGTGCAGTGGTGTTTGGGTAGTGTAGGGGGTCGTGCTGGGGGTAGTGTTTTAGGGTTTAGGGTAGTGCAGTGGTGTTTGTGTAGTGTAGGGGTCGTGCTGGGGGTAGTGTTTTACGGTTTAGGGTAGTGCAGTGGTGCTTGTGTAGTGTAGGGGTCGTGCTGGGGTAGTGTTTTAGGGTTTAGGGTAGTGCAGTGGTGCTTGTGTAGTGTAGGGGGTCATGTTTTAGGGTAGTGCAGTGGTGTTTGGGTAGTGTAGGGGGTCGTGCTGGTGGTAGTGTTTTAGGATTTAGGTTAGTGCAGTGGTGTTTGGGTAGTGTAGGGGGTCGTGCTGGGGGTAGTGTTTTAGGGTTTAGGATAGTGCAGTGGTGCTTGTGTAGTGTAGGGGTCGTGCTGGGGGTAGTGTTTTAGGGTTTAAGGTAGTGCAGTGGTGTTTTTGTAGTGTAGGGGGTCATGTTTTAAGATGCAATGCTCCAATACCTGACCAGTCTGCACTACATAAAACTGCAAAAAAACTAAAAATAAAAAGTGTTTTGCACACTTTTGTCATTGGGCTATATGTGGGCTACATCTGGGTAATATTTGTGCTACATTTGGGCTCTTTTTTCACTGGTGGCCATCTTGGAAGACTTCTTTGTTATGAAGTTTCCTAATTTCTTCATTTACTGCAGTCTCCTCAGTAGGAAATGCTTTCAGTTTTTTACTTTGATTCCATCAAGAAGGCATTCAGATGTGTCTCACATCTGCCATAAATTCAGAATGTTAGCACTCTAGTTGCTCATTAGATCACTGGAGTAAAGCTACTGCTCACCAGGGAGTTAACTGGTGGTCTGCTGCTGGTATTGAAAGTGATTGTTTCAGTCTGCATGTCAGAATTTTCTAATGAAATAGAAGAGGATTTGAGATCTCACATAAAACATGCCCTAATTTTTCTTTCTGCAGCACTAACCATAATTTCTATTTCAAAAAGAACCCCTCATTTTGTTCCTTTTTAAATTAAATGTTTTAAGTGTTACCGGTTTATTCCAATCAAGATGGCTTCAGGTGTGCCATACTTTTGTCATAAGTAAGGCTGTTAGCGCTCTAGTTGTTCTTTAGAACACTCTGGGAAGCTGCAGTAGAACACAAAGGCATCAACTGGCAGGCTGCTCCTGTTGAAATATAACAGGAAGATATTTGAGATCACACTTGAAATATGTCCTAATTTTTCTTTCTACAGCACTAACCATAATTTCTATGACAAAATGAACCCCATCATTTTGTTCCTTTTTAAATTAAATGTTTTAAGTGTTACCAGTTTATTCCAATCAAGATGGCTTCAGGTGTGCCATACTTTTGTCATAAGTAAGGCTGTTAGCACTCTAGTTGTTCTTTAGAACACTCTGGGAAGCTGCAGTAGAACACAAAGGCATCAACTGGCAGGCTGCTCCTGTTGAAATATAACAGGAAGATATTTGAGATCACACTTGAAACATGTCCTAATTTTTCTTTCTGCAGCACTAACAATAATTTCTATGACAAAATGAAACCCATCATTTTGTTCCTTTTTAAATTAAATTGTTTAAGTGTTACCAGTTTATTCCAATCAAGATGGCTTCAGGTGTGCCATACTTTTGTCATAAGTAAGGCTGTTAGCGCTCTAGTTGTTCTTTAGAACACTCTGGGAAGCTGCAGTAGAACACAAAGGAATCAACTGACAGTCTCTGCCCTTGCTGGATGTACATGTTTTACTGAGAATGTCGGACTTCATTCTCACATGAGTGAGAAAGATAATGTGAATTTACAGAAAATATGCTCTCATTTTAGCTTCTGGAGCACCTTCCAAACCTCCATGGGACAAGCATGAGAAAATAGTGTTCTCTCAAACATGATTCATGATATCCCAGCAGAAGGTTTTTCACATGGTAAAATCACCTTAGAATACACCACAATTCCTAAAATTAGTATGGTACCATCAACAAATAAATTCTAATGTAACTAAAGCCTGTTATCACCCTTTATAGTTCTCCTTTTGGTGACCCTCAAAATCTTCTATTCACTACAATGCATTTCAATGAGGTACTATCATTTATATTGGTCCCAAGATGGCTGCCAGCAATTCCAGGATGAAGTGCTGACAGCCAATCAGATCTCACGATGACATGTGTGGTTAGGCTCCGCCCAGATATATATGTGACTTTACTTTTGATTTTCTCAGGAACTACTGAACGGATTTACACCATTTAAGCAAAAGGCATGACACTGAACCAAGGGCTACCTCTTTGCCAAATTTGGTGTAATTCCGTTCAGCAGTTCGGGCTGTAGCTGCGACTAAAGGTTCCTATGGAAAAATGAATGGGGAAAACGCGTTTTGGGACCCCCTTTTTTCTCGGCCCCCGCTTGACGTATCACCCGAGACTTTCAGGATAGGAGCGGACCGGAGCTCCCCAACAAGTTGGAAACATTCGCGAAGATTCGTCAACCGGCGCCAACGTTATTTCAAATAGAATGTCGCGGATTTCCTATGGATAATAGGTTTTAACTATAACTATCTACTGGCGACCGCCAGTAGATATATATATATATATATATATATATATATATATATATATATATATATATATATATATATATATATATATATATATATATATATATATTCACTGAAAAAACCATAGGTTTTAGGGACAGTTATAGTTAGTTGGACATTGCACTCGTACAAAACCCATGAAATTCCCCTGTTATAGTTAGTTCAGCTAACTATAACTCGCGCCCCGCAATGCACTGCTGATGACGTCACATATTACATCACTCATGACATGGTCAGTGACATCACTGATGACATCACTGATGACATCTCAAATGACATCACTGATGACATCACTGATGACATCATCCAGTGACTGTGTGTTTCTGTAAAGTTTAAATACGTTTAATATATATAGGGAAAGGCGTATTGAAGAATGAGTGGGTGTATAAGTGTCTGAATGGATGATTTAGTACGTGAGTGACTGACTCTACAAGTGAGTGATTAAACGTATCTTACTGAATGCATGGGTTAGTGACTAAACTGTGTGAATGTCTGTATCCGTCTGTTTGTTGGTGTGTAAGTGGATGCATGGATTTGCGAATAGCTACATGAGTGTCTATATGCGTTATTGATTGGTTCTCTGAGTATCTGTATGGCTGCCTGAGTGTTTGTGTGGGTGGGGTGTGTGTGACTCTATACATAGATGTGTGAGTGGGTGATTCACTGGGTGCATGATTTCAAGAGTGCATCTGTGATGGACTGCTTGGGTGGGTGAGTGTGTGTATGGGTGTGTTAGTGAGTGAATGTATATCTCAGTGGTACATGTGCGAGTAACTACATATGTAAAAGGCAGTATATATGTGTGTTAGAGTATTTAAATGGCTATAAGTGAGAGTGTGTTATTGTGAGAGTGGCTGTATGGATGCGTGTGTGCTTGTATCAGTTATTGTATAAGAGCGTAAGAATGTGCTAGTATTTGTATGAGTAAGTGAGCTGGTGTGTGTATAACTGTATAGGTGAGTAAATGGGTGTGTGATTAATTTTTTGCATGACTGACTAGGTGTGTGAGTACCTCTATGGATGAGTGGCGGTGTGTTAGTGTTTATATAGGTGTATGAGTGCATATGATAGTCCTGTACTGAGTGACTGTAAGTATGAGTGACTGTACAGGTGAGTGAGTGGATGTGTGTGTAGACCTAAGAATCAGTGAGTGGGTATGTAGTTTTTGGTGTTGGAGTGTCTATGGTTTTGAGAATGTCAGTCTGTAATTTAGAGTGGGTGTATCAAAAGTTATATTAGGGTGTGAGAAGATGCATGAAATTATCACATGGATGATGTCATCAGTGATGTCATTTGAGATGTCATCAGTGATGTCATCAGTGATGTCACTGACCATGTCATGAGTGATGTAATATGTGACGTCATCAGCAGTGCATTGCGGGGCGCGAGTTATAGTTAGCTGAACTAACTATAACAGGGGAATTTCATGGGTTTTGTACGAGTGCAATGTCCAACTAACTATAACTGTCCCTAAAACCTATGGTTTTTTCAGTGAATTTCAAAGGTTTTTAAAATGCTAATTTCTAACTATAACGGGTCTGAAACCTATGGTTTTTTCAGTGAATTTCAAAGGTTTTTTAAATGCTAATTTCTAACTATAACGTGCCTGAAACCTATGGTTTTTTCAGTGAATTTCAAAGGTTTTTTAAATGCTAATTTCTAACTATAACGTGCCTGAAACCTATGGTTTTTTCAGTGAATTTCAAAGATTTTTTAAATGCTAATTTCTAACTATAACGTGCCTGAAACCTATGATTTTTTAAGTGAATTTCAAAGGTTTTTTAAATGCTAGTTTCTAACTATGCCAACAGAGGTAGGACATGTGAAGAAAGAAGAAAAAACGCACAGAAAGAAGCAAAAGATGTGCAGAAAGAACCAACAGAGGAGCAGAAAGAGGCCTTGTTGCAAACTCATCCTGTGCCCACAACTTTTTCAGACGGGTACTGGTGGTAACTGACTCTGACTAACCAGAGCCAGTGCGCGTTTGCACAGTGGTGAAGGGAGGGGGCCTGAGGTGACATGTGTGCAAACACGCCCCGTGGCGCGTTTTAAGTTGCGGGATTAAGTCCCCTTGAATCCTGAGGGTCCCTGGGGCCCAACTAGCCCCCCAGGTACCTACAGTTAGGACCACAGAGCTGAGTTGCAGAGAGGCGTTCCGAGGCCACGCACCTTTTTTCACCTCTCTGCAACGCAACTCTGTTGTGCTTACTGAAGGTACCTGGTGGGCTAGTTGGCCCCCAGGATTCAAAGGGAATTAACTCCCCAACTTAAAACGCACCACAGGGCGTGTTTGCGCACATGTCACCTGAGGCCCCGCCCTCCCTTCACCACTGTGCAAACGCGCCCCGTGGCGCGTTTTAAGTTGGGGGATTAGGTCACCTTGAATCCTGAGAGTCCCTGGGGCCCAACTAGCCCACCAGGTACTTCCAGTAAGCACCACAGGTCTGTGTTGCAACGCCTGTAACAAATTGTGCAGTTGTGTTTAGGTAGTGAAGAGGGTCGTGCTGGGGGTAGTGTTTTAGGGTTTAGGGTAGTGCAGTGGTGTTTGTGTAGTGTAGGGGGTCATGCTGGGGGTAGATTTAGGGTTTAGGGTAGTGCAGTGGTGTTTGGGCAGTGTAGGGGGTCGTGCTGGGGTTAGTGTTTTAGGGTTTTAGGGTTTAGGGTAGTGCAGTGGTGTTTGGGTAGTGTAGGGGGTACTGCTGGGGGTAGTGTTTTAGGGTTTAGGGTAGTGCAGTGGTGTTTGGGTAGCGTAGGGGGTACTGCTGGGGGTAGTGTTTTATGGTTTAGGGTAGTGCAGTGGTGTTTGGGTAGTGTAGGGGTTCGTGCTGGGGGTAGTTTTTTAGGGTTTAGGGTAGTGCAGTGGTGTTTGTGTAGTGTAGGAGGTCGTGTTTTAGGGTTTATGGTAGTGCAGTGGTCTTTGGGTAGTGTAGGGAGTCGTGCGGGGTATTGTTTTAGAGTTTAGGGTAGTGCAGTGGTCTTTGGGTAGTGTAGGGGTTGTGCGGGGGGTAGTGTTTTAGGGATTAGGGTAGTGCATTGGTATTTGGGTAGTGTAGGGGGTCATGCGGGGGGTAGTGTTTTAGGGTTTAGGGCAGTGCAGTGGTGTTTAGGTAGTGTAGGGGGTCGTGCTTGGGGGAGTGTTTTAGGGTTTAGGGCAGTGCAGTGGTGTTCGGGTAGTGTAGGGGTCGTGCTGGGGGAGTGTTTTAGGGTTTAGGGCAGTGCAGTCGTGTTCGGGTAGTGTAGGGGGTCGTGCTGGGGAGAGTATTTTAGGGTTTAGGGTAGTGCAGTGGTGTTCGGGTAGTGTAGGGGGTCATGCTGGGGGTAGTGTTCTAGGGTTTAGGGCAGTGCAGTGGTGTTCGGGCAGTGTAGGGGGTCGTGCTGGGGGTGGTGTTTTAGGGTTTAGGGCAGTGCAGTGGTGTTCGGGCAGTGTAGGGGGTCGTGCTGGGGGTAGTGTTTCAGGGTTTAGGGCAGTGCAGTGGTGTTCGGGCAGTGTAGGGGGTCGTGCAGGGGGTGGTGTTTCAGGGTTTAGGGCAGTGCAGTGGTGTTCGGGCAGTGTAGGGGGTCGTGCAGGGGTGGTGTTTCAGGGTTTAGGGCAGTGGTGTTCGGGCAGTGTAGGGGGTCATGCTGGGGGTGGTGTTTCAGGGTTTGGGGCAGTGCAGTGGTGTTCGAGCAGTAAAGGGGGTCATGCTGGGGGTGGTGTTTCAGGGTTTAGGGCAGTGCAGTGGTGTTCGGGCAGTGTAGGGGGCGGTGCAGGGGGTGGTGTTTCAGGGTTTAGGGCAGTGCAGTGGTGTTCGGGCAGTGTAGGGGGTGGTGTTTCAGGGTTTAGGGCAGTGCAGTGGTGTTCGGGCAGTGTAGGGGGTCGTGCAGGGGGTGGTGTTTCAGGGTTTAGGGCAGTGCAGTGGTGTTCGGGCAGTGTAGGGGGCGGTGCAGGGGGTGGTGTTTCAGGGTTTAGGGCAGTACAGTGATGTTCGGGCATTGTAGGGGGTGGTGCTGGTGTTTCAGGGTTTAGGGCAGTGCAGTGGTGTTCGGGCAGTGTAGGGGGTCGTGCTGGGGCTGGTGTTTCAGGGTTTAGGGCAGTGCAGTGGTGTTCGGGCAGTGTAGGGGGTCGTGCTGGGGCTGGTGTTTCAGGGTTTAGGGCAGTGCAGTGGTGTTCGGGCAGTGTAGGGGGTCATGCTGGGGCTGGTGTTTCAGGGTTTAGGGCAGTGCAGTGGTGTTCGGGCAGTGTAGGGGGTCTTGCTGGGGCTGGTGTTTCAGAGTCTAGGGCAATGCAGTGGTGTTCGGGCAGTGTAGGGGGTCGTGCTGGGGCTGGTGTTTCAGGGTTTTGGGCAGAGCAGTGGTGTTTGGCAGTGTAGGGGGTCGTGCTGGGGGTGGTGTTTCAGGGTTTAGGGCAGTGCAGTGGTGTTCGGGCAGTGTAGGGGGTCTTGCTGGGGGTGGTGTTTCAGGGTTTAGGGCAGTGCAGTGGTGTTCGGGCAGTGTAGGGGGTCTTGCTGGGGGTGGTGTTTCAGGGTTTAGTGCAGTGGTGTTCGGGCAGTGTACGGGGTCTTGCTGGGGGTGTTGTTTCAGGGTTTAGGGCAGTGCAGTGGTGTTCGGGCAGTGTAGGGGGTCTTGCTGGGGGTAGTGTTTCAGGGTTTAGTGTGGTGCAGTGGTGTTCATGCAGTATAGGGGGTCGTGCTGGGGGTGGTGTTTCAGGGTTTAGGGCAGTGCAGTAGTGTTCGGGCAGTGTAGGGGGTCGTGCAGGGGGGGGTTTTCAGGGTTTAGGGCAGTGCAGTGGTGTTCTGGCAGTGTAGGGGGTCATGCTGGGGGTGGGGTTTCAGGGTTTAGGGCAGTACAGTGGTGTTCGGGCAGTGTAGGGGGTCGTGCAGGGGTGGTGTTTCAGGGTTTAGGGCAGTGCAGTGGTGTTCGGGCAGTGTAGGGGGTCATGCTGGGGCTGGTGTTTCAGGGTTTAGGGCAGTGCAGTGGTGTTCGGGCAGTGTAGGGGTCTTGCTGGGGGTGGTGTTTCAGGGTTTAGGGCAGTGGTGTTCGGGCAGTGTAGGGGGTCTTGCTGGGGGTGATGTTTCAGGGTTTAGGGCAGTGCAGTGGTGTTCGGGCAGTGTAGTGGGTCTTGCTGGGGGTAGTGTTTCAGGGTTTAGGGCAGTGCAGTGGTGTTCGTGCAGTATAGGGGGTCGTGCTGGGGATGGTGTTTCTGGGTTTAGGGCAGTGCAGTAGTGTTCGAGCAGTGTAGGGGGTTGTGCAGGGGGTGGTGTTTCAGGGTTTAGGGCAGTGCAGTGGTGTTCGGGCAGTGTAGGGGGTCCGCTGGGGGTGGTGTTTCAGGGTTTAGGGCAGTGCAGTGGTGTTCGGGCAGTGTAGGGTGTTGTGCTGGGGCTGGTGTTTCAGGGTTCAGGGCAGTGCAGTGGTGTTCAGGCAGTGTAGGGGGTCGTGCTTAGGCTGGTGTTTCACGGTTTAGGGCAGTGCAGTGGTGTTCGGGCAGTGTAGGGGGTCATGCTGGGGCTGGTGTTTCAGGGTTTAGGGCAGTGCAGTGGTGTTCGGGCAGTGTAGGCGGTCATGCTGGGGCGGGTGTTTCAGGGTTTAGGACAGTGCAGTGGTGTTCGGCCAGTGTAGGGGGTCGTGCTGGGGCTGGTGTTTCAAGGTTTAGGGCAGTGCAGTGGTGCTCGGGCAGTGTAGGGGGTCGTGCTGGGGGTGATGTTTCAATGTTTAGGGTAGTGCAGTGGTGTTCGGGCAGTGTAGGGGGTCGTGCAGGGGCTGGTGTTTCAAGGTTTAGGGCAGTGCAGTGGTGTTCGGGCAGTGTAGGGGGTCGTGCTGGGGCTGGTGTTTCAGGGTTTTGGGCAGAGCAGTGGTGTTCGGGCAGTGTAGGGGGTCATGCTGGGGGTAGTGTTTCAGGGTTTAGGGCAGTGCAGTGGTGTTCGGGCAGTGTAGGGGGTCGTGCTGGTGGTGGTGTTTCAGGGTTTAGGTCAGTGGTGTTCGGGCAGTGTAGGGGGTCTTGCTGGGGGTGATGTTTCAGGGTTTAGGGCAGTGCAGTGGTGTTCGGGCAGTGTAGGGGGTCTTGCTGGGGGTAGTGTTTCAGGGTTTAGGGCAGTGCAGTGGTGTTCGGGCAGTGTAGGGGGTCATGCTGGGGGTGGTGTTTCAGGGTTTAGGGCAGTGCAGTGGTGTTCGGGCAGTGTAGGGGGTCGTGAAGGGGGTGGTGTTTCAGGGTTTAGGCAGTGCAGTGGTATTCAGGCAGTGTAGGGGGTCGTGCTAGGGGTGGTGTTTCAGGGTTTAGGGCAGTGCAGTGGTGTTGGGGCAGTGTAGGGGGTCATGCAGGGGCTGGTGTTTCAGGGTTTAGGGCAGTGCAGTGGTGTTCGGGCAGCGTAGGGGGTCGTGCTGGGGGTAGTGTTTTAGGGTTTAGGGTAGTGCAGTGGTGCTTGTGTAGTGTAGGGGGTCGTGCTGGGGGTAGTGTTTTAGGGTTTAGGGTAGTGCAGTGGTGTTTGTGTAGTGTAGGGGTCATGTTTTAGGGTAGTGCAGTGGTGTTTGGGTAGTGTAGGGGGTCGTGCTGGGGGTAGTGTTTTAGGATTTAGGTTAGTGCAGTGGTGTTTGGGTAGTGTAGGGGGTCGTGCTGGGGGTAGTGTTTTAGGGTTTAGGGTAGTGCAGTGGTGTTTGTGTAGTGTAGGGGGTCGTGCTGGGGGTAGTGTTTTACGGTTTAGGGTAGTGCAGTGGTGCTTATGTAGTGTAGGGGGTCGTGCTGGGGTAGTGTTTTAGGGTTTAGGGTAGTGCAGTGGTGCTTGTGTAGTGTAGGGGGTCATGTTTTAGGGTAGTGCAGTGGTGTTTGGGTAGTGTAGGGGGTCGTGCTGGTGGTAGTGTTTTAGGATTTAGGTTAGTGCAGTGGTGATTGGGTAGTGTAGGGGGTCGTGCTGGGGGTAGTGTTTTAGGGTTTAGGATAGTGCAGTGGTGCTTGTGTAGTGTAGGGGGTCGTGCTGGGGGTAGTGTTTTAGGGTTTAAGGTAGTGCAGTGGTGTTTTTGTAGTGTAGGGGGTCATGTTTTAAGATGCAATGCTCCAATACCTGACCAGTCTGCACTACATAAAACTGCAAAAAAACTAAAAATAAAAAGTGTTTTGCACACTTTTGTCATTGGGCTATATGTGGGCTACATCTGGGTAATATTTGTGCTACATTTGGGCTCTTTTTTCACTGGTGGCCATCTTGGAAGACTTCTTTGTTATGAAGTTTCCTAATTTCTTCATTTACTGCAGTCTCCTCAGTAGGAAATGCTTTCAGTTTTTTACTTTGATTCCATCAAGAAGGCATTCAGATGTGTCTCATATCTGCCATAAATTCAGAATGTTAGCACTCTAGTTGCTCATTAGATCACTGGAGTAAAGCTACTGCTCACCAGGGAGTTAACTGGTGGTCTGCTGCTGGTATTGAAAGTGATTGTTTCAGTCTGCATGTCAGAATTTTCTAATGAAATAGAAGAGGATTTGAGATCTCACATAAAACATGCCCTAATTTTTCTTTCTGCAGCACTAACCATAATTTCTATTTCAAAAAGAACCCCTCATTTTGTTCCTTTTTAAATTAAATGTTTTAAGTGTTACCGGTTTATTCCAATCAAGATGGCTTCAGGTGTGCCATACTTTTGTCATAAGTAAGGCTGTTAGCGCTCTAGTTGTTCTTTAGAACACTCTGGGAAGCTGCAGTAGAACACAAAGGCATCAACTGGCAGGCTGCTCCTGTTGAAATATAACAGGAAGATATTTGAGATCACACTTGAAATATGTCCTAATTTTTCTTTCTACAGCACTAACCATAATTTCTATGACAAAATGAACCCCATCATTTTGTTCCTTTTTAAATTAAATGTTTTAAGTGTTACCAGTTTATTCCAATCAAGATGGCTTCAGGTGTGCCATACGTTTGTCATAAGTAAGGCTGTTAGCACTCTAGTTGTTCTTTAGAACACTCTGGGAAGCTGCAGTAGAACACAAAGGCATCAACTGGCAGGCTGCTCCTGTTGAAATATAACAGGAAGATATTTGAGATCACACTTGAAACATGTCCTAATTTTTCTTTCTGCATCACTAACAATAATTTCTATGACAAAATGAACCCCATCATTTTGTTCCTTTTTAAATTAAATTGTTTAAGTGTTACCAGTTTATTCCAATCAAGATGGCTTCAGGTGTGCCATACTTTTGTCATAAGTAAGGCTGTTAGCGCTCTAGTTGTTCTTTAGAACACTCTGGGAAGCTGCAGTAGAACACAAAGGAATCAACTGACAGTCTCTGCCCTTGCTGGATGTACATGTTTTACTGAGAATGTCGGACTTCATTCTCACATGAGTGAGAAAGATAATGTGAATTTACAGAAAATATGCTCTCATTTTAGCTTCTGGAGCACCTTCCAAACCTCCATGGGACAAGCATGAGAAAATAGTGTTCTCTCAAACATGATTCATGATATCCCAGCAGAAGGTTTTTCACATGGTAAAATCACCTTAGAATACACCACAATTCCTAAAATTAGTATGGTACCATCAACAAATAAATTCTAATGTAACTAAAGCCTGTTATCACCCTTTATAGTTCTCCTTTTGGTGACCCTCAAAATCTTCTATTCACTACAATGCATTTCAATGAGGTACTATCATTTATATTGGTCCCAAGATGGCTGCCAGCAATTCCAGGATGAAGTGCTGACAGCCAATCAGATCTCACGATGACATGTGTGGTTAGGCTCCGCCCAGATATATATGTGACTTTACTTTTGATTTTCTCAGGAACTACTGAACGGATTTACACCATTTAAGCAAAAGGCACGACACTGAACCAAGGGCTACCTCTTTGCCAAATTTGGTGTAATTCCGTTCAGCAGTTCGGGCTGTAGCTGCGACTAAAGGTTCCTATGGAAAAATGAATGGGGAAAACGCGTTTTGGGACCCCCCTTTTTTCTCGGCCCCCGCTTGACGTATCACCCAGAGACTTTCAGGATAGGAGCGGACCGGAGCGCCCCAACAAGTTGGAAACATTCACGAAGATTCGTCAACCGGCGCCAACGTTATTTCAAATAGAATGTCGCGGATTTCCTATGGATAATAGGTTTTAACTATAACTATCTACTGGCGACCGCCAGTAGATAATATATATATATATATATATATATATATATATATATATATATATATATATATATGTATGTATAAATATATTTACATATATATATATGCATACACACACATATATATATATAAGATGGGACAATATCAATAGGAAGGGTTTTGCATGTGATAGCATCGCATGATAATTACCTAGACTAAGAAATTGAACAAGGTGTACAAAAATTTTAAGAAAAACTGAAATGTTGTTATTTGTGATAATACCACTTGTAATCACTTTTTCCACAGCCCAAGGTAACATACTGTAAGAGGTAAGAGTAGATCATTACAGGACTGGCTGATACACAACATTATCAAAGAGCCAAAAGAGAGACATATTGGTGATTTGGGCCTTAAAGGCTTCTTTATATGTGGCAAGCATAAGGCCTGTAGAAATAGTAATAACATGAAAACCTTCTATGTACACTTTGGCACGGGCCAAAGGGAAATTGATAAAGTTATCACTTGTCGTACAACATATTTAATCTATTTTCTGGTATGCTTGTGTAATGAACTGCTTTTTGGTAATACCATTCATCCATTAAAACAACTGATACTCAAACACATGAGAGCATTGATAAAGTAGACACCCACTATCCTGTGGCCCATAATGTTTCGAAATTCTATTCTTCTGATCACAATTTGCTATGTTACTATGAGATAGACAAAGTAGGTCTGTGTATCCGGAGAGGTAACAGAGTCTTACAGTAAAAATGGAAAGATTCTAAATATGTCATAGACCTGGAAACAAAGTCTACTTGTGGCCTGAACATGGACGAGTGCACTTAGGAGATTGAGTGTGGAGTGCAATGCATATGATTTTTGTTCTGCATGTGTCTGAGTAACATTAGCTCTAATTAGTGGTTTTACAATCTGTTCTTAATTTTAAGGGGGTCTTCATGATTTTATTTTTAAGGAGACAAGGAAGGGATTCTCTCGTGAGAAGGGGTTGGCACCCCCTACACTTGTCTTCAAGAAGCTCAAAGCTTCTGGTTGCAGAACAAGTAAATTTATAAACATTTTGTTTCTATTGTTATTTGAATAGATAATATTTATAGTACGACCGTAGTAAGCCCACATGGGCGTAACTTGGGGCCTGATTTATATCTTAGCAGGACTACCATTGTCCCACCGCAGTGGCGGTTCCAAGTACTCCGTCGAGCTGATGGTGTTCCATCTGCCGTATTTAGATGTGGCAACAACTGGCTGCGGTCCGCATTGTCGGCAGTCTTCTCTGGTGGCTGACAGCATTCCGTCACCGTCAGCCCGGTGGGATTGTGCTGAGCCGATTTAGATGTCCCCGCTGTGCTGGCAGTGTCCTGGCAGCCAAGGCCATGGGGGTGTGGAGACAGATAAGTACTACTCATCATTATCTCTGTACACATATATGTTATGGATCTGTCAATATGTACATATAGGTAATGTGCAATGCACCTTTTATAAACATAGAACATTGCACACCAACAACATGCACACACTGTTGAATGTACACCCACAGATTCCGGTGACAACTTGGTGACTTAGAGTCGTGGCTAAGTAGTAGCAGCACAGGATGGACCTGGACGATGGGGTTCAAGATGGAAACGGTAGTGGGAACCCCAAAAAAGTAAGTTTTCACCTCTTTATCTTCCATTCTGCCAACTCGAGTATGGAGGTATATCTGCCACAGTTGCCTCAATGGCAAGGCACATCGTAATCAGCAATGTTCTTGGCAGGACTCCCTCCCACAGCCTATGATGCTGTCAAGGCAGGACGATGATTCTGGCGGAGTCGGCGGGACTCGGGCAGTCTTTCGCCCAAAGACCCGACAACATCTAAATATGTGAGGTGAACCGCTAAGTCCGCGGGCGGGAAGCCAATCTAAAAAGCCACGGCGGTAACCGATCTGTCAAGATCTAAATCAGGCCTTTAGTGTTTGAAACTGTTTTGGTTTGAGACTGTTCATAGAAACTGTGTTCAATAACTGAGTGTCATGAATCCTGGCTAAATGAATGAGAGAATTTCCTGTCACCAGAGGAAGGATATTGTTAGCTTCCTATCACTTTTAATTTACTGGGTTGTCATGTGTGACTTACACCATGCACGTAGTAGGCAGGATGAAATATGAGGTTCAAGTTACATTCATAAAATGAAGTATATAACAGATTACGGGCCGGGGAAAAGGTCTCTAAATAATAAATAACAAATATTTGTGCTAATTCGTACTTCTGTTATGATGCATATGAGTTTATTTTTATATTTGAATAAGAGATTTCAAACTTTATTCATCCTTGGTACTTACTGTAATGGATTATTGTTATAATTAATTTTAGTCTTTTTCTTTACTTTTCACGTTTTTGTTATTATATGTTGTTTCCTTCAGTGACTTTGACCTGTTACAAGATGGTGCTTATTGTGGAATTTGTTTTAGTCCATTTACTATGTTGATGAACATGGTGTTATGTAAATCAGTACACCACTATTGTTGATATGTAATCAAGGCCCTTTGAGGCCGAAATGCATCATGGGGAAGAAAGAATGAACACTCTACCTCACCGCTACTCTCTCCATCCATATATATATGGATTTATTACCCAGTGGCAGTCACCACCGGGCTGGGTAGTTATAGTTAGGGCCCTCTTTCCTTAGGAGATGGATTTTTTGGTTTGCTAATAACTTTGGTGCCATTCGTCTAAAAACTTTCAGAAAAAAGTTTGTCCACCTAAGCTCATTCCTGGAAAGTTTCGGGGTGATCTGTCAAGCAGGGCCGAGAATTAATGGGAGTCCCAAAATGCATTTTCCCTCTGCAATTTTCCATAAGAAAATCGATCAGTTTTACTGCAAAAATGGCTGAATGGACTTCAACGAAATTTGGCAGAAAGCAAGATCTTGGTACAGAAAGTGTGCATTTAGTGAGATGGTGTAAATCTGTTCAGTAGTTTTTGATAAATTAAGTTCAAAATGGATGTATATATCACACTGTGGATGATCTGCAGATCTGACAGATCAACAAAGATGCAGCAGCAGCCATTTTAGGACATGAGGACTCAGTTATTTAAAAGAAAATATTAAGGGGGCAGGAGAGGGATATCCTGCACTCTTAGGCCTGGTAGTGGGAGTCACTTAGAGATTCCCTCTGGGGTCAAACATTTTTTTTTTATGGGGACTGGTGTGGATCTATGGTCAGTGTGTCTGTGGTCCCTTGATAGTCACATGGTCACTTTTAATCTCTCCAGGTGGGTCGAGTTCAGAGCAGATGTATTCAATTATTTGTTTTAGGACATCCCCCTCTCTTAGATAATATGAGCAACCAGGAACTGCCCCCCTCCCCCGGCTGCATCACATTAAAGGGAGGGCCGCTTTCAACCTCCCTCCAAGTGCCATTTTGAGGCCCCATGGACCGCATTACCTGGGGCTGCACCTTTATTTATCAGGGAGGGGGGGCATGCAGCCCCACTCCCCGGGGAATGTGTGACCCAAGGAAAGCCATCCTCTGGGCTGCAATCGTTGGAAATTGCATGGGTGACCCAGTCCCATCTTGGACACGCATAGCAATTTCAACCTTTGGAGCCATGGGGGAGCCCCAGGGTCCCTGCGGCCCCTGCTGTCTCCCTGCGGCCCCTGCTGTCCATCAAACAGCAGTAAATGTGAAATGTGCAGAGTAGACGCTCATTTTATATTTACTGCTTGAGGAACTGAGTGCCATACAATGCCCTGCAAGGACTTTTCCCCAATATTGTTTGATGCTGGTGGTGCCTCTACATAGGGCAGGGGCACCACCAAGCTTTTTGTAAATATTGTGGAGCACAGCAACCCCCGCAACAACGATTAAAAAACACAGAAAGTCTTCTGAGTCATTGTGTCCATGACCCCAGGAGGCTTACTATTTTTTCAAAGCACTCCAAGCTGGAGTTTTATGCTCTTCAGCAGGAGTGCAGGGACATCTTGTGTTTGATTCTATGGCTCCTCTTTGTGCCCTCAAAAATGTTACAAAAAAATAGAGTCAAAGACGTGTTAATTGGTTTTTAAAGGGATGCTTTATTGAAAATAATTTGTGACAATAACTATTATTAAACGTTGCAATGTGTGAATTTATGAAATATACATTGGATGTATGCTTAACATATGTTCATGTGCTGACCCCTTGAAACTGCCAATAGACCCACTTTTTATAATTTGATGCTCTGACCCTTTGACAAAGCCAGCAGATTTGCCTTACTTAAAATGACACCCTTTATTTGGTTACATGACCTAGTCAGTAGTGGGCTGCTGCAAGAGGTTGGGTGCAGGGCTTGGCCTGGCTGAATGGCTGGCTGCAAAATGAATAGAAATGTTGCAGCCGCCATTACAGGACTCAGGGAGTCCAGCTGGATTGGGATAACAATTTTCAAATAAAGAGAGGGGTTGGTATCCATTCAGTTTGGGGAGCCCTGAGGCCAACCACACAGCTCACGGCCAAAGCCAGTGTGCAGCAGGGGGTTGGGTGCAGTTCCTGGCTACAGTCCTGGCTCTGAAGCCAACCTCAGAGTGTGTGCGACGGGATGTTGGCATAGTTCTGTTCAGCAACAACAATTCTACTTTACAAAAAAAAAGGTTAAAGTGACGTTATTGTTAGCTTTAGTAATAATATCTTACTTTACAATAAAAAAACCTAAACAATATCCTATGACCTCACATCAATCAATCAATCAAGTGGCTTGTAAAGTGCGACTACTCATCTGTAAGGGTCTCAAGGCGCTGGAGGGGGACTGCTAGTCCGTCGAAGGTGCTGTGGTTCAGTCAAAGAGCCAAGTCTTGAGTTCCTTCCTGAATTGAGGCAGTGACTGTGATTGCCTGAGGTGGAGAGGGAGGGTGCTCCAGGTCTTTGCTCCGGCCGTGGTCTTGTGGATGTGTGGGACGGTAGCCAGGGCCAGTTGGGCAGAGCGCATAGACGAACAGATGAAACGTGTTAGCTGGGCTGATTGCAATTTGTTTGATACCATGATTGAATTAAGTTGGATTCTACTTCACATACAAGACTCCCAGAATATTTGGATTCACTTGAACTGACCACATGGGATACCCATTGATTTCCTAATACATGGAACTTTTCCAATGCTCTAATTGAGAAACATGTATGATTGATTTGACGCTCCTTTTCAACTGTTGTATCTGTTATTGGATTAAGTGTGGCTCCTAAGCAGTGGGGTCACAAAATGTTAAGTGCAGGCATACATATTTTATTGAAATAATACACTGGTGCGACACCTAAAAGGACTACATTGCTTTTGCTTAGTTCTCATCAATTATATCACTTGATATGTCATTGGTGATGTCATCAATTATGTCATTTAACTTGCCATGAGTGAGGTAATATGTGAGGTCATAAGCAGTGAATGGCAAAGTGAATGTTATAGTTTTCTGAGCACAATATAACTGGTGAATATCAGTGCTTTATTGTTTTTAAACGTTAGTTTTTATCTTATTTCAACACCTAAAGACCTAACTATAACCCCACTTTAAACTTTGGCTTTTTCAATGAAGTTCTGTTTTTTTATCATATCCTGTCATCCCCCCGTTATAGAGTTATAATATCGATGTTTAAATATCGATATGCCATAATATCGATGTTTAAATATCGATGTGACACAATATCGACCTGCAAGAATATCGTCGACCAGAATATCGACATGCAGGTAAGAAATATTGTTTTTGTTAATATCGAAGTTAGTAATATCGTTAGTCAAAATATCGTTGTTAATAATATCGAAATTTATTTTAGTGTTCTGTATTTTAGTATATGTGTTAAAAGTATAGTTTAGCTTTCTAATGTATGTTTAAATTTTTTAGAAGTAATTAATTTTATGTTAAGTAATTTTTGCGTATGTTAGTTCCGTAGCGGGTTGTGGGTTTATAGGGGAATAGGGTGGGAAGTAATTTAATTAAAATTAATTAATTAATAATGTTAATTAATTAATATTTTTGTATTTAATAATTTATTTTGTTAATTGTGTTAATTAATTTGTTATTAATTAGTTATTAATTGGTTATTAATTATTAATAATTAATTGGTAAATATGTTAATTGTGTTATTTTTTAGGAGCGGTTTGTTGGTTTATAGGGGAGTAGGGTGGGAAGTACTTTAATTATAAATAATTAAATAATAATTTTATTAATTAATATTTATGTATTTAATATTTTATGTTAATTGTGTTAAATATTTTGTTATTAACTAGTTATTAATTGGATATTAATTATTAATAATTAATTGGTAAATATCTTAATTGTGTTATTTTTTAAGAGCGGGTTGTGGGTTTATAGGGGAGTAGGGTGGGAAGTAATTTAATTATAATTCATTAATTTTTTTTTTTATTAATTACTATTTGTGTATTTAATATTTCATATTGTTAATTGCGTTAAATAATGTGTTATTTATTAATTATTAAGTGGTTATTAATTATTAATAATCAATTGGTAAATTTGTAAATTGTGTCAATTTTTTAAGAGCGAGTTGTGTATTTAGAGGGGAGTAGTGTGGCAAGTAATTCAAAATTAATATAACTTTTTATTTTTTTCAGATAATATTTATTTATTGTTATTTTATAGACTTAGGGCCTGATTCCGATGCGGTTAGGAAAGCATTCCCACCTAGGGCCCGATTCCGATGCGGTTAGGAAGGCCTCCTAATGGCATTTGCTCCTTCCCAATCGGATCGGGAACTTGTCTTCCCAACCGAGGGCCAGATTACGATGCGGTTAGGAACATAGGCTTCCCATAGAAGTCAATGGGAGTCCAACCAAATCGTATCTGGAAGCATCCGGATGCATCATACTCGGTCGGTAGGACTCTCCCGATCCGAGTCGGTCGGAAACCATTTGCAAACCGATTTGATCAGGAAGATTTCCTAACCGCATCAGAATCGGGCCCTTAATAGTATGAATTAATTTATTACTCATTGTTTTTAATTTTTTTGTATATTGTTATTAGTTAATTAATTAATTGTTAAGCAATTATGTTAATTGTGTCATGTTTTACAATAGTGGTGGTGTTATTTATAGGGGTATTTGGTGAGAGGTAAATTATTTTTTATTATTTAAGTATTTGTTAATTAATGTTTATTATTTTACTGGAGTGGGAATAGTAAATTATTCACCTCTGCTATCCAACACTTTCCCTATTTTTGCAATTGTTGGAGTGGTAATAGTAATTTTATACCTTCCACTTTCCAACACTTTCCCTACTGTTGCACTCTGTGGAGTGGGAATAGTAAATTATTCCCCTCCGCTATTCAACACTTTCCCTACTGTTGCACTTGCTGGAGTGGGAATAGTAAATTATTCCCCTCCGCTATCCAACACTTTCCCTACTGTTGCATTTGTTGGAGTGGGAATAGTAATTTTATCCCCTATGCTATCCAACACTTTCCCTACTGTTGCACTCTGTGGAGTGGGAATAGTAAATTATTCCCCTCCGCTATCCAACACTTTCCCTACTGTTGCACTTGCTGGAGTGGGAATGGTAATTTTATCCCCTCCGCTATCCAACACTTTCCCTACTGTTGCACTCTGTGGAGTGGGAATAGTAAATTACTCCCCTCCGCTATCCAACACTTTCCCTACTGTTGCACTCCCTGGAGTTGGAATAGTAAATTATTCCCCTCCGCTATCCAACACTTTCCCTACTGTTGCACTTGTTGGAGTGGGAATAGTAAATTATTCCCCTTCGCTATCCAACACTTTCCCTACTGTTGCAGTTGCTGGAGTTAGAATAGTAAATTATTCCCCTCCGCTATCCAACACTTTCCCTACTGTTGCACTCGCTGGAGTGGGAATAGTAATTTTATCTCCTCCGCTATCCAACACTTTCCCTACTGTTGCACTTGCTGGAGTGGGAATAGCAAATTATTCCTCTCCACTATCCAACACTTTCCCTACCTTTGCACTCCTTGGAGTGGGAATAGTAATTTTATGCCCTACGCTATCCAATATTTTCCCTACTGTTTTAGTTAATGTAGTGTAAAATGTTGTTTTAAAGATAAATATTTATTTTAATATTTTATTTTATTATATATATAATTTATTTTTATATTTATCTTACAGGTTTATGTATATATATATATATATATATATATATATATATATATGTATTTATAATTTTTATTATGTTTGTAACTTTTTATAATTTAATAAAATTATTATTTATTAATATTATTAAGTAAATATATATATATATTTTTATATATGTATGTTTAATTTATTTTTATATTACATTTATTATTTATCATTTTTAACATTTTTTAATAATTCTAACTATGTTTTTATTAATTATATTTATTATTTAATTTATTTAATAATATTTTTAAGACATTTAAAAAAAACGATATTTTGAACAACGATATTTTAAACAACGATATTTTGGTTTCGATATTTTTGTACTTACCTTTGTAGAGATAGGATGTCGATATTTTGTCCATCGATATTCTTGACACGATATTCTGGTAGGTCGATATTGTTGTCGTCGATATTATGTCAGTGATCCATCCCCCCCTGCTGCGCACACCATTATGATTGTATACCATCATGTAGAATACAAATCCGTTTTCAGGCCTTAATTTGATAAGAATGGGATTTTGTATGGGATTTACAAAAATGACACACTCATAGAAATTTAAACCAGTTGCATATATGAGTGATCCCACTGCCTCATACTGAGTCCTGAACATTGTCCTCAGGCAATACAATGTACATGGATATATACAACAGAAATGGCCATTTCTACATGCAATTCCATTTTTCTTTATTTTTTTAATCCTCATTAAATATGGTTCTGTTCTCTTCCCTTTCATATCCTTGAAATTCTACTTTAGCAGTACTTATTTCTTATGCTTTCTTGGTAGGAAACACGATGGAAAGCTTTTTGCGTACCTATGAAGTTCTGACTTTCTGAGTGTTTCAAAGACTGCATGGCTTCCCTCCTTTTACAGCCCCCCTTCTCCCACTCCTGATGCAGTCTTACTATTCTGGAAAATTCGCCAACAAGTTGTGCTTTTCTTCAAGTGTAAGTGGATTTACATTATTAGAAATCCTAAAATCCTGATTCTCTGGATCAGGATTTACATTTTTATGAATAAAATTCCCAATTTTGAACACCTAAGTTGTGCTACAAATGCATGACTTAAAGTCAGTGCACCCCCTCAGTTTTATTCCCCTATTTCTCGAAGACATGAATCAATCTTTCTCAGATTTGTATTGCATAATTGGCAAAACTAAAAGTGACTCTGATTTTCTCGCTATGATTAGAACATTTCCTCAGACCATTGCACAACTCACTTCTCTTTAATATTTGTTTTAGATACTCATTTCACCATGAT
Organism: Calotriton arnoldi; assembly: GCA_963921515.1. Taxonomy (NCBI): domain Eukaryota; kingdom Metazoa; phylum Chordata; class Amphibia; order Caudata; family Salamandridae; genus Calotriton; species Calotriton arnoldi. The sequence goes on from CAWUFW010000601.1 coordinate 23,385, forward strand.
AACGGCTGTTGTCTAGACAGAACAAAGCTACTCAGAGAAGAGGCCGACCCCCATCATCTGAACATTGATTACTGTGGCAAAATCTCTTACATGACCGATTATCACATTGTGCTGTGACTTCCTCTAACGTGAGTGACCTTTCCCCTGATCTTGTTCCCCCTTGCTGCAGCAGCGTCCATGATTTTAAATGTTGCACTTTTAGAACTTGATTTAGGGATTGGTTTACAGAATATATTATGGTGCACCTTTTAATAGGACCATTTGCCAGAAGTCCTCACGATCGGAAAGAAAAACACGTGGCACACTTACATTCAGCATCAGCATTAGCGTCCTTAAAGTGAAGCCAATACAGCAGTCTTATAGGCTGCCTCAGTGGGCTGTACTGCTATTAAAAGCTATTACCTAAGCCAAAGGCAAGGGCCAATATCATAGGAGCAGGGCTTTAATGTGTAACATGTAGTAAACCATGGATGGTTGTCCAAAGGACCTCAGAAAAGGGGTTTATTTGAGTGGCAAATATATACCTGTCAACCTCTTGACCTAAGATTGTGGATCATGTGAAGTCTTGAAGAGGGAAATCCTATTAAGGTGAATGGAAAATGGCCCAGAGGTGTAGCGTGTTGAATTACTTCAAGACGTGTGGGATGGTGTCACAATGACTGGATGATATCATCAGTGATGTCATCAATTATATCACAGGAGATGTCATTGGTGATGTAATCAATTATGTCATTTAACTTGTCATGAATGAGGTAGTATGTGAGGCCATAAGCAGTGAATGGCACAGTGCATGTTATAGTTTTCTCAGCAAATTAGAACTGGTGAATTTCAGTGCTTTTTTGTTTTTAAACATTGGTGTTTATCTTATTTCAACACCTAACCTAAACACCTAACTTTGGCTTTTTCAATGACGTTCTGTTTTTCTATCATATCCTGTCAACCCCCCCTGCTGCGCACACCATTATGATTGTACACCATCATGTAGAATACTAATACATTTTTCGGCCCTTAATTTGATAAGATTGGGATTTTGTATGGGATCCAGAAAGATTGGGATTTTGTCTGGGATTCACAAAAATGACGCACTCATGGAAATTTAAGCCAGTTGCATATATAAGTGATCCCACTGCCTCATACCGAGTCCTGAACATTGTCCGCAGGGAATACAATGTGCATGGATATATACAACAGAAATGTCCATTTCTACATGCAATTCCATTTTTCTTTGTTTCTTTAATCCTCATTAAATATGGGTCTGTTCTCTTCCCTTTCATATCCTTGGAAGTCTGCTTTTACAGCATTTATATCTCATTCTTTCTTGGTAGGAAACACGATGGAAAACTTTTTGCGTACCTATGAAGTTCTGACTTTCTGAGTGTTTCAAAGACTGCATGGCTTCCCTCCTTTTACAGCCCCCCTTCTCCCACTCCTGATGCAGTCTTACTATTCTGGAAAATTCGCCAACAAGTTGTGCTTTTCTTCAAGTGTAAGTGGATTTACATTAATAGAAATCCTCAAATCCCGATCTCTAGATCAGGATTTACATTTTTATGAATAAAATTCCCAATTTTGAACACCTAAGTTGTGCTACAAATGCATGACTTAAAGTCAGTGCACCCCCTCAGTTTTATTCCCCTATTTCTCGAAGACATGAATCAATCTTTCTCAGATTTGTATTGCATAATTGGCAAAACTAAAAGTGACTCTGATTTTCTCGCTATGATTAGAACATTTCCTCAGACCATTGCACAACTCACTTCTCTTTAATATTTGTTTTAGATACTCATTTCACCATGATAACGGCTGTTGTCTAGACAGAACAAAGCTACTCAGAGAAGAGGCCGACCCCCATCATCTGAACATTGATTACTGTGGCAAAATCTCTTACATGACCGATTATCACATTGTGCTGTGACTTCCTCTAACGTGAGTGACCTTTCCCCTGATCTTGTTCCCCCTTGCTGCAGCAGCGTCCATGATTTTAAATGTTGCACTTTTAGAACTTGATTTAGGGATTGGTTTACAGAATATATTATGGTGCACCTTTTAATAGGACCATTTGCCAGAAGTCCTCACTATCGGAAAGAAAAACACGTGGCACACTTACATTCAGCATCAGCATCTGCATTAGCGTCTTTAAAGTGAAGCAAATACAGCAGTCTTATAGGCTGCCTCAGTGGGCTGTACTTCTATTAAAAGCTATTACCTAGGCCAAAGGCAAGGGCCAATAACAATAAGGACCTGCAAAAAGGGGTCTCTTTGAGTGGCAAATATATACCTGTCAACCTCTTGACCTAAAATTGTGGATTATGTGAAGTCTTGAAGAGGGTAATCCTATTAAGGTGAACAGAAAATGGTCCAGAGGTGTAGCGTGTTACAACACAATGGTAACTAAAAACAAAACAAATGTCTTTCAAAATGGGGTTTCTTTTGTGTTGTGAATGTAAAATTTAGATGAATAATGTTTTTCAATGTAGACAATTATATTTTACAAAAACAAAACCATCATGACCATGTATGATTACAAGTTCCATAGTTCAGCAGTTCAGGTTGCCTTGCAAAACTTATGTTGGTATTTTCAACAAAATCAAAGACATTGTTAGCCTAATACTCATGCTTTAATCTTTGTAATCCTTCTTAAGACATGTCATTCTGTCATCTGCTGGGGCACTAGAAAGTCCTTGGTGGATACGTTGGAACGTTGCACAGATATTAGTTTGCAATATCGGCTGCTACCGGACTCGGGTGGGGCGGGGGCAGGGGTGTGGGAGGCAAAAAAAACAGAAAAAACCCACTTACCTGTGATGGCCAGTGGGCAGGCGGGCTGCCGCCTCTCCTCCATCCTCTTCTTCCTACTCCGGTCCTGCAGCAGGATACAGTAAGCAGCAGGAAGCACCTGGCTCCCAGGCTCCCAATAGCCAATCACAACGCTGTAATTGGTCTGAGCACTGTGGATTGACACTCAGCCAGGGAATGGGGGCCTGGGCATGTTCTCCATGCAGGCTGTAATGCAGCCTGCATGGAGAATATGGGAAGTGCGCATGACTGTTTTGGGCGGCCAGAGAGGGCTGACCAAACAGTCATGTGCACTTAGGAATGGGCAAACCACTACCCCCCTGCACCTCTGTCCTCGGAGCAGCCCCACCCAGAAAGCTGCTGCAGCAAAAATCTGCCACAGAAGAATGAAACATAAAATGATAATAAAGCAAGTAATTTTATGTTTACTGCTGCAGAGCAGTGGGGCAACGCTCCTCCTCCTTAGCAGAGGAGCCGCCACTGTTAGTTTGTTGCCCGACCATTGTTGGAATGGTGGTGATTCAGTTTGCGGTACACTGCCTCTCAATCGTGGAGTATTACTAACGTACATTTTCATCAAAGGAATCAGATCTACAATTACTAATGTTGTGTTTTCTCTGCAAGATCTGTATTTAGACAAAAGTACTTTAAAATTGTTGATGCATTCTTCTCCTTTGCTGGGCTTTTGGATATCCACAACATGTTAACTAACTACTTTAATTACCAACAAAATTATTACTATAATTGTGGTCATGAAATGCCTATTGTCTGCATAGACTACATGATTGACAAACATATTAATTTTGATACGAAGTATTTTTGGAATGTATCCAAATATATTTTTTGCCACATGAATTCGAAGAAAGGAGGTGCTTACAGACATTATTTGAATTCAGAATTTGAAAACAGTTTGAAGTTTAGCAGCTGGAAGATTCTTAGAAAAATAAGTTAACCTGCATGTAGGATGAGAAAATTTACAGTTGTTTAGAGTCCTTTTCCTGATAACAGTACATGAACAGATGCGAAATGGGTGGCCAATAAGTCGATAAAGAGAATAGTCCTGACGCTCACAACTGGACATTACTTTTTGTCTCTTGATGGTAGGTTTCTTGGTATAGAATTCAACTGGGCCTGATGATCAACCCCTCCTAAAGACCTCTAAAGCAGCCTCAGTGTGAACAGGGGAATTGTGATAGGTGGCTCTGCAGGCAGCGGTGTCCCACTTTCTGTGGTGCTGCCACCCGGAGATATTTTATTGACAGAGCTTGCAGTATAATGTGGTTGACCACAGAAAGCAGCAGCGAAATAGGACACTACTGTAGTCAGTCTTTTCAAACCATCATGCACCACTCCAGAGCATCTGTACACTCAGGTGATGCTCTAGGATATCATTCTGGGCCCTTAGGAGTTCAGTATTCTGACCCAGCTGATCCTCCTGCTGCGTAGCTGTACCCATCATGTCCGAATTCATAGTGCTGATATTGGTGACCGCAACCTGAGCCTCCCTACTCACAGCAGGTCATGCCAAGCCCTTTACAAACCACTCTCTGAGTTTGACTCTTTGGCCATAGGTGTAGTGTTTCCTGCCTGCACACAGATGGCCGTGGTTGTTACCGGAGTTAGGACAGGGTTGACCACAGTTGTTGGGGGGGGGCCAGAGGAGACTTATAGGAGCACCGATGTTGGTATTGGGGACAGGACTCTGCTGGATGTTCCCCGGTATTGTGGCCTCAGGTATAGGGAGAGGATTTGGACACCTGTGAGTCAAACCTAACGAGCCAGGCTGGTCATCCAGTTCTTCCTCATTGGGAAGAGTGCTGTTCCCACTGAAGGCTAGGGATCTTGTATACGAAAGCAGACTGGACAATGCTGTTAAGGAAGATAACTGTGATCTTGGTGTGTCACTTTAATAAAAAGAGATCATACATATTGTAAAATTATAGTTGTTTTTATATAAGTTCGTATGATATGAGTATTGGCCCTTTTATTGACGTTTGTATTTTCAGGCACCTCATCACTAATTTTCCTCTTACTACTGATGTAATGTAGGGACCTGGTTTTATTTTAAGTAATATACATAGAATGGCCTATTGATACATAGTGAAGGCTTGTGAATGAATGCCCCTTACAATATATCTTTATTCTTTGTAGAAGGACATACAGTCAGTGTGATATGGAGTTTGGAGATATGGGGGCCGATTCCGATCTCGGTCGGAGGCGTACCCAATACTATTCGGTCGGGAAAAAAGCCATGCGAAAGCCAGTTTCCCGACCGATCCGTACAGCACACCGAACGAGCAAGTACGATGCGCACAACAGCAAAAATTCCGGCCGAGCCGTACTCACCCAAACCAGGTCCTGTTCTCCGACCGAGGCGAATCCGGAAACGCCGAATCGAGTCGCACGGAAGGGAAAATGCAGCCCCGTCCGGCCGGACAAGTACGATGCGCTTTCCGTACGCGCCGAACCCGTCGCTACGCACGGCACGTCAAAGCATCCGGGAGAGGCGCACATAAGCTCCGAATCGCGCCACAACACGATCCACGGCTACGAGACGAACACAGCACCGACGAGGACGACGCGAAGCGACGAGGACGAAGCGAAGCGACGAGGACGAAGCCAAGCGACGAGGACGACGCGAAGCAACGAGAAGGACGAACGACACGAACCAACCATGAATCCCTTCGTCCCGATCATACCAATATTCTACATCTACTACCGGAACAGGCACGGACGCGTACGGCGCAGAAGGTAAGTCAGACACCAACCACAAAACACATACAACACGTACACGACACATCACACACATACACTGGGAATCTGAATATACTTACACCAGCAACAGCAGCACCATAGGGGCGGGATGCCCATCACCAATGCCACATATGCACACAGGGGCCTGAATGCGCGCCACCACCCCAACCCAGGGGGGCTGGATGCCTACCACTACTACCACCCTTAGCCAGGGGGCTGGATGCCTACCACTACTACCACCCCACCCAGGGGGGCAGGATGCCCACCACTACTACCACCCTTAGCCAGGGGGCAGGATGCCCACCACTACTACCACCCTCACCCAGGGGGGCAGGATGCCCACCACTACTACCACCCTTAGCCAGGGGGCAGGAAGCCTACCACTACTACCACCCTTAGCCAGGGGGCAGGATGCCTACCACTACTACCACCCTTAGCCAGGGTGGCAGGATGCCTACCACTACTACCACCCTTAGCCAGGGGGGCAGGATGCCTACCACTACTACCACCCTTAGCCAGGGGGCAGGATGCCCACCACTACTACCACCCTCACCCAGGGGGGCAGGATGCCCACCACTACTACCACCCTTAGCCAGGGGGCAGGAAGCCTACCACTACTACCACCCTTAGCCAGGGGGCAGGATGCCTACCACTACTACCACCCTTAGCCAGGGTGGCAGGATGCCTACCACTACTACCACCCTTAGCCAGGGGGGGCAGGATGCCTACCACTACTACCACCCTTAGCCAGGGGGGCAGGATGCCCACCACTACTACCACCCTTAGCCAGGGGGGCTGGATGCCTACCACTACTACCACCCTCACCCAGGGGGGGCAGGATGCCCACCACTACTACCACCCTCACCCAGGGGGGCAGGATGCCCACCACTACTACCACCCTTAGCCAGGGGGCAGGATGCCTACCACTACTACCACCCTCACCCACGGGGGCAGGATGCCTACCACTACTACCACCCTCACCCAGGGGGGCAGGATGCCCACCACTACTACCACCCTTAGCCAGGGGGCAGGATGCCCACCACTACTACCACCCTCACCCAGGGGGGCAGGATGCCCACCACTACTACCACCCTTAGCCAGGGGGCTGGATGCCTACCACTACTACCACCCTCACCCAGGGGGGCAGGATGCCCACCACTACTACCACCCTCACCCAGGGGGGCAGGATGCCCACCACTACTACCACCCTTAGCCAGGGGGCAGGATGCCCACCACTACTACCACCCTCACCCACGGGGGGCAGGATGCCTACCACTACTACCACCCTCACCCAGGGGAGGCAGGATGCCCACCACTACTACCACCCTTAGCCAGGGGGCAGGATGCCCACCACTACTACCACCCTCACCCAGGGGGGCAGGATGCCCACCACTACTACCACCCTTAGCCAGGGGGGCTGGATGCCTACCACTACTACCACCCTCACCCAGGGGGCAGGATGCCCACCACTACTACCACCCTTAGCCAGGGGGCAGGATGCCCACCACTACTACCACCCTCACCCAGGGGGGCAGGATGCCCACCACTACTACCACCCTTAGCCAGGGGGGCTGGATGCCTACCACTACTACCACCCTTAGCCAGGGGGCAGGATGCCTACCACTACTACCACCCTCACCCAGGGGGGCAGGATGCCCACCACTACTACCACCCTTAGCCAGGGGGCAGGATGCCTACCACTACTACCACCCTCACCCACGGGGGGCAGGATGCCTACCACTACTACCACCCTCACCCAGGGGGGCAGGATGCCCACCACTACTACCACCCTTAGCCAGGGGGCTGGATGCCTACCACTACTACCACCCTTAGCCAGGGGGCAGGATGCCTACCACTACTACCACCCTCACCCAGGGGGGCAGGATGCCCACCACTACTACCACCCTTAGCCAGGGGGCAGGATGCCTACCACTACTACCACCCTCACCCACGGGGGGCAGGATGCCTACCACTACTACCACCCTCACCCAGGGGGGCAGGATGCCCACCACTACTACCACCCTTAGCCAGGGGGCAGGATGCCCACCACTACTACCACCCTCACCCAGGGGGGCAGGATGCCCACCACTACTACCACCCTTAGCCAGGGGGGCTGGATGCCTACCACTACTACCACCCTCACCCAGGGGGGCAGGATGCCCACCACCACTACCACCCTTAGCCAGGGGGCAGGATGCCTACCACTACTACCACCCTCACCCAGGGGGGCAGGATGCCTACCACTACTACCACCCTCACCCAGGGGGCAGGATGCCTACCACTACTACCACCCTCACCCAGGGGGGCAGGATGCCCACCACTACTACCACCCTTAGCCAGGGGGCTGGATGCCTACCACTACTACCACCCTTAGCCAGGGGGCAGGATGCCTACCACTACTACCACCCTCACCCAGGGGGGCAGGATGCCCACCACTACTACCACCCTTAGCCAGGGGGCAGGAAGCCTACCACTACTACCACCCTTAGCCAGGGGGCTGGATGCCTACCACTACTACCACCCCCACTCATAGGATGGACAATGCATGACACAACAAGCACACCACAACCTAGGGAATGCAAGATTAAGACATCCCCCCACCACCATGACAAGCGTGTGAGCAGGCTGTGTCAAATGCCTACAACACCGAACATGACTTTGAACATACAATGTGACCCCTAGCACATGTGCCACACATATATGTGTGTGGCACCCACAATGCAAGCAGCCCATGACCATTGTGGCAATGGGGCCTAAACCCCCATCATCACAGTGACCAAAAGGCAAGTGTGGGGTCCATAGCTGAAGCACATTTTGACCATTGTGGCAATGGGGTCTAAACCCCCATCATCACAGTGACCAAAAGGCAAGTGTGGGGTCCATAGCTGAAGCACATTTTGACCATTGTGGCAATGGGGTCTAAACCCCCATCATCACAGTGACCAAAAGGTAAGTGTGGGGTCCATAGCTGAAGCACATTTTGACCATTGTGGCAATGGGGTCTACACCCTCATCATCACAGTGACCAAAAGGTAATTGTTGACAAAGAAAGAGCTGCAACTGCCAAACTGCAAGGATCATTCCTGGTCACAGAACCAAAAACTCATCTGTGGCAAAGTAGTGTATGTGTCCCATTGCAACATAAATTGGGTGAGCCAAATACTGCAGTGCAAATGAAACATTCCTTTGGCCATGTGCAGACAAACAACACCCATGGGGGCTGAGACCGTCAACAGTCATCAATGACACAATGACAGAAGTGACCATCAGAATGCAGAACCACATATTTGCACCAATGGGCACACAAATGCAGATACCCTGTGGAGACAGCAGATGTGAGGTGAACAGATACCATACCATGGCAGCAATGGGACACACAAACCATGATCACTGTGCTGACCGATGACCTAGGAGTCCCAGGGACAGCAGGGGAAACACACCAAACAACATACAGCCAATGGCACACCCAAGATATGCCAATGCAGTGGTGCAGATGCACAAACACAAACAGGCAGACCAACACTGTCATCATACACAGCAGGCGAGGGGTGGGGGTGCCAGTGTCCCCAGGCAACAACACAACACATGAGGAGAGCTGAATACCAATCATACAGATGTGCATACACTGCCACACTAAGGTAACTCATGGATCCAAATCCCCTATGTAGGCAAGCAGGCATTGACAGGTGAGAGGGAGCACAAAACACACATGTCACACAGGCACGTAGGAACAACAACTGACACAGCAAGTCACAGACACACCACAGCACCACCCCCAGGGCCCCCACAATGTGGTGACCCTGGGCTGAATAAAAATACCACTGTGATGACAAAGCTAAATGTCGATCACACTGTGAACCACAGTCAGGTGTCCTGAGCAACTAACTACCATCACACCTACACAAGCACAAATCAATCAGCATGGCCAGTAAGCCAAGGCCAACATGGAGGCAGGGGACTAGCCGGGCAACAACTCTCATCTGCACACACTCAAGACCACACCCCTCGACCTCCAACAATGTGCAGCAGTGAAGTACACATGCACTGGTGACATTGCACATGCACCCATGACTATTCCAGGGTGGTGGGTGGGAACCAAGGTGTAGAAACACATCACACATGGACACTCAACAAGACTCCTGAATGTCTGACACACTGCACACTACGCTGTACATGGACATGACGGCAATACCACACCGACCAATGGGATCCCAGCCACAGTCACACACCAATGAAGAAGCCAAGGTCACCCACAAAGAACACACATAGACAACAACCAACATTGCAGCCCGGACCCTAAGGAGTGCCAGCAGTCACACACACAACGTGTCACAATCACTGAAAGATAACACAAACTGGAAATCACATGACAGGGGCAAACAACAAGTGCCAAAGGGAAACCTGACTGTGACCCATCTGCGTCTGCACACAAACTCTGCCCTGACAGCAAACACACCTATGGGTGACACCCTGATGACCAGTAATGTGCCATGCACCCACATCACAGAGAACACAGGGAGAAGACTTTGGGGGAACATAGCTCAAGTCAGCAAGCATCACAAACAGGTACAACACTAGGGATCACAGCATGCGCAGATGAATGGAAGTGAACACACAGACATGCACATACAACACACACCTTGGGCGCAGGCAATGTCACACGTGTACACACTGCCATGAGGGGACTCCACTCCTGTGTGAGGAAAGCTGTGCCATATGTTGCCTCAGTAGGGCCCCATCATGTCAGCTGAGCACTTGGTCACACAATAAACAATTAGCACCAAATGAGGGCTCCCATCACATCAGCCTGGTCATGGATGTGCCAACGGAATCATCAGCACAGATCCAACACACTTGTATAGCAATGTTGCACTGACTACACGGATGAGTCCCTCCCCATTGATGCCCAAACCTGCATGTCCACTGGAGATGGCAACACGGTCAGGGAAGTAGACAAATGCAACGATGGCAGGCACAACAGATGTGCAGGGGTGGAAGCCACAGATATGAAATTGCCAATGTAAGTAGGAAACCCATTGCCAAATACTGAACACATGACACCCTCAGATGCTGCTATTGATGACATGGATACACCACATGATAGGACACATTCCCCCTGGACCACATGGGTTCCTGCACAGTAACACTTCATAATCATGAGACCAGATATCACCATCACTGCAGCAAGGGCATGGTTAGCTGCACCAACAACATGTACATCTGAAGCATGAGCACTAGAGAAAAGAAAGTTGCTTTATTCAGCATATGTGTTGTTTGATAACGACGTCCAGAAGAAATTAGAGCAAAGGCCAATGGCCAGTCCATTGTCAAAGTTCAAACAGGGTGACACTGGCAGATGTCACCCTACGCATGCCTGCACAATACCAGGGACAATCCACTAGGAGGGGCAACCGGGGGGCAGGCCAGGCACCGCAGGGACAGGATCAGGGCTCACCAGGGGGAGTCAGGGAAGGGGTGGTGGGTGCTGGAGAGCCACTGACAACTGCAGTGGAGGTGTCTGACATGGTGTGTGCCGGCACAACTGGGGGCATGACACAGATGTCGTGGGTGCCGGCACAACTGCAGTGGACCCTGCAGATGGGGTGGACAGGTCCGCCACTGCAGTGCCCAAGTCAGACAGGGCGGTAGTGGACTCCACTGCAGTGCCTACCTCCAGGGGAGGAGAATGGGGAACAGGCAAGGTGGGTTGGACAGAGGGGGAGGACACCCTCACCACATCAGTGGCACAGACAAGCGCAGCGGGGGGTGTGGTGCTGGGAGAGCAAGTGGCAGGGGAGAAGGCCGGAGCATCTTGGGGATGGTATATCTGTGGGTGGGGGAACCTGGGGCAGGGTGTGGTGGGGGCACCTGTGCAGTGGGGGCCTGAGGGATGGAGGACGGAGACCTTGTGCCTGAGCTGCAGGGCGGTGGCGGGGTCTTGCTCTTAGCACTCCGGGGGGACTTGCGGGTGGGGGCCTCAGTCCGTCTGCGCCTGGGGGAGGGTGTCCGGGGGCGAGGGGCACTCTGCTCCGTGTGGGTGGGCTTCCTCTTCCCCCGGGATGCTGGAGCAGCTTCATCGGTGGGGAAGAGGCCGAGGTCACAGAGGAAGAGCTGCTGTGACTTTGGGGTTGCAGGTGAGGCAAGGGAGGGTGCTTTGGAGGGAGAGGGAACTGAGGACTGCGCAGTGCATGTGGATGCGTGTGTGTGTTCCAGGGCCCCATCCCCTGTGAGTCTGGCTTCAGTCCCCTGAATGTGCGTGCGTGTGCGTTTTGTCATTGGCGTGTGTGTCAGTGTGCTGGATGTGTGTGTGCTGGTGTGTGCCTGTGCCGGTGTGTGTGTGCCTGGGATGGGTAAGGTGCTGGGGAGTGTGGATGGAGCAGAGGCAGGAGGGGTGAGGGACCGTTTGAGGAGGGACACTGCTGCCGTCAGGGAGGAGTCCATGGACCTATTGCCCCTCTGTAGGTCAGACATGCCCGATGAGATGCCCTCCATGAACGACACCAGCTGAGTCAACAGCGCGGTGTGCGCATGGAGGACACTCAGCATGGCTGTCTGCCCTACATGGAGCTGGCGAAGGAGGTACACAGACTCCTCACTCAGGGCAGCAGGGGACACAGGGGCAGGGGTGCGGTGCCTGGCCCAAAGGAGACACGCTCCCGGACATGGGAGCCTCCACGGACCTGGGGAATGGGAGCCGATGGGAGGGCGGTGGTGGTGCTGGTGGTGGCGGGGACAGCAACACTAGCTGGGGTGTGGTGGCTGCTGACACCCGCCTCCACAAGGGAGTCATCCTCCGAGTTGCTCTGGTCCTCAGCTGAGGTGGATGCTGCTGAGGACTCCTCGGTGTGGCTCCCCTCGCCCTCCGTGCCACTGGGTCCCTCCGACCACTCCTCGGCTGCTGACCCAGTCTGGCTCTCCGGCTCCTCCTGGTCCATGGAGCTGTCCCCTTCCGTGGCCGTGGATGTATCTGCAAACAATGGGGAAACAGACAGACATCAGTCACCTGCACCAAACGCACACACCACTGTGAGCACAGCACATTACAGAGCAAGCCCTGGCATCATTAGTTGTACATTGCTAAAAGTGCCCTAATTGAACAGGAGAAGTCAATTGTCAGTCTGATGCCAAGCATGGCACTCACATCCCACATGGCCTTGCACCCATCTGTCTGGTGTCTGTTGGATTGCAACACCCCAGTGTTGACACATGCACCAAGTACACAGTAGTTGGACAGTGCAGAGGACACGGTGTGGACACATCACAGCTCTTGCCACTGAGTCAGTACAGGTTTACGGATGTAAGGGATGCCCAGAGTCAAATAGGAAATGCATGTGATGCATACCAGCGACAGACACCATGATGCACCCATGTCCTGATAGCCAGCGCCACTATGGTGTGCATGTAGCACATGTCACTCCCCTGCAGGATCACCAATCAGTAGACACATGCCATGGCGGAGGCATGACTGCAAAGTCATACATCACTGTCTCAGTGATGTATGACTTTGCAGCCAGACAACAACACTCTGCACTGTGTCACAATAGTAGGTCATGGGGAATGCAAGTCCTGGAGCTGCACAAGTGCACATGTACATCCCCCCACAACACATCCTCTTAACCCTCATCTGTCCAGGTCATACCTATTGGACATATGGGAGACCTGTGACACTACCCTCTGAACCTGAGCCCCTCACACTCTGCTGTGCATGGGGAACAGCTGCCTGAACTTCACATTTACATGCCCCAGTCTGCATGGGCAGCTGATCAGACACCTATGTGTCACACAAGTATCGTCTCCTATGGTCACATCTCCAGTGGCATGCTGAGCCCCTACCAAGAAACTCCACAGCAGTCCTGGCGACTAATCCACAGCACACTGACACAGAGGCAGACACCTGAGGGGTCAAATCACTGTGCACAATGTGTCCTCTGATACACGGGAGTGGGAGTACAGAGTGTATTGTATGGCCTGGAGTAGGCATGACTGTCCAGCCCCACATGAATGAGGGATGAGCCCTGGACTGTAGGCAGCTGGCTAAGTATGTGTGACACACGTCATATACATACTCCTGGGGCCCAAACATTGTTCCCACCCGCAGCATGGGTGTGTGCCAGGTACCCCAGCCACATGTGGTGGATCAGCTCAGCAATTGGACCACAGATCAAAGTAACACGCTGAATACATGTCAGAATACAGGCATTGTGTAAGCAATGGACCCACCCATGATGCCCACCACAGAGTCAGGGAAACAGATGCTGTCTCCCACCTTGAGTCAAGCAAACTGCAAGGACACAGTCCTAAGTGACAGAATTCCCTGCATGTAAGGGCCACACCTGGGTATCAGATGAGGAGTGGGCAGTGCACAATAGAGGGACATGGCTCCTGGACAACATGACTGCTGTACTGTGGCAGTTCAACCTGGCCCGAGGAGGGCACATAGCATGTTAGACAGAGTACACAGTGCAGTCTTTGACTCACCCCCTCCTTGCTGCTCTCTGGCCTTCAGCTGCCCATCCAGGTCTGGAAAGACCACCGCCAGGATCCTGAGCATGTGGGGGTCAGGGTCCGTGTTCCGCCCCTCCTGCGAGGAGGTGACAGCTTCAGCTGGACCCGTGCAATCCTCCGGGTCCAGCCCCGAAGGTCCTGCCACCTCTTTTGGCAGTTGCGGATCCGGCGCTTGTAGACCCCCACGGACCGGACAGCCCGGACGATGTCCTTCCAGATCTCATGCTTCCGATGGGCAGAAGCCTGTCAGGATGACAAAGTGATAAGGCCATTACTACACATGCAACATATCCGTGCATGACACAGTTGCATATACATGTCGCAATCACAGGGGCACATGGTGTACCCAGGCAGTGCACGGCTGCCCATGGACAGTTTTCCAGAAGTCACTACATGGTATCATTGCATGGGGAGTAAAACCCTGTTCAGAAGCACTGTCACTGCACCATACCTGTCCAGTGCAAGTCACTACACACTATGGGGGGTGACAACTACTCAGTGAGCCTGCTAGCCAGTGGTGTGCTGACTCTCAGCCTTGCTAGTCAGACAAAATGCACATTCAGAAAGGCAGTGCACAGAACACTCACCTGCTCCCCTGGTGTCCCATACAGCTTGCTGTACTGTGGAAGTAGGCTGTCCAGCAGGGCCTGGTTCTCTTCAAGGCTGAAGGCTGGGGCTCTCTCCACAGTACGTGCCATTGCAGGGTCCAGAGGGGCAGAGACAGCAGCAGTGCAGTGGCAGATGTCGTCCTGGAGCATGTAGTGCAGGCAAGTGGGCTCTCAGGGGAACATGCAGCAATATATATGTGCTGGAGAGGCAGATACTGTCCCTTGTGTCCAAAGTGATAGGTCCAAGTCGTTTGCATCTTCTGAATCTGGCCAATCCATGGAATAGCAGCACCAAAACACGCCCACAGCATCCTTCAAAATTTCAACTTCATGACATACATGATTTTGCAACATTGTTGTGGGTGACCAACTGATTTTACAGCAACCGACTCGTTCGAATATTCGAAAACGCGTCCGTTGCCAGGCAAGCCCATTGTCAATGGGTGCGCACCGATCGGTCCATTGAGGTACAACGCGCACAGGGGTACAACGCGTACCCGCACACATTGAAAGCAATGGGCCGGCCGGAGGCACCGATCGGTCCATTGCTGTTCAACGCGCACAGGGGTACAACGCGTACCCGCACACATTGAATGCAATGGGCCGGCCGGAGGCACCGATCGGTCCATTGCTGTACAACGCGCACAGGGGTACAACGCGTGCCCGCACACATTGAATGCAATGGGCCGGCCGGAGGCACCGATCGGTCCATTGCTGTTCAACGCGCACAGGGGTACAACGCGTACCCGCACACATTGAATGCAATGGGCCGGCCGGAGGCACCGATCGGTCCATTGCTGTTCAACGCGCACAGGGGTACAACGCGTACCCGCACACATTGAATGCAATGGGCCGGCCGGAGGCACCGATCGGTCCATTGCTGTTCAACGCGCACAGGGGTACAACGCGTACCCGCACACATTGAATGCAATGGGCCGGCCGGAGGCACCGATCGGTCCATTGCTGTTCAACGCGCACAGGGGTACAACGCTGCACCCGCACACATTGAATGCAATGGGCCGGCCGGAGGCACCGATCGGTCCATTGCTGTTCAACGCGCACAGGGGTACAACGCGTACTCGCACACATTGAATGCAATGGGCCGGCCGGAGGCACCGATCGGTCCATTGCTGTTCAACGCGCACAGGGGTACAACGCGTGCCCGCACACATTGAATGCAATGGGCCGGCCGGAGGCACCGATCGGTCCATTGCTGTTCAACGCGCACAGGGGTACAACGCGTACCCGCACACATTGAATGCAATGGGCCGGCCGGAGGCACCGATCGGTCCATTGCTGTTCAACGCGCACAGGGGTACAACGCGTGCACCGCGACACATTGAATGCAATGGGCCGGCCGGAGGCACCGATCGGTCCATTGCTGTACAACGCGCACAGGGGTACAACGCGTACCCGCACACATTGAATGCAATGGGCCGGCCGGAGGCACCGATCGGTCCATTGCTGTTCAACGCGCACAGGGGTACAACGCGTACCCGCACACATTGAATGCAATGGGCCGGCCGGAGGCACCGATCGGTCCATTGCTGTTCAACGCGCACAGGGGTACAACGCGTACCCGCACACATTGAATGCAATGGGCCGGCCGGAGGCACCGATCGGTCCATTGCTGTTCAACGCGCACAGGGGTACAACGCGTACCCGACACATTGAAAGCAATGGGCCGGCCGGAGGCACCGATCGGTCCATTGCTGTTCAACGCATCACTGTACATGTGACTGGCATATGTCAGCATGCCTATCTCAGATGGACATATGCCAGCCACAGATAGCTCCCAGGGAGTGAGGGGCACACCTACATCACGACAGCCTGTCCAAACCTTATCATAAGGCATGTAAGGCTGCATTTCCTATTGTGTGTATGTTGGTGTACATGTTGTCCTGTGGGTGTCACCTGTGGGCAGCCACCCCCAGGCTGTGCACGTGTTAATGGGGACAGGATCCTGGGTGTTACGTGTACGTGACCACTGTGATGTGCAACTGTTCATATCTGTGCATGTGCCATGGTCACATTTCACAGTGGTGTTTGTGTATGTCATGTCACATACCCCGTGAGTCCCATGTGGGACGGTATGTTTGAGCCAGGGTGTCCCAGTGGCACAATAGTGATGGCCCTCCACAGTCTTTGTGCATGTAGTGTTTACAATGTCTCTGATTTCATGTGCACAATGGGAGACAGTCTCCACATCCACGTTGTGTGTGCATGGACTCTGATGTTGTGCGTGTGTGTCACAGACGTCCATGGCTCTCCTGCCATGGCAAGTGTGGCCACTACCTGTGGGGGTCATGTTTGTTTTGTTGTGGTGTACACATGATACTCCAGGTGATGCCAGTGTCCATGTGGCATTACAGGGTCCCTGGGAATGTGCCTGTCGTTGAGCTGTGGTGCCTGGGGCACATCTGTCCTCACATGTCACTGGGGGGTGACTGTGACACAGCATCATGATATCCAATGGGCCAACCTGGGACAAATTGATGCCACCTGTAGGACCGTGTTGACAGATGTTGGCCATGTATGTACCATACATGTCGTTCCGGTACTGCACACTTCATGTAGTTGTGCCTCATGATGATGTATGTTGGGATCTTGAGTGTGTTCAATGCCGCATATGTGGGGTGACTGACGATCTTGCTTACTTCTCCTCTGCACTGCAGGGCTCCTGCTGTCCATCGGCCATTCCCAGACCTGGCAACGATGGTGGAACGGGACAGCATCCGACGGTACCGCTTCACCAGGCAGCTGATTGAGGATTTGGCAGTGCAGTTGTCCCCACATTTGCAGCCTGGCCGGCCGTATCCTACAGCGCTGACCCCCAAGGTGAAGGTGATGGCAGCCCTACACTTCTTTGCCACCGGTACCTTCCAACATACTGTGGCGTCTGCTGGTGGGATGTCACAGACCATGTTCAGCCGTGTGCTCCGCGATTTCTTGGCGGCAATGTTGCTCTTCCTGAACCGGTACATCTATTTCCCTAGACTGCGACGACTCACTGACGTGAAGAGTGACTTTTATGCCCTGGGGAGGATGCCGCATGTCATTGGCTCCATTGATGGGACACATGTGGCTTTGGTACCACCACAGGCCCAGGAGCAGGCCTACAGGAACCGCAAGCACTACCACTCGGTCAATGCACTGGTGGTGTGTCTTGCAGACATGACCATCACACACGTGTGTGCCCGTTTCCCTGGTTCAGCACACGATGCCTTTGTGATGAGGAGTAGTCGCATCCCCAGGTTGATGGCACAGATGCAGAACCAGCGTGCCTGGCTTGTCGGTGTGTACTGACTTTGTGCCATTGTGTGTGATCTGATCTGTAGTATTCCGCCCACTTTTCCAAGTCAGCTGATGTGCACTTGTCTGTCCGTAGGTGACTCGGGATACCCCAACATGCCGTGGTTGCTGACACCCCTCAGGAACCCTGTGACACCTGCCCAGATGCGCTACAATGAGGCACATGGTCGGACCAGGAGAGTGATTGAGCGGACCTTTGGTCTCCTGAAGAGCCGCTTCCGCTGCCTGGACAAGACCGGAGGGTCCCTCCCATATGCCCCTGCGAAAGTGTGCAAGATTATCATCGTCTGCTGCATGCTCCACAACCTGGCAGTGCGGAAGGAGTTGCCTCTCATCCAGGATGACGATGACCAACATCCGCCACCTGTGGAGGATCCTGGCCTGGACCACGATGCCAGTGACGATGATGATGATGATGGTGATGGTGATGTCCGCACACAGCTCATCACCAACTTCTTTAGCTGAATGTGAGTATCCTGAGGTGTCATGTCAATGATGTGAGTTGGCATGATGTGTGGGTGGTGCTCTGGTGCTGTTGGAGTGTGTCCATGGGCTACTTGACTGGATGTGTGTTGCGATGTGTGCTTACAGGTGGGCTGTACTCCCCAACAGTGTTGACATGCTAACTTGGTTCTGGGTGGGTATCTTGTAACATGTATTGTGCATGAGTTTTGCTGTTCTGTCCTGTACTCCATTGCTTTTGACTGTGTGTCATTTCTGTCCTTCACAGGGTACTTTCAGATTCGTTTGGTCAACTGTGTCCACCGACGACGTGATTGCACATCCAGGCTGGTAGCTGTTGTGTCCCTACAGGTGATGTGCGCCACACCCATGGACTTCCTTCTGTCTACAGTTGTTGACTGTGTGCCCGCTACCAGGTGGGGTTACCTTGCATCTGTAGTGGTTACGGCATGTTGCTACTGTGTAATAAACCTGTGCTTCACTTAGTGATGTGCGTTGTCTGTGGTCACACATTTGACTGCCATTTGCTTACTGCACCTGTGGGCTACTTGACTACAACTGGGAATGGGTGTG
Organism: Calotriton arnoldi; assembly: GCA_963921515.1. Lineage (NCBI taxonomy): Eukaryota > Metazoa > Chordata > Amphibia > Caudata > Salamandridae > Calotriton > Calotriton arnoldi. The sequence continues at coordinate 42,395 of CAWUFW010000601.1, forward strand.
GTGTCTGTGCATTGCACCGTCTTCCCTGGCAACATCAGTGTAGGCAATGAGTCAGATGGCCTAGGTGTGTATGTGTTGTGTAGCCCTGGTGGTGTGTCTCCCTCATATGTGTCACGTTGCCTGTACTCACATGCCTGTGTTGTCCTTGCTGTTGCAGTTCGCATACACAGTGTAATTTTGTTGTTCATCATCCCCATAACAGCACCCACGTTGGAATCACGACAGAGGCAAGTATGGTGTATTATTGTGTTTATTGTGATACATCTGTGATAATAGTGCATAGGATGGATTGTGCTGTACATGAATCTTGCAATCCCAAGTTCCTAGATGAATAGAAAGTCCAGGTAGACAGGATCCCCAGTATCGGGGCCACAGTTGTCTGACACATTGTTCCAACTTGTACTCCCCATGCAATGTGTGGGAGTAGTGTTGCCATCAACAGGGTGAACAGTCTGTGCACAAAGGCGAAAATCCAGAACAGGTTCAGGCTTCCTGGGAGTTGCGCTTGGCCATCAGCCTCTCACTTTCCCCTCCTCGGACGACCCCTCTTCTTGGGGGGGGGCCCTCAAGTGCAGGCTGCTGCGGTGCAGGGGACTCTCCGCCAGAGTCCTCCTCCCTCCCTGTGGCAGTTGCAGTTTGTTCGGTACCAGATGTTGTTGGCACACAGGGAGGTGTGGACTGGTTGCTGTTCATCTGGCGGAGGCATTGTAAAATGTCCCTGTGCACCGCCGTCATCTCATGTAGTACATCCCACTTGGACTCCACGCGGGTCATGTGGGAGTCCACACGTGACATGTGTGACTCCACGTGGGACATGTGGGAGTCCTAGCGGGCATGATGGGCAGCCTGCTGCTGTTTGATGTCTCTGAGGAGCCCCACTACCTGGCTGAGCTCTCCGGTGCTGGACTGGTACCCATCAGCTATGCGTACCAGTTGTGGGTCTTCATGCACACCAGCAACGTCTGCAAGCAGCGACCTCTGTCTCCCACCCCTCCCACCACCCCTGCTGACATGTGCAGTGTGTGCAGTTGCACGCACAGATAACCCTGGTCCACCTTGGGGGTTGGTGGTGGTGGTGGTGTCCATGGCCCCAGGTTGGTCCAGGGTCACTGCGCTGGTGTTGTTCCTTATTCTGTCCATTTCGGCAGGGATGGTATTCGTGGTGACAGTCGTTGGAGGGTGGGTGCAGGGGGTGCAGCTGGTGGACCTGCTGGTGCTGCAGCTGGTGGTCCTGCTGGTGCAGCATGTTGACTTGCACCGGATGTGCCAGGTTGTTCTTCATCGTCCGAGGAGGACAGAGGCTGTACGACGCCAGTGAGCTCGGCATCCTCTTGAGCCTGGGACTGGGACTCCTCAGCGTCTGCTGCTGTGTCCCTATCATCACCTGTTTTTGGGAGACACAAACAATGTATGTCATGTTTCTGCAGGCATCAGTGGTTGACACACCTGACAGTTGTGACTGTGCCTCGGGGTGCGGGCCTGTACATTGTATTGTCCTAAGTCGTCACAGTCAGGGGTTGATATTGGTGTGGCACATTGTCCTGCATTATTTGGGCATTTCTATGTATTCTCTGGGGTGTGAACATGGTCTGCATTGATTGTGTTTGGTTGACAGCCAGACCTCCTTCCCACCCACCCACCCACCCAGTCAGTTATCCCACCATGGAACGTGCTTGCATTGCAGGGAGTGTAAGTTGTCTCTCAGGATGTCAGTCAGTGGTGTCCTGCTGTTAGTTGGTGCACAGTTGGCAGCAGGGCCTTGTGCTCCCCACAGCAGTAGCCAGTGTCAGCCATCTTGTGAGTCCTTCTCCACTCCCTGTGATGTGAGCATGGTTCAGGGTGGTGTTGATGGGCCAGTTGTGAGGCTGAGCAATGTCTGTGACTACGACTCCCATCATGCTATTGCCTCCACCCCCTTCCCAGCATGCCCATGCTTCCTTCCTTTTGACTCTGCTTCCCTGTGGGGTGGGCTGGCTGTGCTGACAGGATGGCTGGGAGTGTTGTCCTGGCAGTTGTTTGGCTAAGAGTCCCAAGAGTGTCCCTGTGCTTCACACAACATAACCCAGGGTGGTGGTGCTTTGTGGGATCTTGTGTTAGGATGGAGGGCATTGCATTCTACCAGGTGGGTACTGTGGAGTTTGTGTTGGGGGGGTGTGAGGGGAGGTGCTGGTGACTATGGTCAGTGCTGCAAGTCCCCCTTCCCACCCAGCCAGCCAGATATCCCACCATGGACTGTGCTTGCATTGCAGGGAGTGTAAGTTGTCTCTCAGGATGTCAGTCAGTGGTGTCCTGCTGTTTGTTGGTGCACAGTTGCCAGCAGGGCCTTGTGCTCCTCACAGCAGTAGCCAGTGTCAGCCATCTTGTGAGTCCTTCTCCACTCCCTGTGATGTGCGCATGGTTCATGGTGGTGTTGATGGGACAGTTGTGGGGGGGGCAATATGTGTGACTGCGACTCCCATGATGCTATTGGCTACACTGACTTGGCCAGCATACACAGAATTCCTTCCTTTGAGTGGTCTTCACTGTGTGTTGGTGTTGTTGTGGTGGCTACATGTGTGGATGTGTGTGTTAGTTCTATTTGTGCCACTGCCTAGCTGTAGTTGTGGTTGTGTTTGTACATGTGTTGGCACAGTTGGATGTGACTTTTTTGATGGCATGTGTTGTGTTTATCTGACTGACATACACATTTTGGGATGATTCTGTTCTAGTTGCTGTGTAATTGCTATGTGTGCATGGTTTGACTCTCCCTTGACAGTGATGTGTGTGTTTTGTGGCAGTTTATTGTGTACATTTGTTGTGTACTCACCAGGCTCTGGGATGTTCTCTAGTCCATATACGCTCACTGGCGGAAGGATGGCCCGCACCTTCTCCTCCCAGGGCCTGAGGTATATTGGCTTGGCAGGAGGGCCACTGCCGGTATGTTGGCTGTTGATGTAGTCTATCTTCAGCAGGTCCCGTACCCTCCTGCGCACGTCATACCACCTGTTCTGGATGTCCGTCTTTGTGCGCCGACATGGTGATTGGGCGTTCACCCTGTTGATGATCCTCTCCCACATCTTGGTTTTCTGCGACATGGGGGTCTGTTGGACCAGAGTGCCAAACAGCTGTGGCTCCACCCTGAGGATCTCGTCTACCAGGACTTCCAATTCACAATCTAGGAACTTGGGATTCTTCTTGGGGGGCATGGTGATGGGTGGTGATGGTGAGTGATGTGTGTGTTGGTGTGCAGGTGAGGGTGTGTGAGTGTGTGTTTTGCTGGGTGTATGTGAGGTAGGTATTTGTTGGTGTGCTGATGGTGTGTGGCTTGTGTGAGGGGTGAGCTGTGGGTGTGTGGTTGCTTTCTCTTGGGTGCTGGCAGTGGAATGGCATTTGCAAAGGCTCATGGTAGTGATTTGTGTCCTTTATATAGGTGGAGTTGTGGGTGTGTCTTTGTTCTCTGTCCCCACCCCCCCCAGTATTTATTGGCTTGCTAATTGCTTGTTTGGCCTTTTTTTGGGTGATTTTTCCTTTGTGCTGTTTGTGTATGTTGGAAACGTTCTTGTGACCGAGTCGGACCCTGCATTGGTCTCGCACGGTGTTCTCCGCTTCGCTCACGCTGTGTTTGTGCAGTTTTGTATGCTGCGTACGCGTCGGTCGCGGTGTATTGTGTTGCTTCGCTCGGTTTTGTATGCGTGTCGGTCGTACGGCTTGTCCTCCGTCCGACTCGGTCGGGTTTTTCGCGCCTTGCATCGTACTTTGCGGGTTGGAGTTGGCGGGTACGATTCGGTCAGATTTGTTCCGGGTGCGTGTCGGTCGGTTGGATTCGCGTGTTTTTCCGGCCGGATTGCTATTTTCCGAGCGGCTCGGTCGGTCGGCTTGGTTTCCTGACGTGTCGGTCGGATTTATCGCGGCTTGCATCGTACTTGGCGTGTCGGGCGCCACTGGTACGTGTCGGTCGGTAATTTTTCCGGCTCCGAGTCGGTCGGTGCTTTTTCCGGCCCGAATCGGAATCGACCTCATTATGTTAATCCAAATTTGTTCTCATTTACATGTTCATTCAAGGTTTAAGTGATAGCCTTCATATCTTGCAACGCTGAATTGAGTATTTGAGATTGGCTAACATTTTTAATTTGATTTGTCCTGATAGTGATTTTATAAATCTATCAGTTGTGCACTTTCCTGATGTTTATTTTTAGCATATTTCTAGGGCACATGTGTTTTTTTTTACCAGAAGAGAAATTTGGTTGCACATCGATAGTGCATGTTGTGTTACAACAAGTGTGGCCAACTGATTCTCAGGTACCTTCCACCAATGAGTTTATGAAGCCAATTTCTTAGGCACATAAACTTTAATACATTTATACTTTTCTATATTTTTTATTAAGTTGTTATGTGTTATTAGTTGCTTGAATTTGTCAAAGAAATCATCTTGTAACTGTTTTCTATTTTTTTGTTTATGAAGGTTGATTATGTTGATTGTAACATTACATATACTTCACAGCTTTTTGTGTTTCGTATTGTAATATGGCATTTGGGGGTAACCACAAGGAAGGCCTGCGCTACGGGGCCTCAGCTGTGTGATCTATGGGTGTTTGACTCTCCTGTCCCAAGGCCAATCCTACTGTGTCTTAGCAGAAGTGTGCCAAGTCCAAACCCACCAGTGCTTGAATGTCAGTGGTAGTGATGATGAACAATCATAGTATTGTCACAGAGGTTAGTGTGGGCATACTCAGCACACTCAGATCACAACATACAGCCAGTAGTGGTTTACAAATTGTGCATTTGTTTCAGCACAGCAAATACTTTATTCTAACCACGCAACAATATAAAGTGTCTGTTACATGTCAAACTGAGCCTAATCTAATGTGCATATGCTTTAGAGGATGTACTTTTAAAGTACCAATGTACATTTTAATCAACATAGAACATCTGAACATGTTGGGACGGAAAAAGTCCTCTGCATGGTAAGAGACATGTACCCCTGCCCTGAGTGCCCAATTGTACTGTTGTCTGGATCCCTATTTCTGATTTTTTTTTGTCATATGCGAACACAGATCATGTGTGCGTGTCATGACATATGCCTGTCTCACACATTCCGGTCTTGTTGGACAGGGAGGGGCGCCCACAGTGCTACCCTCATAATGGTGGAAGTCAACTGCCTTCACCAGCAGGAGTGCGGTGGTGGCAGCATACTGTGCAGTGATCAGGAGTAGTAAACAGAACCATTTTACCCTGTGTCAATGCTCACTCACAGGCTGACTCACCTTTTTAAAGCTTCCACTGCTGTGTGCTTAACTAACCCTTGGCCTCCTACATCAGTTAGATGTAAATTGTTGCACAGGAGTTGGGACTCTACATAAGGTAGGTGTGTGGAATTGCATAGTGCACGGGTAGTGACTCTGTGCTGGATGTATGTGTCCTTGAGAAGGGTACAGTAGAGGGATAGAGCATGTGTGGATAATCCATGTACTGATGTACGCATGTATGTATGTTTGAGAGGAATACATTATAGGAAAGATGTAGTGCTGTGCTGGATGTATGTGTGCTTGGGTGAAGTGCAAAACATGAAGGATGAAAAGTTGTTCAGCGTGCAATAGTGGGTGTGTGTGTTGGTAGTGTGTGTGTTTTGAAATAAGACACCCTAAAGCTTCAGTGATGAACCGTGCACACAGACTTAGGGTCGATTCCGATTCGGGCCGGAAATCTCTCCGACCGAGCCGGACCCGGAGAGATTTCCGACCGAATCGGACTCGTGCAGTCCGACCGAACGAGTCCGATGCATTCGTATGCCACCGGACACGAGTCGGTCGGACTCCCATTGAACTCAATGGGAGCCGGTCGTACAACGCGTACGCGGGCTCCCATTGCCTCAATGGGTGCGAGGCGGACAAGGGCGCCTCTACAGCGAGTACGCCGCGAGCGCCTCGCGGCGTACACGCACAGGTAGGGGACCCATGGGTCCCCCTGTGTGCGCCTCGCACGGGTACGCAGTACAGGGGTCCGACACGGACCCCCAGTACGGCTCCGACAGCGAGTTCGAGTCGGACGGCGCGAGTCGGTCGGAGCGGTCGAGGTGCGCATCGTACTTACCCGGCCGGAAAACGTCTCCATTGCGCGGTGCGAATCGGGTCCGAGCGAGTCGGCCGGAGCGGTACGATCCGGGTACGAGTCGGTCGGAGCGGTCGGGTCGCCCGGACGAGTCGGTCGGCGACCCGCATCGTACTCGCTCGGCCGGACCCGCGCACGATTCGGTCGGGAAAAGGGCTCCGAATCGGATCCGGTAAAGCCGAATCCTATTCGGAGCCCTACCGGCCGAGATCGGAATCGGCCCCATAGTGTAAGTGCTGAATGCATGTGTACATGTGAGGGTACAATGCATAGAGGTATTAGTGCTGAACAGAAAGTGTGCTATGAATGTGCACTGTGTGAGTTTACCTGAAATGGTACAGTGTATGGAGGAACCTGGGTTCCATTATGTGAAAACCAGGCCTGCCTGGTGAAGACATGAGGAGGAGAGGAATCCTCCCAGACAGATTTGTATATTGCTGAATTCCTGTGAACTGAGTGAGGTCATATTGGAGAAAAGAAACAGACTCCCTTTACATCTCAAAAGACTGCTCTTTGATTCAGTGATAGATCACAAGAAAGAGGACTGGACACATCTCAGGAAGGGAGATGGAGCGGATAAGTGAATCATAAAGAGTAGTACTGGGGGTCTGGGATTAACCTTTCGATGCACATATCACTGTGCCTGACATCTTGGTGTAACATCTGGCAACTCCCATTAATTATGTTGGGAACAATCAGCTTCGGAGTCATGCCTGCTGTGGCAGACCTCTTTAATGAAGGAAGATGGAAATATGTGCCCACTTCAAAAGAAGCAGAACCCTAACATAAAACTTCAAAGACATTTGGTGTCTGGAAAAGGACGATAAGAAGGGGAGGTTGAGTCCCCAAATATTTTTAATCTGCCAAGCAGTCACATGGGCTGTGTGATGAGGGGAAGCTCTACAAGACTTCTACCTGTGACCAGGACTTGGGGCCAAGGATTGCTAGTCTCCTTGCTTGGTGAGGGGACATTACCCAGGGACACCAAGACCACCTGCCCTGAAGCCTGGGGCATCATCACCTGCCTGCTTGCCAAGACCAGTGTGCCCTATGAGGAAGAGGATATTGTTGGAGGGAGTGAGGTCCAGTGGGGAGCCTGCTGAGAGGAATCCCTGAGCAAGGTGTGAGGAGAGTGGCTGCGCACTGATCAGATCATTGCCCATGTGCAGGAACAGTCTGGCGAACCCCGTATGCCAGAAGAGGGCCGCCATGATCTCAGCCTTGTGAAGTGCACCGGGCAGTAAGCACCAGGCCTGCACCGCTGTGCTGCATTGCGTTGACCCACATATGCCAAAATGCGGCCACCAGTGCGTAAGACTCTTTTAGGGTGGCCTTCCCAAACAGTCTGCACCAGATAGTGAGCCACGCTGCAACCCCTTATGCCAGAAAGGGCTGCTAGTATTGCTATTGCCAGCTGTTCGGGCCATGGCCCAGCCAAAAGGATTACTGCTGTGACCTGCAGGTCTAGCCCACCAACTGCACTGTTTACCCAAGGATCGCACCCTCGCCGGACCTCTAGTCGTGAGCCGAAAAACTCCACACCCCTTTTTGCTAAAGGAAGAACCACTTACCTTTTGTATCCACCAAGTGGGAGCAGCTCCAATCGCTGGAAACAGAACAGCAGTGCTGCTGCGTGCTACCGTGTCCATCACAAGTGACCTGACTTCGCCATACAGGATCTGGACTTGGAAGCACATGAGGAGAGAGCACTTGCTGCACCACTGAGCACTGTCATACTGCTGGAGCAGGTAAGACTGACACTGCACCTTTGGGACTTCAGGGGATTCATTGCTGAGGGTGCTGTGGCACCATAGACACTTTTGACTGAAAGCCTGAAGAGTCAAAAGGGAACTCTTGAGTATGGCCTAATAGTTTGCATTCGCTGGTGCGGCCACCAGTGAAAAGGGAATAACCCTGAATTTGTTACACTAAGGAGGGTGGGACAGGGATTTGCCTGACAACTGCTAGAGCCCTGAACTCAAGGGGGATTGTGTTGTTGCTTTTGAATGTTGTATTCCTTTGCATGTGGAGAGTTAGAAATAGAATACTACTTTTTCTTGTAAAAGGAAGTATTTGGCTGGAAATTGATTTATAGTTTATTGTCTCTGCACTTTGAGTTATGAGTCATTTTCACTGACCTGTCTCTACATCTTCCCCCGAGGGAGCCTTGACTGCTCAATCACAGCTACCACTGAGAGTCAAGTGCAGAAGGGGAACTTGAGTGGGATCCATAGTAGGTCAGGCCCCAGGACGTCAGGAGTAAAAGGCCTCAACCGCCATGGTTGGGCCCAGTAGCCCCCGTGTGCCCTGTGGCTCTCTGAAAGGGGTTCTGACAATTGGTGGCATGTGGTGGGGCGCCTAATGTTTAGCAGCCAATGATACAGAGGTGGCAATGCCCATTTCCAGTTTGCATTAGTACTGAAATAAGTACAGTTCTTTTTCAGCTACTCACAAAGGCAACACACATAGAGCCGGTAAGACTGACACTACGCCTTTGGGGCTTCGCGGGATTTACTGCTGAAGGTGATGTGGCACCATAGACACTTTTGACTGAAAGCCCGAAGAGTCAAATGGGAACTCTTGAGTATGGCCTAATAGTTTGCATTTCCTCATGCATCCACTAGTGAATGGGGAACAACTATTAACTCATTACACTAAGGAGGGTGGTACAGAGATTTGCCTGCCTACTACTAGAACCCTCAAGGGGGATTGTGTTGTTGCTTCTGAATGTCATATTCCTTTGCATGTGCAAAGTTAGAAATAAAATACTTGTTTTTCTTATATAAGCAAGTATTTGGCTGGACATTGATTTATTGTTAGTACTGTCTGCATTTTAAGTTATGAGTCATGTTCACTGACCTGTATCTACATCCCCTCCGATGGAGCCTTTACTGCTCGACCACAGCTACCACTGACAGTCAAGGGCAGAAGGGGGTACTTGGCCCATTTGAGTGGGATCCATAGTAGGTCGGGCCCCGGGACATTAGGAGTAAAAGACCTCAACCATCACGGTTGGATGCAGTAGCCCCTGCGTGCCCTGTTGCCCTCTTAAATGGGTTCTGACAGAACATAATAAGGCACAGTTGAGTTAAATAATGTATATTTAGACCATGAACATACATTTACAGAACCAAATGTACGAAAACTGAATTTGACTAAATCTTGTACAAAATTGGCACTTCATCACCTTTACATGAGGCAACTGAACATACTAAATGAGCAGATCATAAGAGAAGTCATTGTCATTCATAAAAACACAATGGGGTCAATTCACAAAATTCTTTATGCATTTGTTGCCCTCAGTGGGAAAGGTATGCCCAAACGTGGGTCCCGTGCTCACCATGCCACTGGAGTCAAGCCAGCCTGGCTGATGAGGGGTGATACCCTGAAACCGGTCCCAAGATGCTTGTTTTCGGTCCAGGGAGGACCTGTCCTGGCAGTTCGGGCTGGACTATTCCCATGGGGAGCAGGGTCAAGACTGATTTGCATATGGCTGGGTCTAAACTGGAATGTCATGATGTGCAAAGAAATATGGATTTAGGCCCAGTTCTCTGTACTGGGGAGGTGAATGTTTGACATTGTCTCAGCATTCTGTCCATCAATTGTTCTTTTTGCATTGTTGCCCTAAGTGGGAAGGGAATGCCCAGATGTGGGTCCCGTGCTCAACATGCCACTGGAGTCAAGCTAGCCTGGCTGAAGAGGGGTGATACCCTGAAACTGGTCCCAGGATGCTTGTTTCCGGTCCAGGGAGGACCTGGCCAGGCAGTTCAGGCTGGACTGTTCCCATGGGGAGCAGGGTCAAGACTAATTTGCATATGGCTGGGTCTAAACTGGAATGTCATGGTGTGCAAATAAATGATGGATTTAGGCCCAGGTCTCTGAACTGAGGGTGAATGTTTGATGTTGTTTCAGCATTCCGTCCATCAATTATTGCTTTTGCACTTTTAGAAAGTTGCCATTTTCTTGTCCTAACCATTTTGTGTCAGTAGCCTGTGTCCTGGGTCACATGGCTGGATGTAGTTGGCAGTTGGCCTTTGTGTATGAATCCCAGACTTTGAGTCTAAGGGGTATCAGGTGTTGGCAGGATGGGCTATTGTGCCAGGATGGGAGGGTCAGAGATGTCCTCTGCCCCACTTACATTTCAAAGAACTGCTTCCAGCACACTCACAAAGAACTTGACTTGTCTTTTGTCACTCTAGACCTCTTGGAGCCTCGGCAAGGGAAGGGGGATGAATTTCCAGCTAAGCCCGAGCGGAGACCTCCGCTCCGCCCGCGGAGTGTGCGGAGATTCGCCTACTCCGCGTTCCGCAGAGAAGGCAAATCTCCGCACACTCCGCATCAGAGCAGAGTTGGCCAGCCCCCGCCTCCACCCCCCCTATTAACAAGTAATTCGACATTAATTAAAAGTAAATTAAAAATCACTTACCTGTACTGCGGCGTCCCTGGGAAGCCCGCCTTCTCTTCCTCGCCGTCTGGGTAATCCTTGAAAAAACTGCGTATGCGCGCGCTCGCACGAATGCGCATTTTTTGCAAGAAATTACTGACACTGCCTCACCTTTTTGTGGCCCACAATCAGTGTGTCTCCTAAGGGTCTGTCTGCCTCTGCACCTGTGCCCATAGTGCAGCATGGGTGCAAAGGCAAATTGATTCCCTCTTTTGCACAGGCCCAAGTCTCCTCAAGACAGTACTGGCACCTCATGTATTAGAGAAAGGGCCACACAAGTGTCTGTGGCCCCTTCTCTAATTCCATAGTACCATGTGCTCTCATCCGTTGTGCCCCCGGGGCACTATGGGACCTATTTATGAGCTGGTTTGTGCAACGTGGTGCAAGAGTGACACAAACCTTAAGTACGATTTTTTAAGCCATGCAAGGCCACTTTACGTCGTCCTGAGTGGCTCCATAAACCTGGAGCAAAGCAATACGGTGCAAATCACTGTGTAGCCTTATTCTGTGCAAGGGAGACATTCCATTGGTGTTGCATGGGTGTTCAGTGCGCTGCGCTGCACTGAATGAAAAGTTCATACATCTACGCCTATGTATACTATAACCCAGGTCTGCACAGATCGTCGATATTTGGCTAGCTCTTTGGTTTTAGTGCTACATTCGTGCCTGAAATCAGCCAGGAGAGGGTATAATAAATTGCTGGAGTCAATATGAACTGAAAATTGATTCAATACTGTAAGTTCAAGTAGCTTGCCAATGAGAGGAAGCTGAGAAATGGACCTATAGTTTTCATGGGTCTATGGAAGATTGATCAAAAGAGGAATGGTCTGAGCATTTTTCAAATTGGTAGGCACAAGCTCTAGGCAAGTAAAGTTCAATTATTTGAAAACGCTATGCTTTTAAAAAGCAACTTAACCCCTTAACTGCTGGGCCTTTTCCTCCCCAGTGCTGAGCCCTTTTTTGGCTATTTGGGGTAGTTCGTGCTTAGGCCCCTGTAACTTTTTATCCACGTCAAATTTACGTCCTTTTCTTCCAACATCCTGAGGATTATAAAGGTACCCAGGGATTGTGGATTCCCCTGGAGGGGACCGAGAAATTACCCAAAATACAGCAAAATTTTGGGGTTTTACTGAAAATTGTAAAAAAGTGCTGAAGAAGAAAGCGTCAGTTTTTTTCCCTGCATTTGGTATCAACAAAGCATTTGTGGTGATAAAATCACCTTCTTCCCTGCTTTCAGGAACTGGCAACCTTTGTTAGAAAACCAGCATTTTCTACACAGTTTGTCATTTTAGTGGGACATAGTCTCTTTTTTGTGCTTTCAACCTCCTTTCGTTTAGTGCTAGAAATTAATGTAAAACCAATATTGGATCCCAGAAAGCTATACATTTCTGAAAAATAGATAAAATTCTGAATTCAGCAAGGGGTCATTTATGTAGGTCCTTCAAACTTTTTCTATAGAATCTAACAGTTGAAATTAAAACATATTGAAAACGAGTTGAAAAAACAGCCATTTACAGGTGAAAAAACCTGCATTTTCACCTGTAACTTCTTCTAAGTATGGCAGAGTTTTAAAATCTATATGCCGTTATGCCAACTGGAGCCTTATGGTTGCAGGTGTATATAGGACTTGTAGGTTCACCAAGAACCCGAAGTGCCCAGAGCCAATAACTGAGCTGCGCCTTGCTATGGTTTTCCATTGTGTGCCGGGTATGCAGCAATTCACTTGGTAAAATATAGAGAGTGAAAAATAGGTATCAAGGAAAACTATGTATTTCCAAAATGGGAACAACATGTGGAGTTTAGAAGCAGTGGTTATTTGCACAACTCCCTATATGTGGGTACCTATACCTGCATGTGAATTAGAGGGCAGTTTTGAAAATGAATTTATTTTTACACACTGTCTTACATTTGGAAGGGAGAAATGCATAGAAAGCAAATTGGCAATAACACTTATTCTACTATTCTGTGTTCCCCTAAGTCTCCCAATAAAAATGGTTCCTCACTTGTGTGGGTAGGGGTAGTGCCCGTGACAGGACACAGCCCAAAACACAACTTGGGCACATCATTTTTTTCCAGTGAAAACTGACCCGTTTTTTGCAGTGTGCCTAGATGTGGTTTTTGGACCCTAGCTCAGCTGACACCTACAAAACTTAGCAAAGCTGTACATTTTTGAAAGCTAGACATCCGGGGGAATCCAGGATGGGTTGACTTGTGTGGCTTTCACCAGGTTCTGTTACCCAGAATCCCTTGCAAACCTCAAACTTTGTCCAAAAAAACACATTTTCCTCACATTTCTGTGATCTGTGGGGAGCCACAAACTTACACCCACCTAGCATTGCCCAAAGTTTCCTGATAAAAATGGTGCCTCACTTTTGTGGGTAGACCTAGTACCCGCGACAGGAAACGGGTCAAAATGCAACGTGGACACACCACATTTTTACTTTTTTTGCAAAGTGCCTAACTGCGGATTTTGAACCCTAGCTCTGCCGACACCTAGGGAAACCTAGCAAACCAATACATTTATGAAAACTAGATACCGAGGGGAATCCAGAATGGGGTAACTTGTGTGGCTCTCACCAGGTTCTGTTTCCTAGAATCCCTTGCAAACCTCAAACATTTCCTCAGATTTCTGTAATGGAAAGTTCTGGAATCTGCATGGATCCAAAAACATCCACCCACCCAGCATTTCCCAAAGTCACCCAATAAAAATGGCACCTCACTTGTGTGGGTAGGCATAGGGCCCGCAACAGGAAACGGCCCAAAACACAGCGTGGGCACACCACATTTTTCCATTGAAAACTGACCCTTTTTTTGCAATGTGCCTAGCTGTGGATTTTGAACCCTAGCTCAGCCGGCACCTAGAGAAACCAAGCAAACCTATACATTTTTGAGAACTAGACACCCAGCGGAATCCAGGAAGGGCTGACTTGTGTGGCTCTCATCAGGTTCTGTTACCCAGAATCCCTTGCAAATCTCAAACTTTGTTGAAAAAACCCACATTTTCCTCACATTTCTGTGATGGCAAGTTCTGGAATCTGCATGGATCCAAAAACTTGCACCCACCCCGCTATCTACGAAAACTCCCCAAAAAAATGAGGTATCATTTTACTCGGGAGACTGAGGGGAACACTGTGTGGTAGGACATTAGTGCCGCACAGTGATCCCACACAGACATATGTGGAAAATTTGATTTTTTAAGCTAAATTTGAGGTTTGCAGGGTATTCTGGGTAGGAAAACATTGGGGGGTCCACGCAAGCCATACCTCCTTGGACTCCCCTGGGTGTCTAGTTTTCAGAAATGTGTGGGTTTGTTAGGTTTCCCTAGATGGCCACCGAGCCCGGGGCCAAAAACCCAGGTGACTCCCCTTTGCAAAACCAGATCGTTTTGTGATAGGTAATTTTGATGTCCCCATAATACATTTTGGGCCCTTGCCTGTTGCGGTCACTTGGCCCACCCACACGAGATAGGTACCATTTTTAGAGGGAGACCTGGGGGAACGCTGGGTGGTAGGAAATTTGTGCCAGCCCGGTGATCCCAAAACATTCCCAAACAGGAATTTGTGAAAAATTTGATTTTTTTCAGCGAAATTTGAGGTTTGCAGGGGATTATGGGTAGGAAAATGTTGGGGGGTCCATGCAAGCCATACCTCCCTGGACTCCACTGGGTGTCTAGTTTTCAGAAATGAGTGGGTTTGGTAGGTTTCCCTAGATGGCCGCCGAGCCCGGGGCCAAAAACCCAGGTGAACCCCATGCAAAACCAGGTTGTTTTGTGATAGGTAATTATGATGTCTCCACAATACGTTTTGGGCCCTTGCCTGTCGCGGGTACTTGGCCCACCCACACAAGTGAGGTACCATTTTTATCAGAAGACCTGGGGAAACGCTAGGCGGATAGAGGTTTGTAGGTCGCCACAGATTCCGGAACTTTCCATCACTTAAATATGAAGAAATTTTGAATTTTAGCTAAATTTGAGGTGGCAGGGGATTTTGGGTAAAAAAACACCTGTGAAAGCCACGCAAGTCATTCACCCTTGTACTCCCCTCGTTGTCTACTAGTCAAAAATGTGAAGGTTTGCCTAGGTGACGACTGAGCTAGGGCACAAAATTCCCAGCTACCCGTTGTGACAAAACAAAAGCTCTTAAAAAAGGCCATTAAACCGCCACAAATATAAATCTGACACTAATTGATAAAGTTAATCCACCACTTACACTGGTTGGTTTTAGCACCTCCAGAAACGCTGACTTCAAAGCACAAATACTTATCAAAGTATATAAATACTGGAGCCAAGCCTTTTGAAGGTGAGCCATAAAGCCACTTCACGGCACCAACCGCTTTAAGGTCCATTCACACGCCATTCACGCAGCACACACAAGACTTCTATACCACCAGCCACGGGCCCAATCAAACAGATCACTTGCACTCACATAAACATACCACCGCCATGAAAGGGCCCATCACATTCATACGCCACAAGACATAATGAGTTTGACTATTTTTACCACGTGTCAAGTATCCGCCTCCTTCTTCCTGAACATTACCAAACGCATGCCGAGTGAAACTTTACTAATGGCTCCCATGACAGCCACATGAGGCTCAGGAAGACATGTCTTTCATGTGCCTTTAGCGCACTCACTGTGCTAAATCCAACTACTTCCAGTTTGTGGATGAAAGTTGGGGGGTGTCCGAGCATCCCAGTAAGCCATATCTCGAACTGAGCGAGCACATCTACCTTTGAAAATAAGGCAAACATGCTGGAAATTTTCCAAAGCCCTCTAAAGAGAACATCATAAACTATGAAGATCTGTAGAATGTGAAACACAGGTAGCCTGTGACAACGTAGCATATGTCTAATCCAACGTTATGTGCAATGACTGTAATTCACTTATACAGCAAACTAAACATCTACTAAGCTCTGATGGAGGATGAACATGGCAAGCAGCATTGACCCATAAGTACTATAGTAAATTCAATGTGAGTATGGCAGCAATGGATTTGAATCCATGGGTGAAGATGAAGTCATGACGTGTATCTGTACTACCTTTACTATCTTCCTTCTACCTATGCAATATTCCTGGGAAAGCCCACCTACCGTTAGCTGTTCTAACCTGTTCGTGTGTCTGTCCTCATCAGAGTCCTGACTAATCATGTCTAATTGTCAAGTGACCCTATACTAATGCCTCCCATCTCTAGCTACTTGAAGCTCGAGAAAACGTTTCTGTCACGTGCCATCAATGCTCTCACTGTGCTAAATCCAACTCCTTCCAGTTTGTGGATGCAAGTTGGGGGGTGTCCGAGTATCCCAGTAGGTCATATCTTGAACTGAGCGAGGATATCTACCTTTGAAAGGCAAACATGCTGGGGTATATTGCCTAAGTTCCCTAAAGTAATAAGCCAAACAAATGTCCTGTGGGTATCATTCACCGACACTTTTACTTTGACAGCGTGAAAACTCAATTACTAACTTGCATCATACACAATGATATTGAGAAAGGGTACAAGACACAATATCTTGTATGATGATGCTTTCACATCTTAAACTAAAGATGTGAAAACAATCTTTATACAAGATATTGTGTCCTGTATCCTTTTTCAATAACATGGTTATGATACAAGTTAATAATTGAGTTTGCTCAGTTTCAAAACAAGTAGAAATGTTGGTGAATAAGTCCCATTGGATATTTGTTTGACTTAATACGCTTGCTACGGTTCTCAATGGCAATCAGGGTGGTCCTTGTGTAGTATACAGAAGTTCCCTAACAAGCACTTCAAAATCCAGTCGAGCCTTTAGCTTTTTGCCCAGCAGGGTACTCCGTGACAACGTGTCACATGTTCTGTCCACCAGTCTGTGCAGTGTGGGGACTATAATGCACTTGTCAATTGGCGAACAGAACAACTACCACATTCTGAAAGCAGAGAAAGGTGTTGAGAAGTCCATGATTTCCTGAAGTAGAAGAACAAATATTCAGCGGCTGCTTGCCTAGTGATGGAGTGGCACACAGACAGTAGGTATCCATTCACACCAATTGAAAGGTTTACCTATTGGCAGCTCCACCTCAGTCAATTTCCCAGTACTTTGCTTTAGTATAATACACCATAAAGCAAGTAGGAAAACAGAAGGCATGCTTACGTGGGCACTGGGGCCAGGAAACACGAGTCTCCTGCCCCTTTCCCTACATCGAGCACACTTTACAACGACGACATGGTCGCTCCTTTTTGGGTGTTGCAGGAATTTTATCAGCAAAGTGTCGCTCCTGCAGCCTTGTCACGTCCTCCAGAACACATGAAGTGGAGGCTGCTGCTTCTGTAGCAGTGAGACTTTCAATCACAGACAACTGAAAGTGAAAGAAAGACATGAGTCTTCCTGTGGTGGTCTGACTATAAACAACATACGCATTGTATGTTGCCATCTGGATCAGGTGAGTAAACAGTTTCTTATACCAAGTGCAAGTTTTACGACTCGCATTGTATGGCTGAAGAACCTGGTCGTTCTTGTCCACTCGCCCATGTACTTGTTGTAATCAAGTATACAGTTGGGCTTGTGGATTTCGGCCATCTGACCCAAAACCGTGATGGGGGGAGTGCTCTCATCATGAATTGTAGGGAGCACGTATACGTCACGCCTATATGAGAACTGCGAACAGTTCGTTGGAACGCAACGCAGTGCTCTGGGATTTCTGGAGCTTCTTGTAAACAAGCTCTTGTGGGAATCCTTTGCGGCAACAATGAATTGTACCGCAGGCCACAGTGTCAGCTTTGTAGAGCTCACTGAACAGCTCTACTCCTGTATAGAAATTGTCCTAATAAAAGTTACAATCTTTGTGAAGGAGTGTCTGGACAAGCTCCCATGCAATCTTTCCTGTGACCCCTAGCTTGGGAGGGCAAACTACAGGGTTTAGAGTTGTGTCCTTCCCTGTATACACTCTCAAGCTGTACACATAGCCAGTCGAGCTCTCACACATCATGTACAGCTTGATGCCATAGTGAGCGGGTTTGCTCGGAATGTACGGCCTGAACAGCAGCCTCCCTTTATACAAGATCAAGAACTCATCGATGGCTATATTCTGTCCATGAGTATATACCTCTGGAAACCTGGCAGACAAATGTTCCACGACAGGCCAAATTTTAAACAACCTGTCATGGTCTGGATGGTCCCAGGGCAATGCAGCAGAATTGTCATTGAAATGCAGCATGCGCTGTCATAGCAAAAAACGATCTCTGCTCATGTATGGTGCGAAGATGGGGGTTAACCAAACCGTGCGAGTAGACCAGTAGGACAGCAAGGTTGGTTTATGCACTACCCACATTTTGAGGGTGAGGCCCAAAAATATCTTCAACTCCCTAATGAAGTGGGAGTCCACTTGTGTGCCCTAGAATGAGACCTGAGAGTGCCTCCATGCTACCTCAGAAATTGTTCGGCACGCAAATTTGTTTGCCGCACAATTTCATCAAGGAAGTCAACATCCAAAAAGAGATGGACGTAGTCAATTTGCCAAAAATTAGCTGTATCGACTTTACATCCAGCGTCACCAGTGAAAGGCGGAATTTGGGCTGAACTACATTGGGAGGCTGCCAAGAGAGTGCTCCATCTGTGCTTGCCACCGCACGAGCCTGCTCTCTGGGTTGCTGTAACCTGCTACTGGTGTCCCGCTGCACAGACTGTGCTTGCGAAGGGACAGCACGACTGACATCGTCTCCTTCAGAATCGCTGGAAGTTGAGTCATCGCATGGAACTGCACCAACTGAAAAATCACTCCCAAATTCTGCTCCATTGTCCTCTCCCTCAGATGCTGTCTCAGTCTCTGATCCGGCCTCAGAGCTGGACTTCAGAACCAGATTTAAGGCCTGGGCAGCATTCACCCAACGATACGCAATCTCCGCTAGTGCCTGAAACCTTCCTTTTAAAACACTATCCTACGTAGAAGGCAGATAGGTTGTTGATTTCAAAGTGTAGGTGGGTGTGTGTGTGAGTGATGTGTGCAACAGTCAGTAATGACAAAGTCACCTTACCTTGCCTTTTCAAAATCAGCAGGCTCTCCAAAAACACTAGGAAAGACAGAAGATGACACATTATTACTTCACCTTGCCACATACCCATCATCGCAGCGTTCAGTGCTGGTGGCAGCCAGTGCGACAATCATTTTGGCCCCCCCCTCCCATGACCTCCAATAAACTTCTGTTATTCAGCGCCAAGATGGCTACGGGTGAACGTGTGATTTATAAATGCACATTATGGCCTCCTTGGATTCCCTCACTACCATCCAGCAAATGTGCCCCTCATCTCTCCATAGCCCCTCTCTTACATACATTTAATTTGTTTCAAAGCGTTTCTAATGCCTGGCTTTACTAATCCGCTTAGCTATCCTCATAATACAGATCTGTTCTTTCCAATATGCCCTCTGCGTTACTTTATGGTGCCAAAACTGCCACTAGACAAAAGTCTGATATCTCTCTCTCTAGCTGAAACACAATGACAAGCATTATCTTGACATTTTTATCGCAAATCCCTTTGGTTTATAAATGTGTGGTTTCCCTGGGGGCCAGTAGCATCCCCCAGGGAAACCACCCATGTTTAAAGAAAACTGCTGTGTGTGTGTATATTTATATATATAGACTGAAAGAGAGCAGGTCCCTATCGGGCTTTCCTTTTTGCTCTCACCCTCAGGATAATAAAATAATCTTAACTCTGCAGCAGTGCCACACTTTACTGCCTTTCAGGTAACTTCAAAGAGACTCAAAGTTCTTTCACAGTTTCATCATTTCAGAACTGAAGCGTTTTCAATATGCTATACAACAAGTCCTAGTTGTTGCTTATTTATATTATGCACCTAACAAGCACTGACAAAGCCAATAGTACTGGCTTGTAGGTGTAAAGTTGCTTGTTGTATTATACCTGGATGCCATGACAGAAGTAGTAAAATACCAGTTGGGCAGAACACTAAGCTAAGCACAGATTTTCAGCTTACGTGTTTTAAAGCCACGCCCTTAATTACATCAGCCACACCTCTTTGAGCCCCCCACAGCTTTTCTCAAACCACGCAAATCCCTGACACAGAGAGATCTCTCTGTATGTATATACATATATATATGATATGACAAGTCGAAAAGCATGACTTTCTTTATGGCAATTAAGTCTGGTCTATGAAACATAAGAAAAAGACAAAATAGATATATAATGTTATAATTGTACATAATTATTTATTTATATATTTATATGTAAATGTTTTAACTTATTTGTGTATTTTATTATATATATGTGAGTTTGCACACATATATATCCAGCACCCTTAACTAAATGCATGGTATTACATTGATTTATCATCAAATTAAAATGATAAAAGCATTATGATGCAGTCAGCAGTAGAATGTACATTACCGGCTGGTAATGTCACTCATGTTTTCAAACCAAGGGCTGTTCACGTAACAACAACCATCTCGTTTAAAAAAAAGTCTGTTTTCTATGTCAGGTGAGGTCATATGACCACAAGGGGAAGTACAAAAATGTTCACCGCAAGATATAATGTATGTGATCAAGGCCGTTTTACGGCCAAAACGCGTTATGGCTTTTTAACTTTGTGAGCAGTAATAAAATACCTTGCACAATTGAAGTGGAGTTCGTGCTCTCTTTTTCGCCGAAGGGAAGTGAAGGAGTGCTGTGCAATCGATATATATATATATATTATATATATATATATATATATATATATATATATATATATATATATATATATATATATATATATATATTAAACCTACTGGCGGTTGCCAGTAGGTAGTCATGGTTAGGACCTTGTTTCTATTCAAAAAGCGTTTTTTCTTTTGCCAATATCTTCGGTGCCGTTTGACGAATCTTCGTGAAATTTTCAAAACTAATGGGGTGCTCCGGTCAGCTCCTGTCTTGAAAGTTTCGGGGTGATTCGTCAAGCGGGGGCCGAGAAAAAAGGGGGGTCCCAAAACGTGTTTTCCACATGTTAATTTCCATAGGAAACTTTAGACAAGGCTACAGCCCGAACTGCTGAACGGAATTACACCAAATTTGGCACAAAGGTAGCTCTTGGTTCAGAAAGCAACCTTTTTTAAATGGTGTAAATCCGTTCAGTAGTTTTTTAAATATTAAAGGAAAAAGAAATGTATATATATTTGTCTGAGATGAGACATTTGTCTGAGATGAGACATATAAGTGGGAGAATGCATATGGTTAAGGTTAAGTATTTTCTATATGCCAAGGTCCATCTAATGATACCATATGTGAAATAAGTACGGAGATGCTTTTTGTCTTATTTGATTTTAGAGAGGTGTTACTAGCATTGTATGCTAACTGGCTAACAAAAATTTAGAGGGCCACTTAGTTGGAATTAGCATTAGCTATATTCAGTTATTGTATTTTAAACAGTCAGTATTACACACACGCACTGTGACTACATATTGGATTTAACCTGGGAGAGCATTACTCAATTGTGTTTGCTTTGTATTTATACTGTGAATTTTTGCGTAATTTGCACATCTGGCAATGACCTGTTGAAAACCATCAAACAATCCGTTTATGCAGTACTGACCGATTTCGGTCAGAGGTCATTTTTAATCCATTGCGAAATTTGCACAGGATTTTATGTCATTTATTTATTTGTAAATAATATGTTGCATAAACTTGCACATATAGGATGACCAATTAGGGTCAAATGTTTACAATTAAACAAATTGCGAAGTTTTGCACAGTATTACAATGTTGAGACCAACTATGAATTGAGTCTGACAAAGCTGTAACAAAAACAAACGGGTAGTCTGTTTTCAGTTCCTGTTAAAGCACTGGGCACTTTAAATTGTTGGGGAATCAAGGGTATGTCATGTGATCAAGGCCTCTAGGGGCTGAAACGCGTAATGGCGGCTGAGCACGGTTGCTAAAATAAAGAAATTTGCACGCAGAAAGAGGTGTCCGTTCCTTTCTGATTCCGGTGGCAGGGAATCGTGAAGAAAAGGTGTGTTGGATATATATATATATATACATATATATATATATATATATTCATTGAAAAAACCATAGGTTTTAGGGAAAGTTATAGTTAGTTGGACATTGCACTCGTACAAAACCCGTGAAATTCCCCGTTATAGTTAGTTCAGCTAACTATAACTCGCGCCCGCAATGCACTGCTGATGACGTCACATATTACATCACTCATGACATGGTCAGTGACATCACTGATGACATCACTGATGACATCTCAAATGACATCACTGATGACATCACTGATGACATCATCCAGTGACTGTGTGTTTGTGTAAAGTTTAAATATGTTTAATATATATAGGGAAAGGCATATTGAAGAATGAGTGGGTGTATAAGCGTCTGAATGGATGATTTAGTAGGTGCGTGACTGAGTCTATAAGTGAGTGATTAAACGTATCTTACTGGATGCATGGGTGAGTAACTAAACTGTGTGAATGTCTGTATCCGTCTGTCTGTTGTTGTGTAAGCAGCTGCATGGGTTTCTGACTAGCTAAATGAGTGTCTATATGGGTTATGGATTGGTTCTCTGAGTATCTGTATGGGTGCCACAGTGTTTGTGTGGGTGGGGTGTGTGTGACTCTGTGCATAGATGTGTGAGTGGGTGATTCACTGGGTGCATGGTTTCAAGAGTGCGTCTGTGATGGACTGTATGGGTGGGTGAGTGTGTGTATGGGTGTGTTAGTGATTGAATGTATATCTCAGTGGTACATGTGTGAGTAACTACATATGTGAAAGGCAGTATATATGTGTGTTGGAGTATATAAATGGCTATAAGTGAGAGTGTGTGATTGTGAGAGTGGCTATATGGATGAGTGTGTGCTTGCATCAGTGATTCCATAGGAGCGTAAGAATGTGCTAGTATTTTTATGAGTAAGTGAGTTGGTGTGTATAACTGTATAGGTGAGTAAATGGGAGTGTGATTAATTATTAGCATGACTGACTAGGTGTGTGAGTACCTCTATGGATGAGTTGCGTTGTGTGAGTGTTTATATAGGTGTATGAGTGCATATGATAGTCCTGTACTGAGTGACTGTAAGTATGAGTGACTGTACGGGTGAGTGAGTAGATGTGTGTGTGTAGACCTAAGAATCAGTGAGTGGGTATGTACTTATTGGTATTGGAGTGTGTATGGTTTTGAGAATGGCAGTCTGTAATTTAGAGTGGGTGTATCAAAAGTTATATTAGGGTGTGAGAAGATGCATTAAATTCTCACATGGATGATGTCATCAGTGATGTCATTTGAGATGTCATCAGTGATGTCATCAGTGATGTCACTGACCATGTCATGAGTGATGTAATATGTGACGTCATCAGCAGTGCATTGCGGGCGCGAGTTATAGTTAGCTGAACTAACTATAATGGGGAATTTCACGGGTTTTGTACGAGTGCAATGTCCAACTAACTATAACTTTCCCTAAAACCTATGGTTTTTTCAGTGAATTTCAAAGGTTTTTTAAATGCTAAACCCTAACTATAACAGGCCTGAAACCTATGGTTTTTTCCGTGAATTTCAAAGGTTTTTAAAATGCTAATTCCTAACTATAACAAGCCTGAAACCTATGGTTTTTTCAGTGAATTTCAAAGGTTTTTTAAATGCTAATTCCTAACTATAACATGTCTGAAACCTATGGTTTTTTTCAGTGAATTTCAAAGGTTTTGTAAATGACAATTTTTAAATGTATTAATTGTTATATTTATTTTTTTTGATACTGATTTACTACATTTTTTTAAACTATTTATTTTTAGATGTTTTATTTTTTAAATTACATTGTAATTACATTATACATTACATTACAAAATATACTTTCTCAGAATGAATTACTTTAGTTTAAATACTTTGCAAATAGGCAATAGACTTTTAAGTACAGTAGTTACAGTTGTTGCAATGGGCAACACAATTTCAAACACAATGCAACATTGAGCTCAATGTGAATTTCTAGCTAAATGCAATTAGTTACTTTATGGATTACTTTTCTAACCACAGGACTGGATCCTAGATTCAGTCCTAGGACATCTCCTGTACACAGTTGAGTAAAAGCGTTTTGGTTACAGTAGTGATTTTTAAGGAATATTATTGTATTTTAAAAGTTGACACTTAGAAACTTTTTCACATAGAATCACCAATGTTATCCTATGGGAGGAAATTCACTTAGCAGGTAAGTAGTGTTATTGTTACTTTTTCTTACTCAGTGGTGGATCCTGGATCCAGCACTGGTGCATCTCCTGTAAACAGTTGAAAGTATGCGTTTAAGTCATACAGGCGATTTTTAAGGAATATTTGTAGTTTGTGAAAATCAACACTTTGAAACTTTTCTGCTGAAAACCAGACAATGGATTCCTATTGAAGGAAATATAAGTTACTGGTAAGTACGGTTAAAATTACTTTTCAGGATCAGTACTGGGCTGAAAGATGCAACACTGAGGTCTCTCCTGGTAACAGGTGAGTAAATCGGAATTCGTAGTTCAGCTGATTTTAGAGGAATATTTGTATGTTTCAAAAATCGACACTTAGAAACTTTTTCAGCAAAAAGGAGGCAATGATATCCTATGGAAGGAAATTCAAGTTACTGGTAAGTACGGTTAAAATTACTTTTCAGGATCAGTACTGGGCTGAAAGATGCAGCACTGAGGTCTCTCCTGATAACAGGTGAGTAAATCGGAATTCGTATTTCGGCTGATTTTAGAGGAATATTATAAAGTTCCAAAACTGCACACTTAGAAGAATTTCCAAGTGAAACCAGTCAATGATATCCTATGGAAGGAAATTCAAGTTACTGGTAAGTACGGTTAAAATTACTTTTCAGGATCAGTACTGGGCTGAAAGATGCAGCACTGAGGTCTCTCCTGATAACAGGTGAGTAAATCGGAATTCGTAGTTCAGCTGATTTTAGAGGAATATTTGTATGTTTCAAAATCGACACTTAGAAACTTTTTCAGCAAAAAGGAGGCAATGATATCCTATGGAAGGAAATTCAAGTTACTGGTAAGTACGGTTAAAATTACTTTTCAGGATCAGTACTGGGCTGAAAGATGCAGCACTGAGGTCTCTCCTGATAACAGGTGAGTAAATCGGAATTCGTATTTCGGCTGATTTTAGAGGAATATTATAAAGTTCCAAAACTGCACACTTAGAAGAATTTCCAAGTGAAACCAGTCAATGATATCCTATGGAAGGAAATTCAAGTTACTGGTAAGTACGGTTAAAATTACTTTTCAGGATCAGTACTGGGCTGAAAGATGCAGCACTGAGGTCTCTCCTGATAACAGGTGAGTAAATCGGAATTCGTAGTTCAGCTGATTTTAGAGGAATATTTGTATGTTTCAAAAATCGACACTTAGAAACTTTTTCAGCAAAAAGGAGGCAATGATATCCTATGGAAGGAAATTCAAGTTACTGGTAAGTACGGTTAAAATTACTTTTCAGGATCAGTACTGGGCTGAAAGATGCAGCACTGAGGTCTCTCCTGATAACAGGTGAGTAAATCGGAATTCGTATTTCGGCTGATTTTAGAGGAATATTATAAAGTTCCAAAACTGCACACTTAGAAGAATTTCCAAGTGAAACCAGTCAATGATATCCTATGGAAGGAAATTCAAGTTACTGGTAAGTACGGTTAAAATTACTTTTCAGGATCAGTACTGGGCTGAAAGATGCAGCACTGAGGTCTCTCCTGATAACAGGTGAGTAAATCGAATTCGTAGTTCAGCTGATTTTAGAGGAATATTTGTATGTTTCAAAATCGACACTTAGAAACTTTTTCAGCAAAAGGAGGCAATGATATCCTATGGAAGGAAATTCAAGTTACTGGTAAGTACGGTTAAAATTACTTTTCAGGATCAGTACTGGGCTGAAAGATGCAGCACTGAGGTCTCTCCTGATAACAGGTGAGTAAATCGGAATTCGTATTTCGGCTGATTTTAGAGGAATATTATAAAGTTCCAAAACTGCACACTTAGAAGAATTTCCAAGTGAAACCAGTCAATGATATCCTATGGAAGGAAATTCAAGTT
Organism: Calotriton arnoldi; assembly: GCA_963921515.1. Taxonomy (NCBI): domain Eukaryota; kingdom Metazoa; phylum Chordata; class Amphibia; order Caudata; family Salamandridae; genus Calotriton; species Calotriton arnoldi. The sequence continues at coordinate 67,939 of CAWUFW010000601.1, forward strand.
ACTGGTAAGTACGGTTAAAATTACTTTTCAGGATCAGTACTGGGCTGAAAGATGCAGCACTGAGGTCTCTCCTGATAACAGGTGAGTAAATCGGAATTCGTAGTTCAGCTGATTTTAGAGGAATATTTGTATGTTTCAAAAATCGACACTTAGAAACTTTTTCAGCAAAAGGAGGCAATGATATCCTATGGAAGGAAATTCAAGTTACTGGTAAGTACGGTTAAAATTACTTTTCAGGATCAGTACTGGGCTGAAAGATGCAGCACTGAGGTCTCTCCTGATAACAGGTGAGTAAATCGGAATTCGTATTTCGGCTGATTTTAGAGGAATATTATAAAGTTCCAAAACTGCACACTTAGAAGAATTTCCAAGTGAAACCAGTCAATGATATCCTATGGAAGGAAATTCAAGTTACTGGTAAGTACGGTTAAAATTACTTTTCAGGATCAGTACTGGGCTGAAAGATGCAGCACTGAGGTCTCTCCTGATAACAGGTGAGTAAATCGGAATTCGTAGTTCAGCTGATTTTAGAGGAATATTTGTATGTTTCAAAAATCGACACTTAGAAACTTTTTCAGCAAAAAGGATGCAATGATATCCTATGGAAGGAAATTCAAGTTACTGGTAAGTACGGTTAAAATTACTTTTCAGGATCAGTACTGGGCTGAAAGATGCAGCACTGAGGTCTCTCCTGATAACAGGTGAGTAAATCGGAATTCGTATTTCGGCTGATTTTAGAGGAATATTATAAAGTTCCAAAACTGCACACTTAGAAGAATTTCCAAGTGAAACCAGTCAATGATATCCTATGGAAGGAAATTAAAGTTACTGGTAAGTACGGTTAAAATTACTTTTCAGGATCAGTACTGGGCTGAAAGATGCAGCACTGAGGTCTCTCCTGATAACAGGTGAGTAAATCGGAATTCGTAGTTCAGCTGATTTTAGAGGAATATTTGTATGTTTCAAAAATCGACACTTAGAAACTTTTTCAGCAAAAAGGAGGCAATGATATCCTATGGAAGGAAATTCAAGTTACTGGTAAGTACGGTTAAAATTACTTTTCAGGATCAGTACTGGGCTGAAAGATGCAGCACTGAGGTCTCTCCTGATAACAGGTGAGTAAATCGGAATTCGTATTTCGGCTGATTTTAGAGGAATATTATAAAGTTCCAAAACTGCACACTTAGAAGAATTTCCAAGTGAAACCAGTCAATGATATCCTATGGAAGGAAATTCAAGTTACTGGTAAGTACGGTTAAAATTACTTTTCAGGATCAGTACTGGGCTGAAAGATGCAGCACTGAGGTCTCTCCTGATAACAGGTGAGTAAATCGGAATTCGTAGTTCAGCTGATTTTAGAGGAATATTTGTATGTTTCAAAAATCGACACTTAGAAACTTTTTCAGCAAAAAGGAGGCAATGATATCCTATGGAAGGAAATTCAAGTTACTGGTAAGTACGGTTAAAATTACTTTTCAGGATCAGTACTGGGCTGAAAGATGCAGCACTGAGGTCTCTCCTGATAACAGGTGAGTAAATCGGAATTCGTATTTCGGCTGATTTTAGAGGAATATTATAAAGTTCCAAAACTGCACACTTAGAAGAATTTCCAAGTGAAACCAGTCAATGATATCCTATGGAAGGAAATTAAAGTTACTGGTAAGTACGGTTAAAATTACTTTTCAGGATCAGTACTGGGCTGAAAGATGCAGCACTGAGGTCTCTCCTGATAACAGGTGAGTAAATCGGAATTCGTAGTTCAGCTGATTTTAGAGGAATATTTGTATGTTTCAAAAATCGACACTTAGAAACTTTTTCAGCAAAAAGGAGGCAATGATATCCTATGGAAGGAAATTCAAGTTACTGGTAAGTACGGTTAAAATTACTTTTCAGGATCAGTACTGGGCTGAAAGATGCAGCACTGAGGTCTCTCCTGATAACAGGTGAGTAAATCGGAATTCGTATTTCGGCTGATTTTAGAGGAATATTATAAAGTTCCAAAACTGCACACTTAGAAGAATTTCCAAGTGAAACCAGTCAATGATATCCTATGGAAGGAAATTCAAGTTACTGGTAAGTACGGTTAAAATTACTTTTCAGGATCAGTACTGGGCTGAAAGATGCAGCACTGAGGTCTCTCCTGATAACAGGTGAGTAAATCGGAATTCGTAGTTCAGCTGATTTTAGAGGAATATTTGTATGTTTCAAAAATCGACACTTAGAAACTTTTTCAGCAAAAAGGAGGCAATGATATCCTATGGAAGGAAATTCAAGTTACTGGTAAGTACGGTTAAAATTACTTTTCAGGATCAGTACTGGGCTGAAAGATGCAGCACTGAGGTCTCTCCTGATAACAGGTGAGTAAATCGGAATTCGTATTTCGGCTGATTTTAGAGGAATATTATAAAGTTCCAAAACTGCACACTTAGAAGAATTTCCAAGTGAAACCAGTCAATGATATCCTATGGAAGGAAATTCAAGTTACTGGTAAGTACGGTTAAAATTACTTTTCAGGATCAGTACTGGGCTGAAAGATGCAGCACTGAGGTCTCTCCTGATAACAGGTGAGTAAATCGGAATTCGTAGTTCAGCTGATTTTAGAGGAATATTTGTATGTTTCAAAAATCGACACTTAGAAACTTTTTCAGCAAAAAGGAGGCAATGATATCCTATGGAAGGAAATTCAAGTTACTGGTAAGTACGGTTAAAATTACTTTTCAGGATCAGTACTGGGCTGAAAGATGCAGCACTGAGGTCTCTCCTGATAACAGGTGAGTAAATCGGAATTCGTATTTCGGCTGATTTTAGAGGAATATTATAAAGTTCCAAAACTGCACACTTAGAAGAATTTCCAAGTGAAACCAGTCAATGATATCCTATGGAAGGAAATTCAAGTTACTGGTAAGTACGGTTAAAATTACTTTTCAGGATCAGTACTGGGCTGAAAGATGCAGCACTGAGGTCTCTCCTGATAACAGGTGAGTAAATCGGAATTCGTAGTTCAGCTGATTTTAGAGGAATATTTGTATGTTTCAAAAATCGACACTTAGAAACTTTTTCAGCAAAAGGAGGCAATGATATCCTATGGAAGGAAATTCAAGTTACTGGTAAGTACGGTTAAAATTACTTTTCAGGATCAGTACTGGGCTGAAAGATGCAGCACTGAGGTCTCTCCTGATAACAGGTGAGTAAATCGGAATTCGTATTTCGGCTGATTTTAGAGGAATATTATAAAGTTCCAAAACTGCACACTTAGAAGAATTTCCAAGTGAAACCAGTCAATGATATCCTATGGAAGGAAATTCAAGTTACTGGTAAGTACGGTTAAAATTACTTTTCAGGATCAGTACTGGGCTGAAAGATGCAGCACTGAGGTCTCTCCTGATAACAGGTGAGTAAATCGGAATTCGTAGTTCAGCTGATTTTAGAGGAATATTTGTATGTTTCAAAAATCGACACTTAGAAACTTTTTCAGCAAAAAGGAGGCAATGATATCCTATGGAAGGAAATTCAAGTTACTGGTAAGTACGGTTAAAATTACTTTTCAGGATCAGTACTGGGCTGAAAGATGCAGCACTGAGGTCTCTCCTGATAACAGGTGAGTAAATCGGAATTCGTATTTCGGCTGATTTTAGAGGAATATTATAAAGTTCCAAAACTGCACACTTAGAAGAATTTCCAAGTGAAACCAGTCAATGATATCCTATGGAAGGAAATTCAAGTTACTGGTAAGTACGGTTAAAATTACTTTTCAGGATCAGTACTGGGCTGAAAGATGCAGCACTGAGGTCTCTCCTGATAACAGGTGAGTAAATCGGAATTCGTAGTTCAGCTGATTTTAGAGGAATATTTGTATGTTTCAAAAATCGACACTTAGAAACTTTTTCAGCAAAAAGGATGCAATGATATCCTATGGAAGGAAATTCAAGTTACTGGTAAGTACGGTTAAAATTACTTTTCAGGATCAGTACTGGGCTGAAAGATGCAGCACTGAGGTCTCTCCTGATAACAGGTGAGTAAATCGGAATTCGTATTTCGGCTGATTTTAGAGGAATATTATAAAGTTCCAAAACTGCACACTTAGAAGAATTTCCAAGTGAAACCAGTCAATGATATCCTATGGAAGGAAATTAAAGTTACTGGTAAGTACGGTTAAAATTACTTTTCAGGATCAGTACTGGGCTGAAAGATGCAGCACTGAGGTCTCTCCTGATAACAGGTGAGTAAATCGGAATTCGTAGTTCAGCTGATTTTAGAGGAATATTTGTATGTTTCAAAAATCGACACTTAGAAACTTTTTCAGCAAAAAGGAGGCAATTATATCCTATGGAAGGAAATTCAAGTTACTGGTAAGTACGGTTAAAATTACTTTTCAGGATCAGTACTGGGCTGAAAGATGCAGCACTGAGGTCTCTCCTGATAACAGGTGAGTAAATCGGAATTCGTATTTCGGCTGATTTTAGAGGAATATTATAAAGTTCCAAAACTGCACACTTAGAAGAATTTCCAAGTGAAACCAGTCAATGATATCCTATGGAAGGAAATTCAAGTTACTGGTAAGTACGGTTAAAATTACTTTTCAGGATCAGTACTGGGCTGAAAGATGCAGCACTGAGGTCTCTCCTGATAACAGGTGAGTAAATCGGAATTCGTAGTTCAGCTGATTTTAGAGGAATATTTGTATGTTTCAAAAATCGACACTTAGAAACTTTTTCAGCAAAAAGGAGGCAATGATATCCTATGGAAGGAAATTCAAGTTACTGGTAAGTACGGTTAAAATTACTTTTCAGGATCAGTACTGGGCTGAAAGATGCAGCACTGAGGTCTCTCCTGATAACAGGTGAGTAAATCGGAATTCGTATTTCGGCTGATTTTAGAGGAATATTATAAAGTTCCAAAACTGCACACTTAGAAGAATTTCCAAGTGAAACCAGTCAATGATATCCTATGGAAGGAAATTCAAGTTACTGGTAAGTACGGTTAAAATTACTTTTCAGGATCAGTACTGGGCTGAAAGATGCAGCACTGAGGTCTCTCCTGATAACAGGTGAGTAAATCGGAATTCGTAGTTCAGCTGATTTTAGAGGAATATTTGTATGTTTCAAAAATCGACACTTAGAAACTTTTTCAGCAAAAAGGAGGCAATGATATCCTATGGAAGGAAATTCAAGTTACTGGTAAGTACGGTTAAAATTACTTTTCAGGATCAGTACTGGGCTGAAAGATGCAGCACTGAGGTCTCTCCTGATAACAGGTGAGTAAATCGGAATTCGTATTTCGGCTGATTTTAGAGGAATATTATAAAGTTCCAAAACTGCACACTTAGAAGAATTTCCAAGTGAAACCAGTCAATGATATCCTATGGAAGGAAATTCAAGTTACTGGTAAGTACGGTTAAAATTACTTTTCAGGATCAGTACTGGGCTGAAAGATGCAGCACTGAGGTCTCTCCTGATAACAGGTGAGTAAATCGGAATTCGTAGTTCAGCTGATTTTAGAGGAATATTTGTATGTTTCAAAAATCGACACTTAGAAACTTTTTCAGCAAAAGGAGGCAATGATATCCTATGGAAGGAAATTCAAGTTACTGGTAAGTACGGTTAAAATTACTTTTCAGGATCAGTACTGGGCTGAAAGATGCAGCACTGAGGTCTCTCCTGATAACAGGTGAGTAAATCGGAATTCGTATTTCGGCTGATTTTAGAGGAATATTATAAAGTTCCAAAACTGCACACTTAGAAGAATTTCCAAGTGAAACCAGTCAATGATATCCTATGGAAGGAAATTCAAGTTACTGGTAAGTACGGTTAAAATTACTTTTCAGGATCAGTACTGGGCTGAAAGATGCAGCACTGAGGTCTCTCCTGATAACAGGTGAGTAAATCGGAATTCGTAGTTCAGCTGATTTTAGAGGAATATTTGTATGTTTCAAAAATCGACACTTAGAAACTTTTTCAGCAAAAAGGAGGCAATGATATCCTATGGAAGGAAATTCAAGTTACTGGTAAGTACGGTTAAAATTACTTTTCAGGATCAGTACTGGGCTGAAAGATGCAGCACTGAGGTCTCTCCTGATAACAGGTGAGTAAATCGGAATTCGTATTTCGGCTGATTTTAGAGGAATATTATAAAGTTCCAAAACTGCACACTTAGAAGAATTTCCAAGTGAAACCAGTCAATGATATCCTATGGAAGGAAATTCAAGTTACTGGTAAGTACGGTTAAAATTACTTTTCAGGATCAGTACTGGGCTGAAAGATGCAGCACTGAGGTCTCTCCTGATAACAGGTGAGTAAATCGGAATTCGTAGTTCAGCTGATTTTAGAGGAATATTTGTATGTTTCAAAAATCGACACTTAGAAACTTTTTCAGCAAAAAGGAGGCAATGATATCCTATGGAAGGAAATTCAAGTTACTGGTAAGTACGGTTAAAATTACTTTTCAGGATCAGTACTGGGCTGAAAGATGCAGCACTGAGGTCTCTCCTGATAACAGGTGAGTAAATCGGAATTCGTATTTCGGCTGATTTTAGAGGAATATTATAAAGTTCCAAAACTGCACACTTAGAAGAATTTCCAAGTGAAACCAGTCAATGATATCCTATGGAAGGAAATTAAAGTTACTGGTAAGTACGGTTAAAATTACTTTTCAGGATCAGTACTGGGCTGAAAGATGCAGCACTGAGGTCTCTCCTGATAACAGGTGAGTAAATCGGAATTCGTATTTCGGCTGATTTTAGAGGAATATTATAAAGTTCCAAAACTGCACACTTAGGGGCCGATTCCGATCTCGGCCGGTAGGGCTCCGAATCGGATTCGGCTTTACCGGATCCGATTCGGAGCCCTGTTTCCCGACCGAATCGTACGCGGGTCTGGCCGAGCGAGTACGATGCGAATTCGCCGACCGACTCGTCCGGGCGTCCCGACCGCTCCGACCGAATCGTTCCCGGCTCGAACCGCACCGACCGACTCGCTCGGACTCGACTCGCACCGCGCAATGGAGACGTTCCCCGGCCGGGTAAGTACGATGCGCGCCGCGAGCAGTCCGACCGAGCCGCGCACTCCGGCTCGAAAGAGCTGTCGGAGCCGTACTTTGGGGGTCCGTGTCGGACCCCTGAACGCGTAGCCGCGCAAGTCGCACACCTACCTGTGCGTGTACGGCGCGAATCGCTCGCCGCGCACCCGCTGTAGGGGGCGCACTTGTCCGACTCGCACCCATTGAGTCAATGGGAGCCCGCGTACGCGTTGTACGACCGGCTCCCATTGACTTCACTGGGAGTCCGACCGACTCGGGTCCGATGGCATACGTGCGCATCGTACTCGTCTCGGTCGGACTGCACGGGTCCGATTCGATCGGAAATCTCTCCGGGTCCGGCTCGGTCGGAGAGATTTCCGGCCCGAATCGGAATCGACCCCTCAGAAGAATTTCCAAGTGAAACCAGTCAATGATATCCTATGGAAGGAAATTCAAGTTACTGGTAAGTACGGTTAAAATTACTTTTCAGGATCAGTACTGGGCTGAAAGATGCAGCACTGAGGTCTCTCCTGATAACAGGTGAGTAAATCGGAATTCGTAGTTCAGCTGATTTTAGAGGAATATTTGTATGTTTCAAAATCGACACTTAGAAACTTTTTCAGCAAAAAGGAGGCAATGATATCCTATGGAAGGAAATTCAAGTTACTGGTAAGTACGGTTAAAATTACTTTTCAGGATCAGTACTGGGCTGAAAGATGCAGCACTGAGGTCTCTCCTGATAACAGGTGAGTAAATCGGAATTCGTATTTCGGCTGATTTTAGAGGAATATTATAAAGTTCCAAAACTGCACACTTAGAAGAATTTCCAAGTGAAACCAGTCAATGATATCCTATGGAAGGAAATTCAAGTTACTGGTAAGTACGGTTAAAATTACTTTTCAGGATCAGTACTGGGCTGAAAGATGCAGCACTGAGGTCTCTCCTGATAACAGGTGAGTAAATCGGAATTCGTATTTCGGCTGATTTTAGAGGAATATTATAAAGTTCCAAAACTGCACACTTAGGGGCCGATTCCGATCTCGGCCGGTAGGGCTCCGAATCGGATTCGGCTTTACCGGATCCGATTCGGAGCCCTGTTTCCCGACCGAATCGTACGCGGGTCTGGCCGAGCGAGTACGATGCGAGTCGCCGACCGACTCGTCCGGGCGTCCCGACCGCTCCGACCGAATCGTTCCCGGCTCGAACCGCACCGACCGACTCGCTCGGACTCCGACTCTCGCACCGCGCAATGGAGACGTTCCCCGGCCGGGTAAGTACGATGCGCGCCGCGAGCAGTCCGACCGAGCCGCGCACTCCGGCTCGAAAGAGCTGTCGGAGCCGTACTTTGGGGGTCCGTGTCGGACCCCCTGAACGCGTAGCCGCGCAAGTCGCACACCTACCTGTGCGTGTACGGCGCGAATCGCTTCGCCGCGTACCCGCTGTAGAGGGCGCACTTGTCCGACTCCGCACCCATTGAGTCAATGGGAGCCCGCGTACGCGTTGTACGACCGGCTCCCATTGACTTCACTGGGAGTCCGACCGACTCGGGTCCGATGGCATACGTGCGCATCGTACTCGTTCGGTCGGACTGCACGGGTCCGATTCGATCGGAAATCTCTCCGGGTCCGGCTCGGTCGGAGAGATTTCCGGCCCGAATCGGAATCGACCCTCAGAAGAATTTCCAAGTGAAACCAGTCAATGATATCCTATGGAAGGAAATTCAAGTTACTGGTAAGTACGGTTAAAATTACTTTTCAGGATCAGTACTGGGCTGAAAGATGCAGCACTGAGGTCTCTCCTGATAACAGGTGAGTAAATCGGAATTCGTAGTTCAGCTGATTTTAGAGGAATATTTGTATGTTTCAAAAATCGACACTTAGAAACTTTTTCAGCAAAAAGGAGGCAATGATATCCTATGGAAGGAAATTCAAGTTACTGGTAAGTACGGTTAAAATTACTTTTCAGGATCAGTACTGGGCTGAAAGATGCAGCACTGAGGTCTCTCCTGATAACAGGTGAGTAAATCGGAATTCGTATTTCGGCTGATTTTAGAGGAATATTATAAAGTTCCAAAACTGCACACTTAGAAGAATTTCCAAGTGAAACCAGTCAATGATATCCTATGGAAGGAAATTCAAGTTACTGGTAAGTACGGTTAAAATTACTTTTCAGGATCAGTACTGGGCTGAAAGATGCAGCACTGAGGTCTCTCCTGATAACAGGTGAGTAAATCGGAATTCGTAGTTCAGCTGATTTTAGAGGAATATTTGTATGTTTCAAAAATCGACACTTAGAAACTTTTTCAGCAAAAAGGAGGCAATGATATCCTATGGAAGGAAATTCAAGTTACTGGTAAGTACGGTTAAAATTACTTTTCAGGATCAGTACTGGGCTGAAAGATGCAGCACTGAGGTCTCTCCTGATAACAGGTGAGTAAATCGGAATTCGTATTTCGGCTGATTTTAGAGGAATATTATAAAGTTCCAAAACTGCACACTTAGAAGAATTTCCAAGTGAAACCAGTCAATGATATCCTATGGAAGGAAATTCAAGTTACTGGTAAGTACGGTTAAAATTACTTTTCAGGATCAGTACTGGGCTGAAAGATGCAGCACTGAGGTCTCTCCTGATAACAGGTGAGTAAATCGGAATTCGTAGTTCAGCTGATTTTAGAGGAATATTTGTATGTTTCAAAAATCGACACTTAGAAACTTTTTCAGCAAAAGGAGGCAATGATATCCTATGGAAGGAAATTCAAGTTACTGGTAAGTACGGTTAAAATTACTTTTCAGGATCAGTACTGGGCTGAAAGATGCAGCACTGAGGTCTCTCCTGATAACAGGTGAGTAAATCGGAATTCGTATTTCGGCTGATTTTAGAGGAATATTATAAAGTTCCAAAACTGCACACTTAGAAGAATTTCCAAGTGAAACCAGTCAATGATATCCTATGGAAGGAAATTCAAGTTACTGGTAAGTACGGTTAAAATTACTTTTCAGGATCAGTACTGGGCTGAAAGATGCAGCACTGAGGTCTCTCCTGATAACAGGTGAGTAAATCGGAATTCGTAGTTCAGCTGATTTTAGAGGAATATTTGTATGTTTCAAAAATCGACACTTAGAAACTTTTTCAGCAAAAAGGAGGCAATGATATCCTATGGAAGGAAATTCAAGTTACTGGTAAGTACGGTTAAAATTACTTTTCAGGATCAGTACTGGGCTGAAAGATGCAGCACTGAGGTCTCTCCTGATAACAGGTGAGTAAATCGGAATTCGTATTTCGGCTGATTTTAGAGGAATATTATAAAGTTCCAAAACTGCACACTTAGAAGAATTTCCAAGTGAAACCAGTCAATGATATCCTATGGAAGGAAATTCAAGTTACTGGTAAGTACGGTTAAAATTACTTTTCAGGATCAGTACTGGGCTGAAAGATGCAGCACTGAGGTCTCTCCTGATAACAGGTGAGTAAATCGGAATTCGTAGTTCAGCTGATTTTAGAGGAATATTTGTATGTTTCAAAAATCGACACTTAGAAACTTTTTCAGCAAAAAGGATGCAATGATATCCTATGGAAGGAAATTCAAGTTACTGGTAAGTACGGTTAAAATTACTTTTCAGGATCAGTACTGGGCTGAAAGATGCAGCACTGAGGTCTCTCCTGATAACAGGTGAGTAAATCGGAATTCGTATTTCGGCTGATTTTAGAGGAATATTATAAAGTTCCAAAACTGCACACTTAGAAGAATTTCCAAGTGAAACCAGTCAATGATATCCTATGGAAGGAAATTAAAGTTACTGGTAAGTACGGTTAAAATTACTTTTCAGGATCAGTACTGGGCTGAAAGATGCAGCACTGAGGTCTCTCCTGATAACAGGTGAGTAAATCGGAATTCGTAGTTCAGCTGATTTTAGAGGAATATTTGTATGTTTCAAAAATCGACACTTAGAAACTTTTTCAGCAAAAAGGAGGCAATGATATCCTATGGAAGGAAATTCAAGTTACTGGTAAGTACGGTTAAAATTACTTTTCAGGATCAGTACTGGGCTGAAAGATGCAGCACTGAGGTCTCTCCTGATAACAGGTGAGTAAATCGGAATTCGTATTTCGGCTGATTTTAGAGGAATATTATAAAGTTCCAAAACTGCACACTTAGAAGAATTTCCAAGTGAAACCAGTCAATGATATCCTATGGAAGGAAATTCAAGTTACTGGTAAGTACGGTTAAAATTACTTTTCAGGATCAGTACTGGGCTGAAAGATGCAGCACTGAGGTCTCTCCTGATAACAGGTGAGTAAATCGGAATTCGTAGTTCAGCTGATTTTAGAGGAATATTTGTATGTTTCAAAAATCGACACTTAGAAACTTTTTCAGCAAAAAGGAGGCAATGATATCCTATGGAAGGAAATTCAAGTTACTGGTAAGTACGGTTAAAATTACTTTTCAGGATCAGTACTGGGCTGAAAGATGCAGCACTGAGGTCTCTCCTGATAACAGGTGAGTAAATCGGAATTCGTATTTCGGCTGATTTTAGAGGAATATTATAAAGTTCCAAAACTGCACACTTAGAAGAATTTCCAAGTGAAACCAGTCAATGATATCCTATGGAAGGAAATTAAAGTTACTGGTAAGTACGGTTAAAATTACTTTTCAGGATCAGTACTGGGCTGAAAGATGCAGCACTGAGGTCTCTCCTGATAACAGGTGAGTAAATCGGAATTCGTAGTTCAGCTGATTTTAGAGGAATATTTGTATGTTTCAAAAATCGACACTTAGAAACTTTTTCAGCAAAAAGGAGGCAATGATATCCTATGGAAGGAAATTCAAGTTACTGGTAAGTACGGTTAAAATTACTTTTCAGGATCAGTACTGGGCTGAAAGATGCAGCACTGAGGTCTCTCCTGATAACAGGTGAGTAAATCGGAATTCGTATTTCGGCTGATTTTAGAGGAATATTATAAAGTTCCAAAACTGCACACTTAGAAGAATTTCCAAGTGAAACCAGTCAATGATATCCTATGGAAGGAAATTCAAGTTACTGGTAAGTACGGTTAAAATTACTTTTCAGGATCAGTACTGGGCTGAAAGATGCAGCACTGAGGTCTCTCCTGATAACAGGTGAGTAAATCGGAATTCGTAGTTCAGCTGATTTTAGAGGAATATTTGTATGTTTCAAAAATCGACACTTAGAAACTTTTCAGCAAAAGGAGGCAATGATATCCTATGGAAGGAAATTCAAGTTACTGGTAAGTACGGTTAAAATTACTTTTCAGGATCAGTACTGGGCTGAAAGATGCAGCACTGAGGTCTCTCCTGATAACAGGTGAGTAAATCGGAATTCGTATTTCGGCTGATTTTAGAGGAATATTATAAAGTTCCAAAACTGCACACTTAGAAGAATTTCCAAGTGAAACCAGTCAATGATATCCTATGGAAGGAAATTCAAGTTACTGGTAAGTACGGTTAAAATTACTTTTCAGGATCAGTACTGGGCTGAAAGATGCAGCACTGAGGTCTCTCCTGATAACAGGTGAGTAAATCGGAATTCGTAGTTCAGCTGATTTTAGAGGAATATTTGTATGTTTCAAAAATCGACACTTAGAAACTTTTTCAGCAAAAAGGAGGCAATGATATCCTATGGAAGGAAATTCAAGTTACTGGTAAGTACGGTTAAAATTACTTTTCAGGATCAGTACTGGGCTGAAAGATGCAGCACTGAGGTCTCTCCTGATAACAGGTGAGTAAATCGGAATTCGTATTTCGGCTGATTTTAGAGGAATATTATAAAGTTCCAAAACTGCACACTTAGAAGAATTTCCAAGTGAAACCAGTCAATGATATCCTATGGAAGGAAATTCAAGTTACTGGTAAGTACGGTTAAAATTACTTTTCAGGATCAGTACTGGGCTGAAAGATGCAGCACTGAGGTCTCTCCTGATAACAGGTGAGTAAATCGGAATTCGTAGTTCAGCTGATTTTAGAGGAATATTTGTATGTTTCAAAAATCGACACTTAGAAACTTTTTCAGCAAAAAGGAGGCAATGATATCCTATGGAAGGAAATTCAAGTTACTGGTAAGTACGGTTAAAATTACTTTTCAGGATCAGTACTGGGCTGAAAGATGCAGCACTGAGGTCTCTCCTGATAACAGGTGAGTAAATCGGAATTCGTATTTCGGCTGATTTTAGAGGAATATTATAAAGTTCCAAAACTGCACACTTAGAAGAATTTCCAAGTGAAACCAGTCAATGATATCCTATGGAAGGAAATTCAAGTTACTGGTAAGCACGGTTAAAATTACTTTTCAGGATCAGTACTGGGCTGAAAGATGCAGCACTGAGGTCTCTCCTGATAACAGGTGAGTAAATCGGAATTCGTAGTTCAGCTGATTTTAGAGGAATATTTGTATGTTTCAAAAATCGACACTTAGAAACTTTTTCAGCAAAAAGGAGGCAATGATATCCTATGGAAGGAAATTCAAGTTACTGGTAAGTACGGTTAAAATTACTTTTCAGGATCAGTACTGGGCTGAAAGATGCAGCACTGAGGTCTCTCCTGATAACAGGTGAGTAAATCGGAATTCGTATTTCGGCTGATTTTAGAGGAATATTATAAAGTTCCAAAACTGCACACTTAGAAGAATTTCCAAGTGAAACCAGTCAATGATATCCTATGGAAGGAAATTAAAGTTACTGGTAAGTACGGTTAAAATTACTTTTCAGGATCAGTACTGGGCTGAAAGATGCAGCACTGAGGTCTCTCCTGATAACAGGTGAGTAAATCGGAATTCGTATTTCGGCTGATTTTAGAGGAATATTATAAAGTTCCAAAACTGCACACTTAGGGGCCGATTCCGATCTCGGCCGGTAGGGCTCCGAATCGGATTCGGCTTACCGGATCCGATTCGGAGCCCTGTTTCCCGACCGAATCGTACGCGGGTCTGGCCGAGCGAGTACGATGCGGACTCGCCGACCGACTCGTCCGGGCGTCCCGACCGCTCCGACCGAATCGTTCCCGGCTCGAACCGCACCGACCGACTCGCTCGGACTCGACTCGCACCGCGCAATGGAGACGTTCCCCGGCCGGGTAAGTACGATGCGCGCCGCGAGCAGTCCGACCGAGCCGCGCACTCCGGCTCGAAAGAGCTGTCGGAGCCGTACTTTGGGGGTCCGTGTCGGACCCCCCTGAACGCGTAGCCGCGCAAGTCGCACACCTACCTGTGCGTGTACGGCGCGAATCGCTTCGCCGCGTACCCGCTGTAGGGGGCGCACTTGTCCGACTCGCACCCATTGAGTCAATGGGAGCCCGCGTACGCGTTGTACGACCGGCTCCCATTGACTTCAATGGGAGTCCGACCGACTCGGGTCCGATGGCATACGTGCGCATCGTACTCGTTCGGTCGGACTGCACGGGTCCGATTCGATCGGAAATCTCTCCGGGTCCGGCTCGGTCGGAGAGATTTCCGGCCCGAATCGGAATCGACCCCTCAGAAGAATTTCCAAGTGAAACCAGTCAATGATATCCTATGGAAGGAAATTCAAGTTACTGGTAAGTACGGTTAAAATTACTTTTCAGGATCAGTACTGGGCTGAAAGATGCAGCACTGAGGTCTCTCCTGATAACAGGTGAGTAAATCGGAATTCGTAGTTCAGCTGATTTTAGAGGAATATTTGTATGTTTCAAAAATCGACACTTAGAAACTTTTTCAGCAAAAAGGAGGCAATGATATCCTATGGAAGGAAATTCAAGTTACTGGTAAGTACGGTTAAAATTACTTTTCAGGATCAGTACTGGGCTGAAAGATGCAGCACTGAGGTCTCTCCTGATAACAGGTGAGTAAATCGGAATTCGTATTTCGGCTGATTTTAGAGGAATATTATAAAGTTCCAAAACTGCACACTTAGAAGAATTTCCAAGTGAAACCAGTCAATGATATCCTATGGAAGGAAATTCAAGTTACTGGTAAGTACGGTTAAAATTACTTTTCAGGATCAGTACTGGGCTGAAAGATGCAGCACTGAGGTCTCTCCTGATAACAGGTGAGTAAATCGGAATTCGTATTTCGGCTGATTTTAGAGGAATATTATAAAGTTCCAAAACTGCACACTTAGGGGCCGATTCCGATCTCGGCCGGTAGGGCTCCGAATCGGATTCGGCTTTACCGGATCCGATTCGGAGCCCTGTTTCCCGACCGAATCGTACGCGGGTCTGGCCGAGCGAGTACGATGCGAATTCGCCGACCGACTCGTCCGGGCGTCCCGACCGCTCCGACCGAATCGTTCCCGGCTCGAACCGCACCGACCGACTCGCTCGGACTCGACTCGCACCGCGCAATGGAGACGTTCCCCGGCCGGGTAAGTACGATGCGCGCCGCGAGCAGTCCGACCGAGCCGCGCACTCCGGCTCGGAAGAGCTGTCGGAGCCGTACTTTGGGGGTCCGTGTCGGACCCCCCTGAACGCGTAGCCGCGCAAGTCGCACACCTACCTGTGCGTGTACGGCGCGAATCGCTTCGCCGCGTACCCGCTGTAGGGGGCGCACTTGTCCGACTCGCACCCATTGAGTCAATGGGAGCCCGCGTACGCGTTGTACGACCGGCTCCCATTGACTTCAATGGGAGTCCGACCGACTCGGGTCCGATGGCATACGTGCGCATCGTACTCGTTCGGTCGGACTGCACGGGTCCGATTCGATCGGAAATCTCTCCGGGTCCGGCTCGGTCGGAGAGATTTCCGGCCCGAATCGGAATCGACCCCTCAGAAGAATTTCCAAGTGAAACCAGTCAATGATATCCTATGGAAGGAAATTCAAGTTACTGGTAAGTACGGTTAAAATTACTTTTCAGGATCAGTACTGGGCTGAAAGATGCAGCACTGAGGTCTCTCCTGATAACAGGTGAGTAAATCGGAATTCGTAGTTCAGCTGATTTTAGAGGAATATTTGTATGTTTCAAAAATCGACACTTAGAAACTTTTTCAGCAAAAAGGAGGCAATGATATCCTATGGAAGGAAATTCAAGTTACTGGTAAGTACGGTTAAAATTACTTTTCAGGATCAGTACTGGGCTGAAAGATGCAGCACTGAGGTCTCTCCTGATAACAGGTGAGTAAATCGGAATTCGTAGTTCAGCTGATTTTAGAGGAATATTTGTATGTTTCAAAAATCGACACTTAGAAACTTTTTCAGCAAAAAGGAGGCAATGATATCCTATGGAAGGAAATTCAAGTTACTGGTAAGTACGGTTAAAATTACTTTTCAGGATCAGTACTGGGCTGAAAGATGCAGCACTGAGGTCTCTCCTGATAACAGGTGAGTAAATCGGAATTCGTATTTCGGCTGATTTTAGAGGAATATTATAAAGTTCCAAAACTCCACACTTAGAAGAATTTCCAAGTGAAACCAGTCAATGATATCCTATGGAAGGAAATTCAAGTTACTGGTAAGTACGGTTAAAATTACTTTTCAGGATCAGTACTGGGCTGAAAGATGCAGCACTGAGGTCTCTCCTGATAACAGGTGAGTAAATAGGAATTCGTAGTTCAGCTGATTTTAGAGGAATATTTGCACAATGGTGAAGGGAGGGGGCGGGGCCTGAGGTGACATCTGTGCAAATGCGCCCCGTGGCGCGTTTTAAGTTGGGGGATTAAGTCTCCTTGAATCATGAGGGTCCCTGGGGTCCAACTAGCCCACCGTGTACCTCCAGTATGCGCCACGGAGCTGCGTTGCAGAGGCCACGCCCCTTTTTGCACCTCTCTGCAATGCAGCTCTGTGGCCCTTTCTGGACGTACCTGTTGGGCTAGTTGGCCCCTAGGGACCCTCAGGATTGAAGGGGATTTAATTCCCCATCTTAAAACGCACCACGGGGCCTGTTTGCACACATGTCACCTGAAGCCCCGCCCCTCCCTTCACCACTGTGCAAATGCGCCCCGTGGCGCGTTTTAAGTTGGGGGATTAAGTCCCCTTGAATCCTGAGGGTCCCTGGAGTCCAACTAGCCCACCATGTACTTCTAAAAGCGCCACAGAGCTGCGTTGCAGAGAGGTGTAAAAGGGGCGTGGCCTCTGTACACCTCTCTGCAACGCAGCCCCTGGCGCATACTGGAGGTTCCTGGTGGGCTAGTTGGCCCCCAGGGACCCCCAGTATTCAAGGGGAATTACTTCCCCTTCTTAAAACGCGCCAGGGGCACATTTGCAGAGTACTGCAGGGAGGGGCGGGGCCTCCGGCACGATGCCGGTCGTTTTTTTTTTTAATGGGAGGGGGCTGCGTGGCCCCCTTCCCTTGGCCAATTTTGGCCCCGGGGACCCCATCCCCGGGGCCTGAGCAATTTTTATTTTTTTAAATTAAAAAAAACGGGAAGGGGGCCGCGTGGCCCCCTTCCCTGGGCCTGTATTGGCCCCGGGACCCAATCCCCGGGGCATGCCCTCGATTTTTTTTTTAATTTGGAGGGGGCTGCGTGGCCCCCTCCTCAGGCCATTTAAGGCCCCGGGGACCCCATCCCCGGGGCCGGACTTGCCCTTTTTTTTTTAATTTGGTGAGGGGGCTGCGTGGCCCCCCTCCCTGGCCACTTATGGCCCCGGGGACCCCATCCCCCGGGGCCTGGCCTCAGGTTGGGGACTGTGGGGGTCCCCAATCCTCCCACAGTCCCAGCCGGCTCCCCGCGTCCTACGGGAGCCGGCATTGCTTTTCCACATGGGGAGCAGCTAACATGCTGCACCCCATGTGGAAAAGCAATTGGGTTTGCATTTTGAAAGAGAGAGCAGGTTTCCCGTCCTGTCATAGCAAACTACAGTGTCCCGGGGGTAGGCACCCCGGGACACTGCAGGAGCTGGCCCTGGGGGGTGGCGGTCCCCAGGGCCATCAAGGGCTCCAGGAGGGGGCCGCGCGGCCCCCTCCCAACCATTTCACAGCCCCGGGAGGTGGTGGTCCCGGGGCTTTGGGGTCCGTAACGGACCCCCATATTCAAATCTTTAGTGCCCCGGGGAGGTGGCGGTCCCGGGCGTGTGGGGGCTGGAGCCCCCCACACAGCTGAAAATAATTTTTAAAAAAGAAGCCCCTGGGGGTGGCGGTCCCCGGGGCTGCGGGAGGGCCAAGAGCCCTCCCGCACCATTATTTTTCGAAAGCCCCGGGGGGTGGCGGTCCCCGGGGCTTGGGGGGCCTTAGAGGCCCCCCACATTAAATTTAAACCCCCCCACCATGCCCCCGGGACTTGGCCCACCCGGGGCAAATAAACATCGAAGCGCGGAGACCGCGCTTCGATTTTTTTCCGGCAGGATCCGCGCACCCTGAGCGCATCCTGCCGATTTAAAAAAAAAAAAACATGCTTTTTTCTGCCCAGGGGGTCCTTGTGAGCAGGCCTAGGGGGTCAGGGTGTTTCTACCCTGCCCCCTTTTTGCGCTTTGCGCACTTGTTTCTGTCCCTCGGTTCTACCGAGGGACAAAATGGCTGCCAACACTTCCTGATTTGGAGTGTTGACAGCCACTTGACAGCCAATTAGCATACAGCTCGTGATCGGGAGGGTACGCGGACCCTACGCGCCCATAGATATATATGTGACTTTACTTTTGATTTTCTCAGGAA
This sequence comes from Calotriton arnoldi, assembly GCA_963921515.1. Classification (NCBI taxonomy): domain Eukaryota; kingdom Metazoa; phylum Chordata; class Amphibia; order Caudata; family Salamandridae; genus Calotriton; species Calotriton arnoldi. The sequence continues at coordinate 86,527 of CAWUFW010000601.1, forward strand.
CTACTGAACGGATTTACACCATTTAAGCAAAAGGCACGACACTGAACCAAGGGCTACCTCTTTGCCAAAGTTGGTGTAATTCCGTTCAGCAGTTCGGGCTGTAGCTGCGACTAAAGGTTCCTATGGAAAAATGAATGGGGAAAACGCGTTTTGGGACCCCCTTTTTCTCGGCCCCCGCTTGACGAATCAACCCGAGACTTTCAGGGTAGGAGAACTTTCGCGAAGATTCGTCAACCGGCGCAAGAGTTATTTCAAATAGAATGTCGCGGATTTCCTATGGATAATAGGTCCTAACTATAACTATCTACTGGCGACCGCCAGTAGATAATATATATATATATATATATATGCAATACCAATTGGTCCACAAGGAAAGCGCACTTTGCACAGCGGGTGCCGGTGTCGAGGACGGACCAGTCCTCGTAATCAATTATTCACCAATTTCTTCTTCACAAGGAAGAGACCGCACACCAGAGATTTGCGAGGATTATTTCATTTATTGCAAACATGCAATTATCATCACCGAACCACCACCAACGCGTTTCAACCCCCACGGGTCTTGCTCACGGCATGTGAGTCCTATGTTTGTGTTTCCTTTATTTATAATTCTCCCATTTCTGCCAACTAGGAGGCATTCTGGGATATGTAGTCTCCAAATCTTTCACTGGATTTTCACGTTTGATGTTTTCACTTTATTGTTCCCTGCGAGACTGCAAATTTTATGAGCATCACGTTCAGCATTAATTGGACATTGTTATGTATTAGGTCCTTGTTCTGCATTCTTGTTTTTATTTTCATGATCTTCTTTTGATTTGATATAATGCTTTATTTGGAGTGACAATGTTTATTGCATTCTTATTTGACAATAGTTGTTCATTGGACAATCCATCATTGCCTCGTATTCATTCAAATGATTCTCAGTCTTTTATTTGATTCTTGTCAGAACGCCGCTTTGTTTCTTTAGTCACAATAGATCTTTAAGAATTACGACCAGAGGACCATCATAATGAAATAATCCTCGCAAATCTCTGGTGTGCGGTCTCTTCCTTGTGAAGAAGAAATTGGTGAATAATATATATATATATATATATATATTCCATCTTTCACAGTTCGCTTAGCCCAAGCCGCTTATTACGGTGAGCCCGCGGCGGGGTAGCGAACCCCATTATATCCACAAACGCCTGTAAGTTTCGGCCGGATCCAAATTCACTCCAGTCTCGAAAAACCACAGTTCCGCGACTCCAATACAACAGCGTGTTTATTTAACAACACCAGCAACAACGTCCCAATGCGTTTTCAGCGCCTTCCGCTCCGTGATCAAGGCCCTCGGCCAGAGCCCACTTTGCCCATGCCTTAAAATGTCTCTGCTTTAATGCTGCCTGTTGATTTCTACCTCGAGTTCACAACACATTTACCTATCTTGAGTCCATAGTTATAAGGCAAACATTGGAGAGATTTCAGAAATGTGCTATTCATTGTCATCCGTACATTGCAGCCTTTGAAAGGCTTAGCGCCAGGGTCTTTATGAGGGCAAGTTACCTAATGATAACCTACCTTTCCAAATTAATGGCATAGAACGGCCAGGTTACCAGGAGTTTGCTGTGAACATATGGATTCATCAATATTGTTTTATTTTAAAGGTTTTAAAAGATGACTCTATGAATGAAGGCTGCCACAGAGCCCTAGAGTCCTGAAGTGGGAGGGGACTGACAGATGCAGTAATAGTCATTGAGGATTAAACACTTGCAGGAAGAGGTGTCTTCCGCTGCTTTAGACAAAGGTGATGTGAGGTTATTGCATAGAAATAGATAGAGAGAGCTCAAGGGGGGCAAAGTTTAATGGTGCAAAGATTTACCTCCACACTCTTTTAGTTTAGATGGTTTTAATACAATCCAGTTCAGGGAGGCCAACCCTAGGCATCTGGACAGTATTATGTAATGGGAGCACTGTCCCTGTTTGCACCACGTGTACCTTTAAACAGGTGCACCACGCACAAACAGGGTCAGTGCACTCTATTGCAGTTAATGTACTGCCCCCAGGGCAGCTGTCAACTGTCACCTGCTCTAGCGACAGCGCAGTAGTGAAAGGCAGAGTGGCTGATTGAAGTAACCGCTCCATCTTACTGTGCAGAAAGTACCCTCCTGCATTTCAAGGGGGGACAGAGATCCCCCTGCAGGGGGATTTCTAGGGAGTCCACGGAACTCCCTTTCCATCCCCTAGAGGGCTGCCTTCAGGGGACACACTGACAGAATGTATTACACATGTAAAAAGGAAGTAATAAGGAGAAATGTAGATATTTCTCCTCGTTACTCCAGCCTCTAGTAGGCAGGCCATTTTGGCTCAAACCCATGTTTACTGTCTTGTAAATATGGGTGTTGGAACGTAAAAGTCCTCTGCATGGCTCAAGACATGTACCCCTGCCACAAGTGCCCAACTGTACTGTTGTGTGGATCCCTAATGCTGATTTTTTGTCATACTTGAAAACTAATTATGTGTGCTATCACATAGGCCTATCTCACAGATTGCGGTATTGTTGGACCGTGAGGGGCGCCCAAAGCACTACCCTCATAGTGGTGGAAGGCTACTTCCTTCACTGGTAGCTTAGCTGCACAAGCACAGTGGTGGCAGCATACCGTTGAGTGATCAGTAGTAGTGAACAAGGACCTTTTTACCCTATGTCACTGGAGTGAGGCCTACAGGCTCACTCACTTTTTAAAAGCTACACTGCTGTGTGCTTAACTCACCCTTAGCCTACAACAGGTAGATGAGGAGTGCTGCATGGAGCAGGAGTAGTGACTCTGCATTAGCTGTATGCCTGCCTGGGTAGACTATCGTACAATGATGGAGCAGTACTATGCAGTTATTGTGCGGTTAGTGCATGTGCTGGGTGTATGAACGACTGAGAGTAATATATCACATGAGATATGTAGTGCTGTGCAGTGTGTGCGCAGGCACTGTATGTGCTGGGTCTATGTGTGCTTGCGTGAAGTACTATACATGAAGGGTGAAGGGTTGTGCAGTTCACACATAGTGAGTGTGTGTGCTGACAGTGCATGTGTTTTTAAAGACCACCCCCTGGTTAAAGATAGAAAAGCTTCAGTGCTAACCAGTGTACGCAGGTGTATGTGTGTACTGAATGCATGTGTACATGTAAGGGTCCAATGCATAGAGGTATTACTGCTGAACAGAAGTGTGCTATCAACGGACACTGAGTAAATGTGCCTGCAATGGTACATTGTATGGAGGACCCTGAGCTCCATTTTAGGAAGCCCAGGCCTGCCTGGTAAAGACACAAGTAGGAGAGGAATTCCATCAGGAAGATTTGCGTATTGCTGCATTCCTGTGAGCTGGGTAAGGACACACTGGAGGGAAGGAAGAGACTTTCCTTACATTACAAAAGATTGCTCTGTGATTCAGTGATAGATCACAAGAAAGGGGCCTTAACACATCTTAGGAAGGGAGATGAGTTTAATAGGAAATCATAAAGAGTAGGCCCAGGGGTCTGGGCCCTCGGCGATGCAGCGCGCCCAAGGTAAATTGTTGTATTTATTTATTTACTTACTTTACTCTGTTCCGCCGTATGTCGGAGTCCACTACCCCCCCACCCTGCCCCTCTCCCGCCCCGCCCCACCGCCCCGCAGCACTCCCTCTGCGAGCCGCCACTGGCCACCAGTGAATGGGGAATAACCCTGAACATGTTACACAAAGGAAGGGGGGGACAGGGATTGATCTGACAACTACTAGAGCCCCACCTGAAGGGGGAGTGTGTTATACCATCTTAATGTTGCATCTCTTTGCATGTGTAGAATTAGAAATAAAATACGACTTTTTCTTATAAAAGCAATTGCTTGGCTGGCCATTGATTTATTGTTCGCACTGTTTGCGCTTTGAGTTATGAGTCATGTTCACTTACCTTTATCTACTTCCTTCCCCGATGGAGCCTTGACTGCTCGATCAAAGCTGCCACTGAGAATCAATTTCAGAAGGGGTACTTGGCCCAGTTGAGAGGGATCCATAGTAGGTCAGTCCCCTGAACTTCAGCAGTAAAAGACCTCAACAACCACGATTGGGCCATTAGCTCCTGTGTGCCACGTCGCCCTCTGTAAGGAGTTCTGACAATGGGTTTGCATCAAAATACATCAAAATACATGAGTGGGTGCACAGGAACACCCATGGGCCAACCATTTAACACCTACCTTGCACAAAGTAGTGCAAAACGCTGCCTTACATTACTATTGTTTTGCAAATCCACGCAAATTAGGCTTTGTGTGGCTTTGAAATCCCAAAATAGATACTGCTTCGAAGCTGCATCAAATACGTGATGCAACCTGATGCAAATATTTGAGTGAAACTGGGCCAGGATGTCTCTGTTTAACTTTCCATCTTGTAAATGATAGAACTGAAACATACTTACGACAAGTATACTTAGCAGCTTATTTAGAATTTGACAGATGTGGGCCATCTGCCAAAAATCACTGTGCACCCTATTTAGAGAGCATGGGACCTCTGCATAGGGCAGACGGGACCTCTGCCACTTTTTGGTGGGTGCCCCATATCTGCCAAACTCTAAATAAGTCCCTTAACCTCCACCAGCAGATAGACCTATGCTTTATCCAACTGATCTTACAAGGTCAATGAAATTACTAGTCCTGTTTGTAGTTCCAATTTGCATAGGGAGCCTGCACGCAGAAGGTCTTGGATTGCTGTGTAAGTTCTTTTTGGCAATAATGTCCTTCAATCCTTAAATGTATTGCATTGGTATTCATTGGATGCCCCTAACCAACCAGATGACAGTGGAACAGGCATTCTAATGTCAACAGACACACGTCTGTTGGTCCATCTGGATCGTGGAGCATATTTTCAAGGTAACATTTGAAGAGCCACAAAAATGAGACATATTTTTTCATAGCCTTAGTTTAAGAGAAGGGGTACCACTCTTACCCTCCACGAGAGAAGGGTTACCAATCTTACCCTCCATGAGAGAAGGGGTACCACTATTACCCTCCACGAGAGAAGGGGTACCACTCTTACCCTTCACGAGAGAAGGGATACCACTCTTACCCTCCATGAGAGAAGGGGTACCAATCTTGCCCTCCATGAGAGAAGGGATACCACTCTTACCCTCCACGGGAGAAGGGATACCACTCTTACCCTCCACGGGAGAAGGGGTACCACTCTTACCCTCCACGAGAGGAGGGGTACCACTCTTGCCCTCCACGAGAGAAGGGGTACCACTCTTACCCTCCACGAGAGAAGGGGTACCACTCTTACCCTCCACGAGAGAAGGGATACCACTCATACCCTCCACAAGAGAAGGGGTACCACTATTACCCTCCACGAGAGAAGGGGTACCACTCTTACCCTCCACGAGAGAAGGGGTACCACTCTTACCCTTCACGAAAGAAGGGATACCACTCTTGCCCTCCACGAGAGAAGGGGTACCACTCTTACCCTCCACGAGAGAAGGGGTACCACTCTTACCCTCCACGGGAGAAGGGATACCACTCTTACCCTCCAAGGGAGAAGGGATACCACTCTTACCCTCCATGAGAGAAGGGATACCACTCTTACCCTCCACGAGAGAAGGGATACCACTCTTACCCTCCATGAGAGAAGGGGTACCACTCTTGCCCTCCACGAGAGAAGGGGTACCACTCTTACCCTCCACGAGAGAAGGGGTACCACTCTTACCCTCCACGAGAGAAGGGATACCACTCTTACCCTCCACGAGAGAAGGGGTACCACTCTTACCCTCCACGAGAGAAGGGGTACCACTCTTACCCTCCACGAGAGTCAGGGTACAGTGATACACTCTGCACACAAGAAGTGTATTTGTCCCCTTTTCGCACAGCGCCACTAGGACGTGCTAATGTGAAGGGAGCCCAGGGAAAGCACGGAGCCTGGCACATCCCTTGTGCATGCTGCCAGGTGCATAATTAGTGCTGCGCCTGTCCGTTTGCGCACAATTCATTTTGCACAATCATTAAGCGTGCTTTATTGTTTTGCTTGCACTAATACATTAAAACATCTGCTGCTGTCTTTTATTATTCTAGGCTGAGTTTCAGCCTGGTTGCATCTGTTCGTGACACTTGGCGAGCTATGTGTAATAGACATACACTTATGTGGTCATAGGTTTTTTATGGTACTAAGCACTGTAACTGCACAAACGGGGGTGGATTTTCATTTCAGACTGATACAATTGCTCCTTATCGTTTTTTTCTGATTCTTTCACTTCGTGACTGTCCCGTACAGTTAGACCCACTTAAAAATGGTGCTCACCACCAACAGTAGAACAGTGAATAATAACACTTTTTCACGTAGCTCTTGCTATCGCGTGTCATAGCGCTGGGAGGATGAATGCTGGGGTCTGCCATGCCAGCATTCGAACGTGTTCCTTTTATTTGACATATAAATAAATCTCAGCAGCCCTTTTTTAAATCACTGACTGATTTGACCAGTTCCTACAGAAAATATAGTCCCAGTTTACATTACTGCAAATCAATTGTACACATAGAGTTGACAAAACAATACTTTCTAAGGAGAACTCTAAGCCCATGCTAGGTTTTACATCAAGGAGAACGCCTTTTTAATATCTTTCTTTCCATGTTGGATGCGCGTTTGAAAACAGTTGGCCGCAGACCACTACTTCCCAGTGTGATCTCATGCCACTGCAGATCACGAGTGCTGTGGTTGCACCGCTGCACCACACCCTTCTCCTCCTGTGCGGATGTCGTGTCTGCTAAGCAACCGTGGAAATCACCATGCCATGTTTTCTCTAAAACATTCAAAGCAAACATGCAATACTTACTTTATTTTAAGTGAAAATACACTCACTATTACATCTATGTGTTCATACTGCGGACTGATGTTAAAACGTGCAGAGCCAGAGACCTGAATTCTGGTGTGCAATCTAGCAAATCAAATTCCTATATTTTTTTAAAAAGAGCAATTGATGGCATGGTGTTCAATTTCATTGTCCCTGTGTGTGAAATATGTATTGATCTGCGCAGTGGAGAAGGCATGGATGCTATGATCCTTCGTGCAAGCAAGGAAAACAGGCCCCTATGCTAGTCGGTTTGTCATTAATAAACAGCCATAATTCTAGTGCAATGGACCCCTCACACTCCTGGACATCATGTCGAAACAGATGAACGTTTAAAACTTTTGGAAATTCCATCAGTTTTAGAATTTTCTGCATGATGCTTTGCGTCAGAGATGTAGAGAGACGGAGTTCTAAAGACTGGAGTCTTGCAATCACCTTTTCTAAATACGGTTGTGTACTAAAGAGCTTTGGTGCTTGTCTGGAGGGCAAAGAAGCAGAAGCCTCATAATGTGGGTCCAGGCCTTCTCGTGCAGCCTCGTGAACCAGACTAGGCATTTCTTGTGCACTGATAAACTAGTACAAGCCTGGCTCCTTTACATCTTTTCCGACCAGGGATGAGGCGTAGTACGAGTTCTGTGCTCCATGGAGATTCCACACTGATTTGCCAGCAGGGTCCGACTGGGGTAGAAAATGGGCCCAGGCACGAAAATGAAGGTGACCTCTATTACTGAATAAAATAGCTAAAAAAGTGGCCCGCATTTGCAATTTGGGGCAATTTGGCACTTGTAAAGCCACAAGATATAGGTGTTTTGCAAGGTAGTGGAGACTGAATGCATTTGAGCATGCTGCAGGCAATGTTTGTGTTAATATCAAAGAAAATCAACAGTAAAAACCACCCCATTAGACCATAAAACAGGCCCACAAACAGCCAACAAACATCCCACACACTGAGCTGTCAGACCAGCCCATCAGGCACTGCCTGATTGCCCCGTGGGCCAGTCTGACACTGTTTGTCAGGATCCACTCTAGGGTCCTGGAAGTAAAGGCAATATCGGAGCAGTGAGTCCAGTGGCGGCCGACACAATGAAGAGGTGGTAGGGTGGGTGGAGAGGGCACGGGAGAGGGAGCATAGGGGTTAATAATACAAAAAAACACTTACCTGAAGCTGCTGGCCGCATTGCTCCTCGCGCCTCGATGTTCTGCTGCTTCCTGGTCCCAGCAGACACTGGGACAGCAGCAGAGACTCCCTGTGCAATCCCCGCTCTGCTCTTATGCCATGAGAACAGCGCAGGGATTGGCCTGGGCGGGCTGGTTTGATGCTCCACTCAGGACAGGGAGTCTGTTCTGTTTCTCTAACCCGGCTGTTCAATACAGATGTGTTGGAGAAACCTAACTGAGCATTCATGTTTGACCGGCCAAAGATGACCGGCTAAACAGACACGCGCACTTAGAAGGGCACTCCACTCCTCCCTTCCATGGCCCGGTCCCACCCTTCCCCACACACTCTGGCTCAGCCAGCAGGTGAAAAATAAAACGATGATAGAATATTGCAGAGGAGCCGCCCCTGAGTGAGTGAGAGCTACCATCAAGCAGGCAAGGGCAGAGTACACGTAGGCAGCAGAACGACTACATTGATCATAGGGAATTTGTTACCCAACAGCACAGAGAGGGTGACAAAACTGGTCACTTAGAGGCCTGGGTGTTGAAAAACCTGTCACAGCTCTTATACACCCTGCAGGTAAAGTGGCTATCATGCAGAGTGACATAAACAAGGTTGTGTTCGCATGCTATCATCACCCATATGCTGAACTTAATGAAGCAGTAATCCAGAACATTATGTCAATGAGGCTGGACTGAAGACACTTTTGACGAGAATGCATTTGACACACTCAACTGGGACTATCTTTTTGTGGTTCTTCAACAGATGAGCTTTCGCACTGAGATCATGGCTTGGATACAGTTACTATACTCAGCCCGGAAAACTAGAGTAAATACAATCTGAATTACATCTGAACCATTCCCACTATAATGCAACAGGGGTCAGGTATGCTTCCTGCAAGCCGCAGGAAGCATTCCTGATTGCCCTGGCTACGGATCCTCAGCTGGAGATCTTTGCCTCTCGATTTTGTCAAATTATGCAAGAGGGTTATGTCCATACAATATCACTATTTGCAAATGACCTACTGCTCTATCTCAACAATCGTTTTAGAGATTTATCAAGCCTTAGGCTGAATCTAGGCAAATCCTGTCTTTTCCCATTACAAATATTGTCTGAGCTCGAAAAGCAGGAACTGCCTATCCTCCCATTGACTTGGTATCACACCACATTTAAATACCTAGTGATCTAAGTATACCACTCAGATGAGAATCTAATTGGGGGTAAATTACTTAAGACTCTGGTGAAGATTATCTGGAACAAATGACCTCTCTCTAGGCGAAGGCTGGGTTTTCCATTGCTATAAAGGGACTTCTACTACGATTCATCTGTTTTTTCTCTAGTTTGCCATTGCCGCTGCCCTTGCCCCGTTATCTCTTTAAAGAAATAGACCTTGTGCTATCTGAATTTGTATGGCAAAGGAAAAGACACAGGGTGTCCCTCTGCATGCTCCAACTACTGAGCATGAGAAGGGAGTACGGTGCACCCTACATGGAATGTATTACTTGGCTGCATAGCTCCAGTGTGTGGAAAGATGGCTATCTGGCCAGCATAATTCAAAGTCTCAAAATTTACGTGGAGTGATGGAAGACACAACATCCCTAATGCCCGTTCTTACACAGTAAAGACAAAATTTGCTTAGCAGACACGACATCCACACAGGAGGAAAAGTTTATAAATACTAACTACAACTAGGTAGAGCTGGAACAGGACTCTCTTTACAACCACTGATTGGGTTGAATACACCCCAGCAATCTAACTGTGGTGCATCCCTCCCTTGGCCAAGTTAGGGGCGGAGGAGGGCTTCACAGTGTGAAACAAGGTTGAGGTAGCTACTGTCATGTGGCTGGGTTAGGCCCGGGAAGAAACAGTGCCATTTTACAAACACACGTTTCTTAAGTAGCCTTCTTTTCTACATGATGATGTTTGTCACACATTTGCTTGCGTGACAGTACAGGATTAGTTTCTCTGACACCACAATGCTTACATTTTCATTTTGTAGGGAAGGAGGTCATGCAGGGGGCACCAGGAGTCACAGCTGCAGCTCCTGGCTGGCCCTTTGCTACCCCTAGCATTGCCTTTGCTACCCCTGGCCTCAGAGGTGACAAATTCAGTGCCAGGAACACAGAGGCAGCTGGGACTCCGCTCTCTTTCTGTCAATTTGTTTATTACAATAATAGTGAATAAATAAAATATATTATTCACTAATAGTATAATAAAAGGGGAGTACAATAAGCTTGAATATGCCCTTCCATGGCAGCTGCGGTAAGTAAAAAATGCTTTTAAATGTATGTTGTGTGCACGCTTGGGGGTGAGACTGTGTTTATGTGTGAGAGAGTGTATATGTGTGAATTTGTGTGTATGTACAAGTATGTATGTGTGAGAGAAAATGGAGGTCATTGGGCGTGTGATGTCACTTCCGCTACCCCTGGCATTTCAGTGAAGTGATGTCCATGTTCGTAGGCACACTATTGTGACACCTTGAAAATTTGGTACAAGGCCTAAATGTAGATTGTGCAAATGTTGTTGTTTGTTGTTTATCCATAGGGTGACATAGCTATCACAAAAGGATAAACAATGTCAGCCTGGTTTAGGTCTTGCCACGGAAGCATGAATGTTGTTATTTTATATATACACATGCATTTCAGTGTTCAAATCAGAGGAGCACGCTGCTGTCACAGTGAGGCCACTGTTTTTTGGAGTCTCAGCCCAACTGATTCCTGTCTTCCCTCTGCGAGGAGGGAAGTCCAACCTGTGACCAAGACGGGGACCCGAACACATTCCCCCACAGGTAAGATTTTGGCAGATCACCTGCCCTAGGTAACTAGGTTAGGGAGCGCATAGTAGGAGTACACTATACACTGTACCTATATGCCAGCATATATATATACTGTTTTAACACAATGGTGGAATACTTTATCTTTTTCACTGTTCTCATATTGCTAATCACTTTCATCTGCTTCTGTCTGTTAATCATTGCAGCGCATATATTTTACACAAGAATCACAACGCCTCTTTGTGTATTTCTTGTGTATCTCTCTGGGTATGCATGAGTGACTGAGTGTAAAGGTTCTAGATCTGTACCACGATTCCTTGGGGATTCAGGGTTGTCATGTTCTGGGGTTGTCCAATCCATTTGTTACCTTCCCAGGTTTAGTTGTACTTATGGTGGCACTGTGAGCTAGCATGAGTATAGGCCAACATATCCTTAAGGGGTGCATAGAATCAGTCTGGCACCATTCCAATATTTATGATGTCCAACAAACTCACAGTTCCTACTGAGAAAGTGGAAGCTGTATAACACCACCATTTGGGAGATATTTGACTGTGAAGAATTGCACACATTTAAGGCACTGTGCCAGAAGGATCTGTTCTAGCCTATCACTTTTTGACCTTTAATGCCCAATGCCCTGACCAGGACAGGTATTAATGAGTGAATCACATGAGACCAAGAGATATAGAGAAGAGGCTCCCGGTAAAGTGCTTGATGCCTAATGAATGAAGGCTGCAGCACCAAGGTGAACACGAATGAATAAACGTGGGTGAGTCAAAATAGGGCAGTTGGAGGGGGCAATTGGAAGTGCCTAGGCAATATACGGAGAACTTACTCAAGGGACCCTAAGGTAGCAAGACAAATCCTGGTAGGGCGCGGCGTCATGGGCAGTTGATGGCCAATGGGGACAAGTCCTAACAAAATAAAATAATAGTCAATAGTCCAGGATAAAGTAGTGCCTCCTAAAAATGATGTTTCAAGACTACGCCCAAAATCCACTTTCCATCCCCCACTAGCTCTATGCCGCCTGAAGTCCTTACTTTTGAACGTTTGGTGTTGAAAGATTTTGAAAACTAAAAAACAAATACAGTTTTACACCATGCAACATCAGTCTGGAAGGAAAAAAAGAGTCTTTGTGGTCTTAAGTCTTTGGATGTTATAGTCATAAAACCTTGTGATAAAGGAGGTGGAATAGTGATCCAAGATAAGACCTCCTATGACAATGAAATCTTTCGCCAGTTGGGCAATGCTCTACACTATGAACCCCTTGCCCTCAACCCTCTTTTTGAAATAAAGAAGCTGTTACAGACCATCACTAAGGAGGCAGAAGAAATAGGAGGATTCATCAGCCATACTGAATACCTGTTTCTGAACAACAAGACCCCACGCACCCCGGTGTTATAAATTCATAAGAACTTAGAGGCACCCCCAGGCAGACTCATTCTTTCCGGTTGCGGGTCTATTTTGGAACCACTAGGCATGTACATTGATTTTTTTTATCCGGGACCTTTTCCAGACTACTGTGTCCTATGTCAAAGACACCACTCACTTTATAAATCTGGTAGAGCTGGAAAACTTTGACCCTGATTGTGAACTCCTTGTCACGTTGGATATAGAATCACTCTACACCAACATACCCCAAGATAAGGGCATTGAAGATATAAGAAGACACCTTATTTCACGACCCTCTCCTCATCAAGTTCCCACAGATTTCATTATCTCCCTTCTACAACTGGCTTTGACAAAAAACTATTTTCTATTCGATGGCAAGTTTATAGACAATGCAAAGGCACTTAAATGGGGGCCGTTTTTGCTCCAAATTTTGCTATTTTGTTTGTTGATGACATTGAACAAACCCATATCCTCCATGAGTAAAATCCGCCTCTGGAGGAGATATATCGATGACTTTTTCATGATTTGGTCAGAAAAAACACGGAACTTCTCACATTCTGTGATTGGCTCAATACCTGCCAACTAGGTTTGAAGTTCACATACCAATTTAGCAATGAACAAATTGACTATCTGGATGTTACAGTGAAAACCCTAGAAGGAGAACTATACACCACACTGTTTCGTAAACCTATGGAACGTAACACTCTGCTCCAATACACCAGCTCACACCTGAGAGCCCTAAGGTATGGCCTTCACTATGGTCAGTTCTTGAGGATTCACCATAATTGCAAATTCAAGGAGGATTTCTTTAAAGAATCGGAAGTACTCTCCCAGAAACTCATAGATAGGGGCTACCCAAGACACCTTATAAAACTCTCACTTAAGCGCGCTTGGTATTCCCATAGAGAGTTCCTGTTCCAACCCAAACAAAGAACACCTATGTCCAGAATCACAGGTGTGACTACTTTCTGTCCCATCAGTAACAAATTGACCAAAAGCATTAAAAAACATTGGTCAGTTCTCACAGCGGCCAATATCACTTGCGAAGCCCCCCTCTTCTCTTTCAAAACAGGCCGCAACATTAGAGACCATCTAGTGAGAGCACACAAGCCCAAACGTCCTAAGACTACTATCCACTCATATATAGGACTTCCCCACGTCCAAAGCCATTATAAATGCAGCAACTGTCTGGCCTGTGTTTCTACCACAAATACCAAAGTCTTCGAGTATGGCAACATCAAACACACACTTGACTTTTTCTCCAATTGCAATTCATGTAATGTTATTTCCTGTATTCGCTGTCCGTGTAACTTGCTATACATAGGCTAAACCACTCAGAAAATCAAAGCAAGAATATTCCAACACAAGAGCAGAATCCATTGCAAAGTCATCACAGCTCCTCTGGTGGAACACTTCTTGGAAACAGAACATTCTGAAAAGGACTTCACCTGGAAAGTAATTGACGTTTTGCATCCACAACCCAGAGGTGGCAACAACCAACTGATCTTAAGCATGCTGGAATGCAAATGGATTTTCAATTGACAATCTATCAATCATGGGTTGAACACACAGGAGGAGTGGAATGCAATTCTTTGAATCACTTGTCTTCTCCCTCTTCTTTCGCCCAACTATGTTCTTATTGTATATAGACCTAAATACAGCAGAATAGACCTAAATACAACAGAATGTATCAGTACTTGACTCACACCGAGTCTGTAAATACTCCTGCAGCATTAGCTTTTTTGTTGTCCTAAATAATTATTTGTGTCTGTTCATCTGTTTTTACACCGGTTGTCCCTCCAATTGTTGACAACGTATACATATGCAGATCCATGAATCTGTATCACCTGATTTTGTCTACCTTCCTTTTGTCTCAGATATAACTCGTACCTGAACTCTTCCTTAATTGCTCTTTTCCTTTTTTAGTCACCTTACAGGATAGTTGTATGCATGAGGTTAACTAGGTTTCCCTCTCCAGTGACGACTGTATCTGACATGGCTCCCCTTTCGGAGCGACCTAAGACTTTCAGCCAATATTCCTTTGCACAAGCCAATTCACTCGTAAACATGCATGCATCAGCGCATGCATGCTCCGTGCTATTCCTTACTCAGCGGTCTAGTGGTTCGCTCTCGAGCCGCACGTCCGGGTCAATAATTTGACCGGGTTCCGTCCTCGCGGCACAGCCGCCTCTGAGGCAGACGGAGCTCCTGCCCATCATCTTGTTCTACAGACTTTGCGGTACAACTTAAGTAAGTCCATAGCACCATATTCTCCCCTCTTTCCATCCCCACATTGGTCATTAAAATTTGACTGAATCATCCCTTGTTTTTCTCCTTTAGAGAATTTCATGTCATACTGACTGTGCAGTGTTTGACTCACAATTAGCTGCACAGAGGCTTGACTCCCCTCCTTCTTAATTAAGCCTCCAGGCCATCGGAACGTCCTTCTAAATTAAGCCTCCAGGCCATCGGAGCCCCTTGACCACCCAAATGGGTGCCTCTGATGATGTTACAAGTAAGTGGTTTTTTTGAGCACCCAGTCTTTGGTGTAACACGTGCACCATTACCGCAGCCCTTAATCAATTATTCATGATTAGACTATTCACTATTATTTTATTATATTATTTTATTTTGTTAGGACTTGTCCCCATTGGCCATCCACTGCCCACGACGCCGCGCCCTACCAGGATTTGTCTCGCTACTTTACGGTCCCTTGAGTAAGTTCTCGATATATTGCCCGGGCACTTCCAATTGCCCCCTCCAACTGCCCTACATTCATTAGGCACTTAGCACTCTACCGGGAGCCTCTTTTCTACATCTCTTGGTCTCATGTGATTCACTCATTAATACCTTGATAAATTCTTACTCTGTCCTTCTGGCATTTTTACCCTATCGAGCTGTCCTCTTACTATGGTAATGTAAAATGTTGATCTATATTGCTGGCAGCTGGCATTATTTTGGGACCACTTCATGAACACTGAACCTTGCATTGTCTTTACCTTATAGATACTACATGCTCACAACTCTGTCCTGATGAAGATCTCTAATTGTTGAGATCGAAACGCTGTCAACCCTTTTACAACCAAACTCCTTTATTTCCCCAAAGCATTTCTGTAAGGAATTTTGCTCATGTTGTCAATGCGATGTATGCTTTTAAAATTTTCTTCACTCACCACATCACGTTCCTTTTCACTATTTTGTGAGCACTGGATCTATAATCCGTTTGTAATGATAAAGTGAATAGTGTTAAATAAATGAACCGCCTTACAATGTTCACGTGTCCCTTCCTATATCTGTCTAGAAATAGGCTTCTTGATTAAATTCTCCTTTTCCTGTAATAACTATCTCTTCTAGGACCAATTGACCTTGTATGAACCATTGTTTTTCAAAAAACTATCAAATACCCCAGGTTAGAAAAATTGGGGTTCCTTTGCTATGTAATACATATCAGACAAATGTGCATCATCCACTTCCACCGAGGTCGTGTAGAAAATGAAGAGTAACCTGGAAATTCAATGAATACAGAGTAAATCTTCTACCACATAGCCTTTTGCTTAACGGCCACTCACTAGCGTGTCTTTCAACCTGTTTTAATTGCATTATTTTTAGATGCAAAAGACCATTCACACCAGACAGAGCTAACTGTTCTTAAGTTTCCAGTTTTTCTCTTGCAATAAGTTTTAAACAAATATGAGTAAGTTGAATGTTCATCGGATTCTCCCTTATGAAGGCATGAAATCCAAAATCCCATTGTGGGCTTAATTTTGAATAGTGGCGAATAAAAAATTATTTTGAAATCTCTTGCCACAATATATTCCAGCCATTAAAATATTTAAAATGTAATTTTACAGTAGAACTGAGTGTTTGAAAATCTGTATAGACTTAAAGATTGAAAGACAGCAGTGACAATCATGTAATTATGCAAAGAAAGTGTCATGATATTCACTTAATAATAATGGCCCCATATGTTTAAGGTGAGTTATGCAAAAATACAACTTCATATCTGGAAGTACCCATCCTCCTTTAGTAAGGGATGTCTTAC
This sequence comes from Calotriton arnoldi, assembly GCA_963921515.1. Taxonomy (NCBI): domain Eukaryota; kingdom Metazoa; phylum Chordata; class Amphibia; order Caudata; family Salamandridae; genus Calotriton; species Calotriton arnoldi. The sequence continues at coordinate 102,713 of CAWUFW010000601.1, forward strand.
TTTTTCCTGAATAATATAGGGGATTTTGCAACCCATTTAAATTTTGAAATCTCCGACTGTATCTTTTTAAGGAATTTTCGTTTGATATATATTGGGATAGCTTGAAAATGGAAATTAGGTTCGGGAGGACAATTTTAACTGCATTTATTCTTTCTATTATGGTTAGGTGAAAAGGTTCCCATCTTTTAACAATCTTTACAGATCCTCTGTGGCTGGTTTTATGTTGCACCTTTAGTTTTTCCCGAAGAGGTGTAGCATAAATCCCCAGATTCATTCCTATACAAACCCCCATTTGTCTATATATACAGCTATTAAACTGCGTAATTTCACATTTTTATGTTTCACCTGAATAGCACTTGTGCTGTGCTTGTGAAATCTCTTGTAAAGAAAAAAAGAATCGTAAAAGGAGATTAGAGCCCCCTATCACTTATCTTTATTTACCATTTGTTGGCTCACACATCACTCTTGTTTCCTTGCTTCCTGTTGGTCAGCACCTCCTCCTCGTGTCCGGCTTCCTCCTGAGCTTCAGTCTTCGCTTCTGCCGTGGAACATCAATCAACTACACCTTCCAATGGCAACAGGCTCCTAAGGGTACTTTTTTTACTTTTGGCATGTACTCTTTGATCCTCTGCATTCCCTATCCTTCAACCCCCATCCTCCTCCTGTTCTACCAGGTTTTAACTTCCTCCCACCCATCTCCCACTCTCTGTTGGGTCAACTCTGGTGTCAATCCTCCCCCTGCCCGCCTATCTTTTCAACCCACTGTCCATTCTTTTTAAAACATCCACCCTGCCATTGCTCTCTTTAACCCACCCTGCTGCCTCCTGCTACACATTGTTTATTTCCGCCCTCCTTCCTAATGTTGCTTGCCATCCCACCACAATTTCCCCACAGTGTTTTAAGGCATATTGCACAGCAGCGTGGGCTGCTGTGCAACATGACTTAAAGTAGATGAAAACAAAGTTCTATGGCCTGGTCAATGCTGATCCCGCCATGTGCTTTGTTTTTATTGACTTTAATCCAGGTTGCACAGCAACCCGCACTTCTGTTCAACATCTTTTAAAAAGATTAACAAAACCAAATTGTTCGCGTTTGCAGTGAGTAGCTGTCCTCCAAACTGTAAATCAACCAATTAGACTCATAAACCTATATCACAACCATAGCATGTTGAGAGTCAGACTTCTCATTCATGAAGTAGACCTGTGTTTGGGGGTAATGCTTTACATTACAGCATATCAGCTAAATTCCACGTCTTGTTTCCACTTCAGACTGTACGTTTCAGCAGACTGCTACTTTTTCCAGCCTCTTTGATCAAAGGTTCCATTGGACATTGTTTAGATTTAAGATCATTGCTGCATCAAACCTTTTTTTTAAACAAATTTTCTGAACAAGAAGGCTGTGAAACTGTGGCTATATGATCTGAAGAATACAGAACCTAAAAAAGGAATATCAGGGGATCAAATAAAATATCTGTCTGAGCTGAAGGAAGCCATGGGCAGTGTTCCGGGCCCCCGAACTGCCTGACCCCGATCAGGCCCCAAAAGGTGCCTAAGGGTCCATCAAGATGACTTGTTAGTTCGTTTAATCACAGACAGTACTGGGAAAGGTACCAGGGGCCTCCTTTGGTTTAACAACGACCCTCCAGCAGAACATAAAATTGGCATCTCAATCCTCTTTCCTACAAAGCTCCCTCTCTCCCAAGCTCTTTCACATGATGCACTAGTTGTATTTCTTAGCCAGGTTATTGTAGTCCAAATTGGACCAATATGGGCTCTTCTTATTAAGGCTGTAGTAATTTAGGTAGGCACATATTAGTTCTTCTCAGCAGGGGAGATGTGCATTTAATGAGGTACACTTGAATGTCACTGAAGTATTTCTATACCTTCTACCTTTACTGGAGTAGTTCAAGCACTTCCCTGAGCCACAGGACAGATTATGAACATTTAAAAAAGACTGATACACTCGTAGTAGGGCATTACAAGCACCACTCCTCAGTGCTGCTTTAATTAGTATGTGAAAACACAGGGACGTAAGTAACTGGACGGGGTCAGAATTCTTCAGCAGAGATGATATGTTCTTAAGAATGAGCACCACGTCTTCACAGTAGGACTGCCATTCTTTTAATGGAGCAGAATCAGACATTCTGTTTGTACATTGCAATTTAACAGTGCAGTACTAATAGTTATAGCTGTTTCATCAAAGTAAATGCACATATGTGAATGCAAGGCACAATGAGCTGTAGATCACCATCTATATTGACACTATTCATGAAAATGTAGTAGGAAGTCAGATAGATATGTTTAACCTGCACTGAAGGTGTTGAATGTTTGCACTACTTTTCCCGGGTGCCTAAACCCACTCCTCATCGTAAAATAGAGGGTCAGGCAATCAGAGAGCAACCAAAATCTGGACGGATCACCCTGCTGTCATTCCTCTCTCTCTCCTGTAGATTATGGTGCATTATTGGGTCTGCCGGAAGGGCACTCTTTTCTGTCTCTGGATCCCCCAAAGAGCCTTAGTACAAGTGTCCTGTGGTCCTGTCCATCTATGCCTACTTAGACATCTGGATATGAGTCAAGGAGTCAAGGAGACTAACAGCCGCTAGTAAGGGAAGTGAGTCGGGGTGGCAATTGAGCATGTGCATGTGTCTTTGTGTGTGGCTGTGTGTCAAAACCAAGACAAATAATCTGCATTCTTGGGATGTTCATTGATGAAATGACGTGGAATCCCAGTTTCCCCTACCCTTAAGCTGCCAGTGCACACAACATAGACCTGGGTGTTGATGGCAACAGAATGGGGTTAAAGAAATAAGATGACTTTAAGGGCTTCTCTGGATAACTCAGGTGATAATAGGTTCAGGGTCCTCTGTAGCTGGGCCCAAGGAGATGTGACTCTGGGTTCTGAGGGATGTTATTAGAAATAGTAACAAAGGGATACTGATATCATACTATATAAATTGTCGATGGTTCACACTCGTCCATTAGAACATGCAATGATTAAGGGCAAATCAAAGCCTTTATCACTCTTAACACTTACCATCACTGTAATTTAGTTATTACTGGCTAAATGCCTAACTGGTAGCATGCCACTACTTTTCTTAAAGGTAGCAGGAAGTAACTTGTTGGTGACATGAAAGAGTGACTGCTGGTAAGTTATGCATTGGGAAGGCTGGCATCTAGACAGAACATCTTGCTGACAAGCTTTCAAAGATGTGGAGAGAGAAGCAAAAGAAAGGTGCTCTTAGTTGTGGTTTAAAAAGGATTATACTAAAGATAGCTACCATCTTCTCCCAGGAACTCCAAGGGCCACATGTATCATTATATCAAACAGTGATTACCTAATTGCAATTCTATATGAATCGCAATTAGGTAATCGCTATTTGAATGTATGAAACTCCATGAGTTTCGTTTCATTTAGCGATTCCTAGGGGTTCCCAAATCGACCTACCTCATGATATTAATGAGGTAGGTCGCTATTTGTGACCCATTAGGAATCGCTAAAATCACTGGAATGGTGGCCTGCTGGGGTCAGCAGACCAACATGTCCATGATTGCTTTTAAATAAAGCAATCATTTTTTAAAAAAATGCAGCCTGTTTTCCTTTTAGGAAAACGGGTTGCGTTTAAAAAAGAAAAATGAAAAGTTTTCTTTTTGTTTTTTCAGAGCAGGCAGTGGTCCATGTGACCACTGCCTGCTCTGAAAAAATGTTTGTACTACCGTTCTCAAAGGGCACAGGGTCCCTTGGAGACCCCTTCCCATTTGCAAATGGGCTACCACCTACATGAAGTAGGTGGTAAAATGTGAATGTTTTGCAACCGCATTTCAGTCGCAAAACGTTATTACATACCGCTGTGATTCGGTATTAGGAACTAACGCCCTAAACATGCCCCTTCCTAATACCGAATCCCAAACCCAATTTGCAATTCGGTAATAAGTTACCGATTCGCAAATAGGGTTTAGAATATTGGAAAAGCTTTTTTGCCTTTGCAAATGGGCCATTTCTGCGAATTGGACTGTTTGCGAACGCGAAATAGCTTCATACATGAGGCCCCAAATTTATTACAAGACCTGCATGAGATGGAACACGTTCTGCATGAATGTTGCTGTTGGAAGGGCCACAACAGGCACCATGGAAGGATATTGTATGCTATACAATTGGGATGAGCTGTGGCAATGACAATACACCATCCACCTAGGACCGTGCAATTGGAGCTTAACCCTTCCGGGCGCCTGCATGTCTCACTGGAGGAATCCTGAGAGGTCCCACTTGGGAGGGCATTTGAAGCCATGGAGTCATGTAGACGGGACATATGGCACATGAGGTCAGGGATCCCTGGGCATGGGCACAGGTTATACGGGTCACTATAGTGTGGGAGTGTGTATTCTTCACTTAAACTTCTCAGATAGTTCACAAATTAATTTTGGACCCAGACAATGCATCAGTTTGTCATTTTCTTAAAATACACTTTTTGTCTTTGAAACCTAGCTTTTATTTTTGGTAAATAAACCTGTGCCAGATGTACCAAAGTTCTGGCCAAAAAAGCAGTCACAATTTTTTAACAGTTTTTTTGTGACTAGAAATCTGTCTTTTGTCCAACCTCTGTACTAGTAGCTTGGTTTGCAAAATAAGGATTCCTATTAAGTCAGAATCTGACCTAGTTAATATTCATTAGGCAAATCAAAAATTGCAACTCAATCTGATTGGTAAATATCAGCGGAATGGTGCCCTGCATGAGTCAGTAGACCACCATGTCTATTTGTTTGTATGAAAAGATATTTTTTTAAGCAGCCCATATTCTTTAAAGGAAATGGAGCTTCCTTTTAAAATTACTTTCCAAAATTCACTGAAGGGAAAGGGTCCAAAGGGAACCCCATCTCTTTTGAGTTGGAAACCCCACTTGGGGGTTGGTAATTTTTCAATGGTTTGCGACCCCAAAACACATCCCTTCCAAACACCAAATCTGTATATAATTGCAAACCCATTTTAGGAGTCCGTAAAATGTAACAAATATCAATTTGTCATCTTCTGAAAACAAACTTGTATCGTCCCAAATATGAACTTGTCATTTTAAGTTGATGTTGTGATTTTGTCACACATTTATGGCTACTTCACTTTCTTTGCTGAAGCAACGATGTCCGTTTTCTTTATTTGTGGAACGAGGGAATAGGTTTTACAGTGAGAAAGTGTAAACAAATCTTAATGCTATTACTCTGATGTTGGTTAATACAAACACAAAAAGGACAATTTGCTTATTTATGTCTAGTAAATAAGTGAATAAGTGGAAAATATTTTAAAGGGTGTCCACTTGTTTTGCTGTGGAAAATAATCTGCAAAGTATTATTTTGATGTAGTATCTTTCAGCAAAAGGTGTGTGAAGACTAAAGTTCTTTCGCTATGAAGCTAATCAACTTTAATGATACATTCTCTTTTGAACAGTGACACACATTTTCTTACACATAGCGCACAAGCTACTCAAAATGCTCTTGTAAAAAAAGGCAATAAGCACTTCCCTTCTTACTAGCAATCAAAAAAGCTGACTTCACAATTTTGCTTCCGCTTCTTCTCACAGACTAGCTACCGTTCTAGGTTAATTTTTCACTTCAGTTCTGCAGTTCAGTTTTTGCAATTTTTGAGGATCTTGAAAATTTGTGTAAGTTTGATTGAGTTCGTCATAAAAGAATCTTTTGTATCAGCTCACAGAGTATTCTGAAGTTAAAAATTTTTCAGTTTAATGGAAAACGAACTCCTTCACAGCATCACATATATTGACAAAGCAAAACTAGATAACTATTGTGTCGTGAACACTGTAACAGTGTTCACTTCGTTATTCTGTTTTCATTCCATGCTTATTGTTAACATTTCTTTATCTTTAATAGAAAGTGTGTAGTTCATAGACCACACACAAAAATGCTGATATCATCATGGCCGACAACTCTGTAGGCTGATATGATTTTTATTTATATTAATTGGTGCAGCCATTACAATATGACCCATTGCAGTATAAGGTTATTGTTTACAAAGATGGATGTGTAATGTCAACATGTGAATTGAGCTGACCCATTTTCCGCCATGTTAGTTAAGTCGGAGAGTAGGCTTAGTGTCTTCAATCCCTGTTTTATTTTGTAAATTTAAGATACATTTATATAAGTTAAATCTGTGGTCAACTGGTATAAACTCCCAGAATTTGGCAATTGATTAGGAGAGGTCTTTGTGCCAGAATTATCACCAAATTGCAAAGCCCCCTCCTCTCAGTCTGAGAGTTGATTTCAAACAAAGAGTAATAGCATTCATATTAGATTCCAGACTGCCCTTGCCTTTTACTCTGCCTGCTCATTTGGAAGGTTAAATGACAACTGAAAAGAAGATAATTGCACAAGTGTAGGATCCATCCAAGACCCGGGAAACCAATCTTTCTGGACAGTGAATACTAATGGGTACTCATAGAAGTGAAACAAAGATCTGGGTTCTTGTGCCAGCAATATGCTCTCACAAATGAAACACGAGCAAAAGGCCTCACAAGTGGTTGAGAGCTGGAATGCAGGCCTCTATTGCTTTTTAGGTTTGTATGTTGATAGCATACATATTGCTTCAAATTTGTTACAATACACAGTCACTTAAATTTGCAGATACACATTTTAACACCACATGCTCCTTAGAGATGTTGCTTTTATTATTGCAAATAAAATTAACAACACACTGTCTAGTACAATAGATGCTAAATGTTTTTCCTAATAAAAAAGAAATTAAATGAGTCAAGATTGTGCAAAGCGATTGTGGTTATAAATATTTCATCTAAAGGAACATGTGTTTGCAAATGCCTGATTCCCTATGCATTTGTCCTTACTAACATCTACCACGCACTCCATATATATATATGTAGAGCAAGAGCTAGAGAGAAAGAGAGAATGCATTCAAGATAAATGCAAGGGCCAATAATTCCCTCAAGGGGTCTGGTCTCATTATAAACCATGAGTACAAAGGCCTAGGGATGGGATCCCAGGCACCAAAATCATCCTGGGGGATGGAGTCCCTGTAGCCGATACTGGCCCTGGGAGGGGGGCTGCGTGCACCCTTCTAAATAACAATGTACAGAGCCCTGGGGGATGGAGTCCCTGGGTCCAAATTGGCCTGGGGAGTGGGACCACATGTCCCTCCTCCCCTTAATTTTAATGGCTGGCCCCCTCTCTGAGGCTGTAATTGGCCTAGAGAAGGGGGCTGCGTGTCCCCTTCTCAGGTTGCCTGAAACGGGGGGTAAGCCACAGGGCCTGGCCACAGGCCAGGCTCTTCAGCCGACCCTCCATTTGGCACGGGCAAAGGCCTTGGGTGCTTGCAGGGGGTTAGCCGAAGTCAGGCCCGAAGTCCGTGGCAGTGCGCAGTGTGGGTTTGGGTGCCTATCAGGGGTTGGACGCAGGGCCTGGCCCCAGGCCGAAGGCCGTGCACGGTTGGATTAGATTAACGTAAGGGAAATTAATATTACTTAATGTTAAAAAAAAACTAGAAATTGACAAAAAACAAAGGTTACAAGGAAGTTATAGTTAGGAAATAGAATTAAAAGAAACTTAGAAATTGACTGAAAAAACAAAGTTTACAAGGACGTTATAGTTAGGTTCAGATTTTACCCGCACAAAACCATAAAAATTCAGCAGTTATAGTTATACCTATCTCAAGAAACTATAACTTGTGCCCTAAGGCAACTATAACTCGTGCCCTCGCCACGCACTGCTAATTACTCAACATACTACATCACTGATGACATCTCCTATGAAATAATTAATAATATCACTGCAACTTTTGCGGTAAAATTAGTGATGAGAAAAGGGTGCATGGTGGGGCGCTAGTTATAGTTACCTTAGGGCATGAGTTAAAGTTTCTTGAAATAAGCACAACTATAATTGATGAAGATCTATGTTTTGTGCATGTGAAAACTGAACAAAACTATAACATCCCTGTAACCTTTGGTTTTTTAGTGAATATATATAAATAAATAAATATATATATCATCAAAAACGGGTGCTCAGCTGCGAGGGCGCACTCTGGAGGAAAAAAATCATCCACAGGTATCAGCGGTCACTTCAGACATCCAAACCAGCCTGACGCGTTTCGGAAACAATTTCTTAATCATAGGCTTTGTTCAGTTCATTTGTACTGCCACAGGTATCTTTATTTAAATAACCGCCCTTCAATGGGCTGCTCGAATGAGTTCCCCATGCCTGCTGGGATTAAATATCCACCCTCCAATGGGCTACTCAAATGAGTTCCCTATGCCTGCTGGGATATGTAGTGTCCATGTAGCCTGCATTATTCCCCGATGGGATTGGGTCCAAATGTCCATCAAAATCGGCCCACAGAAGACACAGCTTGGCAGTTCGGTCTGGACTGTTCCCATGAGGCACAGGGTCAAGACTGATTTGCATATAGCTATGTCTGAACTGGGGTGGCAAAGTGAGCTAAAGAATGATGATGGATTCAGCCCAGATCTGTGACTGGGGGTGAGTGTTTGAAAAGTTTCAGCACTACGTCCATCATCTCCTTGTGTTTGCTTTGTTCACCCTAAGTTGGCTAGGTATGCCCAGACGTGGGTCCCTTGCTCACTTTGCCACTGGATTCAAGCTAGCCTGGCTGATGAGGGCTGTTAGCCCAAAACCGGTCCCAGGAAGCTTGATTCCGGTCCAGGGAAGACACGGCTTGGCAGTTCAGTCTGGACTGTTCCCATGAGGCACAAGGTCAAGACTGATTTGCATATAGCTATGTCTGAACTGGGGTGGCAAAGTGAGCTAAAGAATGATGATGGATTCAACCCAGATCTGTGACTGGGGTGAGTGTTTGAAAAGTTTCAGCGCTCCGTCCATCATCTCCTTGTGTTTGCTTTGTTCCCCCTAAGTTGGCAGGGTATGCCCAGACGTGGGTCCCTTGCTCACCTTGCCACTAGATTCAAGCTAGCCTGGCTGATGAGGGCTGTTAGCCCGAAACTGGTCCCAGGATGCTTGATTCCGGTCCAGGGAAGACACGGCTTGGCAGTTCGGTCTGGACTGTTCCCATGAGGCACAGGGTCAAGACTGATTTGCATATAGCTATGTCTGAACTGGGGTGGCAAAGTGAGCTAAAGAATGATGATGGATTCAACCCAGATCTGTGACTGGGGGTGAGTGTTTGAAAAGTTTCAGCACTCCGTCCATCATCTCCTTGTGTTTGCTTTGTTCGCCCACAGATGAGCCGCAAAGTGCTCGTTGTACCTGAGATCCAGAGTTGCCTCCCCACATTCGGGCGTCGACAAATTTCGCACCCCGTGGCCCCTTACTTATCCTTAGGGTGGTGCAGCCCTCCATGCCTGAAGCCGGCGTGATTAAACATCAAAAACGGGTGCTCAGCTGCGAGGGCGCACTCGGGAGGCAAAAAATCATCCACAGGTATCAGCGGTCACTTCAGACTTCCAAACCAGCCTGACGCATTTCGGAAACAATTCCTTAATCATAGGCTTTGTTCAGTTCATTTGTACTGCCATAGGTATCTTTATTTAAATAACCGCCAGCCAATGGGCTGCTCGAATGAGTTCCCCATGCCTGCTGGGATTAAATATCTGCCCTCCGGGGGCATGGCTACGCGCTGCAGCGAGATGGCCGCGTAATGGAGTAGCTCCGAATCCCTCGCCCCAAAACCACAGATCCGACTAATTAATCCGTACCCCGAGCACGGGTAAAGCTGCCGGGTGTGTTCCGGACTCGACCAGGCCTGCAGTCGAGCCCGCCGAGCCAGCTCAGGGCGAGTGGTGAGCTCCGTGATTTGCGGCCTCCCCGGAGTGGAAAGCCGGGACCTGCCGTGACGGCCAGACCTGAGGAGGGCGCGTGAGCGTGCGGCCGGCACGCCATGCAACAGCGAGGCTGGTGGCCTAGTCCCAAGAGGAGGGGGAGGCATTGATGCGGGGGCGGTGTTCCCCCCCGCCATGACATCTGCAGCGGAGTGGAGAGATCCCTGGGGCACGTATCATGGTGAGTCCGCCAGACCTGGAGAGAAGAGCAGGGGGCAGTGAGTGCCTCCCCTAGGCGGCGTGGCCTGCCCTACCGGAGTGCTGTCCCCGGCGGGCAGAGATTGCTGAGTGGTGGCGAGTGGATGCCACCAGATCCGATTGCCCCCAAGTGGGTGTCTGGGTTCCGGATTGGTGGGGCCCCGGACTCCCCGGAGTGGCGAGAGATCCTTGCGCAGCCTGAGACCAGGGCGGCCGGCATCGTGAAGGTGGGACCCGTCGCTCGAGTGGCCCTGGGGATAGCGGCACACCCGGTTGATCGGAGGGCAGGCGTGCTACCCCACCAACATGTACAGCAGAGGGGTGAGACCCCTGGAGCCCACATTGCGGTGAGTCCTCCAGCCCTGAAGTAAGTGCAGGGGGCAGTGAGTACCTCCCCTCGTCGGCGCGGCCTGTCCTCCCGGAGTGGTATCATTGGCAGATAGTGAATGCTGAGTGGCGGCGGCTGGACGTCAACAGATCCTGACTGTCCCCAAGCGAGTTGTGGGTTCCTGTTCAGTGGGGCACCGGACACCCCGGAGCTGCGTGATGTCCCTGTACGTCCTGTGATCCGGGTGGCCTGCATGGTGAAGGTGGGACCCAGCGCTCGAGGGGCCTTGATGAGAAAGGGTGCACCCGGCTGATCGGCATTCAGGCGTGAGACTCCACAAACGTGTACCTCAGGGTGACAGTGAGGGGCCCTCCCCTGGAACGTTGACACTGGACAATACCCCTTCGGGCGAGAGATAGAGGTGGTGCAGGTACTCATTCTCCGCTGTGGTCTGGCCTGGAGTGCTGCAGCAAGAGGGGACACGTACAGTGTCTTCCGTTACCCACCGTCCCGGAGTTCACAAAGTGTTGGGTATTTTCCCCCCACCAAATAGCGACAGGATCCACTGAATCAGCCAGTGGGGTCCAAGGGGCGGGTGACTGAGAAGAGAGATCCCTCCCGGTGGGGCAAGATGTCGAGCGGGAGAGGCTCAAAACCGACGCAGCAGAACAAGCTGGACCGATACACTTGTCCAAAGGCAGCTATTCCCGAGCGACTCTCTCGGGATGGGCCGGCTGGGGGGTCAGAGGGAAACCTCCCCGAGCCTACCTTAAAAGACATCATGGAGGCGATAGCCGGGGTGAGAACATCTATGGAGCAGAGGATAGACGCAATCACAGTAGAGATGATGCTCATCAGAGCAGACCTCACCAACATGAGCGAAAAGGTCAAGAAACTGGAGGTGACCTCAACTAGTCTTGTCGACGACGTCTCACAACTCCAAACCGAAATTCAGGACCTGAAAACCTTCCGAAAATTCGCCGAGGACAAGTTGGACGATTATGAGGGACGCTCCAGACGAAATAACGTGCAAATCATTGGAGTGCCGGAGAAGGTGGAAGGACAGGCACCAGATCTGTTCATTGAGGATCTCATACTCAACCATTTACGCCCTAAGGGTCTGTCAACATTCTTTGTGATTGAGCGGGCCCACAGAGTCCCCGGGGGGCGTCCAAAACCGGGTGCCCCGCCCCGTCCCATATTGGCTAGACTGCTTAACTTTCGTGACCGGGATGTGATCTTGCAGAGCGCTAGGGTGGCGCCACCACTCAAATATGAAAATGCAGTCATCTCTTTCTTCCCGGACTTTACACAAGCCGTACAAAAACAGAGGCGATCCTTTCTTGCTGTCAAGAAGAGACTTAGAGATAACGGACTGAAGTATGCAATGCTCTTCCCGGCTCGGCTACGGGTTGAGGCGGATGGAAAGGCCTGGTTTTTTGATCACCCGGAGGCAGTGGCGTGTTGGCTGGAGGGATGGAGAGACGCAAAGGAACTCAATGCCCGCTGACACTTGGCCAATATGGAACTCTGAGTACGAGACATTCCCTGGCTTGGTGAGCTCCGACGCCTGTTTCGCCCTTTGCCCAGTGTTGGGACAAGAAGGAACATTGGGCGGTGATGGAGGTCCTGGAGAACTCTGACTGGTCGAGTCGTATCACGTTTCCTGTTTTCAAAGACACTGGTGACTGTCCCACTCGGGGAATAAACCTGGTTTGTTTGGGAAAATGGTGGTGGGGCGGAGGGTGGGAGCGCCTTTCCCCACATTTAGCTACTCTTAGTTCTTAGGTTGGGTGACAGGCACTCTGCAAAGTTGATCTCATGGGTAGTTTTAGGCCCAGAGTGCAGGGGAGCAGGGAGGGGGGTGGTCGGGTTTTGGGTTGGGGGGGTGTTCACTTGTTATGGTTCAATCGGCAGCAACGGTTATAATGGCACTTGAAGGCAGGATTACAACTCAAAATCGTCGAGGGCACACACTGGGATAAGAGCTTTACGCTACTCAGCTGGAACGTAAATGGGCTCGGAGACAAGGTGAAATGCACTTTAGTCCTACAATACCTCAAACGCAGCTCCCCTGAGGTGGTTTTCCTCCAGGAGTCACACCTGGTTGGTAACACTTGTAAAGCACTAAACAGATGGGGATATAGGCTGGTGGCCCACTCCGGTTTTACTTCTGGCTCCAGGGGAGTGGGCATCATGATCAAAAACTCCTTCCCCTTCTCCATCCAGTCCACGCGCTCCGATGAGTGGGGCAGATACATCGCTATCACGGGGCAGTGGGAGGGCAACACACTAACCTTAATGTCGGTCTATGTCCCGCCAGGGTTACAGAACCAAACGTTCACTGATCTGGGTACCCAACTGCTCTTGCTTCCTGAAGGTCTTTTACTGGTGGGAGGGGATTTCAATGCGGTGTCCTCTGGCTCCCTGGATCGTCACCCTCCCCGCGACATAGGGCCCTCGTGCCGCTTGCTCCCTGACTTCCTCGAGGCCCTTGGCCTCTCGGATGTATGGAGGGCGTTTCATCCTAATAGCATTCAGCATACCTTTTTCTCAGGGGCGCATCACAGTTTTTCCCGAATTGACTACCTCCTTACCCCAGCGTCTCAACTCACCCACATTCAGGAGATAAGGCACTTGGCACGGGGTATCTCCGATCACTCCCCGGTATGGGCTCGGTTGGTCCTGGGAGACATGCAGGTGGGAACGGTCGCGCCCATAAGTCCCTGGTTCCTGCGCAACCCTGTGGTCCGCAAAGAGCTTTTTCTCGCCATAGACCACTACTTTCAGGAAAATCAGGGGTCGGTCGAATCCCCCCAAATATTGTGGGAGGCGTTCAAATCGGTAATCAGGGGGCAGGCTCTCTCACTTATTGCAGGAGTCAAGAAAGAAAAACAAAAAGATCTTGAAACTGTGGAGGATGAGATCCTCCGGTTGGAGGGCAGTCTCGTTGAGGAAATAAGTCCAGAAAAACTACACCTTTTGAAATTAAAGAGAGACGAAAATAAAGGTATTGCCACTGACAGGGCTAGAACCTGGGGAAGGGAGAGAGACGGTAGAGTGTATGAATGGGGAGACAAAGCTGGGAAGCTGCTGGCCTGGCTGGATAGGAAAGAAAGGGCCAACAGGCTTGTCCCAGAGTTGACGGACAAGGCAGGCGAAACAATCACAGACCCCCAAAAATTGTTGGTGATTTCGCCGCGCATTACAGCGCGATCTATCAATCAAGCTCGTCATTCCTCAAGGAGGACTCCATGGATCTCCTCCGGGATATCCGCATCCCTGCCCTCTCTGAAGAGGATAAGAGTTTCCTCGAAAGCGACATCACCAATGATGAAATAGCCCAGGCCATCAGGAACCTCCGGTCGGGGAAGGCGCTAGGCCCCAATGGACTGCCGATCGAACTTTATAAACTACGTCCAGATAAAATAGCCCCGCATCTACGGGCCATGTTTGAAGAGAGTAGGAGGGTGGGGTCTCTCCCGCCGGACCAGCGTCTGGCGTCACTGGTTGTGATACATAAAGAGGGTAAACCTAGAAATAACTGTATCTCCTACAGACCCATCTCCCTGCTCAACGCAGAACCTAAAATCCTTGCCAAACTCTTGGCCACTCGGTTGACTCGGGTGATAAGTACTCTGGTGCACCCTGATCAATCGGGCTTTATGCCCCACCGAAACATGGCCCTAAATCTGCAGAGGGTGCATGGAGTGCTGGGGAGGGTTGACACCATTAGGGAGGCGGCCGTGATTGTGTCCTTAGATGCCTCTATGGCGTTTGATACCATCGAATGGCCATACCTTCTCGCTGTTCTCACCAAAATGGGGTTTGGACCCGTCTTCACAGCATGGGTTAGACTCCTCTACTCGGAGCCATTGGCACAGGTGGTGGTCAACAATAAATGATCGGACTCATTCAAACTGAGTCGTGGTACCCGTCAGGGGTGTCCACTGTCGCCCCTGCTATTTGCCCTCTCACTGGAGCCACTGGCGGCCTAGATCCGTAGGGACCCGGTGATTCGGGGGCTCCGGTGGTCGGCAGATTGGGAGGACCGCATCTCGCTCTATGCAGATGATATACTCCTCTACCTAGCCTCCCCCAAAATGTCTCTAAGACGTGTACTAGACATTTTTACGACCTTTGGTAAATACTCTGGCTACTCGATTAATTGGAGCAAGTCTCTCCTGTATATCCTCGGAAGCGATTCTCCTGCTTTACCCAGGAACTGCCCACTGCAAACAGTGAGGGATGGTTTTCGCTACCTTGGTATCTTTATCATCGCAGACTCTAAGCTCCGCTATGAGAGAAACCTGCTCCCGCCCTTGCAGAGGCTGAGGCGGGATATCGCCAGTTGGAAGGCACTCCCACTCTCATTGCTGGGCATAGCAGCTTTATTCAAAATGATGTCCCTGCCACGTTTCCTGTATGCTCTGCAAAATTACCTCGATCTGGTCCCTGCGAGATACTTTAGGGAAATTGAAGGCTTGCAGAGGGAGTTGCTATGGGATGGGAGGCCCCGAATAGCACTCAATAAATTGGTCTTAAACTGGTATGACGGTGGCATAAGTCTCCCGGACCTTAGGAAATACTATTGGGCTTCCCACCTTGCCGCTATTAATCAGGGCACCTACCGAAGACCGGATGATCCAGGTTTTACCATGGATAGTTGGCTGCTGCCAGGCGGGGACTACAGTAGAGCCCTGTATTCGAACCCAAGGAAATTCCCTTTAACTGGTCCAATCAAACACTCTGTCCAGGTTTGGCACGCAGCTAATAAAAGTCTAGGTTGGGACCGGAAGCTCACATTGGCAACTCCCCTGTGGGACTCGGAACAGCTGGGCAACCTGCGTACCTCAAAGGGATTTGACAAATGGGATCTCATCGGTATCTCCCGGATAGGTGACCTCTGGGTGAAGGGTGACATGATTGCGTTTGACACTCTCCAACAACAATACGAGCTCTCTGGCTCTGAGTTTTTCCGTTATCTGCAAATCCGTCATGCTCTTGTAACAACCCTACAGAAGGGCTCCTCCCCTCCTGAGTCTTCACCGCTAGAAGACAGATTGCTCGATGGATACCTCCCACAGAAAGCAATTTTGTTAACTTATAAAAAATTGATTAACAATACCCCGGACCCCCTTGAACGACTACGTGAGTGTTGGGAAAGGGATGGCCTTGAGCTTGACGACGAGGAATGGCAAGAGGCGGTGGCCTCGCCCCGAGAGGTGGCGATGTCCGCTCGGCTGCGACTGGTCCAACTTAAAATATTGCATAGAACGTACGTCACTGGGCCCCAGCTGGTTCATATGGGGAGGGGGGAGATTGTAGAAGACGCTATGGTCGGGTGGGCATCTTCCTGCACATACTTTGGGAGTGTGAACAAATCCAGGAGTACTGGCGGGAGCTACACGAGGTCATGCGGGAAGTATTACACAAAGACATACGCCCGGAGGTCAAAAGATGTCTCTTTAATGTGTGGGAACCCACTGATTTGACTGGTATGGAGAGGCTTTGGGCCACTCTGGGTGCAATGGTGACCAAACGTGATATAGCACAATTGTGGGGGGCGGGAACTTCGCCGACTCTGGACACCTGGAAAAAGAACTTAGATTGGTGTATGTTCAGGGAGAAAACGGTCTACGTGGCACGGGGATGTCCTAAGAAGTGGTCCACTGTATGGTGTAAATGGAATGCCTACCGGGGAGATATATGTGCGGCCCCTGTGGTCCCCTCGGAGGATGAACCTTTGTCTCTGTGAAGCCCTTTTGGGCGCTCGATATGTGTCCCAATTGCCTATGAGGTCTAAATGTACTAGCCATATGAATCCATACCATGTAAATGCACGCTGCTTTGCCGAATGTCAATGTTTATGTTTAATAAAAAGATATCTAAAAAGAAAAAAATAATATCCGCCCTCCAATGGGCTACTCGAATGAGTTCCCTATACCTGCTGGGATATGTAGTGTCCATGTAGCCTGCATTATTCCCCGATGGGATTGGGTCCAAATGTCCATCAAAATCGGCCCACAGATGAGCTGGAAAGTGCTCGTTGTACCTGAAATCCAGAGTTGCCTCCCCACATTCGGGCGTCGACAAATCTCACACCCCGTGGCCCCTTACTTATCCTTAGGGTGGTGTAGCCCTCCACGCCTGAAGCCGGCGTGATTAAACATCAAAAACGGGTGCTCAGCTGCGAGGGCGCACTCAGGAGGCAAAAAAATCATCCACAGGTATCAGCGGTCACTTCAGACATCCAAACCAGCCTGACGCGTTTCGGAAACAATTCCTTAACCATAGGCTTTGTTCAGTTCATTTGTACTGCCATAGGTATCTTTATTTAAATAACCACCCTCCAATGAGCTGCTCGAATGAGTTCCCCATGCCTGCTGGGATTAAATATCTGCCCTCCAATGGGCTACTCGAATGAGTTCCCTATGCTTGCTGGGATATGTAGTGTCCATGTAGCCTGCATTATTCCCTGATGGGATTGGGTCCAAATGTCCATCAAAATCGGCCCACAGATGAGCTGCAAAGTGCTTGTTGTACCTGAAATCCAGAGTTGCCTCCCCACATTCGGGCGTCGACAAATTTTGCACCCCGTGGCCCCTTACTTATCCTTAGGGTAGTGCAGCCCTCCACGCCTGAAGCCGGCGTGATTAAACATCAAAAGCGGGTGCTCAGCTTCGAGAGTGCACTCGGGAGGCAAAAAATCATCCACAGGTATCAGCGATCACTTCAGACATCCAAACCAGCCTGACGCGTTTCGGATACAATTCCTTAATCATAGGTTTTGTTCAGTTCATTTGTACTGCCACAGGTATCTTTATTTAAATAACCGCCCTTCAATGGGCTGCTCGATATATATATATATATATATATATATATATATATATATATATATATATATATTATCTACTGGCGGTCGCCAGTAGATAGTTATAGTTACAACCTATTATCCATAGGAAATCCACGACATTCTATTTGAAATAACTCTCTTGCCGGTTGACGTATCTTCGCGAAATTTTCAAACTTTGT
The DNA here is from genome assembly GCA_963921515.1 of Calotriton arnoldi. Taxonomy (NCBI): domain Eukaryota; kingdom Metazoa; phylum Chordata; class Amphibia; order Caudata; family Salamandridae; genus Calotriton; species Calotriton arnoldi. Next base: position 120,079 of record CAWUFW010000601.1, read on the forward strand.
GGCCCGCTCCGGTCCGCTCCTACCCTGAAAGTCTCGGGGGATTCGTCAAGCGGGGGCCGAGAAAAAGGGGGGTCCCAAAACGCATTTTCCCCATGCACTTTTCCATAGGAAACTTTAGACACGGCTACAGCCTGAACTGCTGAACGGAATTACACCAAATTTGGCAAAGAGGTAGTTCTTGGTTCAGAAAGAACCCTTTTGTTAAATGGTGTAAATCCGTTCAGTAGTTGCTGAGAAAATGAAAAGTAAAAAGTGAGTGATATCTATGGCCGAGTAGGGTCCGCGTACCCTCAGCGCACCCTGCGCGCACCGTCCCGATCACGAGCTGCATGTTAATTGGCTGTCAGCTGGCTGTCAACATTCCGATTCAGGAAATGTTGGCAGCCATTTTGTCCCTCGGTAGAACCGAGGGACAGAAACAAGTGCGCAAAGCACACAAAGGGGGCAGGGTAGAAACACCCTGACCCCTAGGTTTGCTCAGGGGGTCCCACAAGGACCCCTGGGCAAAAAAAAAAAAATGTTTTTAAAATCGGCAGGATGCGCTCAGGGTGCGCGAAACCTGCCGAGGAAATCGAAGCGCGGTCTCCCGCGCTCGATAGTAATGGCCCTCGGGTGGCCCAAGTCCCGGGGGCATGGTGGGGGGATAATTTAATGTGTGGGGGCCTCAAAGGGCCCCCAAGCCCGGGGACCGCCACCCCCCGGGGCTTTTTGAAAAATGGTGCGGGAGGGCTCTGAGCCCTCCCGCAGCCCCAGGGACCACCACCTCCCCGGGGCTTTTTTTAATTAAAAATAAAACCAGTGTGGGGGGGCTCCAGCCCCCACACGCCCTGGGGACCGCCACCTCCCGGGGCACTAAACATTTTAATATGGGGGTCCGTTACGGACCCCAGAGCCCCGGGACCACCACCTCCCCGGGGCTGTGTACTGAATGGGAGGGGGACGCGCGGCCCCCCTCCTGGAGCCCTTGATGGCCCTGGGGACCACCACCCTCCAGGGCCGGCTCCTGCAGTGTCCCGGGGTGCCTACCCCCGGGACACTGTAGTTTGCTATGGCAGGACGGGAGCCTCGCGGCTCCCGTCCTGCCATAGCAAACTGCTTTGGATATTGGAAGAGAGAGCAGGGAAACCTGCTCTCTCTTCCAATATCCAAAGCGATTGCTTTCCACATGGGGAGCAGCATGTCAGCTGCTCCCCATGTGGAACAGCAATGCCTGCTCCCAAGGGACGTGGGGAGCCGGCGGGACTGTGGGGGATTGGGGACCCCCACAGTCCCCAACGGAGAGGGCCAGCCCCGGGGGATGGGGTCCCCGGGGCAAGTAGTGGCCCGGGAGGGGGGCCACGCGGCACCCCTCTCCAAAAAATTTGAAAAAAAAAATGTAAAAAAAAAAATTGAAAGGCCGGCCCCGGGGGATGGGGTCCCCGGGGCCTTAAAATGGCCAGAGGAGGGGGCCACGCTGCCCCCCTCAAAATAATAAATATAGAGGCCATGCCCCGGGGATGGGGTCCCCGGGGCCAATACAGGCCCAGGGAAGGGGGCCACGCGGCCCCTTCCCGTTTTTTTTTTTTTGGTAATTTAAAAAGGGGTAAAGCCCTGGGGGATGGGGTCCCCAGGGCCCAAAAAGAGAAAAAGGAAGGGGGGCCACACAACCCCCCTTCAGGGGACAAAAAAACAAAAAAAACGATCGGGCCCGCAGGCCCCGCCCCTTCCTTCACCACTCTGCAAACGCGCCCCTGGCGCGTTTGCAGAGGGAACAAATTCCCCTTGAATACTGGGGGTCCCTGGGAGCCAACTAGCCCACCAGGAACCTCCAGTATGCGTCAGGGGCTGCCTTGCAGAGACGTGTAGAGAGGCCACACCCCTTTTTACACCTCTCTGCAACGCAGCTCTGTGGCGCTTTTGGAGGTATATGGTGGGCTAGTTGGACTCCGGGGACCCTCAGGATTCAAGGGGACTTAATCCCCCAACTTAAAACGCGTCACGGGGCGCGTTTGCACAGTGGTGAAGGGAGGGGCGGGGCTTCAGGTGACATGTGTGCAAACAGGCCCCGTGGCGCGTTTTAAGATGGGGAATTAAATCCCCTTCAATCCTGAGGGTCCCTGAGGGCCAACTAGCCCAACAGGTACATCCAGAAAGCGCCACAGAGCTGCGTTGCAGAGAGGTGTAAAAATGGGTGTGGCCTCTCTACACGTCTCTGCAACGCAGCCCCTGGCGCATATTGGAGGTTCCTGGTGGGCTAGTTGGCCCCTAGGGACCCTCAGGATTCAAGGGGACTTAATCCCCCAACTTAAAACGCGCCACGGGCGCGTTTGCACAGATGTCACCTCAGGCCCCGCCCCCTCCCTTCACCATTGTGCAAATATTCCTCTAAAATCAGCCGAAATACGAATTCCGATTTACTCACCTGTTATAAGGAGAGACCTCAGTGCTGTATCTTTCAGCCCAGTACTGGTCCTGAAAAGTAATTTTAACCGTACTTACCAGTAACTTGAATTTCCTTCCATAGGCTAACATTGACTGGTTTCAATTGGAAATTCTTCTAAGTGTGGAGTTTTGGAACTTTAAAATATTCCTGTAAAATCAGCCGAAATACGAATTCCGATTTACTCACCTGTTATCAGGAGAGACCTCAGTGCTGCATCTTTCAGCCCAGTACTGATCCTGAAAAGTAATTTTAACCGTACTTACCGGTAACTTGAATTTCCTTCATAGGCTAACATTGACTGGTTTCACTTTTAAATTCTTCTAAGTGTTGATTTTTGAAACATACAAATATTCCTCTAAAATCAGCCGAAATCCGAATTCTGATTTACTCACCTGTTATCAGGAGAGACCTCAGTGCTGCATCTTTCAGCCCAGTACTGGTCCTGAAAAGTAATTTTAACCGTACTTACCAGTAACTTGAATTTCCTTCCATAGGCTAACATTGACTGGTTTCACTTGGAAATTCTTCTAAGTGTGGAGTTTTGGAACTTTAAAATATTCCTCTAAAATCAGCCGAAATACGAATTCCGATTTACTCACCTGTTATCAGGAGAGACCTCAGTGCTGCATGTTTCAGCCCAGTACTGATCCTCAAAAGTAATTTTAACCGTACTTACCGGTAACTTGAATTTCCTTCCATAGGATATCATTGCCTGCTTTTTGCTGAAAAAGTTTCTAAGTGTTGATTTTTGGAACTTTAAAATATTCCTCTAAAATCAGCCGAAATCCGAATTCTGATTTACTCACCTGTTATCAGGAGAGACCTCAGTGCTGCATCTTTCAGCCCAGTACTGATCCTCAAAATTAATTTTAACCGTACTTACCGGTAACTTGAATTTCCTTCATAGGCTAACATTGACTGGTTTCACTTGGAAATTCTTCTGTGTGTGGAGTTTTGGAACTTTATAATATTCCTCTAAAATCAACCAAAGTACGAATTCCAATTTACTCACCTGTTATCAGGAGAGAACCCAGTGCTGCATCTTTTAGCCCAGCACTGACCCTGAAAAGTAATTTTAACCGTACTTACCAGTAACTTATATTTTCTTCCACAGGAATCCTTTGTCTGGTTTTCAGCAGAAAAGTTTCAAAGTGTCGATTTTCACAAACTACAAATATTCCTTAAAAATCGCCTGTATGACTTAAACGCATTCTTTCAACTGTTTACAGGAGATGCACCAGTGCTGGATCCAGGATCCAACACTGAGTAACAAAAAGTAACGATAACAGTTTTTACCTCCTAAGTGAATTTCCTTCCATAGGATAACATTGGTCATTCTATGAGAAAAAGTTTCTAAGTGTCAACTTTTAAAGTACAATAATATTCCTTACAAATCACGACTGTAACCAAAACGCTTTTACTCAACTGTTTACAGGAGATGTCCCAGGACTGAATCTAGGATCCAGTCCTGTGGTTAGAAAAGTAATCCATAAAGTAACTAATTGCATTTAACTAGAAATTCACATTGAGCTGAATGTTGCATTGTGTTTGAAAATGTGTTGCCCATTGCAACAACTGTAACTACTGTACTTAAAAGTCTATTGCCTATGTGCAAAGTATTTAAACTAAAGTAATTCATTCTGAGAAAGTATTTTTTGTAATGTATAATATAATTACAATGTAATTTAAAAATAAAATATGTAAAAAAATGTTTTCTAAAAAATTTCGAAATCAGTATGAATTTTTTTATATAACAATTAATACATTTAAAAATTGTCATTTACAAAACCTTTGAAATTCACTGAAAAAACCGTAGGTTTCAGACATGTTATAGTTACAAATTAGCATTTAAAAAACCTTTGAAATTCACTGAAAAAACCATAGGTTTTAGGGACGTTATAGTTACAAATTAGCATTTAAAAACCTTTGAAATTCACTGAAAAAACCATAGGTTTTAGGGACGTTATAGTTACAAATTAGCATTTAAAAAACCTTTGAAATTCACTGAAAAAATCATAGGTTTTAGGGACAGTTATAGTTAGTTGGACATTGCACTCGTACAAAACCCGTGAAATTCCCCCGTTATAGTTAGTTCAGCTAACTATAACTCGCGCCCCGCAATGCACTGCTGATGACGTCACATATTACATCACTCATGACATGGTCAGTGACATCACTGATGACATCACTGATGACATCTCAAATGACATCACTGATGACATCATCCACGTGATAATCTGATGCAGCTCTTCACACCCTAATATAACCTTTGATACACCCAATCTAAATTACAGACTGCCATTCGCAAAACCATAGACACTCCAACACCAATAACTACATACCCACTCACTGATTCTTAGGTCTACACACACACATCCACTCACTCACCCGTACAGTCACTCATACTTATGGTCACTCAATACAGGACTATCATATGCACTCTTACTCCTATATAGACACTCAAACACCGCCACTCATCCATAGAGGTACTCACACACCTAGTCAGTCATGCAAATAATTAAACACACTGCCATTTACTCACCTATACAGTTATACACACACCAGCTCACTTAATCATACAAATACTAGCACATTGTTACGCTCTTATACAATCACTGATACAAGCACACACTCATCCATACAGCCACTATCACAATCACTCACTCTCGCTTATAGCTATTTATATACTCCAACACACATATATACTGCCTTTCACATATGTAGTTACTCACAAATGTACCACTGGGACATACATTCACTCACTAACACACTCTTACACACACTTACCCACCCATACAGTCTATCACAGATGCACTCTTGAAACCATCCACCCAGTGAATCACCCACTCACACATCTATGCACAGTCGCACACCCCATCCACACAAACACTCAGGCACCCATACAGATACTCAGACAACAAATCAATAACTCTTATAGACACTCATGTAGCTATTCACAAACCCATGCAGCCACTTACACAGCAACAGACAGATACAGACATTCACCCAGTTTAGTCACTAACCCATGCATTCAGTAAGATACGTTTAATCACTCACTTATAGAATTAGTCACGCACCTACTAAATCATCCATACAGACACTTATACACCCACTCATTCTTCAATACGCCTTTCCCTATATATATAAAAAATATTTAAACTTTACAGAAACACACAGTCACTGGATGATGTCATCAGTGATGTCATTTGAGATGTCATCAGTGATGTCATCAGTGATGTCACTGACCATGTCATGAGTGATGTAATATGTGACGTCATCAGCAGTGCATTGCGGGGCGCGAGTTATAGTTAGCTGAACTAACTATAACGGGGGAATTTCACGGGTTTTGTACGAGTGCAATGTCCAACTAACTATAACTGTCCCTAAAACCTATGTTTTTTTCAGTGAATTTCAAAGGTTTTTTAAATGCTAATTTGTAACTATAACGTCCCTAAAACCTATGGTTTTTTCAGTGAATTTCAAAGGTTTTTTAAATGCTAATTTGTAACTATAACATGTCTGAAACCTACGGTTTTTTCAGTGAATATATATATACATACATTTATATATATATATAGATGTATATAACATTACATATCACATAACATAACATGTGTATTTGTAAAGTGCACATTCACCTGTGAGTATCTTGGTGCTGAATAAAGATGTTATTTGTTACCCAACTGAATGGTACTCATTTTATCAACCTCAGGAGGATGAAAGACTGAGTGAACCCGCCAGGATGTGAACCTGTGACTATGAGGTTAAACACAGGCCCCTACAGTGGGCGCATTAGTCCACTAAACCACCAGACCTGGCTATGGGCTTTATTACGTGTTTGGCGGTTCACAGACCACCAGACTCACATGGGCACAACTGCTCCTTTATGACCAGGGCAGTCGGGCCGCCCTGGGACCAACGCAACCGCCAGAGATCCCTGTCGGTGGCGCACCGATATTGAGGCCGCGATATGTTTGGTGGGGCTGCTGCGGACCCGCCAATCATATTACAAGTTTCCTCAGCCCACACTTTTCATGGTGGTGCGACCACCATGAAAAGTGTGGCAGTGAGGAAACAAAGGAGGCCCTACAGGGCCCCCTGGTGCCTCACACCATGTGGATGCACACAGGGGGGCACAACATGTGCCCTCCGTGTGCAAGCACCTCAGTACCTGCACACCAGCGAAAACTTCTGGCACAGCTGATCCCTTCGCCACACGGGGTCGGTGCGATGTCCGGGTGCTGGGACCCAGTTACAAATGCAGGAAATTCCGTGTCCACAATACGCCACAGAAAAGACTCGCACACCAGGGTCACTTTCAGGATAGAAGTGTATTTAATGCGAGTCTTTTCTGTGGCGTATTGTAGACATGGAATTTCCTGCATATATATATATATATATATATATATATGTATAGTATGTATGTATATATGTGCCCAAACACACTGCCACTGGCAGCCACGGTGCTCTAAAACAAGGGGGCGCATCGGTATCCAGCACCAGCAACTCCGTCAAGTATACTCTTGCGGCGGTAGCGCAATAAATGAATTGTTGAAAACAGATCCCCTTCTGTGTCAGAGCTTTTATTCGGATTTGAAATTTCCATATGAGTATGTGTATATATGTATATGTATTTAATATATATAAGTGTGTGTTTCCACAGGAAAAGCACAGCAGGGAACTCAACTTTGCATGCAAACAGCTGCCACCCTAGACACTTAATAAAAAGTATTCCGTATGGAGAATTTTTAAGAATTAAAAGAATTTGTAATTCAGATACAGATTTGAAGCAGTGTCAAGCAGAATCATTACAGAGATTCCAATCACGAGGATACAAAACTAAAGATTTACAAATGGCACTATTGAGAGCCAACAGTATTAGTAGTGAGATGGTAGTTACCAACAGAAATCCAGAAACCCTGTCTCCTATAACTGTAAGAAAGGATAATAAACACAAAAAAGATGAGGTGGTTAGATTAATAACTACATATAGCCGCCATGAAAAGCAAGTTAGAAGTATTATCAACAAAAATTGGCTAATACTTAAAACTGATATTACCCTTTCACCAATTTTATCTGAGACTCCAGTCACTACTTTCAGGAGGGCACCCTCTATGAGGGATGCATTAATTAAAACTAGCCCGGAGGTATTAACTCCTAGAAACTGGCTCTCGAATAGGACAGGGTTTTTTAAGTGCAGTTCCTGTAAAGCGTGTAAGTTTGGGGTAAACAAACTAGAATACACTGACGCTTTTGGAAACATTCCATCGAAAATAAATGGTATGTTCACCTGTAAAACTGATTTTGCAGTATATGTACTGGAATGTTCATGTCATCTACAGTACATAGGCAGCACTAAGCTGCAGGTGTTTATGCGTATTTTGCAACACCTCCGAGCGATAGTATATTCTGACCCCAGTTACCCAGTTGCTAGGCATTTTGAGCTTGTACATAATAACAACTTACATGATTTTAGCTATTTTGTAATTGATGCGGTACCTAGGTCGATAAGAGGAGGTAACAGAGAAAAGAAATTAAGACAATTGGAGACTCGTTACATTCTACAACTAGATACTAAGATGCCAAATGGTTTAAATACGGGGAAGATTTACACAATTTTTTATAAATGTGTTTAGGAAATCGCACTGGCTCTCCTCCGTAGGTATCCTTAGATAAGTGTATCTGTTTTTGTGTTTTTTAACCAATACAGATTTGTTTAACTTCATTTGGTTGAATTTTGTCTGGTGGATTTTAGTCCAGTTTTAGCCCTAGTTTTACCTTGTTTTACTGGATTTTATCGGTTTTACTTGGTGATAGGGGGGCTCCTGCTCGGGGACTCTAGTTGTAGTATGAATAAGGAAAGAACTTTATTCAAAAAGATTAATACTGTATTATTTGGAGTCTATAAATATTATACTACCAGACATTCATTCTATATATAGACTTCATGACAGCGTATTTGTACAGTTTTTATTTGTATTTCTAATTGTATTTGTACTGTTCTGATATCAACCTGTGGTATTGCTTATTTGCACTATTGCTTATTTGCACTACTGCCTATTTGCACTATTGCTTATTTGCACTGTGGATTCTGCGATGTTTTGCACATTGAAATTAATTTATTTGGACTCCCCGTCTTACTTATGTACATATATGAATTTATGTGATTATATCTACATTGTTTGGTTTTTGTGCATTTATGTACATGATAGAATGCACTTTGTAGTGCATATTAATGAAGATCAAGGTTACAGGCATAGCACGACCAACCATAAATATTTAAGGATTTTTTTATATGTAAAAGTATCAACTATGATGTAATAGTTGTTTTATTTTTATCATTAGCACCTTATTGGCACTTGCACTTTGTTTAGGATATTTGCACAGTCTTTGGTATGCGCTCAATATGCTCGACAACAATAGAACCGTTAATCAACGACATCTAGTTTTTCCTGTGTGTATTGCTTTAATAGCAACACACATTAGCACGATGGATTTGGGCACTTGCCCATTATACAAAATGTATTATGTATAAATGTATTTTGTATCATTGTGTGTATGTCAAATTATGTATGACCAATTTTAAATGCTGAATTTAGTGGTTGATACAGTGTTTATTAAGAAGGATAATTTATTGGCAGCTATTGGTTTTAAGATGAGGCTATACATATAGTCTGTTGTCGAGTTCTATTGAGCGGGAGGGAGGGAATTGTTCTCCCATGGTGTATCTATTTATTCACGTTAAGGGTCCTGGCACGTCATGTGATCAAGACCGGGGTGACCTGGTCGAAACGCGTCATGCTGTGGAGGTTGCAATAAAGCACTAAAGATTTCAACAAACTACGTTGTGGTCCGTACCTGATTTTCCTATGATACAGGATTTTCTTCAGGACTGTGGTTCATATATATATATATATATATATATATATATATATATATATATATATATATATATATATATATATATATATATATATATATATATATATATATATATATATATATATCATAGATATACACTCACCCCCCCACACACACACATATATGTATGTATATATATATATATATATATATATATATATATATATATATATATATATATATATATATATATATATATTATCTACTGGCGGTCGCCAGTAGATAGTTATAGTTACAACCTATTATCCATAGGAAATCCGCGACATTCTATTTGAAATAACTCTCTTGCCGGTTGACGTATCTTCGCAAAATTTTCAAACTTTGTGGCCCGCTCCGGTCCGCTCCTACCCTGAAAGTCTCGGGGGATTCGTCAAGCGGGGGCCGAGAAAAAGGGGGTCCCAAAACGCGTTTTCCCCATGCAATTTTCCATAGGAAACTTTAGACACGGCTACAGCTCGAACTGCTAAACGGAATTACACCAAATTTGGCAAAGAGGTAGTTCTTGGTTCAGAAAGAACCCTTTTTGTTAAATGGTGTAAATCCGTTCAGTAGTTGCTGAGAAAATCAAAAGTAAAAAGATAGTGATATCTATGGCCGCGTCGGATTCGCGCACCCTCCCGATCACGAGCTGCATGCTAATTGGCTGTCAACACTCCAAATCAGGAAGTGTTGGCAGCCATTTTGTCCCTCGGTAGAACCGAGGGACAGAAACAAGTGCGCAAAGCGCACAAAGGGGGCAGGGTAGAAACACCCTGACCCCTAGGTCTGCTCAGGGGGTCCCACAAGGACCCCTGGGCAAAAATTTTTTTTTTTTTTTAAATCGGCAGGATGCGCTCAGGTGCGCGAATCCTGCCGAGAAATCGAAGCGCGGTCTCCCGCGCTTCGATGGCACTGGCCCCGGGTGGGCCAAGTCCCGGGGGCATGCTGGGGGGGGGTTAATTTTATGTGTGGGGGCCTCTAAGGGCCCCCAAGCCCGGGGACCACCACCCCCGGGGCTTTATGTAGAATGGTGCGGGAGGGCTCTGAGCCCTCCCGCAGCCCCGGGGACCGCCACCTCCCGGGGCTTCTTTTTTATTTTTGAAAAACCTGTGTGGGGGCTCCAGCCCCCACACGCCCGGGACCACCACCTCCCCGGGGCACTAAGAAAATTTACAATGGGGGTCCGTTTTGGACCCCCAAGCCCCGGGGACCACCACCTCCCAGGGGCTTTCAAAATGTAGGGAGGGGGGCTGCGCGGCCCCCCTCCTGGAGCCTGTGGTGGCCCTGGGGACCGCCACCCCCAGAGGCCGGCTCCTGCAGTGTCCCGGGTGCCTACCCCCGGGACACTGCTGTTTGCAATGACAGGACGGGAGCCTCGCGGCTCCGTCCTGTCATTGCAAACTGCTTTGGATATTGGAAGAGAGGCAGGAAACCTGCTCTCTCTTCCAATATCCAAAGCTGATTGCTTTCCACATGGGGAGCAGCATGTTAGCTGCTCCCCATGTGTAAGCATGCCGGCTCCCGTAGGACACGGGGAGCCGGCGGGACTGTGGGGGTTTGGGGACCCCCCACAGTCCCCAACGAGAGGCCAGGCCCCGGGGGATGGGGTCCCCGGGGCCATAAGTGGCCAGGGAGGGGGGCCACGCAGCCCCCTCCCCAAAGGAAAAAAAAAGGAAAAAAAAAAAAGTGCTAGGCCGGCCCCGGTGGATGGGGTCCCCGGGGCCTTAAATGGCCTGAGGAGGGGGCCACGCAGCCCCCTCCAAATAAAAAAAAAGAGGCCATGCCCCGGGGATGGGGTCCCGGGGCCAATACAGGCCCAGGGAAGGGGGCCACGCGGCCCCCTTCCCGTTTTTTTTTTTAATTTTAATTTTAAAAAGGGGGTAAGGCCCTGGGGGATGGGGTCCCCAGGGCCTAAAAATAGGAAAAAGGAAGGGGGCCACACAGCCCCCTTCAGGAAAAAAAAAAAAAAACGATCGGGCCCGCAGGCCCCGCCCCTTCCTTCACCACTCTGCAAACGTGCCCCCTGGCGCGTTTGCAGAGGGAGAACGATTCCCCTTGAATACTGGGGGTCCCTGGGGGCCAACTAGCCCACCAGGAACCTCCAGTATGCGCCAGGGGCTGCCTTGCAGAGAGGTGTACAGAGGCCACGCCCTTTTACACCTCTCTGCAACGCAGCTCTGTGGCGCTTTTTGGAGGTATATGGTGGGCTAGTTGCACCCCAGGGACCCTCAGGATTCAAGGGAGTTAATCCCCGACTTAAAACGCGCCACGGGGCGCATTTGCACAGTGGTGAAGGGAGGGCGGGGCTTCAGGTGACATGTGTGCAAACAGGCCCCGTGGCGCGTTTTAAGATGGGGAATTAAATCCCCTTCAATCCTGAGGGTCCCTGGGGGCCAACTAGCCCAACAGGTACGTCCAGAAAGCGCCACAGAGCTGCGTTGCAGTGGGGTGTAAAAGGGGTGTGGCCTCTGTACATGTCTCTGCAACGCAGCCCTCTGGCGCATACTGGAGGTTCCTGGTGGGCTAGTTGGCCCGTAGGACCCTCATGATTCAAGGGGACTTAATCCCCCTACTTAAAACGCGCCACGGGGCGCGTTTGCACAGATGTCACCTCAGGCCCCGCCCCCTCCCTTCACCATTGTGCAAATATTCCTCTAAAATCAGCCGAAATACGAATTCTGATTTACTCACCTGTTATCAGGAGAGACCTCAGTGCTGCATCTTTCAGCCCAGTACTAATCCTGAAAAGTAATTTTAACCGTACTTACCAGTAACTTGAATTTCCTTCCATAGGCTAACATTGACTGGTTTCACTTGGAAATTCTTCTAAGTGTGGAGTTTTGGAACTTTAAAATATTCCTCTAAAATCAGCCGAAATACGAATTCCGATTTACTCACCTGTTATCAGGAGAGACCTCAGTGCTGTATCTTTCAGCCCAGTACTGGTCCTGAAAAGTAATTTTAACCGTACTTACCAGTAACTTGAATTTCCTTCCATAGGCTAACATTGACTGGTTTCACTTGGAAATTCTTCTAAGTGTGGAGTTTTGGAACTTTAAAATATTCCTCTAAAATCAGCCGAAATACGAATTCCGATTTACTCACCTGTTATCAGGAGAGACCTCAGTGCTGCATCTTTCAGCCCAGTACTGATCCTCAAAAGTAATTTTAACCGTACTTACCAGTAACTTGAATTTCCTTCCATAGCATATCATTGCCTGCTTTTTGCTGAAAAAGTTTCTAAGTGTTGATTTTTGAAACATACAAATATTCCTCTAAAATCAGCCGAAATACAAATTCCGATTTACTCACCTGTTATCAGGAGAGACCTCAGTGCTGTATCTTTCAGCCCAGTACTGGTCCTGAAAAGTAATTTTAACCGTACTTACCAGTAACTTGAATTTCCTTCCATAGGCTAACATTGACTGGTTTCACTTGGAAATTCTTCTAAGTGTGGAGTTTTGGAACTTTAAAATATTCCTCTAAAATCAGCCGAAATACGAATTCCGATTTACTCACCTGTTATCAGGAGAGACCTCAGTGCTGCATCTTTCAGCCCAGTACTGATCCTCAAAAGTAATTTTAACCGTACTTACCAGTAACTTGAATTTCCTTCCATAGGATATCATTGCCTGCTTTTTGCTGAAAAAGTTTCTGTGTTGATTTTTGAAACATACAAATATTCCTCTAAAATCAGCCGAAATACGAATTCCGATTTACTCACCTGTTATCAGGAGAGAACCCAGTGCTGCATCTTTTAGCCCAGCACTGACCCTGAAAAGTAATTTTAACCGTACTTACCAGTAACTTATCTTTTCTTCCATAGGAATCCATTGTCTGGTTTTCAGCAGAAAAGTTTCAAAGTGTCGATTTTCACAAACTACAAATATTCCTTAAAAATCGCCTGTATGACTTAAACGCATTTTTTCAACTGTTTACAGGAGATGCACCAGTGCTGGATCCAGGATCCAACACTGAGTAAGAAAAAGTAACGATAACAGTTTTTACCTGCTAAGTGAATTTCCTTCCATAGGATAACATTGGTGATTCTATGAGGAAAAGTTTCTAAGTGTCAACTTTTAAAATACAATAATATTCCTTAAAAATCACGACTGTAACCAAAACGCTTTTACTCAACTGTTTACAGGAGATGTCCCAGGACTGAATCTAGGATCCAGTCCTGTGTTTAGAAAAGTAATCCATAAAGTAACTAATTGCATTTAACTAGAAATTCACATTGAGCTGAATGTTGCATTGTGTTTGAAAATGTGTTGCCCATTGCAACAACTGTAACTACTGTACTTAAAAGTCTATTGCCTATGTGCTAAGTATTTAAACTAAAGTAATTCATTCTGAGAAAGTATTTTTTGTAATGTAATGTATAATGTAATTACAATGTAATTTAAAAAATAAAATATGAAAAGAAATTGTTTCTAAAAATGTAGTAAATCAGTATGAAAAAAATAATATAAAAATTAATACATTTAAAAAACCTTTGAAATTCACTGAAAAACCGTAGGTTTCAGGCACGTTATAGTTACAAATTAGCATTTAAAAAACCTTTGAAATTCACTGAAAAAACCATAGGTTTCAGACACGTTATAGTTAGAAATTAGCATTTAAAAAACCTTTGAAATTCACTGAAAAAACCATAGGTTTTAGTGACAGATATAGTTACAAATTAGCATTTAAAAAACCTTTGAAATTCACTGAAAAAACCATAGGTTTCAGATATGTTATAGTTACAAATTAGCATTTAAAAAACCTTTGAAATTCACTGAAAAAACCATAGGTTTTAGGGACAGTTATAGTTAGTTGGACATTTCACTCGTACAAAACCCGTGAAATTCCCCCGTTATAGTTAGTTCAGCTAACTATAACTCGCGCCCGCAATGCACTGCTGATGACGTCACATATTACATCACTCATGACATGGTCAGTGACATCACTGATGACATCACTGATGACATCTCAAATGACATCACTGATGACATCATCCACGTGATAATCTGATGCAGCTCCTCACACCCTAATATAACCTTTGATACACCCAATCTAAATTACAGACTGCCATTCGCAAAACTATAGACACTCCAACACCAATAACTACATACCCACTCACTGATTCTTAGGTCTACACACACACATCCACTCACTCACCCATACAGTCACTCATACTTATGGTCACTCAGTACAGGACTATCATATGCACTCTTACTCCTATATAGACACTCAAACACCGCCACTCATCCAAAGAGGTACTCACACACCTAGTCAGTCATGCAAATAATTAAACACACTGCCATTTACTCACCTATACAGTTATACACACACCAGCTCACTTAATCATACAAATACTAGCACATTGTTACGCTCTTATACAATCACTGATACAAGCACACACTCATCCATACAGCCACTATCACAATCACTCACTCTCGCTTATAGCTATTTATATACTCCAACACACATATATACTGGCTTTCACATATGTAGTTACTCACACATGTACCACTGGGACATACATTCACTCACTAACACACTCTTACACACACTTACCCACCCATACAGTCTATCACAGATGCACTCTTGAAACCATCCACCCAGTGAATCACCCACTCACACATCTATGCACAGAGTCGCACACACCCCACCCACACAAACACTCAGGCACCCATACAGATACTCAGACAACCAATCAATAACTCATATAGACACTCATGTAGCTATTCACAAACCCATGCAGCCACTTACACAGCAACAGACAGACGGATACAGACATTCACCCAGTTTAGTCACTAACCCATGCATTCAGTAAGATACGTTAAATCACTCACTTATAGAGTCAGTCACGCACCTACTAAATCATCCATACAGACACTTACACACCCACTCATTCTTCAATACGTCTTTTCCTATATATATTAAAAATATTTAAACTTTACAGAAACACACAGTCACTGGATGATGTCATCAGTGATGTCATTTGAGATGTCATCAGTGATGTCATCAGTGATGTCACTGACCATGTCATGAGTGATGTAATATGTGACGTCATCAGCAGTGCATTGCGGGCGCGAGTTATAGTTAGCTGAACTAACTATAACGGGGAATTTCACGGGTTTTGTACGAGTGAAATGTCCAACTAACTATAACTGTCCCTAAAACCTATGGTTTTTTCAGTGAATTTCAAAGGTTTTTAAATGCTAATTTGTAACTATAACATATCTGAAACCTATGGTTTTTTCAGTGAATATATATATATATATATATATATATATATATATATATATATATATATATATATATATATATATATATTAGTCAATCACTTTCAATACAATACAGAAAGTGCATGTGTTCTCAAGAGCACAAACCTAACACCCTTGCCACTGTCATGTATTCCTAAAAATTCATAGGATCTGCACGTTTAGACAACATAAACTAAGGGATTTGTAACTAGACTGATTCCAGACACCCCTGAAGGATATGTTAGCCTTTAGACCAGCTATCTCACAGTGCTACTATAAGCCCCTAACCTTACCAAGGAGCGAATAGTTTTTGGCAGCCATCGAACATGACAACCCTTGATCCTTCATGGATCGGGGAAACAGTACAGCACTTTTCATTCAATCAATCATGCTCACTTAGTCTCAGAGAGATACACAGAATAAACGTTGGGGATGTTTTCAATAAGCATTTATTGAACCAGCGTCATTCTAGTATAAAACATGTTTGCTGCGACAGTCAATAGACAGAAGCTAACGTAAGAGATTGCAAGCAGCAACAGAGTAAACAGAAGGTCGAATTCTACCATGGTGCTTAAACAGTGAATATATGCAGGCATATAATCATGACAGTAATCAAGCGTACTCCTACTATGCGGACCCTACCTAAGTGTATCGAGCATGTATGTGGGTGTAAAGCAAAGAATCCCCTAGGAAAGAGCCAACCCCATTACCTGATGGGAGAGAACAAAGGACCCCGTCTTGGTCTCGTATGTCAGACCGCTGCGTGTTGTTGCTTCTGCAGGTCAGGACCCCAGTGTCTTGCGTCAGCATGGAAGCTTCTCCTCTGTCTATCTAGTGAAAGGCCCACGCTGCTGTGCAACATCTTTAAAAAATAATAACAAAACCAAAAAGCTTGTGCAGAGTTTGCAGTCAGTATCTTGTCCTCCACACTGTAAATCAGGCAATTAGACTCATAAACCTCTATCACAACCATAGCAAGTTGAAAGCCAGACTTCTCATTCATGAAGTAGACCTGTGTTTGGGGGTAATGCTTTACATTACTGCATATCACCTAAATTCCAAGTCTTGTTTCCACTTCAGGCTGTACGTTCCGGCAGAGTGCGACTTTTTCTAACTTCTTTGATCAAAGGTTCCATTTGACATTGTCTATGTGTAAGATCATTGCTGCATCATAAATTTTTTAAAACACATTATCTGAACAAAGAGAACTGTGAAATTGTGGCTATATGATCTGTAGACTACAGAACTCAAAATACAATGAAAAAAATAGCATAACAGGGGTTCCAAGAAAATATCTGTCTGAGCTGAAGGAAGCCATGGGCAGTGTTCCCAGCCCCCGAACTGCCTTACCCTGATCAGGCCCAAAAGGTTTTCTATATGTGCTTTGCAACTTTGCAAGTCTTTTGTGCCTAAGGGTCCATCAAGATGACTTGTTAGTTCCTGCAATCACAGGCAGTACTTGGAAAGGTGCCAGGGACCTCCTTTGGTTTAACAACGACCTAATAGCAGAACAAACAATTGGCGTCTCAATCCTCGTCCCACCTAAGCTCCCTGTCCACCAAGCTCTTTCACATGGGGCACTAGCTGCATATTTTAGCTGGGTTATTGTAGTTCAAATTGGGCCAATATGGGCTCTTCTTAGTAGGGCTTTTGTAATTTAGGTGGGAACATATGAACTCTTCTCAGCAGCGGAGATATGCATTTAACAAGGTACACCGGAATGTCACTGAAGTACTTCTATATCTTTTACCTTTAATGTAACAGTTTAAGCACTTCCCTGAGCCACAGGACAGATTACGAACATCTAAGCAGGACAGCTACACTCGTAACAGGGCATACAATCACCCCTCCTCAGTGCTGCTTTAATTAGTATGGGAAAACACTGGCACAGAAGTAACTGGACAGGGTCAGAATTCTTCAGCAGAAATGATATGTTCTTAATGAATGAGCACCACTTCTTCACAGTAAGACTGCTATTCTTTTAATCAAGCAGAATCAGACATTCTGAGTAGGGATGCTATAAATTAAAAGTGCAGTACTAATAGTTATTAGCTGTTTCATCAAAGTAATTGCTCATATGTGGATGCAAGGCACACTGAGCTGTAGATCTCCATCTATATGTATATTATTCATGAAAATGCAGGAGAAAGTCAGGCAGATATGTTTTACCTGCACTGAAGTTGTTAAATGTTTGCACTATCAATATAAGTGAAACTGTTCCTGGGTGCTTAAACCCACTCTTTATTGTCTGAGGCCAAAATAGAGGGTCAGGCAATCAGAGAGCAAGCAAAATCTTGATGGATCACCCTGCTGTCCTTCGTCTCACTCCCCTGTAGGCCATGGTGCGTTACTGGCCCTTCCTAAAGGGGACCATTTTTTGACTCTGGATCCCCCAAGAGCCTTAATGCAAATGTACATTAGAACATGTAAAGATCAAGGGCAAATCAAAGTCTTTATCACTGTTAACTCTTCCAAACACTGTTATTGATTTGTTACTGGATAAGTGTCTGAGTGGTGGCATGCATGCCTCTACTTTTTTTGAAAGATAGCAGGAAGTAACCTGCATTGGGCAGGCTGGCATCAAGTTAGAACATCTGCATGATCACGCTAAGACTTATTTTTAGGGGCACTCTGCAACTGTTGGAAATGATCATTGTTACTGGCATTGTTATTTGAATCTGTCAAATTGTTTGGCATTTATCCTGAAAAGCTTTTAACTTCTTGAGCATTTTAACTTTTATGTTGCCTTGCCTATTTTGCACATCAGCGGTGCCCGTAAGTAAGCAGGTCCGCCATCTTGCTGAAACAGTGTCAGTTAAGACGCTATAAAAACAGCAGGCTGGAGCGTCCTCGCCATGCTAAGGCTTATTTTTAGGGACACTCTGCAACTGTTGGAAATTATCATTGTTACTGGCATTGTTATTTGAATCTGACAAATTGTTTGGCATTTAACCTGAAAAGCTTTTACCTTCTCGTGCATTTGAATTTTTTTTTCGCCTTGCCTATTTTGCACATCGGCGGTACCCATAAGTAAGCGGGTCCGTCATCTTGCTAAAACAGAGTCAGTTAAGATGCTATAAAAGCAGTGGGCTGGAGCGTCAGCGCAGCAGGTGCACCGCAGGCGCGCCAAAGGCAAGCCCGTCTGCGCCTATCTGTGCCTGTCCGCCCTCCGACCACGCTCCGACCGCACTCAGCACCAGCCATGCTGCCGGTGTAACCTCAACTCAGCAGGAAAAGATCAGTTACACTCGCGATGAACTCCTATGCATTGGTAAGTGGCCCACCTCATACCCCATGGCTGATGTTATTGATTTTAAAAGCTATGGTGCTAACACAATGCCTACGTATATACTGAAATGTGATCTGCTGAGCGCCAGATCGTTACCAAAACATGCTGAGGAGAGTAATTTAATGCTTGAGACCGGGGGGGGGGAGGGTTGTTGTCGTATTTATGACTGAGACATGGACCACAGTGGAATCTGCCTTTGACCTCGAGAGAGCCTGCCCAGACAGATTCAAAGGCTTCCATAATACCAGAACTACTGGAGAGGGGGTAGATTAGGCATTCTTTACAGGGATAATTGGAATTTTACTGCCTTCTCCCTAGATGAAGTAGACAAAATTGAATTACTAGGATTCCAGTTGAAGGGTCACAAGGGGAACATGGCTGCAGGGATTTTATGTTATAGACCACCCAATACTTCAAGCTCCTCCCTTCCCCCCTTCTGTATATCATTACTAAGATGACGCTTACGCACACTAACCTTTTTCTATTAGGAGACCTTAACCTCTGGGCAGAAGGAGATATATCCCCGGCTTACAAGGAACTGGTGAACTCCTGTGAAACTATTGGTCTCCAGCAAGAGGGACAAGGCTCGACACACATAGGAGGTAATAAGCTCGATCTCATTTTTCCCCGGAAGGTCTAATATCAGTTAGGGAAATTACCCCTCTGTGTTTGACTGATCACTCATTGATTACCTTTCATCTGCACATGGGCATGAATGGATTTTTTTAAAAACCAATCAAGCACTCGGTAGAAACTAGAGCATGGCACAAACTTTCTACAACTAAATATAAATCTGTTTTTAATTATGCACACATTTTTCCTTTAGACTCTATAGAAGAGAATTGTATTGGGGTTGGAAAGTAAGATCTTAAAAACACTAGATGAAGTGATACCTCAGACAACTCAAAAACCTTGCAAGAGTACATCTGCCCCCTGGTACAATGCAACCCTGAAGGAGGCCAAATTAAACTGTAGGCAATTGGAAAGGAAATGGCGGCACCACTACCTAAATGAAGATAAAATCCGCCTAAAAATCGTGCTAAATGACTATAAAAACAGAGTCAGGAAAGTAAAAGCCAACTATTACTGTGAGCGAATTACTGCTGCCCCCAATAAAGCAAAAAAGATTTTTGAAATACTCAATGATCTCACAAACCCTCCTCGTTTTAAGCAAGAAAATACATTGTCACAACAATTATGTGACGACTTGTCAGAGTTCTCTGAAAATAAAATTAAGATGATTCTAGAAGACATTGATAAATCTAATTAATTAAATATCTCTATTCCTAACACTAACAGTCCACCTTGACTTGCCACGCCACATCTACTGGACCCCCCCATAGCGACCTTGACCAGGCTGGATCCTATCTCTACAGAAGCATTTAAATCGTTGTACAGATCGATTAAGTCAGGATCACCTTTCGACCCCATTCTTCCAAAGCAATGGACAAGATGGGAAGATGAATTGTCAGGACCCCTCTAACAACTTTTTAACCAATCCCTTGAAACTGAGGTGGTACCAAAATGCTGGAAAAGGGCTATAGTTAAGACACTGTTGTAGAAAGCTTCAGCCGACCCAACAGTCTTGGCCAACTACAGACCAATCTCCCTTCTACCTTTCCCAGTAAAAATATTAGAATGACATGTTAGTAAAGTTTTGTCTCAATATCTGGAAGACCACTCATGGCTAGAAGAAGAGCAATTTGGCTTCCGACCTGGTCATGGAACAGAGACCGCGTTGATCTCCGCCACTGATGAAATATGCAGGACGACAGACAGTGGACAACCAGTAGTACTGGTCCTCCTTGACTTATCAGCCGCGTTTGACATGGTCAACCACTGCAGTCTACTAACTAGACTATCGTCAGTGGGTGTCGGAGGCCCGATTTTAAACTGGCTAAAGTCTTACCTGGATGACCGTTGTCAGGCTGTATCCATGCCCCCGTTTCTCTCTAAACCTAGAACAATTCAAAGTGGTGTTCCTCAGGGCTCTTCCCTCAGCCTAATTCTGTTCAATGTCTACATCAAACCACTAATCTCCCTTATTAAGTCCCACAAGATTAAGCTTATTAATTATGCAGATGACACCCAATTGATTCTATCATGAAATAAAACCAGGCTAACTCATATTGCAATTTTCAGGCTTGCATTTTAGACATATTTAGCTGGATGAATGCAAACTCCCTTAAGATGAATGGAAGCAAAACAAAGCTCCTTTGCTGCCCCTCTAGTAAAATCCCAATATCCATACCCTCCAACTTTTGGCCTCTACCCACAGAAACCCCGCTTGGTAACTCCACTGTGGGCCAGAACCTGGGAGTAATGCTAGATGAGGACCTTTCTATGGAAAAGCATGTGAATGGAGTTGCTGGGATCAGCTTCGCTATGCTAAACATCCAAGCCAGATCCCTGATTTCCAAAGGCGTCATACTAAGTAGGCTGGACTTCTGTAATGCCCTCCTTTTAGGAGCTCCTTGCTATTTATTAAAGAAACTGAAATGCATACAGATAGTCACAGTGAAACTGACGCTAAACAGACCTCCGAACTCCTCTGCCTCCGGTGCTCTCAAAGATCTCTATCGGCTGCTTATTAAACAGAGGATTACTTTTAAATCACTCTGTATTGGTCTTTAAGGCATTACATAGTAAAGGAACAAAACCTTTGCAAGCCAGACTAAGAAAATATACTCCTGGCAGGTCCCTTCGATCGGCTATGCTCAACTTTGCCCAAGAACAGAGATTCAATAAAGTCCGACAGGGAGAATGCGCCTTTACGGTGAAAGCGGCTCAGTTATGGAATAAACTGCCAGTCTCAGTAAGATCTCAAACAGACTTGTTTAAGTTTAGGAAATCCATTAAAACTTGGCTCTTCTCCCATTAATTATTGGGTTAAACTTCAGTTTTTTCCGACTAGAACATGCCCCCATTTCCTATGCCTCTACTGATGGGTATAGCTAGTGCCAGGATACCATTTTGGTCACAGTGCGCTCTATAAATAACCAAATATAAATACAAATGACAAGCTTTCACAGGTGTGGAAAGAGAAGCAAAAGAAAGGCGATCTTAAGTGTGGTTTAAGTAGGATCATTCTAAAGATAGCTACCATCCTCTCACAGGAACTCCACATTTCTTACAAGACTTGCAAGATATGAAAGACGTTCTGCAAGAATGCTGCTATTGGAAGGGGCACAACATGCACCATGGAAGGATATTGTATGCTATGTAATTGGGCTGTGTGAATGACAATACACCATCCACCTAGGACCATGTTATTGGAGCTTAACCCTTCAAGGTGCCTGCCTATCTCACTGGAAGATTCCTGAGAGGTTCCACTTGGGAGGGCATTTGAAGCCATGGAGTCATGGAGATGGGACATATGGCCCATGAGGCACGGATCCCTGGGCATGGGCACAGGTTATACAGGCCGCTACAGTGTGTGAGTGTGTCTAAGTGTTTGTGTATATTCTTTACTTAAACTTCTTAGATAGATCACAAATTTATATTTTACCCAGACAATGCATCAATTTGTTATTTTCTGAAAATACACTTTTTGACTGTGAAACCTAGCTCTCATTTTTGGAAAATAAACCTGTGCCAGATGTACCAATGTTCTGGCCAAAAAGCAGATACAAATTGTGAACAGTTTTTTTGTGGCTAGAAATCTGTTTTTTGTCCGACCTCTGTACTCGTAGCTTGGTTTGCAAAATATGGATTCGGATTAAGTTAGAATCCAACCTAATTAATATTCATTAGACAGATCAAAAATTCCAACTCAATCTGATTCGTAAATATTAGCGGAATGGTGGTCTGCATGAGTCAGCAGACCACCATATCAATTTGTTTTTAAAAAGACAATATTTTTTTAAGCCGCCTATATTCCTTAAAGGTAATGGAGCTGCTTTTTAAAATTATTTTCCAAATTTCACTGAGGGGAAGTGGTCCAGAGGGAACCTCATCCCTTTTGAATTACCACCCCACCTTGGGGGTTGGTAACTTTTCAATGATTTGCGACCCCTAAACACGTCCTTCCAAACACCAAATCTGTATACAGTTGGAAGCCTATTTTAGAAGTCGTTAGAAATGTAACAAATGTCAACCACAGAACACTTAAATGGCCTTCCATCGTGAACAATAGAGAGACCATGACTAACATCTACAAAACAAATTCAGAACTATTAGAGAAATATCTTGAGAATGGCCTCCCACGACCCTCGACAATAGACAATCACCAAACTCTTGTTTTGGAACTTAGTCCTCTTTTAACAAAAGAATCAGCAAGCAAAATAAGGCAAGGGGTAAGGAGAAAGGATTTATCTAACCCATGGTATACAGCTAAATGCAAAGAAGCAAAAAGGATCGCACTTCATACCCTTAAAAATGGTAACGTACTAACGGTAAAAGAGGCAAGGATTAAATACAAAAAGGAAATAATGAACACTCAAAAAAGACTGGGAGGATACAAACTGGTACGATTTACTCCTAGCAGCTAAATAGAGGGACTCTGCTCAATTCTGGAAAATAGTTGCACATGGCAACAAGGATTTAGTCTCCCACACGGAGCACCATGTAGATCCAGACACCTGGACTCGGCACTTCACCAACCTCTACTCAGCTCCTAATCATTTCGAACAGGAGCAGCAAATGGCTCTGAGGGATAGGAATGATGGAAGCAAGGAGCAAGTATTGCACTTTAGCTTATCTGAAACAGAGTGGGCTATTGATGCTATAAAACTGGGAAAAGCCCCCAGGTCCATTAGGAACAATGGGGACCTCCTAATACAGGAAAAAGAACTGTGGGTACCCTATGTAAATTTGATGAGCAACGTTGTTGCTAGGGGCACCAATTCTCTCGAATTGGAATGGGGCAGAAATAGTCCCAATTCACAAAAAAGTTAGTAAGTGTGACCTTGGGACCTATAGGCTGATAAGCCTTATAGATGTGATGCAAAAAACCTATGCCAGTCAAATTTTGAATAGATTGAATGACTGGATCTGTGACAATAATATATTCACACCTGGCCAAGCAGGGTTTAGACCATGCACTAATACCATCGACCAGGTGTTCAGGATCATGTGTATATTATGGAAATACATAAAAATCAAAGGAGGACATGGATACATAGCATTTATTGATCTAAAGGTGGCGTTTGATTACGTCCTGAGGGAACTTCAGTGGACAACGTTAACGACGTAAGGTGTCCCAGAAGAAATTCTGACCCAGATAATTGTATTGTATTGTAATTGCATCTATACAGTGCTTACTGCCCCTGACGAGGCGTTGAAGCACTTTTTTGGCAAGTAGCACGCTACTCTGGAACCCATAAAGGATTAGTGGTGAATTAGTATTGTGAAATATGAAAGTAATTTGAGTGGTGGATATGTTAGTCTGTTATTTGGAGTGAGAAGGATAGTGGAGGGATAGAAGAGGGAAAAAGGTTTGCATTTTTATAGCACTTGCTACCCCTGGTGAGGTGTTGAAGCGCTTTTTCAGTTAGTAGCACCCTACTCTGGAACCCATAAAGGATTAGTGTTGAATTAGTATAATGAAAGATGAAAGTAATTTGAGTGGTGGATCTTTTAGTCAGTTATTTGGATTGAGAAGGATAGTGGAGGGATAGAAGAAGAAAAAGGTTTGCATTTATATAGCGCTTCCTACCCCATATGAGGTGTTGAAGCACTTTTTTGGTGAGTAGCACGCTACTCCGGAACCCATAAAGGATTACTGGTGAATTAGTATAGTGAAAGATTAAAGTAATTTGAGTGGTGGCTACACCAAAATAACTTTGCCAGAATACGCTGGGACGAACAAGGTTACCATGCAAGCAAGTTACCAATAAGAAGAGGGGTCAGACAGGGCTGCGTGATGGCACCAACTCTGTTCTTCCTATATACTAATGATGTTATTGACCATCTACAACAATGCAGCCATGATTCCCCGAAGCTCTGCGATCCCAGCATTGCTTTATGCTGATGATACCATCCTGATTTCGCAAACACTAAGGGGACTTCAAAACCTACTCAATAGTTTTTACACCTACTGCACAAAAAAGGGACTAGAAATAAATATAAAGAAAACAAAATATATGACAATAAAACCAAACAGGTCCTTCAAGAAAAATATTATAGTGGGGGACAGAAATTGGAACACGTAGCCAAGTATTTGGGTATAACATTAGACTCCAGACTATCATGGGAACCCCAGATAAGGCACACGAAGATGGGACTTATGCAAAGTGTGAGACCAATAATGTACAAATACAAGAAGTCCACTATTAAGGCAGTAACACCTGACCTGGAGATCTATAGATACAAGGCCCAGGCAGCAGCATTCTAAGGAGCTGAATTATGGGACATAGACAAAGTAAAACCACTTGCCACAATGGAAAATAAGTTTATGAAAAGGCACTTAGGCCTCCCAGCGGCCTCCCAGCGGGGTCACCACTAATACCAATGTAGTTTGATCTAAACATTACACAAATAGAACATATTGCAATATTAAGACACATTCTCTATTGGATCAGAGTATGGACGACGGGGGAGCTGTCCCACTATAGGGAATCCACACACAATCACCTCAGACTAGGCTGAGGGTGGGAACTAGAGGCACAGGGCCAAGGGGCTAGCCAGCCTCCAATCTAACATGTAAACACAAAATGGGCTGCCCCTAGTGTAGGTTCCTACAGTATCCTACAGAGTTGTACCGAGATGCAAAATCTGATGAGGCATCTCATAAAAAGTTACGGACTGGCCTCACACACCGCCCGGTGTCATGCTTCATCATAGGCTGTCCTCGCCCTCTAAAAACAACGTTTGATAGAGGGTGGGCATACACCTGGAGACAGGGATGCACTTCTAAAACTAAGTGATGGCCGTGTGAAAGTGAAATGTGATCTAAAAACCATAACAACTGTCGCTAAACTATGTTTATTCAGGGAACAAATGTATGGTATTAAAATAAGTGAACGGTGATTTGGGACGTTATTCTCCTTTCACCGTCTTTAAGTGTGGTCAACATGTTTCTGCGTTAGTGTCCCCGTAGGGTACGTCACATTCGTCAGGACCAAAGAGGTTTCTAACTGTGGGCGCTTCCTTTTCGCATCTAATGCAAGAAGGTGCTCCCAAACTGGGGATGGGGGCTAAAAGATCAAGCTACCCGTCTGGTGTAGTACCACTGTAGGTGATCCTGTAGGATAAAGAGAAACAAAAAAGAAAAAAGAAGAACATACAAACCAAACGTGTAAGTATATATTTATAAATGGCAAATTTTGTCATCCAGACCAAGTCACACCTATAGCGCGCGTGGTGTGGTCTTTATGAGACACGTGGCAACTGTACGTGTCATCATATAACCAAAAGCATAGTGGCATTCCATATCTTACCCTAAAATACTATCCCCTATACTCCATGGGAGAGCAAGGGTAGGAGGGCCTACTTGTGACTTTCTGTAAAAGAGATATATAAATTGGGAGACAGTAAGCAGCTATTCATGCATCCACAGAATATTAACACAAAAGACTAGCATGCACTGCAATGCAATGAACAAGTTGTGTGCCCAGTATCAGTGATTAGCACACAGCCTTTCAGCGAAGAGCTGACATCAAGCTTTCGCTCTTACCACCATACATGACACTCATTCTCTTACTGTCTGAATTCAGCGCTCCCAGCCGATGTCCCTACAGGCGTCCTCTCGATCTCCCCGTCGGTGAGAAATGATGATCAACCGGGGGTTTAAATACTCCAGTTAATTGATTGATTGTTTAGAAAAACCGCCTGATTGAAAACGCATGGAGCGCTTCCTGTTTCCCCATCCGGGCGGGCCTGAGCGCCTGGTGCGGGGCGTATACGGATATGTGTGCTCCTATTGGGTGAGGAAGGGGTAACCTCTGCCCAATCGATAGCAAATCCCAGGTGCGCACGCGCTGTTAGCTAAAAATCACATTCGGACTATACGGCAAAAAAACCCGTGATTAGAAACGTGGATGCGCATGCGCAGGGGTTAAGTGTTCCTGCTATCCATCTGCGCCTTCTGCCTCTATGTAATAGCATCCTACCTATTTACAAAGAACTCGTTGCAACCCAAAACGCTACGGATAATATCCAGGCTGTGTGAAAAACTCTAAGGCAGAGAGCCGTAGTCCCTAAGGGAATGGGACGTGCATGAGCAGGCGCAGGGGATCAGTGTTCCTACTCTGCGCATGCGTGTTTGGGCAAACCTCACAATAGCGCAAAAATGCTTATGGCAATATAAAGCCTATTTGCCAACCTTGTCACCATCTCGGCCCTCCTATTCCACTTGCTACGAACAAGGTTACCATGCAAGCAAGTTACCAATAAGAAGAGAGGTCAGACAGGGCTGCGTGATGGCACCAACTCTGTTCTTCCTATATACTAATGATGTTATTGACCATCTACAACAATGCAGCCATGATTCCCCGAAGCTCTGCGATCCCAGCATTGCTTTATGCTGATGATACCATCCTGATTTCGCAAACACTAAGGGGACTTCAAGACCTACTCAATAGTTTTTACACCTACTGCACAAAAAAGGGACTAGAAATAAATATAAAGAAAACGAAATATATGACAATAAAACCAAACAGGTCCTTCAAGAAAAATATTATAGTGGGGGACAGAAATTGGAACACGTAGCCAAGTATTTGGGTATAACATTAGACTCCAGACTATCATGGGAACCCCAGATAAGGCACACGAAGATGGGACTTATGCAAAGTGTGAGACCAATAATGTACAAATACAAGAAGTCCACTATTAAGGCAGTAACACCTGACCTGGAGATCTATAGATACAAGGCCCAGGCAGCAGCATTCCAAGGAGCTGAATTATGGGGCATAGACAAAGTAAAACCACTTGCCACAATGGAAAATAAGTTTATGAAAAGGCACTTAGGCCTCCCAGCGGCCTCCCAGCGGGGTCACCACTAATACCAATGTAGTTTGATCTAAACATTACACAAATAGAACATATTGCAATATTAAGACACATTCTCTATTGGATCAGAGTATGGACGACGGGGGAGCTGTCCCACTATAGGGAATGCCTTAAGGAAATCTTGGAGTTAGATAAAAATCATACCTTCCCTTGGTTACAACATGTAAAAATGTGGCTTGATAAACTTGGCTTACTAGCATATTGGAATGAACTGCAAACCTTACAAACGAGTATGAAAAAACAGTTTAAGCTAGAATATTGGGAGTATGTTACAAACAATCATCACTGCCCAATCGATAGCAAATCCCAGGTGCGCACGCGCTGTTAGCTAAAAATCACATTCGGACTATACGGCAAAAAACCCTGTGATTAGAAACGTGGATGCGCATGCGCAGGGGTTAAGTGTTCCTGCTATCCATCTGCGCCTTCTGCCTCTATGTAATAGCATCCTACCTATTTACAAGGAACTCGTTGCAACCCAAAACGCTACGGATAATATCCAGGCTGTGTGAAAAACTCTAAGGCAGAGAGCCGTAGTCCCTAAGGGAATGGGACGTGCATGAGCAGGCGCAGGGGATCAGTGTTCCTACTCTGCGTATGCGTGTTTGGGCAAACCTCACAATAGCGCAAAAATGCTTATGGCAATATAAAGCCTATTTGCCAACCTTGTCACCATCTCGGCCCTCCTATTCCACTTGCTACGAACAAGGTTACCATGCAAGCAAGTTACCAATAAGAAGAGGGGTCAGACAGGGCTGCGTGATGGCACCAACTCTGTTCTTCCTATATACTAATGATGTTATTGACCATCTACAACAATGCAGCCATGATTCCCCGAAGCTCTGCGATCCCAGCATTGCTTTATGCTGATGATACCATCCTGATTTCGCAAACACTAAGGGGACTTCAAGACCTACTCAATAGTTTTTACACCTACTGCACAAAAAAGGGACTAGAAATAAATATAAAGAAAACGAAATATATGACAATAAAACCAAACAGGTCCTTCAAGAAAAATATTATAGTGGGGGGACAGAAATTGGAACACGTAGCCAAGTATTTGGGTATAACATTAGACTCCAGACTATCATGGGAACCCCAGATAAGGCACACGAAGATGGGACTTATGCAAAGTGTGAGACCAATAATGTACAAATACAAGAAGTCCACTATTAAGGCAGTAACACCTGACCTGGAGATCTATAGATACAAGGCCCAGGCAGCAGCATTCTAAGGAGCTGAATTATGGGGCATAGACAAAGTAAAACCACTTGCCACAATGGAAAATAAGTTTATGAAAAGGCACTTAGGCCTCCCAGCGGCCTCCCAGTGGGGTCACCACTAATACCAATGTAGTTTGATCTAAACATTACACAAATAGAACATATTGCAATATTAAGACACATTCTCTATTGGATCAGAGTATGGACGACGGGGGAGCTGTCCCACTATAGGGAATGCCTTAAGGAAATCTTGGAGTTAGATAAAAATCATACCTTCCCTTGGTTACAACATGTAAAAATGTGGCTTGATAAACTTGGCTTACTAGCATATTGGAATGAACTGCAAACCTTACAAACGAGTATGAAAAAACAGTTTAAGCTAGAATATTGGGAGTATGTTACAAACAATCATCACTGTAACCCAAACCTAGGCGTCTTACATCCCATTTTCTCACCATCAAACCTGTTCCTGCTTTTGAAGACTTTTTAGACATAATTCAACCAAATTTGGCGAAGAAATTGTATTTTAAATTTCGCAATGAAATTCTGCAAATTAAAAAATACATGTCTAAAAGGAAAATGAACAATGTGTTTGGGGATGAAATTTGCACTTTATGCACTTTAGGCCAGGTAGAAAATACTGCACACATCTTGTTCTTTTGCACTGCTTACAAAAAGAATAGGAAAAAATGGATATGCACACTTTGTAAGATCCTGGGCTTCAGGAGATATGAGGAAGGTGCTAAAACTGATACTTCGCCCTGTATAGTTTTTGCTCTCAGCAGGTATTTACTTGCAGTTGGATTTGTACAGAAGAAGAGAGCAAAATTCTGAAAGATTTAAAATTACTAAGATGAATTATTTATAGTTTTTTCCCTCAGTAGGTACTACAGTCTGACTAACATGTAAGAAGATAGGATTGTATTTTTAATAGTGTTTTAAATTGTTAGGGCGGATTGTCTTTATTTCTAGTGATTGCATTTTCTCAAGTATATCAAAGAGATTGCCAACCAAATTTCCTATCCTTCAAGGTATTCAATGCCAAATAATTATTCTTCTAGAATGTACTCTACATCAACTACTAAGAGAGGAATGGGATTCTCAGACATGTAAGCTCAAATTTTTATATCGCCAGAAACAGAGCTATAAAATTGAGGAAGTCTTTTAACAGGGATACGTTTTCTCTCTCATCTTTGGAATTATTAAGAGTTTTAAAAAGATTGTATAACAATAATGAAAATAATTGTTTACGTAAGTTTATATTGTAACTCTTATGGCCTACGGCCAAAACCAAGTTATCAAAGAGGGAGAAAGTATTGAACGCATCTACTCCACTGGTAGGAGCACATGACAGGCCCTGTATTTAGGTTTTTGTTTGCCTTTTCATTTATTCGTGAACCTCAGACTAATTGGATGTTGCCTATATCTGATGCTTTGCTTATAGGTTCATTGTGTAGCCCTATCACCTTCGCCAGTTTAAATGAATGCGCATTTCTCAAGATTCTCTACAACACTATCTGTCCTTTCCCCTGGTTAATGTATACCTTGTTGCACTTTGATCGCCTGCTATTAAGCTCTTTATAGTTACAAGTAGTCTTGTTTTTATGTATTTATTCGCAGATCAACTACTGTTATTTTTTATTTACTTGTAAATATGCAGCTTTCATTCCCTAAACTGTATTTTCAGGTGATTATTTTTCTCAATTTTAAAATTTTATATACTGGTTTTATCTTGTGCTTTTATGGCCATTTGGCCGAAATAAAGCTTGAATTGATTGATTGATTGGAAAAAAAACCTCATTTTTTACCAAATATGAACCTGTCATTTTAAGTTGATGCAGTCATTTTGTCACACATTTAGGGCTACTTCACTTTCTATGCTGAAGTAACAACTTCCATTTTCCTCATTTGTGGAATGAGGGAAAACGTTTTACAGTGAAAAGTGTAAATAAATCTTCGTGCAAGTACCCTGATGTTGGTTAATACAAACACATTCCATATTTAAATCTAACAAAATAGGAGGAAAATATTTTAAAGGGTGTTTACTTGTTTTGCTGTGAAAATGAATCTGCAAAGTATTATTTCGATGCATTATCTTTCTGCAAAAGGTGTGTGAAGCTTTAAAGTTTTTTCAGTAAGACCTAGGAAGCTAACCAACTTTAGTGATGCATTCCTTTTGAACAGTGACACTAATTTTCCTACAGAAAGTAAATAAGCAACTCAAAATGTCCTTGTAAATAAGAAACAATATGAATTTCCCTTCTTACTAACAGATCATAACATCAAAATAAGCTGACTTCCCAATTTTGTTTCCACTTCTTCTTACAGACTAGCTACTGTTCAAGGTTCATTTTTCACTTCAGTTGTTTTTTGCAATCGTTGAGGATCTTGCTAATTTGTGTACTTTTTAAGGCTGATTACTGTTTTATTGAGCTCATGTCATAATAGAATCTTTTGTATTAGATCACAGAGTATTCTGTAGTTATACATTTTGCAGTTTCGTTGAAAAAGAGTCCCTTCACAGCATCACATATATGAACAAAGCAAAACTAGATAGCTATTGTGTTATGAGCACTGTGACAGTGCTAACTTTGTTAGTCTGTTTTCATTCCATGCTTGCTGTTAGCATTTGTTTATCTTTAATAGAAAGTGTATAGACCACACACAAAAATGCTGATATCATCATGGCTGACAACTCTGTAGGCTGACATGCTTTTATTTATATTAATGGGTGCAGCCATTACAATATGAACCCTTGCAGTGTAAACTTATTGTTTACAAAGATGGGTGTTTAACGTCAACATGTGGATCGAGCTGACACACTTTACGCAGTTAGTTAATTCGAACAGTAGGCTTAGTGTCTCCAAACCCTTATTTATTTTGTAAATATAAGATATTTTTTATAAGATAAAATCAATGGTCAACTGGTATAAACTCCCAGATTTTTAATCGTTGATTAGGAGAGGCCTTGTGCCAGAATTATCACCAGAGGTCATGCCAAATTGCCGAGCCCCCTTCTCTCAGTACGAGAGTTGTTTTAAAACAAAGAATAGCATTCAGAATAGATTCCAGACTGTCCTTGCCTTTTGTCCTGTCTGCTAATTTGGGAGGTTAAATGACAACTAAAAGGAAGATAACTACACAAGTGTAGAATCCACCCGCAGTGTATGCAAAGAAACCCGGGCAGCACCTCTTTCTAGACAGTGAATACTAAATGATACTCATAGAAGTGAAACAAAGATAAGGGTTCTTGTGCCAGCACTATGCTCTAACAAATGAAATAGAGGCAAAAGGCCTCACAAGTGGTTTGGTGCTGGAATGCAGGCCTCCTGTTGCTTTTTAAGTTCATATGTTGATAGCATACATATTGTTTCAAATTTGTTACGATGAACAGTCACTTAAATGTGCATATACACATTTTAACACCACATGCTCCTTAGAGATGTTGCTTTCATTATTGCAGATAAAACTTGCAAAACACTATCTAGTACAACAGATTCTAAATGTTTTTCCAATAAAAATGAACTGAAATGAGTCAAGATTGTGCAAAGCAATTGTGGTTATGAATATTTCATAGAAAGGAATGTGTGTTTGCAGATGCCTGATTCCCTATGCATTTGTCCCTGCTAATATCTACCATACACTCCATATGTATATATATGTAGAGAAGGAGCAAGAGCGAAAGAGACAAAGTCAGAATGCATGGGCCTATATTTCCATCAAGGGGGCTGTTGTCATTATAAACCATGAGGCCAAAGGCTAAAGGGTTCATAAATGTCACCTGAAGCCAAATAAGCCAATGTAGGGTTATATTATAAACGTTATTTGCTATGCGTTTTTCTATATATATCACATGATTCATTAATTGATTATAGTATCTGTAAGATTTGGAGCATTTGTGCACCACCCATTCAATATTCATGTTTACAGGGCACTGCAGATATGTCTATCAGTGTTTTGAAAAATATGTGTTTTTGGTGGGAGTATGTGTTACAATTCAATAATATTTAACAGTATAATATTTAAAATGTGCTTTATGCAACAATGTGTCACCAATCAATTTGTGAAATTGTAAATGCAAAGAGCATTGTCAGTAAATGTAAAATATATTCTGAAATGTGCTTTTCCTTCATAGTACACTGACACTAAAGAGTAGCTTTAACAAGACATAAATAAATAAAGAAAAAAAGTGCAACATGAGACAATTTAACTTTTTTCTGCGAGATTTCTGCATTTAAAATGTTTATTTTCATATAGTGGGGAGGATCCATTGGTAGATACTTACATTAAGGATGGGCCTCTGATTTTGATCTTTGTGGCTGATTAATGCTCTGATACCAGCCCTTGCCATTCATTTAACATTTTCATTTGTTAATAGGAAGCTAAATATCCTGTAACCTGCAAATGAATTGAGCATTGTGAAATATGGGATAACAATTTAGTTAAGACCTCTTCTCCGTGAAATAGGAGCTTTGAGACCACTGCCATACATTCAATAAAAAAAAAAACATTACATAGTTTTTTAGCGAATTTCACAATTTTTTTAATATAGATTGTACTACAATTTACTAATATACATTTTCACAAGTTTATAAATACATTTTATTCACACATTCATTCTTATTATATATTTTGAAACTAAAAATGTAAAAAATTAAGGTAAGGTAAGTTATGTAGTCTTTCTATAAATGCAATGGAGGAAGTCTCTTTCTATTTTTTTAATTCATTTTATGGATCTGTGTATCTGTCGCTATATTGCACACATTCAATAGCAAAACAGAAACATATGTAATACTTACATATGCTACTGCACTTTTTATAAGTTTATAACTGCCTGTGTATGGGCGCATGAGTGGCTGTGTGAGTGATTGTGTGGGTGTGTGACTGGATATATGGGTATGTGAGTGGCTGTGTAGGTGTGTAAGTGGGTGTGTGAGTGTGTGAGTGGCTGTGTGAGTGGCTGTGTGGGTCTGTGAGTGGGTGTGTGAGTGGTTTCTTGGGTCTGTAAGTGGTTTCTTGGGTCTGTGAGTGACTGAATGTGTGTGTGAGTGGGTGTGTGAGTTGTTCTGTGGGTATATTAGTGGTTGTGTGAGAGTGTGTATGACTGGCTGTGTGGGTCTATGAGTGGGTGTGTGAATGGTTTTGTGGTGTATGAGTAGCTGTATTATGGATCTGTGTATCTGTCATTATATTGCACACATTCAATAGAAAAACAGCAACATATTTAATGCTAACATATGCTATTGCACTTTTTATACATTTATAACTGCCTGTGTGTGGGTGTATGAGTGTCTGTGTGAGTGATTGTGTGGGTGTGTGAGTGGGAGTGGCTGTATAGGTGTGTGAGCAGTTTTGTGGGTCTGTGAGTGGGTGTGTGAGTGGCTGTATTAGTGTGTGAGTGGATCGTGAGTGGTTGTGGAGGCGTGTAACTGCATCCAGATGGACTGAAAATCACTGTCAATACCACCTGATTTCTGCATACCTCAAGAAATATCAGGACTGCATTGATTCCACATTCCAAAGAGAATCTACACTCATGATGCTTTTTGAAAATCCAGCAGTGTCATCTGTGCAGTCACTGAGCAAACCATCTTGTACCGCCTGAGGAAGGCGGAAGCTGAAACAATGTAGTGGAAATAAATTTTTGTTCTTTGGTGAGTCACTTCTTTCTTGGATATACATATATATATATATATATATATATATATATATATATATATATATATATATATATATATGTATATATATATATATATATATATGTATATATATACAGAGAGATCTCTCTGTATGTGAACAAGGCTCGCGGGAGCCGAAACGCGTTATGGCGACTAAAGAATAAAAAATACTCTGCACTTACCCTGGGTCCGTGTCCGTATTTGGAGAAATCCGATTGAAGACGGAAGAAAGTAATATATATATATATATATATTCACTGAAAAAACCATAGGTTTTAGGGACAGTTATAGTTACTTGGACATTGCACTCGTACAAAACCCGTGAAATTCCCCGTTATAGTTAGTTCAGCTAACTATAACTCGCGCCCCGCAATGCACTGCTGATGACGTCACATATTACATCACTCATGACATGGTCAGTGACATCACTGATGACATCACTGATGACATCTCAAATGACATCACTGATGACATCATCCAGTGACTGTGTGTTTCTGTAAAGTTTAAATATTTTTAAAATATATAGGAAAAGACGTATTGAAGAATGAGTGGGTGTGTAAGTGTCTGTATGGATGATTTAGTAGGTGCGTGACTGACTCTATAAGTGAGTGATTTAACGTATCTTACTGAATGCATGGGTTAGTGACTAAACTGGGTGTATGTCTGTATCCGTCTGTCTGTTGCTGTGTAAGTGGCTGCATGTGTTTGTGAATAGCTAAATGAGTGTCTATATGAGTTATTGAATGCTTGTCTGAGTATCTGTATGGGTGCCTGAGTGTTTGTGTGGGAGGGGTGTGTGCAACTCTGTGCATAGATGTGTGAGTGGGTGATTCACTGGGTGGATGGTTTCAAGAGTGCATCTGTGATAGACTGTATGGGTGGGTAAGTGTGTGTAAGAGTGTGTTAGTGAGTGAATGTATGTCCCAGTGGTACATGTGTGAGTAACTACATATGTGAAAGGCAGTATATATGTGTGTTGGAGTATATAAATAGCTATAAGCAAGAGTGAGTGATTGTGATAGTGGCTGTATGGATGATTGTGTGCTTGTATCAGTGATTGTATAAGAGCGTAACAATGTGCTACTATTTGTATGAGTAAGTGAGCTGGTGTGTGTATAACTGTATAGGTGAGTAAATGGCAGTGTGTTTAATTATTTGCATGACTGACTAGGTGTGTGAGTATCTCTATGGATGAGTGGCGTTGTTTGAGTGTCTATATAGGAGTAAGAGTGCATATGATAGTCCTTTACTAGGTGACCGTAAGTATGTGTGACTGTACGGGTGAGTGAGTGGATGTGTGTGTGTAGACCTAAGAATCAGTGAGTGGGTATGTAGTTATTGGTGTTGGAGTGTCTATGGTTTTGCGAATGGCAGTCTGTAATTTAGAGTGGGTGTATCAAAGGTTATATTAGGGTGTGAGGAGGTGCATCAGATTATCACGTGGATGATGTCATCAGTGATGTCATTTGAGATGTCATCAGTGATGTCATCAGTGATGTCACTGACCATGTCATGAGTGATGTAATATGTGACGTCATCAGCAGTGCATTGCGGGGCGCGAGTTATAGTTAGCTGAACTAACTATAACGGGGAATTTCACGGGTTTTGTACGAGTGCAATGTCCAAGTAACTATAACTGTCCCTAAAACCTATGGTTTTTTCAGTGAATTTCAAAGGTTTTTTAAATGCTAATTTGTAACTATAACGTGTCTGAAACCTATGGTTTTTTCAGTGAATTTCAAAGGTTTTTTAAATGCTAATTTGTAACTATAACGTGTCTGAAACCTATGGTTTTTTCAGTGAATTTCAAAGGTTTTTTAAATGCTAATTTCTAACTATAACGTGCCTGAAACCTACGTTTTTTTTAGTGAATTTCAAAGGTTTTGTAAAAGACAATTTTTAAATGTATTAATTGTTATATTAATTTTTTTCATACTGATTTAGTACATTTTTAGAAACAATTTTTTTTTACATATTTTATTTTTTAAATTACATTGTAATTACATTATACATTACATTACAAAAAATACTTTCTCTTAATGAATTACTTTAGTTTGAATACTTTGCAGATAGGCAATAGACTTTTAAGTACAGTAGTTACAGTTGTTGCAATGGGCAACACATTTTCAAACACAATGCAACATTCAGCTCAATGTGAATTTCTAGTTAAATGCAATTAGTTACTTTATGGATTACTTTTCTAACCACAGGACTGGATCCTAGATTCAGTCCTGGTACATCTCCTGTAAACAGTTGAGTAAAAGCGTTTTGGTTACAGTCGTGATTTTTAAGGAATATTATTGTATTTTAAAAGTTGACACTTGGAAACTTTTTCTCATAGAATCACCAATGTTATCCTATGGAAGGAAATTCACTTAGCAGGTAAAAACTGTTATCGTTACTTTTTCTTACTCAGTGTTGGATCCTGGATCCAGCACTGGTGCATCTCCTGTAAACAGTTGAATGAATGCGTTTAAGTCATACAGGCGATTTTTAAGGAATATTTGTAGTTTGTGAAAATCGACACTTTGAAAGTTTTCTGCTGAAAACCAGACAATGGATTCCTATGGAAGAAAATATAAGTTACTGGTAAGTACGGTTAAAATTACTTTTCAGGACCAGTACTGGGCTGAAAGATGCAGCACTGAGGTCTCTCCTGATAACAGGTGAGTAAATCAGAATTCGGATTTCGGCTGATTTTAGAGGAATATTTGTATGTTTCAAAAATCAACACTTAGAAGAATTTCCAAGTGAAACCAGTCAATGTTAGCCTATGAAGGAAATTCAAGTTACCGGTAAGTACGGTTAAAATTACTTTTCAGGATCAGTACTGGGCTGAAAGATGCAGCACTGAGGTCTCTCCTGATAACAGGTGAGTAAATCGGAATTCGTATTTCGGCTGATTTTAGAGGAATATTTTAAAGTTCCAAAACTCCACACTTAGAAGAATTTCCAAGTGAAACCAGTCAATGTTAGCCTATGAAGGAAATTCAAGTTACCGGTAAGTACGGTTAAAATTACTTTTCAGGATCAGTACTGGGCTGAAAGATGCAGCACTGAGGTCTCTCCTGATAACAGGTGAGTAAATCGGAATTCCTATTTCGGCTGACTTTAGAGGAATATTTGCACAATGGTGAAGGGAGGGGGCGGGGCCTGAGGTGACATCTTTGCAAACGCGCCCCGTGGCGCGTTTTAAGTTGGGGGATTAAGTCCCCTTGAATCCTGAGGGTCCCTAGGGGCCAACTAGACCACCAGGAACCTCCAATATGCGCCAGGGGGCTGCGTTGCAGAGACGTGTAGAGAGGCCACACCCCTTTTTACAACTCTCTGCAACGCAGCTCTGTGGCGCATTCTGGATGTACCTGTTGGGCTAGTTGGCCCCAGGGACCCTCAGGATTGAAGGGATTTAATTCCCCATCTTAAAACGCGCCACGGGGCCTGTTTGCACACATGTCACCTGAAGCCCCGCCCTCCCTTCACCACTGTGCAAACGCGCCCCGTGGCGCGTTTTAAGTTGGGGGATTAAGTCCCCTTGAATCCTGAGG
The DNA here is from genome assembly GCA_963921515.1 of Calotriton arnoldi. Lineage (NCBI taxonomy): Eukaryota > Metazoa > Chordata > Amphibia > Caudata > Salamandridae > Calotriton > Calotriton arnoldi. The sequence continues at coordinate 158,336 of CAWUFW010000601.1, forward strand.
GTCCCCGGAGTCCAACTAGCCCACCATATACCTCCAAAAAGCGCCACAGAGCTGCGTTGCAGAGAGGTGTAGAAAGGGGCGTCGCCTCTGTACACCTCTCTGCAAGGCAGCCCCCTGGCGCATACTGGAGGTACCTGGTGGGCTAGTTGGCCCCCAGGGACCCCCAGTATTCAAGGGGATCGTTCCCCTCTGCAAACGCGCCAGGGGCGCGTTTGCAGAGTGGTGAAGGAAGGGGCGGGGCCTGCGGGCCCGATCGTTTTTTTTTTTTTCTCCCTGAAGGGGGCTGTGTGGCCCCTTTCCTTTTTTTTTTTTGGGCCCTGGGGACCCCATCCCCCAGGGCCTTACACCTTTTTTTAAATTACCTTTAAAAAAAAACGGGAAGGGGGCCGCGTGGCCCCCTTCCCTGGGCCTGTATTGGCCCCGGGGACCCCATCCCCGGGGCATGGCCTCTATATTTATTTTTTTGAGGGGGCAGCGTGGCCCCCTCCTCTGGGCATTTTAAGGCCCCGGGGACCCCATCTCCCGGGGCCGGCCTTTCCATTTTTTTTTTTTTTTTAATTTTCCTCTTTTTTGGGGAGGGGGCCGTGTGGCCCCCTCCCGGGCCACTACTTGCCCCGGGGACCCCATCCCCCGGGGCTGGCCCTCTCCGTTGGGGACTGTGGGGGGTCCCCAATCCCCCACAGTCCCGCCGGCTCCCCACGTCCCTTGGGAGCCGGCATTGCTGTTCCACATGGGGAGCAGCTGACATGCTGCTCCCCATGTGGAAAAGCAATCGCTTTGGATATTGGAAGAGAGGCAGGTTTCCCTGCTCTCTCTTCCAATATCCAAAGCAGCTTGCTATGGCAGGACGGGAGCCGCGAGGCTCCCGTCCTGCCATAGCAAACTACAGTGTCCCGGGGTAGGCACCCCGGGACACTGCAGGAGCCGGCCCTGGGGGTGGCGGTCCCCAGGGCCATCAAGGGCTCCAGGAGGGGGCCGCGCGGCCCCCTCCCATTCAGTACACAGCCCGGGGAGGTGGTGGTCCCCGGGGCTCTGGGGTCCGTAACGGACCCCCATATTAAAATGTTTAGTGCCCCGGGAGGTGGTGGTCCCCGGGCGTGTGGGGGGCTGGAGCCCCCCACACAGGTTTAATAATTATAAAAAAAAGCCCCGGGGAGGTGGTGGTCCCCGGGGCTGCGGGAGGGCTCAGAGCCCTCCCGCACCATTTCTCAAAAAGCCCCGGGGGTGGCGGTCCCCGGGGCTTGGGGGCCCTTTGAGGCCCCCACACATTAAATTATCCCCCCACCATGCCCCCGGGACTTGGGCCACCCGGGGCCAGTGCTAACATCGAGCGCGGAGACCGCGCTTCGATTCTTCGGCAGGATTCGCACACCCTGAGCGCATCCTGCCAATTTTTTAAAAAAATTATTTTTTTTTGCCCAGGGGGTCCTTGTGGGACCCCTGAGCAAACCTAGGGGGTCAGGGTGTTTCTACCCTGCCCCCTTTGTGCGCTTTGCGCACTTGTTTCTGTCCCTCGGTTCTACCGAGGGACAAAATGGCTGCCAACATTTCCTGAATCGGAATGTTGACAGCCAGCTGACAACCAATTAACATGCAGCTCGTGATCGGGAGGGTACGCGGACCCTACTCGTCCCTAGATATCACTAACTTTTTACTTTTCATTTTCTCAGCAACTACTGAACGGATTTACACCATTTAACAAAAGGGTTCTTTCTGAACCAAGAACTACCTCTTTGCCAAATTTGGTGTAATTCCGTTCAGCAGTTCGGGCTGTAGCAGTGTCTAAAGTTTCCTATGGGAAAATGCATGGGGAAAACGCGTTTTGGGACCCCCCTTTTTCTCGGCCCCCGCTTGACGTATCACCCCGAGACTTTCAGGGTAGGAGCGGACCGGAGCGCCCCACGAAGTTTGAAAATTTCGCGAAGATACGTCAACCGGCAAGAGAGTTATTTCAAATAGAATGTCGCGGATTTCCTATGGATAATAGGTTGTAACTATAACTATCTACTGGCGACCGCCAGTAGATAATATATATATATATATATATATATATATATATATATATCCACACAAGACAGTCAAAATACGTGCGCTCTCAGGATCAAGAATCCACTATCCAAGTTAGCTTGCAAACAGGTTTATTCCACCACAACGCGTTTCAACTGCATCCGCAGCCTTGATCACGTGTACTACGTGCACAAAAGTAAAACGTCCTTTAACACCAGACGTGAAATCAGCAACATAAACAAAGGACATCGTATTTTGTCTTTGGCAGCCATGTTAGAGTGGTAAAATGCAAGCCACAGTAGTAATGATACATCAAATAACACAAATACATGAATACATGGGAAGGTCCACACTATCTCATGGTAAAGTTGATGTATAGCAAATACATAATAAAATAAGTGCATGGATAAAGATGCCAGTTCTTTACCTACTACCCAAGGTACATAAAGACCCAGTCACACCACCTGGTCGCCCCATTGTCTCTAAATATGTTGATCACTTCCTCAGGGACTTCGTCATCAGGCTTCCTAGTTACATCAGGGATACTAAGGATTTTCTGGGTAGACTGGAAAGCATCAAATGGGAGAGCGATTTCCTTCTGATAACATTAGATGTACACTCACTCTATATCATCATTGACCACCAGCAAGGACTAGCTGCCTGTTCTTACTTTCTGAAAAATAGGCACATCAAGTACTGGGAGCATAGTCGCATGATCTCTGAAATGACAGAATACTGTCTAACTTAACAATATTTTTCTGTTTGATAGTATTCTGTATAGACAAATCACAGGAACATCGATGGGATCTTGCTTTGCTCCCAGTTTCGCCAACCTTTTCATGGGCCTCTGGGAAGAGGAGATCTTCTCAGGCAACATTGTCATCAATAACCTGAGCAAGGTAGAACTGTGGCTCAGGTATATTGATGACCTGTTTATTATATGGAAGGGCACACATACTGAAGCTAATGAGTTTATAGAAGAACTCAACAGGAATGATCGTAATATACAGCTCACAGGTAACATTAGCGACAGCAGTGTGGAATACCTTGATGTCAGAGTGGAGATCAGACAGAACAGTATACATACTTCCTTATTCCGCAAAAGCACAGCGGGCAACAGTATCCTTCATGCCCTCAGCAGTCACCCTGAATCACTCAAGTGGAGTATTCCTTACGGTGAACTGCTGAGGGCAAGAAGAAACTGTAGCAGCATTGAGGCATACAGAACAGAGAGTACCAACATGATTGAAAGATTCAAGGCCAGGGGTTATCCCACATGGGTACTTAAGAAAGCCGTAAATAGAGCAGAGGGTGTAAGCAGAACTGACACACTTGCAGATAAGGCACCCATTGAGGAGGAATCATTGGAAACCAGCACCAGGGTTATTATGACCTATAACTCTGACTCAGACAACATTAGACGCATCCTAGCACGCAACTGGGAAACCCTGAAAAGCGACAATAGCATAGGTCACACCATCTCTGAGAGACCAAACATCACCTTCAGACGGGGTAGGAACATAAGAGATATGTTGGTACACAGTGACATCACCCCGAAGCAGGGTGTGGGAGTACATGATCTCAAAGGGTTCTTTCCTTGCGGACATTGTAAGGCCTGTCTGACAAGCAGTTTCCGCAAAGAATTTTCTCATGGAACCGGTAAAAAGACCATAACTCAGTTTCTGACTTGTAGCACCACATTCGTGGTTTATGTGATCGAGTGTCCCTGTAAGCTCCATTATATAGGGAGCACCACGCTGATGGTGAAAAAGAGAATCCTAGAGCACAAACGCGCCATCACTAACAGAGATCCTAAATATCCAGTGGCACGTCACTATCAGGACAAACATTTCTCGAACTCCTCACTGATGAAGTACTTTATACTTGAACAGATCCGGCTGGATCACAGAGGAGGAAACAGGGTTCTCAGACTTAGGCAGAGAGAGTCGAAATACATTGTGGACTTACAGACCAGGGCGCCATGGGGTCTGAACCAGGACGAGGAACTCGCTATACACCTTAGAAAAGAATCGATTATCTCTCTATAATTATAGATATGTTCAGTACTACCATCTACATGTCTTTTAAATGTTTTTTTCATGTTTTTTACATGTCTTCCTCATTTGTGTCACTTACGAATGTCACTTTGACTCTTCTATGTGACACTGTCATTCAGGTATCTCTGCTATGTTTCATTTGAACAATTTTTTCTTACCTCTTTACCCAAGTAACTTAGATGTCCTGCCATGTACCTTCCCCCCTTTTTTTAGAACTGTGCATGAGAAACTCTTGTGTTACGGAGTGACATGTTGCGCCGTATTTTAATTTTTGTTTTGTTTTGTTTCTTTTGCAGGAGGGAAGGAAGGGACCTATTCACTTACATGGGTCACCTAACCTTTTCTTCGAAATCACTTTTGGGATTACACCTTTTGGATACATCAGCACCAGATTGGGGATCGCAACATGGCAGAATTGCAGTATGACTGGTCTGTGTGTTTTTTTAGTCACCTTCTACAGGCTCAAGCGAACATGTACTGTGATGTGTCCAGCAGTATTACACGCACCGTGCGTCGTATTCTGGCACCGACATTCTTGGATCCAATGCAGCGCCTACCGTGTGACAAGCTACACTGAGTCACACATGCACTTTGCGTCCCGACTATTGTAGAGCACCATGCGAATTATGTCCCTTACCCTAGCCAAGCACAGCGTATGTTAATTAGCATCATGTTGCCTATAGCATAGTAACGCGCACCATGCGAACTATGTCTCTTACCTAAGTAACTTGCGCGCATAGGCTGCCGGAGGTCAAGTCTTTGTACTAATGGACTTGCATATCATAGTACGTCTGAGGAGTACGCGACCACCTATGGGATTAGGAGTTGCTAGGCATGATGGGATTTCCAGACACATTGCAACGCTCACCCATGTATCTTTTCATAGACCAGCCACACATTTTGTGTTGTATTTCGGTTCGTTAGAGTCAACACTTATGCACAAGCCGAGCGCTCCTTTATCCATGCACTTGTTTTATTATGTATTTGCTATACATCAACTTTACCATGAGATAGTGTGGACCTTCCCATGTATTCATGTATTTGTGTTATTTGATGTATCATTACTACTGTGGCTTGCATTTTACCACTCTAACATGGCTGCCAAAGACAAAATACGATGTCCTTTGTTTATGTTGCTGATTTCACGTCTGGTGTTAAAAGACGTTTTACTTTTGTGCACGTAGTACACGTGATCAAGGCTGCGGATGCAGTTGAAACGCGTTGTGGTGGAATAAACCTGGTTGCAAGCTAACCTGGATAGTGGATTCTTGATCCTGAGAGCGCACGTATTTTGACTGTCTTGTGTGGATTCTACTGCCAGTGCGCTCCGCTGGCGTGTGCGCCACCTTCCACGGGTGTCCGCTGTCCGGAAGGAGCAATGGTGGGTGATATATATATATATATTCCACTCCACAGCGGGTCCTTCTGAGATCACTCCCGTAGACAGGAGTTGCGCAGTATTGCCGGCGAACCCAAGCCGGTTGTGATAATCCAAAGTTCAAAGGTAAGTAAAGCGCACTCACAGAGGTCCAAGGTGTTATCATAGAGCCTGGTATCATACCATACATATACACTCACTACATACATATATTACCAACAATATTTTTATGTTTGATGGTAATCTGTACAGACAAGTAAGGGGCAAGTCGATGGGTACGTGCTTCGCACCGAGCTTCGCGAACCTCTTCCTAGGCATATGGGAGGAGGAACTTAGACAGGATAAAGACTTGCAGAATGACTTTGACAAAGTTGTAGCATGGATGAGGTACATAGACGACCTTCTGGTTGTATGGAGAGGAAGCGAAACCGAAGCCCTAGACTTCATCCTGAAACTCAATAACAACACATACAACATTGCCTTAACACATAACATCAGCATGGCAAAGGTAGAATTCCTTGATACAGAAATTGTTATCAGAGATAACACTATAACTACCACTTTGCACCGCAAGGAGACCGCGGGAAATAGTTTTCTTCATGCCCTCAGTGCCCACCCTGATGCCCTTAAGTGGAGCATCCCGTATGGTGAGCTGCTGAGGGCACGAAGAAATTGCAGTACGGAAGAAGCATTTACCAAAGAACAGGAAGCCATGCTCAATAGATTTAGAGAACGTGGATACCCAGAATGGGTATTGAACAAAGCTTTAAGTAAAATAAAAGCGGTAGACAGAACAGAGTCCCTAGCATATACTAGCAAGGAAGAAACCAACACACCGAGCAGGGTAATCACCACATTTAACCATCAATCGAAAGAGATCCAAAAAATCCTAGCAGATAATTGGAATATCCTTAGGACAGACACTGTCATTGGTTCTGAGTTAAGTGACAGACCAATGGTGACCTACAAACGAGGTAGAAGCCTCAGAGATATACTAGTTAAGAGTGATATCTCTGAATCCCATAAAGCCAACACACACAATCTTAAGGGATTCTATCCTTGCGGACATTGCAAGGCCTGTAAATTCAGTCATATGATCAAAGATTTTGAAGTACCAGGCGCTAAAAAGAACAAAATAGTTACACAATTTTTGACGTGTAGTACCACTCACGTTATCTATGTCCTAGAATGCCCATGTAGTTTGAGATATGTGGGAAGCACAACGCTTATGGCTAAAAAACGAATCTTAGAACATCTTAGGGCCATCACAAAGGTTGATTTGCACTACCCCATAGCACGACACTTTCAAGAAAAACATCAATCCAATAACTCTCTCCTAAAATATTTTGCCATTGAACAAGTCAATATAGGGAGAAGAGGAGGAAATCGGGAACTAGCACTCAGGAAAAAGGAATCGAAATGGATATTAGAATTAGAAACTAGATTCCCGAAAGGCCATAATCTGGACGAGGAACTAGCAACACATCTACATGAAACCTAAACGGCCCAGATGTTCATGATCGATACTACTGTCACGTACACCTCACACACAAGAATATCAGAAATGTACAATAGATATTTTTTGTGAGATGTATAGTATTTTAAACTGTTTTCTTATCTTGTGTTTTCTTTTCTTTTCATTTTAGGAGGAAAGGAAGGGAACCATTTTACACAAGTCACATCACAGGCTCCCTACCCTTTTCTTCATCAACATCGTTGTTAAGCACCCAGCACAAGATAAGAAATATTTTATAAGCACTATTTTCACTTTGGATATTATTATTTAGGAACTCTTGTTTTGGTTTTTTTCTTTTATCTAAAATTACCTGTACATAGACTAACTAAAATTGAATAATGCGACTACCATCAGACTTTGGATAAAATGTGATATACATTGGTCAATGGTGGGATCCTTTTTTAGTTGCAAATTATATATACTACGTTGATAGGTTGTTTTAACATAGGTTTAAACATAGGTTTAAAGGCACTAGTCCGAACGAATTAATCAACAAGGTTGTTTTAAAATACAGGCTTAAGGTACAATAATACCCTAAGATGATTTCACGACCTGTGGTAAACTTAGGAAACTGTTACATGAGATTTGATTACGGCACTAGACCGCTTGCACCAGTGTATTACACAATACACTAATGTTATGTATACAACGTTTTTCAATTGAATATGCAATTTGTAAATCGCATACATATAATACATAATCTGAAAAAAGTATGCTAGCACAAACACGGTAGAAATGACATATTTGGTTATATTTGTGTCTAAAACGCTTATGAGTCATATCGTTACAAAATGGCCACTATGATAACCTTACCAAACAGAGTTGATGTATGTTGAGTCCTATGTCTATGTTTACTTTAGTGATTTATGCAGGTCTCTCACAGAGCAACTTTATCGTGTGAACAAGACAATTCTGTCGAAACGTGTAGCGGTTTATTAAACTTATGATAACACCTTGGACCTCTGTGAGTGCGCTTTACTTACCTTTGAACTTTGGATATATATATATATATATATATATATATATATATATATACATACATATATATATATATACATATATATATGAAAGAATATACATATATATATAAAAATATATAACATACATATACACTCACTACATACATATATGTATTACATCTACGTAGATATATATATATATATATATATATATATATATATAAAAGGATTTCCGTATTTTGTTAGATTCGTCCAAAATAACGAGATGCGGCACACCAGAAGAAGCACAAATTTTATTGTGCACAAACCAAAGGGCAACAGTGATGTCATCAGTGATGTCACTGACCATGTCATGAGTGATGTAATATGTGACGTCATCAGCAGTGCATTGCGGGGGGGCGAGTTATAGTTAGCTGAACTAACTATAACGGGGGAATTTCACGGGTTTTGTACGAGTGCAATGTCCAACTAACTATAACTGTCCCTAAAACCTATGGTTTTTTCAGTGAATTTCTAAGGTTTTTAAATGCTAATTTCTAACTATAACTTGCCTGAACCCTATGGTTTTTTTCAGTGAATTTCAAAGTTTTTTTAAATGCTAATTTCTAACTATAACGTGCCTGAAACCTATGGTTTTTTCAGTGAATTTCAAAGGTTTTTTAAATGCTAATTCCTAACTATAACATGTCTGAAACCTATGGTTTTTTTCAGTGAATTTCAAAGGTTTTGTAAATGATAATTTTTAAATGTATTAATTGTTATATTTATTTTTTTGATACTGATTTACTACATTTTTTTAAACTATTTATTTTTAGATATTTTATTTTTTAAATTACATTGTAATTACATTATACATTACATTACAAAATATACTTTCTCAGAATGAATTACTTTAGTTTAAATACTTTGCAAATAGGCAATAGACTTTTAAGTACAGTAGTTACAGTTGTTGCAATGGGCAACACAATTTCAAACACAATGCAACATTGAGCTCAATGTGAATTTCTAGTTAAATGCAATTAGTTACTTTATGGATTACTTTTCTAACCACAGGACTGGATCCTAGATTCAGTCCTGGGACATCTTCTGTAAACAGTTGAGTAAAAGCGTTTTGGTTACAGTAGTGATTTTTAAGGAACATTATTGTATTTTAAAAGTTGACAGAAACTTTTTCACATAGAATCACCAATGTTATCCTATGGGAGGAAATTCACTTAGCAGGTAAGTAGTGTTATTGTTACTTTTTCTTACTCAGTGGTGGATCCTGGATCCAGCACTGGTGCATCTCCTGTAAGCAGTTGAAAGAATGCGTTTAAGTCATACAGGCGATTTTTAAGGAATATTTGTAGTTTGTGAAAATCGACACTTTGAAACTTTTCTGCTGAAAACCAGACAATGGATTCCTATGGAAGGAAATTCAAGTTACTGGTAAGTACGGTTAGAATTACTTTTCAGGATCTGTACTGGGCTCAAAGATGCAGCACTGAGGTCTCTCCTGATAACAGGTGAGTAAATCGGAATTCGTAGTTCGGCTGATTTTAGAGGAATATTTGCACAATGGTGAAGGAAGGGGTGGGGCCTGAGGTGACATGTCTGCAAACACGCCCTGTGGCGCGTGTTAAGTTGGAGAATTAATTCCTCCTCAATCCCGAGGGTCCCTAGGGGCCAACTAGCCCACCAGATACCTCCAGTATGCGCCAGAGAGCTGCGTTGCAGAGAGGTGTTCAGAGGCCACGCCCTTTTGCACCTCTCTGCAACGCAGCTCTGTGGCGCTTTCTGGACATACCTGGTGGGCTAGTTGGCCCCCAGGGACCCTCAGGATTGAAGGGGATTTAATTCCCCATCTTAAAACGCGCCACGGGGCCTGTTTGCACACATGTCACCTGAAGCCCCGCCCCCTCCCTTCACCACTGTGCAAACGCCCCTGTGGCGCGTTTTAAGTTGGGTTATTAAGTCCCCTTGAATCATGAGGGTCCCTGGGGTCCAACTAGGCCACCCTGTACCTCGAGTATGCGCCAGGGAGCTGCGTTGCAGAGAGGTGTTCAGAGGCCACGCCCCTTTTTACACCTCTCTGCAACGCAGCTCTGTGGCGCTTTCTGGACATACCTGGTGGGCTAGTTGGGCTAGTTGGCCCCCAGGGACCCTCAGGATTGAAGGGGATCTTAAAACACGCCACGGGGCAAATTAGCATCGAAGCGCGGGAGACCGCGCTTCGATTTTTTTTTTTATCGGCAGGATCCGCGCACCTAGCGCGTTTTTTGCCTAGGGGGTCAGGGTGTTTCTACCCTGCCCCCTTTTTGCGTTTTGCGCCCTTGTTTTTGTCTTTTCTTGTCCCTCGGTTCTACCGAGGGACAAGATGGCTGCCAACACTTCCTGGTTTGGAGTGTTGACAGCCAATTAGCATGCAGCTCGTGGTCGGGAGGGTGCGCGGATCCACCGCGGCCATAGATATCGAAACTTTTATTTGGGATTTTCTGAGCAACTACTGAACGGATTTACACCATTTTTAAAAAGGGTGCTTTCTGAACCAAGCACTACCTTTTTGCCAAATTTGGTGTAATTCCGTTCAGCAGTTTTTGCTGCAGCCTTGCATAAAGTTTCCTATGGGAAATTGATTTTTTCACTCTTATTTTTTGAATTTCTCCGCAACTACTGAACGGATTTACACCATTTAAAAAAAAGGTCGCTTTCTGAACCAAGCGCTATCTTTTTGCAAAATTTGGTGTAATTCCGTTCAGCAGTTCGGGCTGTAGCCGTGGCTAAAATTTCCTATGGGAATTAACATGGAGAAAACATGTTTTGGGACCCCCCTTTTTTCTCTGCCCCCGCTTGATGAATCACCCCGAAACTTTCAAGACAGGAGCGGACCGGAGCGCCCAACTAGTTTTGAAAATTTCGCGATGATTCGTCAAACGACGCCAAACTTATTGGGAATAGAATGTTGCGGATTTCCTATGGATAATAGGTCCTAACTATAACTATCTACTGGCGACCGCCAGTAGATAATGTATATGTATATATATTCACTGAAAAGGTTAAGGGGGCGTTGTAGTTAAGTCAAAAGTAGAAAATGCCACTTAAAACATACCCTTTTAAGCAAACAAAACCACTGAAATTCACCAATTATAGTATTTCAATTAACTTTAATTAGTGCCCGAAAGTAACTATAACTCGCATCTTCGCCATGCATAGTGTTGTTATCAATGATGTCATAAAACATGTCATAAAACTTCATGAGTGATGCAATATGTGGGGCAATTAGCAGTACATGGGGAAGGTATGAGTTATATGTACTTTAGGGCACAAGTTATTTCTTTTCACACTCTCCTGTTCCCCAAACAATACTTTGAGGCATTTTAGTTATTAACAATTGAGTTGTTAGTTTTCTGTCTTGTGCATCCAAGACAAGTTCTCTGGGATCCTACCAAAGGGGAGTATCCCAAGATCTTTCAGGAGTTCTCTTCGCTTGGGACAGCACCTCCATAGGTGTTGGAGTACTGGGCTCCATACTTTGTCCAGCATATATGTGACATGCTGAGAAAAATGTCTGCAATTATATCAGTGTGTTTTGCAACCTAATTAATTTGGGTAGCTGAGAAACAGGATCTCTATACCTGCTCCTTCTTTATGTGGTGTTTGAATTTTCTATCATGCTATTATTATGTCTTTAAAGGATAGATCAGGTGGAGGTTTTCCACTTTTGTTAACCTAAAACATTTGCTCCTCCACTCTTATAGAGATTAAGGGGCTGACTATGATAGCGGGCGGACCACCACTGACAAGCCATCGGTGGCAGTCCACCCGCTGACAGACCCTCGTTCCGACTGCCGGGTTACAATACCGACAGTCGGACCCACAGCGATCGGGGGGAAGACTGCATCCTTCAGCAGGATCAGTGAGCTCGACAGGCAGTGGTTGGATTTGTAGTCCCGAATGGTGGCAGTGCCGACCGAGGCAGGCACTGCCGTCGGTATTATGATATCCCTTTCCGACAGCCTTTTCGTGGCTGGAAGAAGGCTATGAAAAGGCTGTCAGAAACAGAATTTGATGGGCCCCAAACAAGGCCCACATCCGTCGTGGGCCACTGTAAAGTGGCCTTGGGGGCACATGTAGTGCCCCCACACACCTCCATGTACCGTGTGCCATACACCACATGGTGCATGGCATATGGCCCATGGACGTGCAGGAAGTGCTCCTTTTCATGGTGGCTTGTGCTGCTGCCCTTTTCCTGGCCCGCAGCACATGCTGCTGTGAAAAGGAGCACTTTGCGACTGCCAGCTCGGCGGTCGCATCATGCTGTGGCAGTCGGACCGCCACCTGCTTGTCGGGCGGTCTCCTGCTATCGTAACGGCCTAAGTCTGACAGTTAACTCTCTTTTGGAGAAGGGGATGTGATTGGTATAATTATAATCAATGTTTACTTAGCTCCAGGCATGACAGCTATAGAGAAAGTGTTACCAATTGAAGAAGAGATACTTTCAATTGATAGGAAGCCCTTTTCCAAGCCACAAAGACTTTTTTTTAACTCATAATGGGCTTGTTTACATTGTATAAAGCACTTTTGCGGTCACTAACTCTGTGATTTTGTAAACTGCAGGGCTTGCAACCCCCAAAAAGGCTTTGTACTTCAGGCTAAATATCATTTATACGTTTTCTTAAAGGCTCCATAAATACAATAAATGTGTGTAGATAGGGCTCCTAATTGGACTCTTTGAGGTGTCCTATTTAAAATAATTATTGCCAATGTTACTGCCAATGTTGCTGCATTCTTTAACATCACAATTAAAAATGTATTTTATCCAGGGCCATTGAAACATAAGTAAAGCTCAGCCTGTCTAAAGCTTTTTAAATGGATAGAGGAAACCTCTGGACTTTTTTGACATTTACTTTATCTGACTTTATCTGCAAGGTGAACAAAAAAATAACATCCAATCCTGCTGTAATTATAAGTTAAGAGATTAACTCATATTTTTTCAAGGTATAGGTTACATTTCATTTAGAGCCAAATTTACAACTGAAACATATCCTTCCATTAGGAACAATTTAATTTCTAATACAGACTCTGAAAAACACAAATGGGCTGGTGAATACAGAAAGCAAGTACAGTCTCTATTCTTGTATATATTGATTTTTACTTATTGTGAGAAAGGAACTATATATTTTTCCCTTTCAACCTTTGCTTATACCTACACTCTTGGACTCATTACAAACCTTTCTGACTACTATCGATTCCCAAACATTCTCCCCAAACTCTTCCCTTCTTTATCCAATTCTTTCAACTAACAGGCGCACATGTCTGCCGCTCCCAATAACAATTCACATCTTTCTTTTACTAATCCACTTCAGTCAGTCACTTTCAAAACAATACAGTAGTATATGAGCTTTCAAGAGCCCAAACTTAACACACTTACCACAACTATTCCACATGGAAAGAAAAAGTACTTTTACTAATCTACTGCCTCTTTACCTCTAACCTTGAGTTCCTAAGTACTGTGATACTTCCCACAAAGTGCTTCAATGCCTCATCAGGGGTAGTAAGCAGTATATAAATGCAAGTTACAATTACAAGATATATATTTCAACTTGTCCTATTCATTCTGACAGCATTTTACAACAAGTGAAAGAGAAATGAAGGTTTGGAACTTTCATCTCTGCTAGAAATTAAAGTTTGGACTGTCAAGAATAGAAGAAACTTTCATTTCTGGAAGAAATGAAAGTTTGAACGAACAAGAAAAGAATAAACTTTCATTTATCTTAGTTGCATTCGTTGTACCGATCGTGTGTAAAATGGAAATTCAGGTCTTGTGAAATAAGAATGGAACTTAGTGTAAGCCCCAAAAGAGTGAGAGTGTTGTGCACATTAGCTTACTAATAGAGAAGTCTCTCTTTGCTAAAAAAGAAAAAAAGCATCTCTCTCGATCAGTTGTTCTTAACACCCGATCCAGGGACCCCAAGGGGTCCACAACGCCTACTTAAGGCGTACACGATTGCTGACAAAATTAAATGATAATAAAAAATTAATAAAGTGTATATAAATAAAGAAGCAAAATCTAAAATTTAAAATTTTGAAATGTTAAATGAATGTGAAGGAATTTGAAACTGGAGACTAAAAAGTTGGCATCCTTAGATTGATTCATAGGAGCAGAGCAAATGCATTAATCAGAATATTATATGGACGATGGGTGGCATCAGCAGAAATTCATAGAAGCCCCAATCTCCAATTAAAATGAAAACTTTTGAGTTTTATATGTTTTGTGAATTAAATAAATATTTAATTATTTGTGTATTGATGATGAATGCTTGTTTCTGTATTTTTGTGCATTGTTTTGAGGTTCAACTCATTAGAATTGCTTAAGCCAATGTCCCTGACATCACGCAATGCCTCAGTGGGGGGTCCTCTGATTACAGTAATGATTTGCTGGGGGTCCCCCGGATTACAGTAATGATTTAATATGGGTCCACAATAGTCAAAATGTAAGAACCTCTGCTCTAGAGTTCATCAGCATGGTTCAGCATTCACCTTGGGTTCAACAAGGGTTAGGGAAGGACTGTGGACCCTCTCTTTTGTACCTACAGACTCTTTGAAGATTGTGTGGGAGTCAAAGAGGCAGGAGATTGTGTTGGGTGCCATATCATAAACTGTGTATTTCTGTTTATTTCAGTTTGCCAAATGGTTAATTCGGATCACTGACAGAATATCGAGGAGCAAAATATCGACCTGGCAAAATATCGAGGAAAAAATATAGAATGCCAGAATATCGAATTCCTATCTACAAACAGGTAACTACAAAAATATCGAATCCAAAATATCGTTGTAAAAAATATAGTTAGTCAAAATATCGAATTTTTTAAATGTCTTAAAAGTAATGTAAAATTAATAAAATAATACATATAATTAACTAAAACATACTTTAAAATACTTAAATAACCTTAATATTAATAAATGCTTAATGTAAGTTAAAAAAATAAACATGCATTTTTATTTTTTAATACATATATATATTAACGTAATATTAATAACAAATATTCAATATTTTTAGCGTAGGATAGCGGGAGGGTAAAATTTACTATTCCCACTCCAGTGAGTGCAACAGTAGGGAAAGCGTTGGATAGCGGGAGGGTAAAAATTACTATTCCCACTCCAGTGAGTGCAACAGTAGGGAAAGCGTTGGATAGCGTAGGGGTAAAAATTACTATTCCCACTCCAGAGAGTGCAACAGTAGGGAAAGCGTTGGATAGCGTAGGGATAAAAATTACTATTCCCACTCCAGACAGTGCAACAGTAGGGAAAGTGTTGGATAGCGCAGGGGTAAAAATTACTATTCCCACTCCAGTGAGTGCAACAGTAGGGAAAGCGTTGGATAGCGGGAGGGTAAAAATTACTATTCCCACTCCAGAGAGTGCAACAGTAGGGAAAGCGTTGGATAGCGTAGGGGTAAAATTACTATTCCCACTCCAGTGAGTGCAACAGTAGGGAAAGCATTGGATAGCGGGAGGGTAAAATTACTATTCCCACTCCAGAGAGTGCAACAGTAGGGAAAGCGTTGGATAGCGTAGGGGTAAAAATTACTATTCCCACTCCAGAGAGTGCAACAGTAGGTAAAGCGTTGGATAGCGTAGGGGTGAAAATTACTATTCCCACTCCAGAGAGTGCAACAGTAGGGAAAGCGTTGGATAGCGGGAGGGTAAAAATTACTATTCCCACTCCAGAGAGTGCAACAGTAGAGAAGCGTTGGATAGCGTAGGGGTAAAAATTACTATTCCCTCTCCAGAGAGTGCAACAGTAGGGAAAGCGTTGGATAGCGGGAGGGTAAAAATTACTATTCCCACTCCAGTGAGTGCAACAGTAGGGAAAGCGTTGGATAGCATAGGGTAAAATTACTATTCCCACTCTAGTGAGTGCAACAGTAGGGAAAGTAATGATTTAATATTTAAATTTAAAAAAGAAATTATCCATACCAATAAAAAATTAATTAAAATTAATTACCAATTACAACATATTTAATAATTAATTAATTATAAATACCAATAAATAATATTTATTAAAAATTAATTACCTATTAATAATTAATTAACAGCCAATTAATTTTCAATACCAAAAATTAATAAGTAATACAAAATGTTTACCAATTAATAATTAATTAACAGTAAATTAATTATCAATACACAAAAATATTTTCAATAATTATTTAATTACAATTAAGGGGCCCATTACGATGTCGGGCGGAAGCACTACCGCCGTGCTGGCGGATGCAAAACCACCAGTTACCGCCTGCACGCAGCAGTCCACACGCCCGCCCGATTACGATGCGAAAAGTCAGCCAAACACCGCCGGCAAGCCAGCGACACCGTCCGCCATCAAAGTGCGCCCGTACACGTAGCGGCGCAGCACAATTGACACACACCGTCCGACGAAACACGTACCGCCCGGCGTACAAATTACGATGCCGCACACAAACTGAACCCACGGCTAAGAGACACCGTACGTCAAACCGAAGCGGTAACACGAACGCCGAGCACGGACACCGAAGAAGCGGCACCCCGAGCATGAATCCAGCACTGCAGGCCCTCCCTATGCTCTATCTGATGCACCACCAAGGACGCAACGTACCGCGAAGACGCAGGTAGGCACACATACAACAAGTGCACGCAAACAGCGCACACAGTGCAAGGGCGGAAAAAGCGGACAACCCCCACCCCCGCGTGTACACGACACATCTACCATAGCATCCACATATGACACACAGGCCAAATTGTAACATCTCGTAACACATGTGTACACACCACCTGGGACTAGGAACCAACCACCCCGTCACGGCCCCAAAGCGGCGATGACGCTGCCACACATGCGCACAACGCAGAGGCCAACCGCAGCGCCATGCATGCGTCGCACACAGACACAGGGACACAACCAAGCAGCACACACACCAGCCCCACCCGAATGCACATGACACGTGACAGGCCTGCCACAGACATGTCCCCAACGCCCAATTCACGGACAACACCCAAAGTCACACAACCGACGCACACATGTCAGTGAAGTCACGCAACAGCAGGACACACCCCAGTGCAACAAACATGGCGAAGCACACAGCGGCGGCAACACCAACTAGGAGAAGCAGGGCCCCTTCGGGAAGAGGAACGCCAGTACCACACTGAAACACCCATACCACCCTGCACATATGAACAAGACATACAAAACGGAACACCAAAGAGCCCGGGGACCGACAACAGGTGGCCCAAGAATAACACTCACACACAAGGCCCAACGCAGAGCGGAAAGGCAGCCTGCCGCCCACACAAGGGAGAGCAGACAGCACTGAATGACCTTCCATTCCAACTCCGAAACCACAGCCCTACGAAAGAAGCCGGTGAATACAGCCATTGTCCAATAAAAGACCAACACAGGCATGCAGAGGAGACCGACCACAGGGCAGATAGCGCATATCACAGAAGAACACAACGGACGGGAAAGAATAAAGAAAACACTCCCCCATGTCGGCCCCATGCAAGTTAATTGGAAGGAGTCATACATCACTGACCTTGAACTGTCTGAGAAGCATGTGGGATGAGGGCCCGTGTCCTCCGCACAAGCCAACAGAACACAAGTCCTGTCTCCCTACGACTACACAGAGCTCACAGCAACCTCGGAGCGTGCACATTGCAGACTGCACACACAGCCGGAGCACGCCACCACAACGCACCGCTGCAAAATGGCAACCGCAACACACCTACCCAACTACGCCGGACAGGTCAAGCTGTACAAAACCAACCTGATACATATATTGGGATGCGAACTCCTGTCCCTGCTGAACGTAAGTTACCGACTGACTTACCGCATCACATTGTTCAGCTGCGTCATACCCGTCTTCTACTGTCGGAGGTGTCCCTACCAGCATCCCGTGGAGATGTGTCTCTCCAACCCGGCATGTCTAAAGG
This sequence comes from Calotriton arnoldi, assembly GCA_963921515.1. Taxonomy (NCBI): domain Eukaryota; kingdom Metazoa; phylum Chordata; class Amphibia; order Caudata; family Salamandridae; genus Calotriton; species Calotriton arnoldi. The sequence goes on from CAWUFW010000601.1 coordinate 176,191, forward strand.
CGGACCTGCTAGCACTACTCCTCCCTCTGGACGCACACGACAGGGCCTGCTCTGCCTATGGGGGCATGGCGTATGTGGCCAACATCACACCCGCACTGAAATGGGACCACTGTGCCTCCACACGACGGATCATCGAGCACAGCTACATCGAATGTCATCCAGCATGCCCCATCATGGTCCTCCAAGGGACAACTTACGAACAACACCTTGACAGCCACCATCCGCTACATTGGCTGGCAAACATAAACACCACCAATGACATGGAAGCCCTGCTGGACGGCATTGCATACCTGACAACCTGTAAATTCGTCGGACCCCAACGCAGGTTCCCCGATTGACCTATGATGTCCAACCCCGCACCCATGCTTAGCTTCCGCACGGATCTGGCCAGTCACCACCACAACAGCCATACCAAACGACCGGCAACAATTACCACACCATCAACGACATCGCCATGACATCGGATATGACCGGGACATGCACACTGTTCCCCATCACATCCAGGAACACCGCATGCATCGTGGGAGGCAGTGGCATGGGGTCTGTGTATCGCACCCACATGGACGGAACTGCACGAACAACCAGGACACGACATGGATCCAGCGCCCATGGACACACACACCGCTCAGTGGACATGAATAGGTCGCCTGGAGTCTGTGGGTGCTGCACCCCTCCCACCCCCGCCCCGGGAATCCCATACCAGGACCTTTGCACGGACGACAAGTGCAAACAACAACAACACGACCCCAGTGACTGTGACATGTCCAGTAACCACCACATTGCAACAACAAGTGGCACGCTGCTGCATGCACGCAAGCACATGCCCTGATGTCATCTCACATGCACGCGTGCATGAGGAACAACCGCAGCAAACCTGTCACATGGAACTGAGATGGACTGTGCCCATGATGCCAAGCGGTCTGGTAGGCTACTTGTATACCGTCTGTGTCAAAGTCCGCAGCTCCGCAGCTATACGTAAATGTACATTAGCACAGCCTTGGCCAAGCAGATGTAACTCTGAAGCCCACATCCCACATGCAACAGCCAATCACATGTAACCCCACACCCTATCCCATTTGTAATCATGCTCAGTATATCCTCAACATGTATTCCGCTGCCAGTAGTGTCCACTATACTGCATCACAGAGGACAGAAGACTCAATATAATGTTTGAAACCAAAACTGTCTCCGCTGACTCATTTCACAAGTACGAATGAGAGAGGATGAGAGTATGTGAAGTACACGGCAGTCGTGACATGACCATGTAGTCCACTGGTATTGGATGTCAACGCAAATGTGTAGCACAACTGTGGAAGACACACATGTGTCGTGTGAAGTCGTATGGACGCAGTGCTCAGGTGGGTGGGTGCGACGGGTAGATGCGCACATGCCAAGTTGGAGCACGCCGTGTTGGGAGGGGTCATGAACAGTACACCACCGCTTCCCTGGGCATTGTGAGAGGACACCTGTCGGGGGAAGTGAACACGTGTGTGCACAGCAGCCGGGCACACGAACAATGCGGAACCAGGCGCACACATCAGCCCACCCTCCGTGGACTAGCTGGATCCTGTTGTGCGCCCGCCATGCCCCTTGACAAGGCACACACAGCCCCAGTCGACCAGGTGTAACCCCAACATAGTCAATCCGCACAGGCGATACAGGGCACGGGATGGCAGTGGAGCATGGTGTGTGAGAGGTCTCCTCGCGCTCCTCCTGGTCATATCACGCAGGCAATAGAACCTCAACGTGTAGCATGGCACAAGTCAAATGGAAGTGTAGGGGACGCACCTCAGCACGAGCAGCACTGACGTCACGGGAGGTGGCTCGCACCATCCCATCCATTGCCCATTATACCAACCACGCCACATGCCATTGCGACTAAGTGCAAGCGCGTGCGCCACCACCCCCGAGCCCTCCCCAGAGAGGCCAAAGAGTGAATGTGTGGGCCATCAGTCACAGACGGACGCGGCCTGGCCACAAGGGCAGCCACAGCCACTGGGTGTCGCAGGTGGCGGATCCGGAAGGCGAAGACTATGATGCATAGTCCCTGCAGGCCGGGTCTCCATTTGGGGCACCACGCAGGTGGACGGCGTCCCGCCACACATCATACCCTGAGACAGCCCACTCGTGCAACTGGACCCACACATACACTCCTTGCCCTCTCTGGTGCGAGCTTGGGGCTGCCTGTGCAAGCGCTAGCCTCGCAGGTGCACATGCATATTGGGGGAGCGAGGGGAGGACATGAGGGCTGGGGCGAAGATGACTGTATCACTGTCAGTGAGTACAAGGGATGACCCAGATGTGGAAAGGAAGAGACGTGTCCCGTGTGTACTGCAACTAGTCGCCAATCCAACTACCCCCATGTCCGGAATGTAAGCCCGCACCTAGGCCCGCCCATCCGCCACATCGAATATACCACCAGCACAACAACCTTCCCATTCGAAACACTGACTGGGGGTGGCGACCAGTGAACAAACATGTGTAGCCTACCCACGGGTACATGTGGGCCCTCCATGATCCATGTCACCTGCGGCAAAGTCATGACATGCGCAATGAGGGAAGTGAGGTGAGCTGTCCGCCCCACGCACAGAAGGTGCATCAGCTCCACAGACCCAGCAGCGAGTCCAGCAGGGGTCACATGTGCAGGGGCAGCTGTGCCTGGTGTGAAGGCACATGCACATAGACAGCACATCGACCAATGTGTAGTCTGCCCACATCTACAGTCCATCATCATGCGGACATAGGAATTGTACACAGGGCAACACATCTTAGTGGGTGCACCCACCGTGACCAACAATGCGCAATCATCGACGTACCCGCCCTGTGCATGGCCCCCCACCCAACGGAGGCACATCCAGTGCCACCATCCCACACACACAAGCCTTCCACGGAACATGCTGTGTCCAATGGTCAGTACAGAGTCAGCGCCCATCTGGTGGATCCTGAACAGGAGACACATGCACACACATGATAGCTCCCACTATGTACGTCTGCCACCTGGCACGTGCAATGTAACCTCTCACCTGTGACGTGTGACTGCAAGCACACAGCCGTCTTGGCATGGGGCTGTCAATGTGGACACCTGTCAATGTTTCGGGAGGTGTGATCCGTACAGTGCTGTACATAGGGTGCAGTGCTGACACCTACTACTGTCTCATATCCCCTCGTGCCACAGGTCCCACTTGTTTTGGCCGCTCAGCCTGTGCCCACATCGTCGTCGTCGTGTGCCATACTCATCCAGCCTCGGAAGCAGTGCCATGCTCAGCAGACATACATGTTGCCGTGGCGTTGCCGCTTGACGAATATGCAGTCAGTCCCCATCAGCACGCCCCGCAAGTCATTGGGGCCTAGATCCCCATGTGCATGACCATGGCAGTGGTTTGCATCACTAGCCATTGCCATTGGTGGGAGACCTGTGTAAGTGTATTGTGGCCGTGCCGTCCCTGCTTGACAGCTGGGCTGTGACTCATGTGCTTGCTCAGTCATGTCAGTGATGTGAATGCGAAATTGCTATGTGTTGTGTTGCTTTGACATGTGTCCACTGCCATCTTCCCTAGGCGGAGACCGAACATTGACCGCCCATACCAATTGCTGGCGGACATGGAGGATACTGAGGTCATAAGGAAGTTTCGGCTGGACAGGCCAACCCTGCATCGACTGTGTGCCATGTTGGAACCCCATCTCCGTCCCCGCAGGGTGTATCCGACAGCATTCACCCCCACGGCTAAGGTGATGGCCGCCATGCATTTCTTCGCCACTGGGTCATTCCAGCACACAGTGGGCAGTGGAGGAGGGATGTCCCAGCCCATGTTCAGCAAGGTGCTGAGGGATGTACTGGCAGCCATGATGCTGTACCGAAACAGGTACATCAGATTCCCCAGGGCTCGTGAATTGGCGGCAGTGAAGGGTGCATTCTATGCCCTTGGCAGGATCCCACACGTCGTTGGTGCCATTGATTGCACACATGTTGGCCTTGTTCCACCACAGGCCACTGAGCACCTGTACCGCAACAGGAAGCACACGCACTCCCTGAATGTGCAAGTGGTGTGCCTTGCGGACATGGTGATAACCCACATGTGTGCAAAGTTCCCAGGCTCGGCCCATGACGCACACGTAATGCGCAACAGCATCTTGCCACGACTGATGTCCAATCTGCAACAGGATCGTGGCTGTATTGTCGGTGAGTATGTGGAGTGGTGTAGCGTGCTGGTTGTGCGATGCTGTCCCCTGTCCAGTTGGAATAGCAACGGTTCTCTGTGTCCCTCACACCCAGGTGACTCTGCGTACCCGAATGGGGCATGGCTGCTCAGTCCATTGAGGAATCCTCGCACCCCAGCAGACGATCGCTACAATGAGGCACATGGGAGGACCAGACGTGTGGTCGAGTGTACCTTTGGCCTCCTCAAGTCCAGGTTCAGGTGCCTGGACCGCACCGGGGTGCGCTGGCGTACTCCCCACAGAAGGTGTGCCAGATAGTGGTGGCGTGCTGCATGCTGCACAATCTGGCCATTCGGAAGCAGATCCCCCTCATTGTGGATGACGGAGATCAACCAGGGCCCCAGCCCGCAGACCAGGACAGCTCGAGTGAGGAGGACAGCGGAGAGGAGGAAGCTGGGAATGTGCGCCAGCAGCTCATCGCCCGCTACTTCACTTGACGGTGAGTGTCCGTGTACGACGGCTGATGTGTCTGTATTTGTGCAGGTGTGAGTGTGCTGTGTCAGGGTGGCCTTTTGTTCACTGCGTGCTGTGTGTCAACGCTCCATGCCCAGGTTAGTATGCCACTGATGGTGGCTGTGGCATTGTGCCCTATTGCTCTGTGCGATGTGTGTACATTGCTTGTAGTTGTTGACATGTACTGTGTGATGGGTGTGTGACACACTCATTGAATGTGCTCCTGTTCTGTCTCCCACCCCTAGGTCCCTACAGGCCCTCCGGTTCCATTGCCATGCCACGCATCAGGTGCCGTTCCGCTCAAGGTGGCCGTTGTATTCCGTACAATTAAAACACAGGGCACAGACAGCAGTTTGTGGAAGAGGTGCATTTATTTCAAACTGTGACATGTGATTGTGTGTAAGGTGATGACAAAAGTGGTGCGTGCAGTGACAATGAGCTGTCGGTCATGGCTGCGTGATGCTCAGGGTGTACCCACTGGTTCTATGTCCATAGTCCAACACACACATGCCATCCAGATGGCTGTGTGGAGTGGGATCGTAGTCCAAGTCAATGCAGTGGGTGGTCAAGGAAGGCTGGCTGGCTGCCTCACTTGCGTCTGGAGCGTGCGAAGTCCTCCCGGGAGATCTGTTTCCACTTCGGACGGCCCCTTCCACGTTTGCGAGGGGGTGCCTGCTTGCGACATGCTGGTGGTTGAGGTGTGCTCACTGGCTGTGGACGCAGGGGAACTGGACACTGCTGCTCGACCCTGCGCCCCGGCAGGTGGTGGCGGAGGGGAGCTGCTGTCCCTGGCTGTGACCTCACCGCCACCACCAGCTGGCCCATGAGGTCCACGAGTTGGCCCATACGGGCGTCCATGGACCTCAGCACCCCCAGCACCTCACGCGTGTCTGTAGCTGACCTGGCCCATTGTCCTTGGGCCTCTTCATAGGCCCCAAGGACTCTGGCCATTTGAGGCCGGGCATGGCTCCCAGGGGAGGCTGGCGTTTCCCTGACCCTGCTCCTCCTACCAGTCCTGCTGCCACCGGCCTGCCCACTAGCCACATTGCTCACCACGGTCCTCGCCCTGGCTCCCAGGGTGAATCCAGTCGTCCGGGCCACCACCTGAGCTGGGGCTGGGGCCAGCGAAGACGTGGTGGCGGTTGCGGCAGTGGTAGTGGCCGCAATGACCGTGGGTGTGGCCACAATGACCGTGGGTGTGGCCGCAATGCCCGTGGGTGTGGCCGCAATGACCGTGGGTGTGGCCGCAACGACAGTGGCAGCAGGGGGCTGGGAATGTTCAGCAGCCCTGGATGATGGGTTGGTGGGTAGGAGGGGTCCTGGGGAGCGGCTGGGCCCTGCCACACTAGATGGGCCTGCTTGGTGGTCCGTGTCCGAAGAGGAGGACAGATCCTCCACATCCGTGTGTCCTCGTTGGGGGCTTGTAGGCTGGCTGTGCTGGCTGCTGTCTCCATCCCCAGCATCCAGCAGTTCGTCACCTGTGGAGAGAATGAGATTTGTTATTGTGTTGCACCTGGCGAAGTCTGTATTGGTTGTCTGACATTCTCAGTTCGTGCACTCTCGTGCACGTGTGTCCCGGAGGCGGGTGTGTGGCTGTACAATCTGTTGTTGTGTGTGCTTGGCAATGGGACTGTGTGCTGTGCACATGTGGCATGGGACGGATTGGCTATGCCGATGGGTGTGTTGCTGTGCTCCTACTTATTGTGACTCTGGTGTATGCGGGCTCCAGGCCCATCCTGGGTCTGGTTTGTACTTTGCTTTTGGGGTGCATATGGAACGCTTAGGAACGCATTTGGCAACATGGGGGTCATGCCCCAGGAACGCATTTGGGATGGAATATGCTTTTGGGGTGCAAATGGAACGCTTAGGAACGCATATGGCAACATGGGGGTCATGCCCCAGAAACGCATTTGGGATGGAATATGCTTTTGGGCTACATGCTGTGAGCCATGGGTGCCGAACGTGACATGTGTTGTGGCAGCATGACAGTGCATGGTCTGAGGTGTGTGCATGCCTGACATACCCTGCATATTTGCTGTCTGTTGTGATTACTGGACATGGCATTGGACGCATCGTTATGAGTGTGTGATGGTTGTGTGCCACCCGACGTATTGCAGTTGTCCCATCTCCTTGGTGTGCGTGCTGCCCTGTGCCATGTGCATCACTGCAGTGCTCGGGGGGTGTGGCCCATGTTGTGTGTTGTTGCTCACAGTGTGGCGTGCGCTTCATTGACTTCTGGCACATGGTTGGTCATGGGCATGTATCTTAGCGTGACTGCTGTATGTGTGGCAGCTGTGCGGATGACATGCCTTTCATGAGACTGGAAGTATTTAGGAAGACAAGGGTGCCCCAATATATGAACCTGGGGTAATATGTAGTTTAAAGGAACAATGGTTCTAGAGTGGCCTAAAAGGTCCAAGGAGAAGTAACCCTGTAAAGGGCACTGAGATAAGTAAAGGGATAGAAACTTAATTCATAAAAGAGAGCAGTAGGAAATATAACGAGGGACATATAGGTCAATGTATGACAAATATTTATTACACAATGAAGGTATTCAGGTGCTCACACAGTAAGTGACAATAAGCGTGACGTGAGAAGTGAGGGTGAACTTAAAATAATGACATCGCATTGACAACAGAAATAGAAGCTCCTTTAAAGATTTTTACAGAGTATAAGGAGTTCATGTTGTAGGGGTCGACGACGTTTCGAACTCAATTATTCGAGTTCATCTTCAGGACAAAAAAATGTGAGCAACTTGAATTGAGCTGAAGAAGGAAAGAATATCCTTGGTAAAGGCGTCTGCGTAGCGCTGTGCTTCTTAAGGTGACCGGGATAGCCTGCGAATTAATGCGCGTTATGGTGGGGCCCGGTAGGGGAAAAAACAAACTTAGTTTGCTGGAAGCAAATGCTTAAAATCCTTCGCCCTTAAATGGCAATGTACTGTGCCGGGGAATTAATTAAATTGGCCGGTCACAGTTCAGTAAATGGAGGCCTGGGAGATGAAAGGAGCGTGTCCTGCTCAAAGGAAAATCCGCGCTGAGACTGGGGCTGACGGATGGGATGGATGGTATGTTGTATGTGCATGGTGTGTCTGTGTGTTTGATGGGTTCAGTGGTGTTCGTGTGCATTTATGTTGTTCCGCTCTGTTGCGTCTAGTGTTGTTTGTCTTACATAGGCGTAGTTGTGGGGTGTGTGGTTGACAGGCAGTAGGGGCTACATGGACAGGACTTCAATGGTGTTTCGGTTGTGTGTGATGGGTTGCACAGTGGCTGCCGTGTGGTACTATATTCAGTGTGGCTTGTGCATGCAGACGTGGCTCCTTGGGTGTTGCTGTGTCTGTGATGGGTCATGTAGGGTGTGAGTCTGTGGTTCATGTCCGTGTGCACATTGTTCACTTGTTCGTGACAGTGGGCGGTGCTGCGTGTTCGTCTGCTACGTAACATGTCCCATGTGTTGGTCGTGTTACGGTCCTCATGCCTCCAGTAATCCAGCCCTGTCCAGTTTCCCACCTGCAGGTTGTTCGTGCGTGCACTGTACTGGATGCCACATGGTTCTAAGCGGGGGTGCTCCATGTTGCAGGTCTGTGGGGTGGGGCGGTGTTGTGGGTCGTGGTGATGGCTGGACACCCACTGACACCGATTGTTGTGGACCGTGATGTCTACCTTTCGGCTGTCGGTGTGCACTGCGGTGGCTGACACGTGGGTGTGGGGTGTGGGGATGCTCCTCCTTGCTGTGCTGTGGGACTAGGGGCCTGGTGTGTGTTGTGCTTGAGCTGTCCACCCTCCCACCCACTGCACTTTGTGTTCCTGCCACTTACCTGTTACTTGTCGGTTAGTGCAGCTATGGCGGACACATGGGTGTGGTGGGTGCTCGTTGTGGCGCTTCTGGCATACTTGGGGACCTGTTGGTGGTTACGTGGCTGGCTGAGTGTACACATGCCCCCACGTATCTTACAGTTGTTAGGTTTGGGCTGTGTGTGGTGGTGTCTGTTGCATGTGTGTGTGATGTGTTGTGTATTGTGTGCTGGACATGGGGGTGTTTGTCCCTGGGAGCTGTGGCATGGTGGTAGTGCATGTGAGTACATAGCGGTGTGCTGGTATACATTAGTTTGTACTTACCAGCCTCCACTCCCCTGGTAATCCGGCGAGGATCTCCGGATGTATAATGACTCGCACCTTCTCCTCCCACGCTTTGAAGGTCTTGAAGAGCGCGGGATTCCCTCCGCCAGTGACGGCAGCCAGCTCTCTGTTCTTGCTCTCCTTCTTCTTGACCAGGCTCTTGACGTCATTCCACCGTTTGTTGATTTCAACTCTGTTCCTGGGCAGGGTCCCGACTGCATTGACCTGGTCTACGATCCGGTTCCACATTCTCTTTCTGGTGGCTAGTGGTGTGTGCTGGACCAGGTTCCCATAGATTTGTGGGTGCACCTTGATAATCTCGTCGACCATGACCGTCAGCTCAATGGGCGTGAACTTGGGCATTCTTTGTGGTGCCATGGTGTTTGTGGTGCTGGTGCGGTGTGTGTTGTGTAATGTGCAGGGGGTTTGTGGTGCCGGTGTTTGGTGGTGGTGGTGGTTGTGATGTGTGCGTTTCTGTGGTGTGCTGCTGTCCTTGCTGTGTCACTGTGTCCTCTCCTCTCCTCTCTAGTTTGCAATGTTGCAAGGGGTTGTGGTCTGTGGGAGTGCTGCTTTTGTACTTACCTATGTGGGTGTGTCCTCATGGTCTGTTGTTTTCAGGTGTGTTGTGTCTGGTGTTCTGGCCTTTGTATTTTTTGTTTGTCCAGGGGGTGGTGTTTTCGGGATGTGTACTGTGCTTGTGTATTTGTGCGTGCCTTGCTGTGTGGACTTGTTGGCCATGTTGTGTGCGATTGTTTTTGTCAGCGGATGGTTTCTGTGCAGGGACGTGGGCGCCATGGCTTCTGCCGTGTCAATTCTCATCGGCGTTGTTTGCGCTGGCGGGCGGTATATTTGTGGTTTACCCGCGCTCATGGCGGTGCGATCGTAATTTGACGTGCAATGTGTCGGCCGTGAGGGCGGGCGGTTTTGTGTTGTCGTGCGTGTTTCCGTCCGTGGCGGGCGGTTTGACTCCGACTCGGACGAGGGCGGGCGGTATCTTGTGTGGTTTTTCCGCCGATGGCGGTTTTCGGTTTGTGTAATCGTAATGGCGTGGTCGGTGTTCAGACGGTGTGTGCGGGCGGATTTTTGCCGCTTTCATGCCTGGCGGATTTTTTTACGCCGGGTATCGTAATGGGCCTTTAAATTACTTCCCACCCTATTCCCCTATAAACCCACAACCCGCTCCGAATAATAAATTAATACAATTAATATAATTATCAATTAATCAATTAATAAAAATTAATTACCAATTAATAAAAATTAATTACCAAATAAAAATTAATTAACAATAAATTAATAATCAATACCAATAAATAAAAATAAATAATTACTGAATTACAATTAAATTACTTCCCACCCTATTCCCCTATAAACCCACAACCCGCTCTCAATAATAAATTAATACAATTAATATAATTATCAATTAAAAAACTAATAAAAATTAATTACCAATTAATAAAAATTAATTACCAATTAATAAAAAAATAATTACCAATTAATAATTAATTGACAATGAATTATTTATCAATACCAATAAATAAAATTAAATAATTACTTAATTACAATTAAATTACTTCCCACCCTATTCCCCTATAAACCCACAACCCGCTACGGAATTAAATTACGCAAAAATTAAATAACATAAAATTAAAACATACATTACAAAAATAATACATACTTTTAACACATATACTAACACTTAAAACACTATAAAAAAATTCGATATTTTTAACAACTATATTAAGAATGTCGATATTATGACAATCGATATTTCTTACCTGAATTTCGATATTCTGCACCACTATATTTTGGCAATTCGATATTCTGTCCATTCTATATAAAAACTCGATATTTTGGCAATTCGATATTAAAAATTCGATATTATGTCTGTTCACCGGTTAATTCATATGCTTTCATGTGTCACTTATATAGTTATATGCTCAAGTGTTGGATGTTGAGTCTCAGTGCCATCTTAAGGAGTTTTGAGGTCCTAGCCAAGACATATTTTGGGGCCTTCTGTTTGGACCAATTTTAAAGGTATTGCTAATTTTCCTATAATTCAGACTATCATGATGCTAGCCAATATTGAATAATTTAACCAATTTTCCAGAGATGGGGGCCTGAAAAACAAATAGATGCCTGGTATCCACCATCCAAATACTAGAAAATGAAAGCTTGAAAAATCATTGATAAAGTCTTTTCTTATTGTGTTTGGATTTAGATTGTTTTGTCTTTCACAACATTTTACATCGAATTATGTGTCTAACCAAACTGTTCCATACACTGTGGGAAAGACATAGCACAGCATACTTTGTAGATGTTTACTAGTCTAGTGCCTCATACCAAAATAAACTGCACCCTACTGATAAAGCCCAAAATGGTTGAAACTGGTCTGGGGTTGATTGTGTTCCGGATCAGAGGGTAACTAGCCTGGCAGTTCGGTCTAGACAGTTCCTGTTTTTAGCAGGATCAATGCTGATTTGCATATGACTGGTTCCTGACTGAGGTTCGCATGGGAGGCAAAACAACAATAGTCTGGGTTACAACCCTAAGTAATCTCCTGTGGGTGAGATTAATTAAAGCATTCCAATCGTCCCGTTTTTGTATTTCTCATTATGATGCCCTAAGTGTGGAGCGTGTGCTTAGACGTGGTTCCCTTGCTCACTGTGCCACTAAAACCAAGCTGCACCCTATTGATGATGCCCAAGCAGGCAAAAACGAGCCTGGGGGTTACTTGTGTTCTAGTTCACAGAGGAACTGGCCTGGTAGTTAGAGCAGGACTGTTCCTATTGGAGCGGGATTAATACTGATTTACATATGGCTGTTTGCTGTCTGAAGTGGCATGGTGGGCAAAACAATAGTATACTGGGATGTGACCCCAAGAAATTACCAGTGGTTAGGTTGAAATCAAGCATTCCACACATAACTTTTTTTGTATTTCTCATATCAAAATAAGACATATGCACCTAGCGCCTGAATATGTAACTTTAATTGGGGGATATTTTTAATCACAAACGAGATCCCCCACTTTGCAGCTAACATTCTTGCTGCAACAGGGAATGCCAAAGTACTAATCCAAAGATTGTCACCATTCTATGGAAATATTTTCAGGTGGTCAGAGAGAGGTTGGGTAGAGAAAGATGAGTTAGTGAGAGAGACAAGACCTAGAGAGAGTTTGTTTAAGTAGAGGGAGTGTGGTAGAGATGTAGAGACAGGTAAAAAGAGTGGTAGAGAGAGAAGTAAAGTCATGAGAGACGGGTAGACAAAAATACCTTAGCAGGAAGAAGAAGAACTCAAGAGATTACTGTAGGTTGGCGAACGGCCTTAACCGGGCTTCAAATGTCATAAATAATTCAAACCTTATGGAAAATAGATGGGCCGAGTTAATTTATAACCACTTTAACCAGAATGAACCAAAAATCCCAAGTTCAACAACTACTGCATCGTTGGAGGAGCACAGTTTTAGCTTCTCGGAAGACTAGATCTGCAAATCAATATAGAAGTTTAGACGTGATGGAGCCCCTGGCCCGAACGGGATTCTCCAGGCACTATATAAGACCAACCCTATGTTTTGGGCAAAAACGCTGACCCTTGTCATTAACAGTACACTACAGCTAGTAAGCATACCAGACTCATGGAAAGAGTCAATTACAAACCCCATATTCAAGGGTGGTGACTGAGCACAGCCAGAAAACTGTTGCTTCCTCACCCTCATGGAATCCAAGGCCAAACACTTCGCAGGCATCCTACTAACAACGTTAACCTCCTGGCCTGAAGGGAAAAACATCATCCCACGAAATCCAACCGGGTTTACACAAGGACGTGGCATGTTAATCAATATCCTGGCACTATCAATCAAAATAGATAAATTGAAACTAATTAAACAACCATGCCGCCTCTGCTTTGTGGACTTCAAGGCTGCAGTTCATTGTGTCCAGTCTAATCTGCTCTGGCAGAAGCTGTCACAGTGGGGCATTCCATCGAGTACCCTAAATGTGATTGATATGCTATATACAAGCACTTGGACAAGAGTAAGAATTGGGGCTGGTTCTTTTTCATCTGAAAAATATATACCTCCCTGGGCCTGAAACAAGGCTGTGTACTGGTGCCATACTTATTCAAATTGTTCTTGGCAGATTTCACCATAGCCCTTGATGAAATAAATGCTCATGCCCCAAAGCTAGGAGATCTCTATGTCTCCAATCTTCTATATACAAAAGTTGGCTTACAACATCTTATTAACAAATTAGCCAACTATACAGAGAACAATGGCATGCCCATAAATCAAAAGAAAACTTAGGTTATGGTAGTGACTAGAATGACTCACAAACAAAACCAATGGTATCTACAAGATCATCGGCTGGAATTGGCTAAAACCTACAGATATCTTGGGGTCCTGTTCGACGATTAAGGTAGCTTCAACCAACATAGGCAGGCACTACAAAGGAAGGGCAATGCATTAACCCTTGCATTTCAAACATTAAGGAGACCCTTGAATGGCCCAACCTTCATGCCAATCCTGAAGGTTATAGCTGCAAAACTGGCCCCAAGCCTATCATATGGGAGAAAGGCCTTAGGTGGCAAAGATGCAAGGACTCTGAAAGCAATTTTCCAAAAACATTTAGGCACCTCTTTCGTCTCCCTCCTAATGCATCCCAGGCCCAAGTCAGACTTGAACTTGGCTAAGTAAAGTAACAACTGGCCAGAAAGGGGGCGTATATTAAAATTTGGAAAATACTAAAATCCACTCTGGACAACCCACTAAACAAAGCCATCTGGCATGAAATAGAAAATAATCCAAGTGCCCAAGCCGGCAACTACCTAAATACAGCCATTGATGACTTGGGAGTTCGAACACTAAGGGACTCAACACTTTCTCAGGGGGCCTTCAAAAAACAAATAAATGGGATAATCAAAAAGATCTCCGTGATCATTGATAAAGAGTTTCTATCCAACAGATCACATGACAGGACAGTTATAAATTAATATAAGATCCTTAAACCTCAGACATATTTGAACCATGCGGTTAAAGGAATCATTTATTATCTACCCTTTTGGCCTTCTTACTGGTCACGCTCATGGCGTGCCCTGGCTTTGGAACCAAGAACTATGCATATGCAGACTGTGTCATGCAGCTGAAGAGAAAGATGTCCATCTACTTTTTATCTGTCTGGGACACACAAGGGTAGGGAGGCACTTGCTGAGAGTGCTATGGAATCAATGATGCATTTGTTCCCTGCAGACAGGCAGTGATTGCATGTTTTAAATCAACAGACATAATTCGGAATTGTCGCTTTCCAAAATTTTCAATTCTCGCAGCACAAAAATTAAAGGAGTGCAAATCTTCCGAAATGATACAGCAATACTGTATGTGTACATTCTTTCGGGTTTTAATGGTTTTATGTAGATTTACTGAGGCAGCTATATATGTAATATTAATTTAATGTATGTGATGGCTTTAAAATTGTACTTGTATAATCGATATATACTTACCTTATGTCATCATGCACAAGAGTGCATCTATTTTTTTGCACATAGCCCTATTTGGGTGCAGAGCAGGAATATCGACGTATGAATATCGACGTTTAAATATTGAGGAACATAAATATCGCTGCAGAAATATCGTGGGGAAGAAATATCGACAACAGAAATATCGTGGACAAGAATATCGACTGACAGGTAAGTAATATCGATTGCAAAAATATCGACGTATTAAATATCGTTTACAAAAATATAGTTGACAAAAATATCGAATTATTAATAATGTTATGTATTTTAGTGTTTTTATTGAGAATTGTTTGTCATTTTATTATATGTTTGAAAATTTTAGTAGTTATTAATTTATTTTAAGTTTAATTTTGTGTTTTTAGTTCAGTAGCGGGTTGTGGGTTTATAGGGGAATAGGGTGGGAAGTAATTTAATTATATTAAATTTATTGAATAATTAATGTGTTAATTGATTAATTAATAATAGTTTAATAATTAGTTGTTAATTAATTTCAATTAATTAATTAATTATTATTTATGTTAATTGTTTAATTAATTTTAGGTGTGTGTTGTGGTGCTTATATGTGTACATGGTGTGAAGGGTGGTAAGTAATTAATTTTTTCTTGATTAATTATTAAATATTTATAAATTAATTTCCATTAATTAATTAGTAATTATTAATTGTAATTGCGTAATTAATTTTTGGTGTGTGTTGTGGATATTATAGTGTTAATTAATGTGTAATTAATGATTTTTTATTATCTTTGTTAATAATAATATATGTAATTTTATATATTAATTATGTTAATATTGGAAATTAAATTTAATAAAAATGTTGATGTTTTTGATTTTTATTGTTGTGGGATCCAGCACTTTCCCTACTGTTGCACTCACTGGAGTGGGAATAGTAATGTTTACCCCTACGCTATCCAGCGCTTTCCCTACTGTTGCACTCACTGGAGTGGGAATAGTAATTTTTACTCCTACTCTATCCAGCGCTTTCCCTACTGTTGCACTCACTGGAGTGGGAATAGTAACTTTTACCCCTACGCTATCCAAGTGGGAATAGTAATTTTTACCCCTACGCTATCCAACGCTTTCCCTACTGTTGCACTCACTGGAGTGGGAATAGTATTTTTTACCCCTACGCTATCCAGCGCTTTCCCTACTGTTGCACTCACTGGAGTCTGAATAGTAATTTTTACCCCTACGCTATCCAGCGCTTTCCCTACTGTTGCACTCACTAGAGTGGAAATAGTAATTTCTACCCCTCCGCTATCTAGTCCTTTCCCTACTGTTGCACTCACTGGAGTGGGAATAGTAATTTTTACCCCTACGCTATCCAACGCTTTCCCTACTGTTGCACTCACTGGAGTGGGAATAGTAATTTTTACCCCATCGCTATCCAACATTTCCACTACTATTGTGTTTATTTTGTTATTAAATGTATGTTTTATTTATTTTTAATAGTTTAATGTGTTAATTAAATATAGAATATTTTATTTAATTTTAAATTATTTATATATGTGTATACTTTATTTTTATATAATTTAAAACGTATATAAATTAAATAAAGATAGTTAAAATGTATTTAAGTAAATATATGTATATGTACACATTTTTTTGTGTTTAGATTTATTAAATTAAGTTTATTAGTTATAATTAGTTAAAATATATATTAAATTTAATTTATTTTGTTAGAAATATTAATATTATTTAATTCATTTTATTTAAGTTATGTAATTTTTTTAAGTGGATATTTTTTACTTCTATATTTTTTACATCGATATTTTTGTGTCGATATTATTGTACTTACCTGTTTATGTATAGAAAGTCGATATTTTTGTTATCGATATTTTCACAAAGATATTTTTTTCATCGATATTTTTAACATCGATATTTTAACATGGAACCCCCTATTTGACATGCCCCAAAGGAAGGAATCTGAATAATCAAGTGTGTCTGTCCAAGACGGCCATTCCAGTGCTCTAGTAACTTAATAAATAGCCACACTGAGGAATGTTGCACAATTGCACAGTGAACGTTAACCTTTATAAGGACCTTAGGGGCCCATTACGATACCCAGCGTAAATAATTCCGCCAGGCATGGAAGCGGCAAAAATCCGCCCGCACACACCGCCTGAACACCGACCACGCCATTACGATTACACAAACCGAATACCGCCATCGGCGGAAAAAGCACACAAAATACCGCCCGCCAACGTCCGAGTCGGAGACAAACCGCCCGCCACGGACGGAAACACGCACGACAACACAAAACCGCCCGCCCTCACGGCCGACACACCGCACGTGAAATTACGATCGCACCGACATGAGCGCGGAAAAACCACAAATATACCGCCCGCCAGCGCAAACAACGCCGATGAGAATCGACACGGCAGAAGCCATGGCGCCCACGTACCTGCACAGAAACCATCCGCACACAAAACCAATAGCACACAACATGGCCAACAAGTCCACACAGCAAGGCACGCACAAATACACAAGCACAGTACATATCCCGAAAACACCCCCCGGACAAACAAAAAATACAAAGGCCAGAACCCCAGACACAACACACCTGAAAACAACAGACCATGAGGACACACCCACATAGGTGAGTACAAAAGCAGCACTCCCACAGACCACAACCCCTTGCTACATTGCAAACCAGAGAGGAGAGGAGAGGACACAGTGACACAGCAAGGACAGCAGCACACCACAGAAACGCACACATCACAACCACCACCACCACCACCACCAAACACCACCACCACCACCACCACCACCACCAAACACCGGCACCACAAACCCCCTGCACATTACACAACACACACCGCACCAGCACCACAAACACCATGGCACCACAAAGGATGCCCAAGTTCACGCCCATGGAGCTGACGGTCATGGTCGACGAGATCATCAAGGTGTACCCACAAATCTATGGGAACATGGTCCAGCACACACCACTAGCCACCAGAAACAGAATGTGGAACCGGATCGTAGACCAGGTCAATGCAGTCGGGACCCTGCCCAGGAACAGAGTCGAGATTAACAAACGTTGGAATGACGTCAAGAGCCTGGTCAAGAAGAAGGAGGGCAAAAACAGAGAGCTGGCTGCCGTCACTGGCGGAGGGAATCCCGCGCTCTTTAAGACCTTCAAAGCGTGGGAGGAGAAGGTGCGAGTCGTAATCCATCCGGAGATCCTCGCCGGATTAGCAGGGGGAGTGGAGGCTGGTAAGTACAAACTAATGTATACCAGCACACCGCTATGTACTCACATGCACTACCACCATGCCACAGCTCCCAGGGACAAACACCCCCATGTCCAGCACACAATACACAACACATCACACACACATGCAACAGACACCACCACACACAGCCCAAACCGAACAACTGCAAGATGCGTGGGGACATGTGTACACTAAGCCAGCCACGTAACCACCAACAGGTCCCCAAATATGCCAGAAGCGCCACAACGAGCACCCACCACACCCATGTGTCCGCCACAGCTGCACCAACCGACAAGTAACAGGTAAGTGGCAGGAACACAAAGTGCAGTGGGTGGGACGGTGGACAGCCCAAGTACAACACACACCAGGCCCCAGTCCCACAGCACAGCAAGGAGGAGCATCCCCCACACCCCACACCCACGTGTCAGCCACCGCAGTGCACAACGACAGCCGAAAGGCAGACATCACGGTCCACAGCAATCGGTGTCAGTGGGTATCCAGCCACCCCCACGACCCACAACACCCTCCCACCCCCACAGACCTGCAACATGGAGCACCCCCGCTTAGAGCCATGTGGCATCCAGTACAGTGCACGCACGAACAACTTGCAGGTGGGAAACTGGACAGGGCCGGATTACTGGAGGCATGAGGACCGTAACACGACCAACACATGGGACATGTCACGTAGCAGACGAACACGCAGCACCGCCCACCGTCACGAACAAGTGAACAATGTGCACACGGACATGAACAACAGACTCACACCCCACATGACCAATCACAGACATAGCAACACCCAAGGAGCCACGTCTGCATGCACAAGCCACACTGAATATAGTACCACACGGCAGCCACTGTGCAACTCATCACACACAACCGAAACACCATTGAAGTCCTGTCCATGTAGCCCCAACTGCCTGTCAACCACACACCCCACAACTACGCCTATGTAAGACAAACAACACTAGACGCAACAGAGCGGAACAACATAAATGCACACGAACACCACTGAACCCATCAAACACACAGACACACCATGCACAAACAACATACCATCCATCCCATCCGTCAGCCCCAGTCTCATGAAAGGCATGTCATCCGCACAGCTGCCACACATACAGCAGTCACGCTAAGATACATGCCCATTACCAACCATGTGCCAGAAGTCAATGAAGTGCACGACACACTGTGAGCAACAACACACAACATGGGCCACACCCCCCCGAGCACTGCAGTGATGCACATGGCACAGGGCAGCACGCACACCAAGGAGATGGGACAACTGCAATACGTTGGCTGGCACACAACCATCACTCACTCATAACGATGCGTCCAATGCCATGTCCAGTAATCACAACAGACAGCAAATATGCAGGCCATGTCAAGCATGCACACACCTCAAACCATGCACTGTCATGCTGCCACAACACATGTCACGTTCGGCACCCATGGCTCACAGCATGTACCCCAAAAGCATATTCCCTCCCAAATGCGAATCCGGGGCATGGCCCCCATGTTGCCATATGCGTTCCTAAGCGTTCCATTTGAACCCCAAAAGCATATTCCCTCCCAAATGCGAATCTGGGGCATGGCCCCCATGTTGCCATATGCGTTCCTAAGCGTTCCATTTGAACCCCAAAAGCATATTCCCTCCCAAATGCGAATCTGGGGCATGGCCCCCATGTTGCCATATGCGTTCCTAAGCGTTCCATTTGAACCCCAAAAGCAAAGTACAAACCAGACCCAGGATGGGCCAGGAGCCCGCATACACCAGAGTCACAATAAGTAGGGGCACAGCAACACACCCATCGGCATGGCCAATCCGTCCCATGCCACATGTGCACAGCACACAGTCCCATTGCCAAGCACACACAACTACAGATGCTACAGCCACACACACGCCTCCGGGAAACCCATGTACGAGATTGCACGAACTGTCAATGTCAGACGACAAATACATACTTCGCCAGGTGCAACACAATAACTAATCTCATTCTCTCCACAGGTGACGAACTGCTGGATGCTGGGGATGGAGCCAGCAGCCAGCACAGCCAGCCTACAAGCCCCCAACGAGGACACACGGATCTGGAGGATCTGTCCTCCTCTTCGGACACGGACAACCAAGCAGGCCCATCTGGTGTGGCAGGGCCCAGCCGCTCCCCAGGACCCCTCCTACCCACCAACCCATCATCCAGGGCTGCTGAACATTCACAGCCCCCTGCTGCCACTGTCGTTGCGGCCACACCCACGGTCATTGTGGCCACTACCACTGCCGCAACCGCCACCATCGCCGCACCGACCACCACCGCCGCCACCAACGCCACGTCTCCGCTGGCACCAGCCCCAGCGCAGGTGGTGGCCCGGACGACTGGATCCACCCTGGGAGCCACAGCGAGGACCATGGTGAGCAATGTGGCTAGTGGGCAGGCCGTGGCAGCAGGACTGGTAGGAGGAGCAGGGTCAGGGAAACGCCAGCCTCCCCTGGGAGCCATGCCCTGCCTCACATGGCCAGAGTCCTTGGGGCCTATGAAGAGGCCCAAGGACAATGGGTCCGGTCTGCCTCAGACACGCGTGAGGTGCTGGGGGTGTTGAGGTCCATGGACGCCCGTATGGGCCAAATCGTGGACCTCATGGGACAGCTGGTGGTGGCGGTGAGGTCACAGCCAGGGACAGCAGCTCCCCTCCGCCACCACCTGCCGGGGCGCAGGGTGGAGCAGCAGTGTCCAGTTCCCCTGCGTCCACAGCCAGTGATCACACCTCAACCACCAGCATGTCGCAAGCAGGCACCCCCCCTCGCAAACGTGGAAGGGGCCGTCCGAAGAGGAAACAGATCTCCCGGGAGGACTTCGCACGCTCCAGTCGCAAGTGAGGCAGCCAGCCAGCCTTCCGCCAGCCTTCCTTGACCAGCCACTGCATTGACTTGGACTACGATCCCACTCCACACAGCCATCTGGATGGCATGTGTGTGTTGGACTATGGACATAGAACCAGTGGGTACACCCTGATCATCACGCAGCCATGACCGACAGCTCATTGTCACTGCACGCACCACTTTTGTCATCACCTTACACACAATCACATGTCACAGTTTGTAATAAATGCACCTTTTTCACTAACTGCTGTTTGTGCCCTGTGTCTTATTTGTACGGAATACAACGGCCACCTTGGGCGGAAAGGCACGTGATGCGTGGCATGGCATTTGAATCCGGAGGGCCTGTAGGGACCTAGGGGTGGGAGACAGAACAGGAGCACATTCAATGAGTGTGTCACACACCCATCACACAGTACATGTCAACAACTACAAGCAATGTACACACATCGCACAGAGCAATATGGCACAATGCCACAGCCACCAACAGTGGCATACTACCCTGGCCATGGAGCGTTGACACACAGCACGCAGTGAACAAACGGCCACCCTGACACAGCACACACACACCTGCACAGATACAGCCACATCAGCCGTCGTACATGGACACTCACCGTCAAGTGAAGTAGCGGGCGATGAGCTGCTGCCGCACATTACCAGCTTCCTCCTCTCCGCTGTCCTCCTCACTCGAGCTGTCCTGGTCTGCGGGCTGGGGCCCTGGTTGATCTCCGTCATCCACGATGAGGGGGATCTGCTTCCGAATGGCCAGATTGTGCAGCATGCAGCACGCCACCACTATCTGGCACACCTTCTGTGGGGAGTACGCCAGCGCACCCCGGTGCGGTCCAGGCACCTGAACCTGGACTTGAGGAGGCCAAAGGTACGCTCGACCACACGTCTGGTCCTCCCATGTGCCTCATTGTAGCGATCGTCTGCTGGGGTGCGAGGATTCCTCAATGGACTGAGCAGCCATGCCCCATTCGGATACGCAGAGTCACCTGGGTGTGAGGGACACAGAGAACCGTTGCTAATCCAACTGGACAGGGGACAGCATCGCACAGCCAGCACGCTACACCACTCCACATACTCACCGACAATACAGGCACGATCCTGTTGCATATTGGACATCAGTCGTGGCAAGATGCTGTTGCGCATTATGTGTGCGTCATGGGCCGAGCCTGGGAACTTTGCACACACGTGGGTGATCACCATGTCCGCAAGGCACACCACTTGCACATTCAGGGAGTGCGTGTGCTTCCTGTTGCGGTACAGGTGCTCAGTGGCCTGTGGTGGAACAAGGCCGACATGTGTGCAGTCAATGGCTCCAACGACGTGTGGGATTCTGCCAAGGGCATAGAATGCACCCTTCACTGCCGCCAATTCACGAGCCCTGGGGAAGCGGATGTACCTGTTCCGGTACAGCATCATGGCTGCCAGTACATCCCTCAGCACCTTGCTGAACATGGGCTGGGACATCCCTCCTCCACTGCCCACTGTGTGCTGGAATGACCCAGTGGCGAAGAAATGCATGGCGGCCATCACCTTAGCCGTGGGGGTGACAGCAGTCGGATACACCCTGCGGGGACGGAGATGGGGTTCTAACATGGCACACAGTCGATGCAGGGTTGGCCTGTCCAGCCGAAACTTCCTAATGACCTCCGTATCCTCCATGTCTGCCAGCAATTGGTATGGGCGGTCAATGTTCGGTCTCCGCCTAGGGACAATGGCAGAGGACACATGTCAAAGCAACACGACACATAGCAATTTCGCATACACATCACTGACATGACTGAGCAAGCACATGAGCCACAGCCCAGCTGTCAAGCTGGGACGGCACGGCCACAATACACTTACACAGGTCTCCCACCAATGGCAATGGCTAGTGATACAAACCACTGCCATGTGCATGCACATGGGGATCTAGGCCCCAATGACTTGCGGGGCGTGCTGATGGGGACTGACTGCATATCCGTCAAGCGGCAACGCCACGGCAACATGAATGTCTGCTGAGCATGGAACTGCTTCCGCGGCTGGATGAGTATGGCACACGACGACGACGATGTGGGCACAGGCTGAGCGGCCAAAACAAGTGGGACCTGTGGCACGAGGGGATATGAGACAGTAGTAGGTGTCAGCACTGCACCCTATGTACAGCACTGTACGGATCACACCTCCCGAAACATTGACAGGTGTCCACATTGACAGCCCCATGCCAAGACGGCTGTGTGCTTGCAGTCACACGTCACAGGTGAGAGGTTACATTGCACGTGCCAGGTGGCAGACGTACACAGTGGGAGCTGGCATGTGTGTGCATGTGTCTCCTGTTCAGGATCCACCACATGGGCGCTGACTCTGTACTGACCATTGGACACAGCATGTTCCGTGGAAGGCTTGTGTGTGTGGGATGGTGGCACTGGATGTGCCTCCGTTGGGTGGGGGGCCATGCACAGGGCGGGTACGTCGATGATTGCGCATTGTTGGTCACGGTGGGTGCACCCACTCAGATGTGTTGCCCTGTGTTCAATTCCTATGTCCGCATGATGATGGACTGTAGATGTGGGCAGACTACACATTGGTCGATGTGCTGTCTATATGCATATGCCTTCACACCAGGCACAGCTGCCCCTGCACATGTGACCCCTGCTGGACTCGCTGCTGGGTCTGTGGAGCTGATGCACCTTCTGCGCGTGGGGCGGACAGCTCTCCTCACTTCCCTCATTGCGCATGTCATGACTTTGCCGCAGGTGACATGGATCATGGAGGGCCCACATGTACGCGTGGGTAGGCTACACATGATTGTACACTGGTCGCCACCCCCAGTCAGTGTTTCGAATGGGAAGGTTGTCGTGCTGGTGGTATGTTCGATGTGGCGGATGGGCGGGCCTAGGTGCGGGCTTACATTCCGGACATGGGGGGTAGTTGGATTGGCGACTAGTTGCAGTACACACGGGACACGTCTCTTCCTTTCCACATCTGGGTCATCCCTTGTACTTACTGACAGTGATACAGTCATCTTCGCCCCAGCCCTCATGTCCTCCCCTCGCTCCCCCAATATGCATGCTCACCTGCGAGGCTAGCGCTTGCACAGGCAGCCCCAAGCTCGCACCAGAGAGGGCAAGGAGTGTATGTGTGGGTCCAGTTGCACGAGTGGGCTGTCTCAGGGTATGATGTGTCGCGGGACGCCGTCCACCTGCGTGGTGCCCCAAATGGAGACCCGGCCTGCATGGACTATGCATCACAGTCTTCGCCTTCCGGATCCGCCACCTGCGACACCCAGTGGCTGTGGCTGCCCTTGCGGCCAGGCCACGTCCGTCTGTGGCTGATGGCCCACACATTCACTCTTTGGCCTCTCTGGGGAGGGCTCGTGGGTGGTGGCGCACGCGCTTGCACTTAGTCGCAATGGCATGTGGCGTGGTTGGTATGATGGGCAATGGATGGGATGGTGCGAGCCACCTCCCGTGACGTCAGTGCTGCTCGTGCTGTGGTGCGTCCCCCTACACTTCCATCTGACTTGTGCCATGCTAGACGTTGAGGTTCTATTGCCTGCGTGATATGACCAGGAGGAGCGCGAGGAGACCTCTCACACACCATGCTCCACTGCCATCCCGTGCCCTGTATCGCCTGTGCGGATTGACTATGTTGGGGTTACACCTGGTCGACTGGGGCTGTGTGTGCCTTGTCAGGGGCATGGCGGGCGCACAACAGGATCCAGCTTGTCCACAGAGGGTGGGCTGAGGTGCGCCTGGTACCGCTTTGTACGTGTGCCCGGCTGCTATGCACACACGTGTTCACTCCCCCCGACAGGTGTCCTCTCACAATGCCCAGGGAAGCGGTGGTGTACTGTTCATGACCCCTCCCAACACGGCGTGCTCCAACTTGGCATGTGCGCATCTACCCGTCGCACCCACCCACCTGAGCACTGCGTCCATACGACTTCACACGACACATGTGTGTCTTCCACAGTAGTGCTACTCATTTGCGTTGACATCCAATACCAGTGGACTACATGGTCATGTCACGACTGCCGTGTACTTCACATACTCTCATCCTCTCTCATTCGTACTTGTGAAATGAGTCAGCGGAGACAGTTTTGGTTTCAAACATTATATTGAGTCTTCTGTCCTCTGTGATGCAGTATAGTGGACACTACTGGCAGCGGAATACATGTTGAGGATATACTGAGCATGATTGCAAATGGGATAGGGAGTGGGGTTACATGTGATTGGCTGTTGCATGTGGGATGTGGGCTTCAGAGTGACATCTGCTTGGCCAAGGCTGTGCTAATGTACATTTACGTATAGCTGCGGAGCTGCGGACTTTGACACAGACGGTATACATGTAGCCTACCAGACCGCTTGGCATCATGGGCACAGTCCATCTCAGTTCCATGTGACAGGTTTGCTGCGGTTGTTCCTCATGCACGCGTGCATGTGAGATGACATCAGGGCATGTGCTTGCGTGCATGCAGCGGCGTGCCACTTGTTGTTGCACTGTGGTGGTTACTGGACATGTCACAGTCACTGGGGTCGTGTTGTTGTATGCACTTGTCGTCCATGCAAAGGTCCTGGTATGGGATTCCCGGGGCAGGGGTGGGAGGGGTGCAGCACCCACAGACTCCAGGCGACCTATTCATGTCCACTGAGCGGTGTGTGTGTCCATGGGCGCTGGATCCATGTCGTGTCCTGGTTGTTCGTGCAGTTCCGTCCATGTGGGTGCGATACACAGAGCCCATGCCACTGCCTCCCACGATGCATGCGGTGTTCCTGGATGTGATGGGGAACAGTGTGCATGTCCCGGTCATATCCGATGTCATGGCGATGTCGTTGATGGTGTGGTTACAGTTGCCGGTCGTTTGGTATGGCTGTTGTGGTGGTGACTGGCCAGTCCGTGCGGAAGCTAAGCATGGGTGCGGGGTTGGACATCATAGGTCACTCGGGGAACCTGCGTTGTGGTCCGACGTATTTACAGGTTGTCAGGTATGCGATGCCGTCCAGCAGGGCTTCCATGTCATTGGTGGTGTACATGTTTGCCAGCCAATGAAGCGGATGGTGGCTGTCAAGGTGTTGTTCGTAGGTTGTCCCTTGGAGGACCATGATGGGGCATGCTGGGTGACATTCGATGTAGCTGTTATCGATGATCTGTCGTGTGGAGGCACAGTGGTCCCATTTCAGTGCGGGTGCGATGTTGGCCACATACGCCATGCCCCCATAGGCAGAGCAGGCCCTGTCGTGTGCGTCCAGAGGGAGGAGTAGTGGTAGCAGGTCCGCCTTCAGACATGCCGGGTTGGAGAGGCATATCTCGACGGGATGCTGGTAGGGACACCTCCGACAGTAGAAGACGGGCATGACGCAGCTGAACAATGTGATGCGGTAAGTCAGTCGGTAACTTACGTTCAGCAGGGACAGGAGATCGCATCCCAATGTATGGCACAGGTTGGTTTTGTACAGCTTGAGCTGTTTGGCGTAGTTGGGTAGGTGTGTTGCGGTTGCCATTTCGCAGCGGTTCGTTGAGGTGGCGTGCTCCGGCTGTGTGTGCAGTCTGCAATGTGCACGCTCCGGGGTTGCTGTGAGCTCTGTGTAGTCGTAGGGAGACAGGACTTGTGTTCTGTTGGCTTGTTTGGAGGACACGGGCCCTCTTCCCACATGCTTCTCAGACAGTTCAAGGTCAGTGCTGTGTGACTCCTTCCAATTAACTTGCATGTGGCCGACATGGGGGAGTGTTTTCTTCTTTCTTCCCCGTCCGTTGTGTGCTTCTGTGATATGCGCTATCTGCCGTGTGGTCGGTCTCCTCGGCATGCCTGTGTTGGTCTATTCTTGGACAATGGCTGTATTCACCGGCTTCTGTCGTAGGGCTGTGGTTTCGGAGTTGGAATGGAAGGTCATTCAGTGCTGTCTGCTCTCCCTTGTGTGGGCGGCAGGCTGCCTTTCCGCTCTGCGTTGGGCCTTGTGTGTGGATGTTATTCTTGGGCCACCTGTTGTCGGTCCCCGGGCTCTTTGGTGTTCCGTTTTATATGTCTTGTTCATATGTGCAGGGTGGTATGGGTGTTTCTGTGTGGTACTGGCGTTCCTCTTCCCGAAGGAGCCCTGCTTCTCCTAGTTGGTGTTGCCGCCACTGTGTGCTACGCCATGTTTGTTACACTGGGGTGTGTCCTGCTGTTGCGTGTCTTCACTGACATGTGTGCGTCGGTTGTGTGGCGTTGGGTGTTGTCCGTGAATTGGGCGTTGGGGACATGTCTGTGGCCGGCCTGTCACGTGTCATGTGCGTTCGGGGTGGGGCTGATGTGTGTGCTGCTTGGTTGTGTCCCTGTGTCTGTGTGCAACGCATGCATGGCGCTGCGGTTGGCCTCTGCGTTGTGCGCATGTGTGGCGGCGTCATCGGCGCTTTGGGGCCGTGACGGGGTGGTTGGTTCCTAGTCCCAGGTGGTGTGTACACATGTGTTCTGCGATGTTACGATTTGGCCTGTGTGTCATATGTGGATGCGATGGTGGATGTGTTGTGTACACGCGCTGGTGGGGGTTGTCCGCTTTTTCCGCCCTTGCACTGTGTGCGCTGTTTGCGTGCACTTGTTGTGTGTGTGCCTACCTGCGTCTCCGCGGTACGTTGCGTCCTTGGTGGTGCATCAGCAGGAGCATGGGGACGGCCTGCAGTGCTGGATTCATGCTCGGGGAGCCGCTTTTCGTTGTCCGTGCTCGGCGTCCGTGTTACCGCTTCGGTTTGTCGTACGGTATCTCTTGGCCGTGGGAGCCGTTTGTTTGCGGTGTCGTAATTTATGCGCCGGGCGGGACGTGTTTCGTCGGACGGTGTGTGTCAGTTGGGCTGCGCCGCTACGTGTACGGGCGCACTTTGATGGCGGACGGTGTTGCTGGCTTGCCGGCGGTGTTTGGCCTGCTTTTCGCATCGTAATTGGGCGGGCGTGTGGACTGCTGCGTGCCGGCGGTAACTGGTGCTTTTTGCATCCGCCAGCACGGCGGTTGTGCTTCCGCCCGCCATCGTCATGGGCCCCTTAGCATTTTATTATTATCTTAAGGCTTCTTTTAACAGGAACAATAGAGAAATAGTCATGTAATGACCATGCTGTTTTGAAAATGTAGAACTTTATGAATTTGCACAATTGCACAAAGAATATTAACTTTTATGAACAAATGTGAAGTTGTTATGCAAATTATAAGATTGGTTTTCACTTTTTTAGGCTGCTGGCAGGATGCAGTAACTCCCCTCCGTCATAGCGGAGGACCCGCTGCTGAGTGCATTCTACTTCGTATATATTTCCTCCAGAAAATGGAGGATGTTCAATTTCCTCATGCCTCATATATTGATGCGTAAATATATACATACATGCATGCAGTGGTAATTCCACCCTGTGTTTCATAACATTTATAACTTTTATCAACCATCCTCTTGTGTCTGTCTGTCGCCTCCATGAAGACATGAGACTTGTGATAAAACTTTTACTTTGGCTTCATATCTGTTTTGAAAATTCCATAGTGAAATGTACTTACTTCGTCTCTATTGAGCTGCCTCTTCGCACTCTATCACAAATGTATGTTTTTCGCGGCAGCCATTGCAAAGTTTTATTTTTTCAACCACATTCTCACCTATAAGTCTCATTTTAGCATTTTGTTTTGTTGCTACCATTAGCAACAAGCTACTTATGTCGTGTCTCAACATTGGCTCAATTCCTCAATAGTTAGTAGTGTTGTGTCTGATCTTCTGTGCCCAATTCCTCATGATTTTGAGACCAAATGAGCAAGTTTTCCTGTATTTGAGTTTATGTTTGATCATTTTCCATCTGTGTCTCATCTAACTATTTGATTGTTGGCTAGAGTATTCCAGGTCCAAAATATGATGTGTCTCTTATTGTGCATTACAGATTCTTTGTTGGTGATGCTGTACTCTAGCATATTGAAACTTCATTCATTTTTTTTTTATAGAAGTTCACTTGTACCAGCATATCTCTCTTTTTATTTCCTCTCATTTGCGTACCTCTTTCTAAGTGCTCTTTCTATCATGCAGGATATTACTTCGCTTTCCCCAAGCACAGCAAGGAATAGTTTTTGAGGTAATTTTTTTTGGCCATCTATTTTCAGGCCTATCATTAAATTGCACTTTCTTATCATACATTCTTTCTTCTTGAACAGTCTTTTGTGATTTTAAAATTTTAAATGCAATAGAGCAGTATAATTCCCAATTTTGTTACATTTTTGCATCCATTTTTTGTGCTCGGGAGAATAGACTTTCAAGTGCCTGCTCTATATTACCCACTCTGTAATTAGCTGCTTCGTTAATCTCTGTAATTGGGTAATGCTTTGCCTCATGCTTGCCTTTAGACAATTGCAATTTTATATATTTTGAGCTTCGGCCACATGGCTCTGGAATTGTTCATTTCTCCCTTCCCGAAGTTATAAAGTTAGGAGATCTACAACAGAGGCCAACTGATGTCCACAGCCACTCCTCTTCAAGCTCAAATAACTGATCCCAGACCTTTGATCACAAAAAGAGAAATATCAACCGAAGTAACCACAAAAGATACTCTATCCTCTAGCTATATCATATAGCTCACAGCGGGGAGATCTTTATTCCCATTTGACAAAGAAATCAGAGTGGAGACTCACTCATTGCAGTTTTCCTCAGTCAGCTTTCTCTTTTCTATACATGTTCGGAATCCACTTTTAAGTTAGCACAGGCATTACTGCACAATAAAGACCAGCTATGTCTGCTCTTGGCCCTCCTTTGTAACTATTTACCATAACGGACCCTGGCATTTTTCTACAGTGATTTAAAATAGGTGGAACCACTCTTGCTTATTACAGGCCCTTGTCCAGACCAATGTTGTGGACTTCCAACATTGTCGCTGACCAAGTCTTGCTCTATGGTGCCATTTTTAGGATTCGCCTGCACAGCGCTTTTGCCATGCTTGTGAAATCTACTGTATTTAATATAAATCTTAAAAGGGGCTTACATCCCGCCCCCTTGCTTTCCTTGTTTCTCATTGGCTTCTATGCTTGCCACTTACTTTTCCTCTGTTACTACTGGCTATAGCATGCTGTTTCCTGTTGTTTCCTTGTGTTCTTCCTTGTGCTTCTCTTATCAGTTTCCCATTTCCGAAGTACTGTTTTCCTCCGCTTTTGTGGAACTATTATTTAAGTTATTACCTGCACATTGATTGCACTGTGCTAGTTTTTATTTTTTTATTTGGTTTCTGCCCGTTCACCCCACTGGAGAACCGATGCCAAGACTCAAACCTGGTTCCCACCGTAGCTGCTCACATTCAGTAATTAACTGATGTCGTTATGTGGGCTGGAACATGTTTCGAGCAATTCTCTGACTCTTCAATACCTTCAGACTCCACACGACTAGTGACCACCAAACCTTCCCATGGTGATTACTGCTGCTGTTGCTTGTTTTTTTTGTAGTTGCTGCCCAGCATCGTCATTGCTGTTTGGACATTGTTTTTGCTTGTTATGTAATGTACTATGTTGGTTTAGTACAGTTCAAGCGCGTCTTAAATAAATCCTGAAACGCTGAAGAGAAACTGCTTGCAGCGCTCGGAGGTCCTGCAAAGTCCATTTGGTTTAGTACATGAACACAACAAAATGTGGGGGTGTGCCTGAACCGCCGCAAGATGGCCGTTGCTCTCTGAAGCTCCGCTCGGCATCAGAGGCATTTCTGTGCTAAGGGCAGCGGTGTCTGCTAAAAATGTCCCTGTTATAATGGAACTGGTGCGCGAACGCGGGGTGACAAGGTATTTTGCTTTTTTTGGCTATGTTTGAGCCATTTACTGTGTTTTTGTTCCCCCGCATCGTGCACCTCAGAATTGGCGGTTGCGGCCGCCATTTTGTCCTCTGCAGAGCACGTCGGAGCTGACTTTGTGTGCTGAATCCCGCTGAGTCTCGTATGGCTCCCAAGTGTCAAATAGAAGCAGGGAGGCCTTGGGAATTGACTTTATGTCATATTTAACGCTTCTACAGTGACAGTTTTCTGTTAGCAGACATGCTAGAGGTATAACACTCTCATGGCATAGTGCTCAATTCCTGTCAGATAAAATCTCCTGGAAGTGCAGTTCTGTTATCAACCTTTGAAACAGCTTTTAAAGTACTTCTTTGCGTGTATTGACAGTGAAACTGACAAGCCAGATTCATAATACACTTTGTTGTTCTAACCCTGTCAGCTATTAGTACTTCTGGGATACAGTTTTGTCTACAGCCGAACGGATGGTTCCCCTCATGTTGATTCATCCCTAATCTTTAAAAAAAAATATGTTTATCCTTTCTGTCTGTTAAGCAGTGGGCTGATAGTTTGGAATATTTTTGACGCCCATTCCTTTCATAATAATTTTTCTATTCTGCCAACTATTTGCCGCCATTCTTGATATTTCTGACTATTGCATATGTCTCAGATATTTCTTTGTGTGTGGCAAAAGGTTGTCTTCACGACCTCTATTTTTCTTTTGCATGCATATGGAGTCCTCTCCTCCCTCACGTCTGAAGGCTGCTACCTCATCTACAGTCATGCCCACTTTTCGCAAAGATTCAAATGCTCCTATAAAAAGTCAGAAAAAAGATCCTTGTTCCCCTACAAAGTCTCCTCTACCTTTGACTTTGGAAGACCTTATGGAGGAGATCAAGCACCTGAAACCCTTTGTCTTGGAAACTAACGTTACACTTCAACGAATTAAGGAAAAGTCTACATTGGAGTCCAGGGTTTCATGTGTTGAACAACAGATAAGTGAAGTGCAGGATGCGGCTACTAAGATTGATGGTATGACTAAGGAGATAGCGCTCTCGAAGTAGCAGACAGAGGATTTAGAAAACCGGAATAAGCATAATAATCTCCGAATTTATGGCATTCTGGAAGGATCCGAGGGGTCAGACATGCTTGCCTATCTTGCAGTACACATTCCCAAGCTGGTGGGCCTTAAATAAGGAACACACCTCAACTTACAACGTGCTCACCATATTGGCCTCAAATATGTAGGTGCTTCAAGTTCTGGACGCCCTAGAAGAATGATTGTTCTCTTTCTAGACTATACGGAGCTGCTGTTGGTGTTATTGACAGCTAAGCAAAGGAAACAAATGCTATGGTCTGGTCAGCGGGTCTTTATTTCCCAAGATGTAGCACTGCCGTCCGTCGGAAGGAGTTTTTATCCTTTCGGCCAACTCTACGATCTATGAATGCAAGATATGGCCTCGTATACCCAGGCTTTTTTAAAGTCACATACAAGGACCAAACCTTTTCATTTGATCATCCAGAAGACCTGAAGAAATGTACCCTCCAACACAAGGGTGAAGCAATGGATCTTGGAAAAGTCTGAACTCCTTGTTTTGGAGCCGCTTCACCTGTCATAAGGTTATACCTTTGACTCCTGTCTCTGGAACTGAATTGTATTGAATATATATATCCTATTTCAAGCAATTGATTATGCCTTTAAAAATGGAAGTATGTTTAACTGTTAATGGTGTTTGTTTTATGGTTGTCGTCTTTAGCTAATTGGTCTATCTATTTAACCTTGCTATATATTTCTTCCTCTTTGCAGTTGTCTGTTGTCTAGTCTGGACTCCCTCCTTTGATGTGTTGTCTCCCAAGTACCTCTCTTCCCAGACCTACTGTTTCCATGCTATCCTTGTGCTTGGTAAGTTGTTTACATTGCTCATTTAAGTATTATGCACTTTTATTGTCGATTTATTTGTATTGTTGCCTCGTTGCTCCTAGTCACATGATTTGTTGCAATGCGCTTATTTATTTTCATGTTCTCTGTTTCTTTTTCATTACAGTGATTGTCTTTGTCGCTGTTGTACTCAATCTAAATAGATTTGTGCCTGTTGTCCGTCTCTGGTTTTGCACTTCTCTACCCCTCCTTCATATTCTTTTCACACTGTATGTGTTTTACTTTCTTCATGGCTAAAGCTTCTTGGCTTTTTGTCATCTCTGTTGTTTCTATCAAACTTATTGTTCCTTTCCTTGCTTTCATTTCTTCTTCCTCTTTTTCTTTTCTTTATTATTTCACTCTCTTCCTCCTTTTCTTTGGTCTCATTATGTTTTATAGTTCTTCATCGGTTATGATGGTTAGATCGTTTTAAGTGTTATATGTATTCAGAAGGTTTGTTGTTCTGGTTTCCTTTTTTGGATACATTGGTTCAGTATATAGGTTAAAGTGTTACAGTGATAAATCTCCTTAAAGTTATTTCTTGGAATGTCAAGGGCTTGCGTAATCCTATAAAAAAAAGCAAATTCTGGCCCATTTAGCTCGGCTTATATGTAATATTGCTCTATTACAGGAAACACACTTACTCAATAAAGATTTAAATTAATTGCATAAGAACTGTGTTGGTCACATTTTTTGTTCCCCTGCCCTTGACCATAAGAACGGGGTCATTATTCTAGTTCACAAATCCCTTCCCTTGGTAATTGAAAAAGAGGAAAGAGATGTGGCAGGTCAATGGGTTCTGATACATGCCACCATTCATCACACGCCTATTTCTATATTGAATAATTATAGTCCCACCGGCATAGATGTACAATTTTGGGAACAAATGTCAGTTGTTTTACGCTCCTGTTCAAATGCAAATTTAATTGTTGGTGGTGATCTTAATCAGATTGTTGACCCATTTTTAGATAGAAAGTCTCAAGTCAAGTATGTTCCTAACAAAATGCAAAAAACATTTACACGCTTTATTCACTCAAAGGGATTAGTTGTTGCCTGGAGGCTATACTCTCCGGGCACATTGGAATATACCTTTTTCTTACCAACACTTAAATCCAAATCCAGAATTGATTACTCATTTCTTTCACCCCCCCCCAGTTGCCACTCTTACGCATGCTGAAATTGGGTCAATATTAATTGCAGATCATGCACTGATGATAATAGATTTGGATTTATTATCTGAGGTCACTAAACCTAATAGATGGCGCTTCAATAATAGCCTCTTGAAGGAGAAGGATTTTGTACAGAATTGTGAATGTTTTTTATGAGAATTTTTTTGCATAATATCACATCGGATATTCCATTTCATATTGTTTGGGATGCTTTCAAAGCTTCTGCCCATGGGCATATAATTAATTTTGTCCTGGCTAAAAAGAAAAAAGCTAATAAGGAATCCTCATTACTACTTCAGTCCATCAAGCAATTAGAACATGAATTTTTTACCACCAAGAATGATATTGTGTTACAACGTCTAATGAATACTAAATTTGAGTTTAATAAAAGGTCAACTGAGGAGGCTGCTGGTACACTGCTAAAAATCAATTCCAAATTCTTTGGTGGACGCAATAAGGCAGGCAAATTACTTGCCAATTACCTGAAAGTTAAATCTCAAAAGTCTAAAATAGTAAAAATTATGGCTGAAAATGGGTACCCTCATGTTAAAAATAATGCAATGTTGAAGTGCTTTCCTGGTTTTTACACAAATCTCTACACACCAGACTGCTTCCCCACAGATGAGGCATTAGATTCATATTTTCACTCTCTCCCACCAAGACGGCAACAGATGCAGGATCTTTCTTTTCCAGAAGAGCCTATCTCAATTTTTAAACTAAAATTTGCTCTTAATGCACTACCCAAAGATAAAGCACCAGGTCCGGACGGTTTTTCTGTTGAATTTTACTCCTGTTTTTCACATATTTTACTCCCGCACTTACTTAATTTATATCAGTCTTTTTTTCACACAAGATGAAGCTAAGGGGACTTTTTTGGAGGCTATGATCTTTCTGATACCTAAAAAGGATAAAGACCCTTCCTTATGCGCCAATTATAGACCCATCCCCCTTATCAATCTAGATTGCAAGCTTTTTGCCAAGATTTTAGCAATTAGGATTTCTCCTCTAATTCCCGATATGGTTGGATCTGAGCAGACTGGATTTGTTAAGGGTAGAGAAATTGAACCAGGCAAAACTCCCCTTAGACCTATATTTCTTTTTACAAAAGATTAAATCTAATATGGGTATAGAGAAAATCCAAACATAAAATGTTTATATCATACCACCAACATCATTGTTTTTTATTTTTTTAAAAGATCATGTTTATTCTTTTCATTAACTTCTTTTCTCCTTTTTTATCCAATACATGAAATATCATTTTTCTCAATAGATACAAAAAACTTTTTTTTGTTTTTTTTTAATAAAAGTTGTGAATACATATAAACATACAAAATAAAATACAATTTTATTGGTCCCCACTATAACAAATTATCTTACAAAACATGCATACCTCACAGACGTCCACACTCATACAAGACACTTATGCACATCTGGATTCAAAGGGAAACATAAGATGTAATACATTTCCACCAAGATGAAAAACAACAATAAGGTCTGGACACACGAGGTCGACGCGCGTTTCGGTGGGTTAACACAAATTTGTGACCCACCTTCCTTAAGGTGTTAACACTGGTGTATAGTGTCAGTGGTCTGATCTAATACAGAGTTTCAACTTTGTTTTTAGTGTATGGGTAAACAAATTCCACTATCTGTTGTTTCTCAGGTTCCCCAAGTATATTTGCTGGTGTGATACTGTGCCCGTTTTGGACAAGGTCCTGAGGAAGGTGGTTCACAAATTTGTGAACTGCTGGTGGCAGGACAAATTTGCCACAGAACCATTACAAGCCCCGTGTAAAGATATGTCCTGACAAATCAGTGAACCGCTTAGTACATTTTCACAGTGTGTCCCGCTTAGAAACACTTCACGATCCCCACTCCAACATCTATATGTGTATGGTAAATTCCAGGATGTCTTAATGTATTCTTTACCCAACCTTTCATATTTGCCTGCTTGCATCTGTTTAATGCAATACTGAAACTGGAAAGTAGTCACAGGTAGACTAATTTTGCCATGAATAAGCCATTCTGTAGCTGGTTTTTCTGCCACTGTGAATGGTAATTTTTCTAGTTGTTCAATGCTCAGTACTGTATACTTTGCTCCCCTTTGTGCCAGTTCGATCTGTTTATCAGTTAGATTGTATTCTGCAAACAGAGCCGTTGTGTTGATAAAACGCCAAGGCACATAGCCCGCACGCAAAGATTGCAGCGTCAAGCTTAATAACATAATAGAACGTAATTGAGATTGGCCTTGCTGTAACATGGCTAAATCTTGTTCCAGTATGTCGATAGCGGAGGATACAATACTGTCCAATGAATAAATTCTGGAGGACAAAGTTGTTAACCCATTGTCGACCACAGAGAGAGTTTTCTCTTAGTTAATACGATCAAGTTCACGTATTCGTTCTGCAACCTCCATCTGTGACACCTTCCATGCTTCATTATAAGCAGCATAGATGCCAGCATATATGAAACATTTTTGACACGGTTTTCTTGGTCCAAGCAAGAATTCCCTAAGGTCTGCGTCTTCTTTAAGTAAAGATAAGTGTTGTTTCACCTCCTTAAGTGTAGATTTTTGCAGCCAATCGAGGCATAATTTTCCTACACTGTATGTTGTTACTACCCCCGGATGCTGTCTTTGCACGTATCGTGGGTCTGGCCTATGAATAGTAAATCCCTGTGTTTTATTCAGGAATCTCTCTTGACAGTTGTTTGTGTCTGTGGGCCAGATCAACCATTTTCTCCAATCAGGATTTGTTCTGTTGAGTTGTAGTATGGTGTCAACTGTAACCGCTGCCTGTGTATTATTATCACTTGCAGGTGTTGGTACAGAAGGTGTTTTCATGTCTTTAATCTTGGCTAACCCAAGGCAAGACGTTTGTTGCACAGTGTCATTCAAAAACATTATTTGTTGAGGGACGATACAGGCTCTAAATAAAGCTTCCATCCCCTGTACTTGCCAATCCCCAGACAGATTTTGTGTCTATTGTCTCTTTCCACAAGTCGAAACCATGTCTAGACAGTTGGGCAATAAATGTTGCAGAGTAAATCTGTTTTGTATTAGTTAACATAATTTTCAGTCCTGTTTTGTTCACATTTTTATAGTAAAATGTTTCTGGATCAGATGTATTGTATCCTGAAAAATATGGAAACTTTTTAGCAAATGTTTTTGAACTACCTTTTGGTGGTGTAGGACAATGTTCCCATTGGTTAAACATAAACACATTTCTAGGTGTTGCAGATTTATGCAAAAAATGATGACCATAGTGGTTATAGCAATACAGCTGTTCATAGTCTGATGAACCCTCTAAATATTCATTATTAGAAAATGCAGCAGATTTTTCTAGGTCAAACATCATGTTATTTACAGTTTCAAAGTCCCAATCATCAGAATAGGTACTGGATGAAACAAAATCACTTAGTGAGATCTTAAATAAATGTGGAATGTTCAAATGTTCCGTCGGGCCAAAAATATCGAAATCAGTTTTGTCCCACACTATACCATCCTGTATAGGAACGGCTGTGATGTTCACTGCAGACAAGTCTCTTGTTTCACGATGGGATGATTTGTGAGGTTTTAAAAGTAAGTTCACTTCTTTTCTTTCAGTGTTCACATGGATATATCTGCCATTTATAAGCACGCTCATAGTCATAACCAAAGCTAGCCAAAGCAGGAAGAAAAATATTCCAGAAATACCCCAAAGTTCAATCCATGGTGAAGTCTTTTTCAAAAAAATGTAAAAAGTCTTGTACTTGCTGTTTAAAAGTTTTTAATGCTGGCGACGTCTCGGGCTCACTCAGATCCTCAGAAAACGTATCAAAGTTAATGAAATAGCCAGAAGCAGTTCTGTCAATTGTTGGAATTGCATCAGGATTTGTAGAAATCGCTGGAACCAGTTGATCACTTGTTACATTGGTGTAGACAGGTGCATTTGGACGACCTGTTACTTGAGTTTCAAGAGGGATGAGTTCCATAGCATTGTTGCTCAGTCCTTCATCTGTTACTGCTGAATTCTCGATGGTTATCAGTCTTTCAGTCTGAACCTCTTGGATAGTAGCGAGAGGAGTGTGTCTGCTACTAGGTCGGAGTCCACAAGGCCTACTATTTAGTATTGGCCACATACTGTGGTTTGATGAGGTCGATGGACACAAATCTTTTCTCCTTTTTTTCAGCAAGGGGCGGCAGAAGTACTGTTCTTGTTCTGTGTATGGCTAGGACAGGTACTGGTTGTCTGTAAGAAGGTCCAAATTCCTTCTTGTCCGCAATTTTTTCTCTGACTAGATCCCCAACTTTTGGAATCCAGACAGGCCTTGCTGGGACCGCCGGTTTTTCCCCAGTGGTGGTTGGCTGCAGGAATACGTTGCTTTGTTTCGATCTTAGTTCATTTAGATCCTGTAAAACAGCCAAACGATCTTTGATATCAAAGGGTTTATTTTCCACCACTGTGCCGCTACATTCTAGATCGGGCACCCACATTCTTGTCCCAAATAGGACCTCATATGGAGAGACCCCCCTAGAGAACTTCTTGGCAAATTGTTTAATGAGCGTTGGACCCCATAAAGATGTTTGACCCACCCATCACCCGAACCTAATACACTAGCTGTTATAGACTGCTTTATGTCCCGGTTTTTCCTTTCCACAACAGAATTTCCCCCAGGATGAAATGGAGAGGAGTACCGCAATGCAACGCCCAGACTGGCCATGGCTTCTTTGTAAGCCTGAGAGCTAAACGCAGGGCCCTGGTCAGAATGTAGTGTGCCTATTGCGTATGTGCCAATAAAGACTCGCAAATCTTTTATAACAGTTCGAGCGTCAGTCGAGCGCTGAGGTCATATCCATAGGAACCTAGAGCAAGAATCCACTGCGACCATGATATATTTATAGTTACCGTCCCTTTGCAAGGGACCGCAGTGGTCCAGGTAAACACAAGCTAATGGTTTGTCTGAAATTAACAGGGGTGTCTGCGCAGGACATTTCACTGTGGAGACTTTCATCTGTTGGCATATTTCACATTCCAGAACATAGTTCTTGGTCTGCTTCCTAATGCCAGGCCACCAATATCTTTGTTTTAGTAAAGACACTGTTGCAGAAATACCTGCATGGGCAGAGGCTATCCCTTCATGTGCTGCTAGGATTAGTCCTAATCTGCGTTCCTTGTTTGGAATTACCCTATCCCCCACTCCAGGAATTCGAGCAAAAGGAACGTTGTTCGCATCAATTACATAAGAGTACTTGAGCGGAAACTTTTTTGGTAACGCTGCACCACTGCCTTTGCTCGTAGCATTGACAGCCAACATTATCTCACTGTCTATTCTTGTTTTTGAACGAGTGATCGCAGCTACGGAAGCCGTCTGAACAGCCCCCTTTGCGGCTTCGTCAGCCAATGAATTCCCTGCAATGTGAACGCCATCACGTTGATGACTCAGTGTGTGTATCACGTGAGCCTTTGGTAGTTCGTTTTTTAACTGAACTACTTGTTCCCAAAGTGTTTTATGCTTTATTGTGCCACCTTTTGCATCTTTGAACCCATTTTCAAGCCAAGTTTGTATATATTCATTATACGACTGCACACAGTAGAAAGAATCGCACACTATGAGTGTGGGGAATTCTCGATCTGTACTTTCAAGTGCTAGTTTGAATGCTTGTAGTTCAGCTCGCTGAGCTGTACAATCTCCTAGAGATTGAGTTTTAGTGACCATAGGTCTGAAGTTGCCATCTCGCATGCGACCTTTAACGATTGCGCACGCTGCACTGTAAGCTTGCTTACTCCCTGTTGCGGGTTGTGCGGATCCGTCAGTGTAAATTATGAATTTGTACTGATCGAGAGGCAGAATTTCAGTGGGCAGAGGACATTCATGTTCATATTGCAGGAACGCTTGTGTTTTTAAATCAGGATCAAAAACATATTCAACATCTGTTGCAGCAAGAGAATTAACCCATTGTATGTAAGGCTTTAGCATTTGGAATGCTCGCTTTAGTTACCGCCTCTAAGGCCGGAACTGGGGTTACGACAATAATGTGTTTCCCTTGGGCTGGAGCTCTTTCTTTTGCTACTGCAGTTTGAACTGCTGTCAGTATTTTTTCAGTTGAAGTGAAGCGCATTTCTGCTTGTGTATACAAATGTGATTTGTATGCAATTGGTACTTTTTCACCCTCATTAAATGTTAAGTAGGTGAATCCGCATTGACCCGAAATTATTTGGATCACTAAATTACGTTGACTTGCGCGTGTTTGTAAGTGTTTTGTTGCTAACATGTTAGCTTGGAGTGAACGCAAGATTTCTGTGTGTTCCTGTGTCCTTTCTTGATTGAAAAATCAGGTTTGATTAGTGCGTAGAGAGGTTTAACCCTTTCTGCGTAAGTTAGAATGTATGTTCTTCCAAAATTTAGGAAACCCAGGATGGATTGTAAATTTTTCAGCATTTTTGGAGGTTGGAGCAGCGCACACCTTTCTAAAAAGTTGGCTGCCAAGCTCTTGCCTTCACTTGAAAGCTCATATCCTAGAAAAAGGACATTGAGATGGGCAATTCTGGACTTTTGAAGTTGAATTTGTAGCCCTCAGAGGCGAAGCC
Organism: Calotriton arnoldi; assembly: GCA_963921515.1. Taxonomy (NCBI): domain Eukaryota; kingdom Metazoa; phylum Chordata; class Amphibia; order Caudata; family Salamandridae; genus Calotriton; species Calotriton arnoldi. The sequence goes on from CAWUFW010000601.1 coordinate 215,951, forward strand.
CAGTATAATGGTGCTCACCCTGTTCAAGTGTTTGTCCAGGTCATCGTCTGTCAGATAGATGTCATCGACATATGACAATGCCTCATTATCATAAATTTGTAGTAACTCCATTACTCTCGCTGAGAATAACCCCGGGCTGTTCTTGAACCATTGTGGGAGTCGACAAAATTGACGCTGGGTCCCCATTATTGAGAAAGCTGTTAAGTACCTGCTTCCAGGTGCTATGTTTTGACAAAAGAAACCATTTGAGATATCCAATGTGGTTTTATATTTTTTACGCACAATGTTATTAATTAATGCTGTACTATGTGCATTTTGCACTGCAAATGTTTTAGAACAAGTGTTTAAATGTCTGTAATCCAAAACTAGACGATAGGTGTCTGGTTTGGAGACAGGAAACAAAGGATTGTTCATTGAAGAGGTGCATGTTTCAATCACCCCTTGGTATTCAAGTTGATCTAAGATCTCCCTGACCTGTTTTTTAGCTTCTTGCTTTATTGGATACTGCCTCTGTGCAGTAGGTTCATTTTTTAAATGTATTTTATGGTGAGGTGAGTCCTCATCCCATCCTACATGATTTTTGTATAATGCTGGGGCCTGGGCAACTGCCCATTTCCTGGCATAAGTATATTTTAGATGAATTGGAATATGGTTGGAGAAGGCAGGCATAATGATGTCCTCACCATGTGGGCACTGCCTGACAAATTGTGGTGGCCAGTCTTTTTCTGCTAGAAGTATGTCATAGCCCCTTGAAAGTTTTTCCCAAAAAGAGTGCTTTCACCTGTCTAGGTATGTCTCCCTCCATCCGGAGTGTTATTTCATATAACTTTTGTGGAGTACTAACCCTGGTATCTACAGTCTCAACTGTAATGTACTCATTCAAGTCCACTATCTCCAGAAGTTCCTTCAGGTTCTGGCGAGCTATTGTGACTTCTGCTGCACTGTCCAGCATTGTCTGAGCCCATTCTCCGTCCTTGAGTTGTGTTCTCAGTATCCTCGGCATGTCTGACCTTCAGACCTGCTACCTTCTTCTTTGAGAATTGAGGTTTGGATTTATTTTTTGGAACGTGTTTGTCGTCTTTCAATTTCACGCGTTCTTCTCTATGTTCTGACCGTCCTCTTCTTTCCGATGTCTGTGACGAGATATGAAAGGTACGAGAGGAACGTGTATCAGTATCTTGATACCTGTCAGGCTTTTTCAAATTATCCCTATTCCTGAGGTTATACCTCCTTTCAGAGGGCTCCTTTTGAGGAGACCTACCTCGGGATTGAGAACGTTTCTCGTTTGAATTTTGTTTATTAGTTTCCCACTTCTTTTTAGAAGATGTAGGAGTTTGTTTAATAGAGTCCTTCTCAGGACTTTCAGATAGTTTTGGCTTTAATGGTCTTCCACCCAAACTATCTCTGCCTAATTCTGCATAAGATTGTTCTATTATTCTGGGTAGTTCTGTTTGATGTTCTGTAACATCGAATTCCCTTAATCGTTGGTGGATCGCCACTGCTGCTGCCTCCCCTTTAATATTAGATAATATTATTGTTGAGACCTGGTCGAAATTTTTCAGTAATTTCATACCTAAATTCAGAGCAGGCTCTGCCCCGTATTCGTTTTGAATTTGTTTCAGGACATCAGGTATTACTGCAATTGATGGAATACCATGTGTTTTAGTATAGATGGCAGCAAAGACTGAGCCCCAAGTGGTGCAGTCTTCCAGTTGTGGTGTGATCCCCATTGGTAAACAGATTGTTAGTATTCTATGTTTCTCATAAGGGCTAGTATTTGGAAATACTGCTTCAATTTGAGTAATTTTTTGAGCTATCCAGAATGGAATTTGCTCACGTTTTGTGGGCATTTTACCCATGACTGCGTATAGAGTCTGTGGTGTAATTTTTAGTGTATTCCCCTGTTGAGGAGTTTGATTTGGAATGGTTAATGGTGGTTGGACTGTGAAAGTCCGCATGACATATTGGACCAATTGACTGTAAATTTTTATTAACTCTGTAAGTTGAGTAAGTAGTTCCTCGTCTGACATTATTTCGATGTCAGGATGAGGTGTGTAGCCGGCTAGAATCGGCCATGTTGCTCCTGGTCTACCTAGTGAACCGAGCCTGGTAATGTTTTTGTGATGTTTTAGGGCGCCTTTAAACCAGAGCTGATGCTCCTGGTATGTTAGTGGAATTTCAATATCCTCGAAAGGAATATATTCCTCTGGTGGTTCATCTTCTTTGTAGAAGTGAAACAGTCTTGTTACTGAATTTGATTCAGGAAATATTACCCATGAATAGAATACCTCTGTCTGAAAGGATTCGTGTGCCTCTATCACGAAAACTGCTCTACCGCCTCTTGGTGGTAGGCCATGTTTTATAAGTTTTAGAGTGATGGCTCTTCTTAAGTTTGGATTGATGTCTATAACACCCTCCTCAGGTTCATTTAAACCTGTAAAGTTAAAAACTGTTGCTATGGCTGGGTCAGCCGCAGCTCCACCGGTGTCGGTGGCATTTTCCCTGTTGGACATTTGTTTTTGAAAAATGCAGAACAAGTTTCAAGGAAACAAAAAGATAAGGTGCACAATATTTTGGAACACTGTATCCTTCAACGTTGAACAAACCAAACAACTAATTTATAGGGTGCTTCCCTATTTTAGTTATGGTGGATTTTTAACCCTACCCACTCCAGACGTCTTATGGAGTATGTGAGTAGGGGTCTCTGAGAAAAGCACGACTGAATTACTCAGTATCTAGCATTAAATTACTGCCTTACCAAATGTTTGGGCGCCATGTAGTGTAGTTCCTATTTCCCTAATAGGCTCTGCGCATTTGAATAATATAACCTATAGGCTTGACATAGGACTAAGGTCGGTATGTCCCTATCGAGTATATTAAACTTAATTACTTGTGCCAGCTAGCTCAGAGGCCACTAGAAACTCCTTGAGAACAAGAAGGGAGTAGTTTCTGGCAACCGAAAAACATGACAACTTTTGTTTCCCTTTAGAATCGGAACACGTCTCAGAATCGTGGAAACAATAGATAACAGTTTCACTCAGTCAATCGTGCATGCTTAGTTTCTACAGAGTTACACAGAAAGGAAAGACGGGCGTTTCAATAAAAGGGTTTTATTGAACAGTCTTGTTTCTCGTGTAAGAGATATGTGCTGTTATGATCACAAGACAGTATGCAAGATAAATAATGTACAGTGTAAGCAGTAGAAATAAATAATACTGCGCTAGCATTATCTTTTAGCATATATTCACGTACATAAATAACATGAGCTAAAAACGCGAGTACTCATATGATGCGTCACTAAGCTAGTTCTACCCCAATGTACCTAACCTAGTGTATGTGTAGGGAAAGGTATAAGTAGGCGGAGTATTCTCTAGTCTGGTATACTAAGAGTATGTTTAAGTCTAGTATGCCAAGTATGATATGCCAAGAGTACCTCTAGGTTCTAGTCAGCTCCATACCTTGAGAATGAGAGAGGTGGGAATCTCTAGCCGGATCTGGAACTCTAACACCCCGCGAAGGAGTCAGAACACTGGAAGCTGGATTCGTCTGCGTGCAGGAATGACAGCGTCTTCTCAGTGCGTCAGGCCGGGATACGGGCTCCTCTGAAGTCGAGGTCTCCTCTAACTTGCTTTGGCAAGGGAAGGTATATTTATACCTGGTAGGTGTCTTGGAATGTTAGCATTGACGTGAAGTCGGACAGAGGAAGACGTCAGGAATGAACCCTTGAGGTATAACGGTTCATACATAATAGATGAGTTCTTGGAGAAATCAATAGTCCTGTGCTAGGGGAACTCCCGAAGCTTAAGGGTCTGGTTTCTAAGAACTCGTTGTGACGTTAGGGTGGACGGATGTCGGTGACCATGCCTGTATTTGGAGTGCACGGTTAATGCCTAAATAAGGACAGGGATTCTATGCCTATATAAGGGCAATGCGAATTGTGCCTATATAAGGACATGATTCAGGAAAACCTATATACGGACCCCTAAAGCGGAATACAACACTATCTCCACACTCACTCAGCCTCAATCTCATATAAGTTACACATCCCCTGTTCCAATTGCACTTTCGTCATCACTTAAAGCATCATATATATATAAATATTTGTATTACATCACCCCTTCCTGTCCCAAGTCTAAAATTGAAACACTGTGGGAGTCTGATCTTCAACATTCCTTATCTGTAAGGGTTTGGGGTTCAATTTGGAGTAAAATACACCACACTTTGCCCAATGTCAGCACTACACAAACCCTTTATTATTTTTATAATAGGCTGTATATTACCCCACTCTCTTTGCAAAAATATATCCCAAATCTGTCAAATATGTGTTGGTCTCGTGAAACCCTTCCTGGCACATATTTACATATGTTTTGTCATTGTCCCCCAACCACTGCTTTTTGGTTGCAGGTTTGTAAAATTATTTCTATTATTTGTTCTATAAATTTCCCCTTTGATATCAAACATATTTGTCTGTGAAGATCCTCATGCTCTTGGCCAGTACGCTCTAAATTAAGTACATTTCTTGATCTGTCACTTGCTATTGCTTTCCATGTCATTACATCAAATTGGAAGAATGCCAAGAATATTAATGTTACCAGTTGGTGGCATCTTCTCTGTTCCCATCACAGGCTTGATACAGCATCAGCTACATCTACATTACAAATGATAAATAAAGACCTCTTTTGGTCTCCTCTTATTGGTTATTTAACAAAAAGACTAAACTCTCCAAGGACTCTACAATGGTTTTCTAACCCCCTTGATTGTTTTCCCCTCTTGTTTAATATCATATATAGTTATTTTGCCATTGTTGTTATATGAGATATGCTGTTATATGACATGATGATACTATACAGAATAAGATGTGATATGACACAAGATTTATTATGTGATACATGTACAGATATGTAATACATATTGTTTTTTCCTCCTTTTTCTTTTTTTTTTTGTTCCTCTTCTCTATCCTCTTCTGGTTTCTTCCTCCTTTCTTTTCTCTTAAAATACAAAATACAAAAAATCCGATATCATAAGTGCAGAATTATGATATTAACTTAATAAGTTTATTGAACAATTTCCTTCTTTTTGTATTTAGGTATATTTTTTTTGCCTTTCTTGTTAATTACTTATTTCATAACCTGGTTCTCCAATCTAAGTAATGGATAATTCTGTACATTTGTATTTCACTTTAATAAAGCTTTTATTTAAAACACAACAAAATGTGAGAAAAAAGCACATTCTTTCTTGTTAGGAAACTGAGATTGTGTCCAAGGGAGCAGAGTGATTGAGCATTGGGTGAGGGAAGCACTCTTCTCTTCCTGCCGCTTTGTGGTGGGTGTGTTTGTGTACTTCCTAGCTTCAACCAATTCCATTAGCCAAGTGCTGGCTTTGTCTAGACTAATGAAGTGATTTTATTTACTTTGTCTGCCATATTTTGTCAGAACTTCCCTGCTGGGATTAATGCGTCTGATTTCCGAAGGGGGTTCTGGGAAAGCAGCAGGTGTAAAATAACAAAATACACACTACTATAAATTAATTAAAGTTACAGTTCTATTCAACGTAATCCCTCTATTTCCTCTGAAAGGATGATGAAGTTGATACAGCTTTGATTTCTTTTGGAAACTTATTTCATGCTTCGGGAGTCTGAAAGAAATGAGCCCTTTGTGCAATTTGGCTGTTTTATGTTGGGCCGCTGTGGCGTACAATATCTGAAGGTCTTTTTTGCTGTGGGGCGGCTGGTGTATTAAACTGCCATGCATGCTCCGTCCCAACCCCATGCCCTGATCACAAAAGGTGTTGTATAAATGAACTTTAATGGAAACCAAAAACAGTTTTATTATTGTCATGGCTGCCTTTTTGTCCAGGAAAATCATGACACTGCAAGCAGTTGATTGAGACAAACGTAGCCCTGCTAAAAAACAGACGCTGCCTGTATTCTAGAAAGTGTTTTTCATTACTGAAAGGCACCTGCCACATTTCTCAGTTGCTAGTTGCACACTTGCTTCAGATAAAGCTAGAAGGGCGCTCTAGAAATAAGATTAATGCAAAGCAGAGTTTTACATATAATTAATAAGGTATTGTTTTCTTAACTGTGTTCATGAAACTCATTAGTGCATGTAATCTGTGCCTCTGTATATTAGATAACCACTTGCGAAAATGAATGTGCCACTTAACTATTGCATATCATAAACCCCGCATCCCCAACAGAAGGCTTCAGACAGAACACAGACACACCGTACAGTAGCAACACACAAATGGTATATAAAAATAAAACTATATATAAATATTAAATACAATACACAGGGTTGTATGTAAAATCTTTAATAGTAAAGTGCTTTGGATAAAAGCACTATATGAATAGCTGATTAGTATTATTACAATATAAGGCACCACATTATACAGAAATTAAACACAGCTCTATTCTCCATATGATTCAGAATCATCGAGTTATCCAACACTTTCCCTACTGTTGGAATAGTGATTTTTACCCCTCCGCTATCCAACACTTTCCCTACTGTTGCACTCACTGGAGTGGGAATAGTTAATTTTACCCTTCCGCTATCCAACACTTTCCCTACTGTTGCACTCACTGGAGTTGGAATAGTAATTTTTACCCCTCCGCTATCCAACACTTTCCCTACTGTTGCACTCACCGGAGTGGGGATAAAATGTTTTACCCCTCCGTAAACCAACACTTATCCTACTGTTGCATTCAGTGGAGTGGGAATAGTAATTTTTACCCCTCCGCTATCCAACACTTTCCTTACTGTTGCACTCTTTGGAGTGGGAATAGTATTTTTTGCCCATCCGCTATCTAACACTTTCACTACTGATGGTCTCAGTGGAGTGGGAATAGTAATTTTTACCCCTCCGCTATCCAACACTTTCCTTACTGTTGCACTCTTTGGAGTGGGAATAGTATTTTTTGCCCCTCCGCTATCTAACACTTTTACTACTGATGCTCTCAGTGGAGTGGGAATAGGGATTTTTACCTTTTTGCTATCGAACATTTTTCCTACTTTTGCATTGATTGTATTTTGAAATTTAAGTTTAAATATTTTTTAATAGTTTAATGTTTTAATTTATTATTGATTTTTGTTTTTTATATTTTAAATCATTAATATATATTTTTATTTTTTATATTATTTTAAACTTTTAGCATAAATTAAAAATAATAGTTTATTAATTGTTTTAAAGTAAATATATGTATATAAATTATTACGTTTGTGTGTTTATCTTTTTTTATCAAGTTTATTTGTTATATTTTATTAAAATGTATATTACATTTATTTCATTTTGTTAAAATTATATTTAATATTTAATATATTTAATATATATCATTTTATTTTATTTTTATATAAAAGTCAATATTTTATATATCTATATTTTTACATCAATATTTTCAAGTCAATATTTTTGTACTTACCTATTTAAGTATAGGAGTCGATATTTTTGTTGTCTATATTTTTTACTCGACATTTTTAACATCAATATTTTTTACATCGATGTTGTGTCAGTGAACCTCTTATTCACCCGAATAAATTGTCTATGCAGGACCTAGCTCACTATGCATGGTATTTCTACAGGTTGATAGGCAGTTTTCATGTAGCAGATGAAATAAATCTCTCTTCTCTACACGTGTTGCAAGAAAACATTTTTTCAGTAAAAAAAAGACCTAAATCTGTAAACCATAGGTATGGTCAGTACTCCTGAACAATTTTCTCAGTTATGGCCCATGATGTAACATTCTCCTTTTTGCAGGTGACAGCCTAACCCAAGTAAATAAGTGCTGATCATGTGACTGGCATACATTTGTTGACCTCCTTTCCTCAAACCCACCCTAACCGCCTACCTTCTTTTACTCTTTCTTCCAGCATCTCTTCCACCCTTCCTTCATATATAATGTTTTCAGACCCACCCACCCTTCCTTCCTTTTTCTCTCTCTCCTCCTTATTCCCTCATTCTTCCTTTCCTTATTGACCTTAATCCTTCTTACTTCTTTTCTTCCTACCTTCCTTACCTTCCTTTGTTCCTATCCCTCCATCCTTTTCCCATTCTTCATTACTTCAACCCTCTCTTCCCCCTTCCTTGATTCCTCCTTTCCTCAAACCCTTCCTTCCTATTTACTTTCACTGTCCCTTTCGCCTATCTTCGTTTCTGCCTCCCTATCTTTCTTCATTACCTCCTTTCCTCCTTCTTCCCTCTTGCCCTTCTTAATCCCTCTCTTCACACCTTAATCCTATACCCAGCCTTACTTCCTCTCCCACTACTTCACTCCTTTATTTCAACTTCACTTACTCAAGTCACTCATACCTTGCCCTTCCGCCTTTCAATGAGTCCTTCTTTTTTCCTTCTTTCTTTCTCTCACTCCACTGCTTTCTCTCCCATCCTTTTTTCCTCTCTTTTCTCTCTCTCCCTCCCTTCATCCTTACCTTCCTTCACTCTATCATATCCTCTCATCTTTCCTCCCTTCCTTCTCTTAATTCCTTTCCCCTTTCTTCCCTTCCTTCCCATATCTCTCTATCACATTGGTCCTCACTCAACGCCACACAGTTCCACACCACACAATTCAACTTCACACAATTTCAATTCCACACCACATAACTCAACAACAAATTTCATAATTCACCTCAACAACACAATTACATAACACACCACATACAGCCAATCCACACCACATAATTCCACATAATGCCACAAAAGTCAGCAGCAAAACGCATAAACTCCACTACATCCCATTCCACAACACAAAATACCATTCCACATAATCACACTGCACGACATACAATCCCACTCCACATAATTCTAATACACTCAATACCACATAATTACTATCCACATATTTCAACTGCACACCATGCCACATAATTCCACTATACAAATCCACTCCACACCGCACAATTCCATGCCACACAATTCCATAACTAACAATTCCAATCCAACCCACATAATTCCACAACACTCCACATACATACACTCCATAATACATGGGTAAAAGACATCATTTACAATGCCAATAGCTCTAACTCAAGCAAATGCAAGCCCTATTGCATTCCTCTATGGATCGGAAAAGTAAAAAAAAAGAGCCTGGGTCATTTCACATAGTAATGCATGCATGTGCCTACAAAATAATGTAGCCAGTCTTCTTTATTATAACTTTTCAACATGCTTCTTAGGAGCCACACTGCTCTACAACATAGCTTAAAAACATAGGCAAAGCCAATAGCTCTGGTTAGAAACATATAAGGTCCCAAATGCGAGACCTATTGGATATGACAATGCTTGTCTTTAATACCAACCTATCTACAGGCCTCCTCTACCCTGGTCCGTTTTTCACTTTCTTTTCTCCATTTACCCTTCCCTCTATTCTCTCGTACTTCCCATTTTGCTTGCTTGTCTTATCCTGTCTCCCTTTTCTTCCCTCTTTTCTTTATCTTCTGTTCTGTTATTTTCTTTTTTATGTTCTATGCTTCTTTCTTTTTGTCTCCTCGCCTTTTGCCGTTCTCCCCTTCTCTTCTCCTTTTTCTACCTTTTCTCTTTCTCTTTCTTTTCATCCTCTTCCTCTCCTCGCTTTTTCTGGATGTTCAAATAAATGGATCAGATTACATAGATTATAGTGGATAAATTCTGCATTGATGTGTGGACCAAATAATTGATATAAAATAGTGTTTTTGCACAGGACCTTGCAGCCCTTTTCTTTATTTCAATTGTTAAGGAGTGCAATTGCTGGTGAAAAACTGTGCCAGGACCTGTGCAGTCTACGTAATTTGGAAAAGTGCACATTTGTGCTAGCACACGTGTTTTCTGTTTAAGATATTTTTTATTACTAAGTACTTGACTTTTATTACTTTCTTAATTTTCTATACTAATTCAACCATCACTTTAGATTTTTACATTATTATGTAAGTATTGAAACACATCTAAACATGTAAATAGCTACAGAAATCTCTTTCACACTTGGGCATTTGCTACATTTTTTAATGACTTATTTCTCTTTCGATGAGTCCTAGGTACTGCTCTTTTTAGATTTTTCCTGAAATGACAGATGCGCTGTCGGCAAAATCTTTTGTTAATAATAAAAAACCTTAAACTGGGCTTAGAACCCACCCATTACTTACTATTGCTTACCATTGATTGGCTTCCACGTCACTATCGATTCCTTGCTTCTTATTGGTCAGAGCTTCCTGCTTGCCTCTGGGCTTCAGTGATTGTCCCTGCCATGGAGAATGCAGCTTTCTGTCTGCGGCCAGTGTCTTCGTGTCCTTCCACTGGCCATGCACTCCTGCCGGTATTATTATTTTTTTTAACTTTTTGCCATGCACTCTATAAGAGTGCATGTGCCTGCAGTCCGTTTCCCTGCCCCACCCCTTCTTCATGTAATTGTTCCCCCACCGCTATCTGTTATTGCTGTTCCCTTCCTCCCCCCTCGAACCTCCCTTGTGTTGCTTTCCCCCGCTGCCTGTCCATTGTTGCTGCTCCTCCACTTCTCCTCCATACTTCCGTCGTGTTGCTTCTTATTTTTTTTGCACTAATCTAACTAATAAGCCCAAAAGATACGTTCAAGAGGACAGGAGCTTTATTAGTCGATTCCTCAAGATAGCTACATCAAACCTTACGAAAAGCAGCATAATCACCAACCGTCCACCATCAAGCCCCAGCAGTCTCTACGCCCCCACATTCTGCCCGCAACATCCCTAACCTTCTCATTCTACCCCTGGTGACATAGCTGACCTTCCAACATGGAAAGTGAGGACAAGTTGGTTAGAACATACTACATCTTCCCCCTTCACATTGCAAAACACAACACAAGAGTAAATTATATACAGAAGTGGAAACAGTTGCAAAAACAAAATAGTCAGATGGAATGCAACATGGAATGACCTTGAATTATTGAAAAGCTCAAAGGATCAGTTCATTTACAATAATAACAGAAAACCTTCTATTGCCAATTAGGCCAGTTGGGCCTGATAGAAGATCTCTTATGAATATCAACATCAACCACTGGATCAGCAGTGGAAAACTTATCACAACTCCTGCTCTGAATAGGGGAACACTCAGCTCTTACAAGCCTAGAGAAGCTCCACACATCACCAGAATCTAGAACAACCACATTTTTCCTCACATCACAAATTAGGAAGGGACCCTAAACTTAGACCTTCCTTTTCTCACAAACCCAGCTTTCCTCACAAACACTTTATCACCCCTTTTCCAACCACCAGCACGCACACAGTTTTTGACATCAAACCGTTTCTTATATTTATTCTGATGTTCTAGTCTGCGTTCCTTGATTTCATCATCAGACCATTTCTTCCCCACCTTGGTACTCAATTATAGCCAAGCAGGGCTAAGTTTGCAGTGAGGTCTCCTGCCTCTCAACAATGCAAAAGGTGAAATAGCTGTTACCTCATTGGGTGTAAACATATATGAGGGTAACAGTGGCCTATAAAGTTGCTAAGACATACATAATTTTCAGGAAAACAATCCTAACACATCCACAGTAAAGTGTGCTCAATGGAACATAAAGCACTATGCCCCCCTAATAGTGCAAAGTAAATCAGAGACATATATACAAAAAATATGTATTGGATGACCAGAGCACCACCAATTAGATTGTAAATAGTCCGTCAATTACACAAGTCCATAATTGTAAGACAGACAAGGGATTGACGATTCCATTCGTTTTTATTCCACTTCTTTATATAATTCAGTTTGAACAACAGCCGACACGTGTTTCGTCGTATTTGACGACTTTTTCAAGGCTGTGGAATTAAACAAAACATGGATTTTCTTAGATTGTACATTTCACCAAATAGGATGATAGAATGCTAGTACATAGAAGAGGATACTTAGAACAATTTCAGAAAAAACAATTGTATAAAACACATAGGGGCATATTTACAAGGGCTTTATCTCCGCTTTTTGGCTTAAAAGCCAAAAAGCGGAGATAAAACTATCGCCCTATTTACAAGAGGGTGCTAACATGCATAATCGCATGTTAGCACCCTTTATCCCAACGCCTCCCTTTGCATCTCTAATGAGATGCAAAGTGAGCGTACTCCGGATGGACTACCTTGCAAATATCGCTGATGTTCACATCGCGATATTTACAAGACTGCTCCAGCATTTTAGCACTCGTTAGTTTTTGGAGAAAACCGCTGTTTTCTCCAAAAACTAACGTCTGCTAAAATGCAGACTTACCTATCCCTAACATTGGGGTGGATTATGCTGATACGACCCTGTGGGTCGTATCAGCAAGGTTATCGCCGTTTTGCAGATGAGCGATGTTCCCTGCAAAAAGGTGATAAATTCGCTATCTCTGGAATTTTTATCGCCCTGGAGAAACGCCTTGTTAATAACGCGCTACCAGGGCGATAAATTCCAGAGATAGCCTGCGATAACAAAATTATCGCTAAGCACGGCCAGCGATAATTATCGCTGGCCGTTGATAATATGCCCCATAGTAGTCTGTAAATCAATCGTCCAAAAGAACATCAAATATCACAGGGCAAGCCTGACACACGAATTAGATACAACAAATAGAAAGTGCATAGACAATATCCCAAGATTGAGAAACATAGTTCAAAAGACCTAAAGTTCCAATAAAAAGCAAGATTGGTATGTGAACAAGGCGAAGACAAAGATAAGAAAAAAGTGAGAAAAAAGTATGAAGAAAAACTCATGGACATACTAGAAAGAAAAAGTCAGACTGAAAAGTGATGTAAACCCCAAACAAGATGAGGAGAAAAGACACACAAGACCACCGTGATTGCACAATCCTCAGTCCATAAACAGGGTGGAAAGAGCTAAAGGAGAATATTCTTGATAAAACTACCTCCAACAAGTAGTCAAAACACAGACGATTAAATCTGTGGAAATGAAAAATTCAAATCCTAGTCCTCAGAGCCCAGAGGACCACAGGTAAAAATAGTCTATGAAATATTACTTCCCACAAAAAAACTTCACAGTAAATACCCACACAATGGTATGCAGTGAGAATCATGTAGCTGTAAGGAAAAGAGAGAAAATGGGAAAGAAAGAAGGTCAGGTCCAAAATTAAAGTGAGATGGTATCACCATGACCAAGAAAACGATCCTAAGTAAATACAGTCTACAGTTTATTAAAGGGGCACCTACTGCGGCTACAAGCATGTACACAGTGGTCGATAAAAAATTGAAATGCAAAACCGGAGCATAGACCCAAAACCACTAAGTGAATTGGTAAACAGCATAACTGTAGGGCAAATTGGAACCGGAGACAAGTGACACATGTGAAATTTACACCCCTCGTCTCCGATTCCTGCATGGTATGTGAAAATGGACAGTCTAGAGTTAAGTTGCGATAGTGGAAATTCATATTTAATAATGGAACACCACACCGGAAGCCGTTAGGCTTTAAAACAGTGAGGCGGTGAGACAAAGCCAAGGTCGCATACAGTTCACGTGTCCCGCAAACCCCACCATGTATTCAACCTAACAATAGCCGTACCTTGTCACACAAAGAGATGTCAATAGCAAAAATCTATGAATAAGCGTATGGTCCAGCAAGAGCCCTAATAAGCTCGTATCTTCGTATTGGTGGACAATCCAAACAGAAAAAGGGTATCGTAAGTACGCAGAAAAACAAAGGGACATGACAGAAAGTTTCGTGGTCATGTGTCTCGTAAAGAAGCAATATCAAATCCAAAAGACCAGAACTCCCCAAATCAGGGCAACTCACCGGCCGTCCATATCCAAGTCCGTCAGTACGTGTTCCCGGGGCCACTCAGAGTGGCTCCTAATGAGCGAAACCTAAAATTAAGCACGGAGCCATAAACATAGAAAGAGGATGTCACATGATCAAAAGGCTCCATCGGCAAAGAGGAAACAAGCAAACGAGCGACATGTTGGAGTGGAGTCTAAGTTCGTATAACCTATAATATCCGATCTCTTATTCCCAATATTACACAGTGTGAGTGTAACCGCAATATATATATTTGTGAATAATCACAAATTAATTTAGAAATAAGTTTAAGAATAAATTCTGTAATGGTACATGTAGCAAAGTACCACAGTTATAATTTCTTAAAAAACGCGAGACAGTCAAAAAATAACCTAATCTATAGTGGGCATCCGATGCCTGTTGCTACCAAGATCCCACTAACACAACCCAGCCACCAAGAGTATAGCAGATGACTGTAGCCAGTGAAGTAAAGAAAATTAGAAAGGGAAAATGGATTCAGACTAAAGTATAAAAGTGACATTAGTTCAAGTGGACAGGAAAATTACCACAGCCACCATGTGATCTTCTCATAGAGTTTAAAAAGGAATTTTTTGAAAGAGCCCAGCAATAGAGATAAATAAGAAATCCAACATTCTAAATCAGGTACTACAAGCTAAATATGTCTCGTTCTGTATAGAGTGCTTGATTAAGTCCCAATACATTGTGGGCAGAACCATTATACAGCATGATGTTCATTAAGTCACAGAGAAAAGCTTGGTAACCTAATTAGGTTAATCTCTCAAGAATGCATGTAATTCACTATCCACATTTAAACCAAATTCCACCACCCTAAGTTTAGTGGTCCATATAGTTTCCAACTGTCTCAATACTTTAGTTCTATCTCCTCCCCTAGGGTGATCACATGCAGTATTAATACCATGGAATTTCAATAAAGGTAAGTCTGCTGAACCATGTTTTTCATTAAAATGAATGGCTAGCGGGGCTAAGCTTGCATTGAGGTCTCCTGCCTCTCAACAATGCAAAAGGAGAAATAGCTGTTACCTCATTGGGTGTAACACGATGAGCCCACCAAGTTTCCCTCAAAGCCTCCTGTAACAAGGTTTTATTAAACAACGCGCATTGAGCACAACTTTTCACAATCCTGTTCATGCTTTCTGCAAGGCCATTCGCTTGAAGAGAGTAAAGCGCCATCTTGAGGTGCGTAATTGAGAGTTGAGTCAAGAAATCACACATCTCTTGGGATACAAATTGCACCCCATTATCAGTGACCAAACTTTTAGGTATACCCTCCCGTGAGAATTCCTCCTTAAGAAATCCAATTACAGTCTTCGTATTAACCACAGAAGCACACTTCATCACCAGCCATTTTGACATTTAATCCACCAAAAGCATCACAAAGCATTCATTTTGGTTGAACAACTCAAAGAGACCAGAAATGTTCAACGCCAACCTGGTCCATGGCTCTTCCGGGATTTCAATTGGAGAGAAGGGAGCAGTGTTTTTTTTTTTTGATTTTTCATTGTTAGCACACTGCCAACAGTCCTTGACCATTCCCTCTACTTCATGGTCCATCCTTGGCCACCAGTACCATTCACGTAATCTAGCTTTAGTTTTATACCTGCCCAGATGGCCCTCATGAGCTAAACTCATGAGTTTTCTCTCAAAACTCTTGGAGGCACAACTCTTCCTCCCATAAATATCTCATCCTCCACAATGCACAGTTCATCCTTGACAGAAATTAACCCTTCTAAAAACACAGATACATCTTTCTTGTCACACCACCCCTCCAAAATAAATTCTTTAAGTTTTTCCAAATCAACATCATTTACAGCCTGTTCCCACTCGCTGTCCTTCAATGCTGGCTCACACACCCAACTCACAAAACCATCCTCAGACTTATTCACCCCCACATTGGCCTTTAATCTGGATAACCAGTCAGCTGCTAAATTTTCGGAACCAGGAATATAATCCACAATGAAGTTATAGTTAGATAAGCCCTCCGTCCATCTTCTGATCCTGGGAGTGAAATTCTGAGTCTGCAAGTGAAAATTCTGTTGAGAGGCTTATGGTCTGAACTTATAGTAAACGGCAATCCCCACAAGAAAAATTTGAAGTGCAAAATAGCCCAATACACAGACAATGCCTCTCTCTCAATAACTGAATAGCGCTCCTCCGCCCCCTTTAATGAACGAGAGGCGAAAGCCACAATTTTCAATTCACCTTTTTCCACCTGAGCTAGAACGGCACCCAAACCCTTAATACTGGCATCAGTGGATTAAATTGTTTTTTCTTAGCGTCAAAATGATCCAAGGTATGCAATTTTGCAATGCATTCCTTGATGACCTTAAAAGCCTGATTACAATCCTCAGTCCACACAAATTGACTTCCCTTTCTCAGCAGGCACCTCAAGGGCTGAGCAATGCTAGCAAAATTCTGAATGAACTTGGAACAGAATTCTGCCAATTCGAGAAAAGAACGCACTTGGGGCCAGATGTACGACCCTTTTTTGCGGCCGCAAACGGAAGAACCTCCCGTTTGCGGCAGCAAAAAAGGGTAATAGCATTTGCGATTCTCGCTATTAGGAAGGGGCGTCCCTTCCTAATAGCGAGTCAACATGCTATGTACTAGTGTTTTGCGACTGCATTTGCGGCCTCAAAACACTTGCAGTTTACCAACTACTTCAAGTAGGTGGTAAACCACTCGCAAAGGGGAAGGGGTCCCCCAGGGGACCCCTTCCCCTTTGTGATTATGTTGGAAAATATTTATTTAAGAGCAGGCAGTGGTCCCAGAGACCACTGTCTGCCCTTAAAAAAATGAAACTGAAAAGTTCAATTTTTCTTTTTTAAATTCATCCCGTTTTCCTTTAAGGAAAACGGGCTGCATTTAAAAAACAAAAGCTGCTTTATTAAAAAGCAATCCCAGACCTGGTGGTCTGCTGAGCCCAGCAGGCCACCATCCCTGGGAGGGCTGTCATTCCCAATGGGCTCGGAAATTGCGAGAGGCTCATTAATATTAATGAGCCTCGCAATTAGCAACCCCATTGGGAATCGCAAACAGTGTGAAATACACTGTTGTACATCGGAAATTGCGCCTCGCAAATTGCGACTCGCAAAAGAGTCGCAATTTGCGATGCGCAATTGTCTGGTTGTACATCTGGCCCTTGGTCCTTATTCTCGGGTTCAGGAGTCCTCACAATGTTGCTTGCCAAATCCAATTTGGGATTTATTCCTGCCCCATAGATGGTATGACCCAAGTATGTCACAGTTGTCACTCTGAACTTACACTTCCCCTTCTTAAGTACCTAACCCGCTTCCTGCAAACAACTTAACACACTCAGTAGAGTCATATCATGTTCATGTACATCACCACCATACACCAATATGTCATCCTGGAAGAACAGAACCCTATCAAGCCCCTCAAGAACCTTCTTCAAAAACCAAATGGCATGCGAATAAAGCGGAACGCTCCCAGGGGGGTCAGGAAAGAAGTCAGATGCTTGGAGTCGGGATGCAGCATAATTTGATGGCACGCTGAAGATAAATCCATTACGCAAAAAGTCCTAGCATCTTTAATTAATGCCAATGTCTCCGAAATATTGGGTAAGAGTTGCCTGTCGACCCAAATATGTTTGTTCAGCCCCCTCAAGTCCACACACATAAGGATTTCACTTCCTCCACTCTTAGGTGCCAAAACTACCGGAGCCAGCCATTCTGAACACTCTCTTCTCTTCAATCACACCATTGTTCTTCAATCTATTGAGTTCATGTTCCAGTGGCGTCGAAATCATGTGGGGAACCCTCCTTACTTTAGATACAAAGGGTGTGGCATTACCTTTAAGAACAATCTTGTGCTCAAAATTCCTCAACAATCCTAGGTCATTGGTGAACATTGCAGTTCACCCACTACTAACATGGGTGAACACCATGCAAATGCCTTCTGGCTAGCGGGGCTCCTTCCTCAATGATTTCCATCTACTTGTCCTTGGCATTAGGATTCAAGGTTATCCCCTTGTCTCTTTGGTGTCTCCACCCTAAAAGATTGACACCTCTTCTAGCAACATACACCTTCCCCACCGTTTCACGCTCTTCAAACTGTATCTTCATCACATAATATCCCAAAACATCAATCTTCTTTCCACCATAACCCACCAGGTTTATGTCAGGTTCTTGCAAGCTTATTTTCTCCTCCCCAAACAATGCCTCCCAATTCTTGTCCCCAATTGTAGTATACAGAAACCCTGAGTCTGCTAATATAGACACATTTTTC
Source organism: Calotriton arnoldi (assembly GCA_963921515.1). Lineage (NCBI taxonomy): Eukaryota > Metazoa > Chordata > Amphibia > Caudata > Salamandridae > Calotriton > Calotriton arnoldi. The sequence continues at coordinate 233,927 of CAWUFW010000601.1, forward strand.
CCATTCACTGCTATTAGGCATTCAGGCAGTTCAATGGGATCTGCATCAACTAACCCATCGCTCCTCACACTCAGCACAAATTTGCTCTCTTCAGGAATTAGCCGGTTCACATTCTGTTTCGAATTTGTACTTCTGCACACACGTGCGTAGTTAACCTTTTTGCCACATTTGTTGCAAGTCGCAAACCTAGCATAACAGCTTGGGCTAATAGACATATGCCAATCACTTCCGTACCGAAAGCATTTCACTCCCACACCTCTGGGGTCCTCTTGGATTTGTTTTTTCCTTACACTAGTCTCCTTATACTTGATATTCTCCTTAACCCTTACACTCTAATTTCCTTTTACCTCATTTACAGGTGTCTCTATAGCCAGAGAACTATCCAACCTTTTCTTTTTACTCATTTCATGCACCCACATGCTGGTATTCTCCATCGCTTCTCCAATTGATATCACTTCAGCCAAACATGGCTTAACTCATCTCATTGCCAGTAATAAGTCCAAGACATATGTTCAAGAGGACAGGAGCTTTATTAGTCGATTCCTCAAGATAGCTACATCAAACCTTACGAGCAACAGTATAATCACCAACCGTCCACCATCAAGCCCCAGCAGTCCCTATGCCCCCCACATTCTGCCCGTGACATCCCCAACCTTCTCATTCTACCCCTGGTGAAAAAAGCTGACCTTCCAACATGGAAAGTGAGGGAAAGTTGGTTAGAACATAGCACTAACATATTTACTCTATTTTGGCAGTCAAACTCCCGTATGTCAGAGTTTTTTATTTAGGGCTACATATGATTGTATTTTTGACTTATACTGCTCATCTAGTCTCCCCGTGGCAGCACACATTTGTTATATGTTGGAGGTTTACCTCACGCAGAACGCTTTTTCCTATTGCTAAAATAACATTGGATACGTCCTTTCCACACTCCAAATCGCAACTGCACAAAACATGCTTTGCCTAAATGTATTAAAGGGTTACGATATGGTTGGTGAACATTGTTGGCTGCATTTGATTTTTTCTCACCAAGCTAAAACTTACAAACAAATACACTTATTTTTAATCACATAGGCGGTATACTAACAGCTATCGTTAACATTTCATTCATATACACATTAATGCTTTGCTATTTTGAATTCACTTCTTTGATTCTTAGGTCTTCTGTACAGACAGCTCCCTTTCTTTTTCATCCTTCCTCTGTCTTTATTTATCCTTCCTTTACTTTTCTTTTCTTTCTCATTCTTCCTTTCTCTCTCACTAATTTTCTTTCCTCTTCCCTGTCTGTCTGTTTTTTTCTCCCTCCATGTCTCTTTCTTTAATGCTGTGCCCTTCTCCCTTTCTTTATCTCCCTCTTTATCTTTCTCTTCCTCCCTTTTCTGTCTATTTTCTTTCTTCCTTTCTTTCTTCCTCCCTCCCTTCCTTCGAACCCTCTTTTTATACCTCCCCTACTTTGCTTTTATATTCTTTCTACTGCCCCTTCTCTTCTCCCTAACTCCCATCATCCCTCACTTTCTCAATTCTTCCCAACCTCCTTCCATTTCTCTCTTCCATCTTCTGTCCATTTCCTTGACTTCTTCCTTTCTTTGAGTGTTTAACCACTTAAAACAATGCTCTATGACTCCAGAGACATATTTCCTTTAGAAATGTATGAAGCCTTTGTTTAACTTGCCAAATATATATTGGCAATGATCCTAGTAATGGTGCAATTAATGCTTCATTTTTCATCCACCATTTACCTGTTTTCCCCACAGCTGCACGAATTGCAAGCTTACATATCAGGTCCATGAATTTTTATCATAGTACTCCCCAGTTACCTAATCTCCCCACTTTATAATAAAACCAGTAATTTGACATTATATTGCCTTTATTACAAAACAAGTCACAATGCTTCAACTTCACCAAACTACAACTTACGTCAAAAACAAATTATTATTAATCACATAGGCGAATCCTAATGCATTTACCAATGCATGTTAATTTGCCAGTCTGCCAGAGATGCTTCATTGTCAGTTTCCCTCTTCTGTGGCTGCTCATATGTGGAAAGGCTTGAGTTCCACACTGAATCCTTCTTTAGAACTTTCCCATTTATTGCAACATCATACCAGGTGCTCAAAAAGGCATTCCATCTGATTCTGCTCTTACATTCTGTGCACTGTGCATATATAGGTCAACAATGTCAATAATATTATGAGAGAAATATGGGTCCTGATGTACAAAACTATTTTGCAATTGTGAAGTCTGCAATCAGCAAATATGCAGACTGTCACCGAAAAACAGGGAGTTGCATTTTATGGAAATATCCTTCCAACTTGTAAAGTGAATTTTAAGATTTCTTCTGAACTGATAGGTGGATGGGCTGGCTATGAAATAGGCTTTCTCCTCTTGCTAATAATTTGCAATGGCTTTCCTCATTGGTTTGCAACCACGATTGCAGTTACAAATGATTGATGAGACACCGCCGCCCAAATGGTGGTGGTGTCCATTTGCAAAGTGGAAGCCGTTGCTGTGGGCACTTCCAATAGTGAATGTGGCTGTTTAGTATTGGGGAGAAGAAAGGGGTCCCCAGGACACCTGTTTTACTGACTATGAATGCGGGAGTATGCACCACTGCCTCCTTCCAGGGTTTTCTTCCTGCATTTACAACCATTAGCACTTAGGGCCTCATTAGGATGTCGGTCGGAAAGCCTCCGACTGTAGGTCGGAGACTTTCCGACCGACATCCCTGGTTTGAAATTAAAGCCAGCCGGTCATTCCGGCTGGCTTCCAACTGGCTCAAGGAGCCCGTCGGCCAGTCGGAAACCCTCCATAATCCCCTACGGATGGCGCTATCACCGTTGGGATTATGATGTCGGTTTTCGACAGGCTTTTCATGTTGGGCTTTCTGACATGAAAAGCCTGTCAGAAAGCGACTTTGGGGGCCCTTAGCAGGGCCCCCTTCTCCCTGCGGCCTCCGGTTGGGGCAGAGGGGGCATCTATTGTGCATCTATTGTGCCCCCCTGTGCCCCCCTGTCAATCCCTGCACTGTGTGGTAGGCACTGGTGCAGGGATTTACACAAACTCCCATTTCTCTATGGGAGCTTGTGCTGTGGGCGAAAAGTCGCATCATAATGCGATGTTCAGAACCGCCAACCTACAGTCGGTTGGTTCCCAAACCGAAACAGTGTCAGCCGACAACCTAATTAGGGCCAGAGTTGTAAAAGGACTCTTACCTCATAAATATTAACTAGACAGGATTCTTGGCAACTTCCTGTAAAAGGGTAATTTTTCGCTGAGCCTGATTAACACATTAGTCACAGTGCAAAATGAAGGTAGGGGTCATAAAGCAGCTGATATGCAAAAAACACTGAGGGCCCGATTCCAATGCGGTTAGGAAAGCATTCCCACCTAGGGCCCAATTACGATGCGGTTAGGAAGGCCTCCTAATGGCATTTGCTCCTTCCAAATCGGATCGGGAACATGTCTTCCCGACCGAGGGCCAGATTACGATGCGGCTAGGAACATAGGCTCCCATAGAAGTCAATGGGAGTCCAACCAAATCGTATCTGGAAGCATCCGGATGCATCATACTCGGTCGGTCGGACTCTCCCGATCCGAGTCGGTTGGAAACCATTTCCAAACCGATTCGATCAGGAAGATTTCCTAACCGCATCAGAATCGGGCCCTGAGTGTTTTAGAACTCCATGTCGGTAAACCTGACTATATATTGGGTGAAAGATGTGCCTAGGAGCAGTGACATCTTAAGGATTTGCAAGGCCTGGGCAACATATAGTTCAGGACCCCCTATAGGGACCAACTTTATATTTAGTACCCCCTTTCAGCTCATTCAAGCCCTCATGACACAGTTGAAAGAAAACATTAACAAGCATTGATGAAACCATTTTTAGTATGTATCTAGATTTATTTTTTGCTACAAACAACAACATTTTGTTGTGGAATGTGGAATTCAGTGTTTAACCAGCAACTTGTTGCTCCCATTATAGAAAAACGTGCTATAGGTGACTTGTTAGAGGTTTAATGGACTAGTGCATGATATCAAAATAATATCCACGACAAAGAGAGCTCACTAGGTTACGTTTTAATTGTCCTTCATTCCCACACCACCGTAAGAGGTGTCCCATCTTGTTAAAAATAAATCTCACCCACTGGAGATTCCAGTGGCATGCTTCTTCTTCCAGTATTTACTCAGAGACTGGTTATCTGGGTGGGCTCAGTGTTGAGCCACAAGAGAACTATTTTGATTTTATATGGGGGAGGGAAATTTGTTCAATACAATTGCCTCCAGAGATACGCAAAAAAAGTATTTATTATGGTATCTTGTGGCAAAATTAAAAACAAAAAGGTTATACCTTAGGAGTAAATATTAGGATTCAGACGTCTCAAAGGTCTACATGTTTCCGCCAAGTTTAGTACCAAAGAAAGGCAATTGGCTTTTTTAGGACCGTGACCCTAAACCCCTAGAACAGGCAATTAATCATGTACAAATGGTGTTGCTGAAGGTTTTGTGCTAGACAAACATGGATCACTGACAGAATATCGACGACCACAATATCGAGGTCCCAAAATATCGGGACCTAAATATTGATGTCAAGAATATCGACATCCCATCTACATCCTGGTAAGTACAAAAAAATCGAAACAAAAATATAGGGGCCCATTACGATGGCGGGCGGAAGCACTACCGCCTTGCTGGCGGATGCAAAAACCACCAGTCACCGCCTGCACGCAGCAGTCCACACGCCCGCCTGATTACGATGCGAAAAGTCAGCCAAACACCGCCGGCAAGCCAGCGACACCGTCCGCCATCAAAGTGCGCCCGTACACGTAGCGGCGCAGCACAATTGACACACACCGTCCGATGAAACACGTACCGCCCGGCGTACAAATTACGATGCCGCACACAAACTGAACCCACGGCTAAGAGACACCGTACGTCAAACCGAAGCGGTAACACGAACGCCGAGCACGGACCCCGAAGAAGCGGCACCCCCGAGCATGAATCCAGCACTGCAGGCCCTCCCTATGCTCTATCTGATGCACCACCAAGGACGCAACGTACCGCGAAGACGCAGGTAGGCACACATACAACAAGTGCACGCAAACAGCGCACACAGTGCAAGGGCGGAAAAATGGACAACCCCCCACCCCGTGTGTACACGACACATCTACCATAGCACCCACATATGACACACAGGCCAAATTGTAACATCTCGTAACACATGTGTACACACCACCTGGGACTAGGAACCAACCACCCCGTCACGGCCCCAAAGCGGCGATGACGCTGCCACACATGCGCACAACGCAGAGGCCAACCGCAGCGCCATGCATGCGTCGCACACAGACACAGGGACACAACCAAGCAGCACACACACCAGCCCCACCCCGAACGCACATGACACGTGACAGGCCTGCCACAGACATGTCCCCAACGCCCAATTCACGGACAACACCCAACGTCACACAACCGACGCACACATGTCAGTGAAGTCACGCAACAGCAGGACACACCCCAGTGTAACAAACATGGCGAAGCACACTGCGGCGGCAACACCAACTAGGAGAAGCAGGGCCCCTTCGGGAAGAGGAACGCCAGTACCACACTGAAACACCCATACCACCCTGCACATATGAACAAGACATACAAAACGGAACACCAAAGAGCCCGGGGACCGACAACAGGTGGCCCAAGAATAACACTCACACACAAGGCCCAATGCAGAGCGGAAAGGCAGCCTGCCGCCCACACAAGGGAGAGCAGACAGCACTGAATGACCTTCCATTCCAACTCCGAAACCACAGCCCTACGAAAGAAGCCGGTGAATACAGCCATTGTCCAATAAAAGACCAACACAGGCATGCAGAGGAGACCGACCACAGGGCAGATAGCGCATATCACAGAAGAACACAACGGACGGGAAAGAATAAAGCAAACACTCCCCCATGTCGGCCCCATGCAAGTTAATTGGAAGGAGTCACACATCACTGACCTTGAACTGTCTGAGAAGCATGTGGGATGAGGGCCCGTGTCCTCCGCACAAGCCAACAGAACACAAGTCCTGTCTCCCTACGACTACACAGAGCTCACAGCAACCTCGGAGCGTGCACATTGCAGACTGCACACACAGCCGGAGCACGCCACCACAACGCACCGCTGCAAAATGGCAACCGCAACACACCTACCCAACTACGCCGGACAGGTCAAGCTGTACAAAACCAACCTGATACATATATTGGGATGCGAACTCCTGTCCCTGCTGAACGTCAGTTACCGACTGACTTACCGCATCACATTGTTCAGCTGCGTCATACCCGTCTTCTACTGTCGGAGGTGTCCCTACCAGCATCCCGTGGAGATGTGTCTCTCCAACCCGGCATGTCTAAAGGCGGACCTGCTAGCACTATTCCTCCCTCTGGACGCACACGACAGGGCCTGCTCTGCCTATGGGGGCATGGCGTATGTGGCCAACATCGCACCCGCACTGAAATGGGACCACTGTGCCTCCACACGACGGATCATCGAGCACAGCTACATCGAATGTCACCCAGCATGCCCCATCATGGTCCTCCAAGGGACAACTTACGAACAACACCTTGACAGCCACCATCCGCTACATTGGCTGGCAAACATAAACACCACCAATGACATGGAAGCCCTGCTGGACGGCATCGCATACCTGACAACCTGTAAATTCGTCGGACCCCAACGCAGGTTCCCCGATTGACCTATGATGTCCAACCCCGCACCCATGCTTAGCTTCCACACGGACTGGCCAGTCACCACCACAACAGCCATACCAAACGACCGGCAACAATTACCACACCATCAACGACATCGCCATGACATCGGATATGACCGGGACATGCACACTGTTCCCCATCACATCCAGGAACACCGCATGCATCGTGGGAGGCAGTGGCATGGGGTCTGTGTATCGCACCCACATGGACGGAACTGCACGGACAACCAGGACACGACATGGATCCAGCGCCCATGGACACACACACCGCTCAGTGGACATGAATAGGTCGCCTGGAGTCTGTGGGTGCTGCACCCCTCCCACCCCCGCCCCGGAAATCCCATACCAGGACCTTTGCACGGACGACAAGTGCAAACAACAACAACACGACCCCAGTGACTGTGACATGTCCAGTAACCACCACATTGCAACAACAAGTGGCACGCCGCTGCATGCACGCAAGCACATGCCCTGATGTCATCTCACATGCACGCGTGCATGAGGAACAACCGCAGCAAACCTGTCACATGGAACTGAGATGGACTGTGCCCATGATGCCAAGCGGTCTGGTAGGCTACTTGTATACCGTCTGTGTCAAAGTCCGCAGCTCCGCAGCTATACGTAAATGTACATTAGCACAGCCTTGGCCAAGCAGATGTAACTCTGAAGCCCACATCCCACATGCAACAGCCAATCACATGTAACCCCACACCCTATCCCATTTGTAATCATGCTCAGTATATCCTCAACATGTATTCCGCTGCCAGTAGTGTCCACTATACTGCATCACAGAGGACAGAAGACTCAATATAATGTTTGAAACCAAAACTGTCTCCGCTGACTCATTTCACAAGTACGAATGAGAGAGGATGAGAGTATGTGAAGTACACGGCAGTCGTGACATGACCATGTAGTCCACTGGTATTGGAAGTCAACGCAAATGAGTAGCACTACTGTGGAAGACACACATGTGTCGTGTGAAGTCGTATGGACGCAGTGCTCAGGTGGGTGGGTGCGACTGGTAGATGCGCACATGCCAAGTTGGAGCACGCCGTGTTGGGAGGGGTCATGAACAGTACACCACCGCTTCCCTGGGCATTGTGAGAGGACACCTGTCGGGGGAAGTGAACACGTGTGTGCACAGCAGCCGGGCACACGAACAATGCGGAACCAGGCGCACACGTCAGCCCACCCTCCGTGGACTAGCTGGATCCTGTTGTGCGCCCGCCATGCCCCTTGACAAGGCACACACAGCCCCAGTCGACCAGGTGTAACCCCAACATAGTCAATCCGCACAGGCGATACAGGGCACGGGATGGCAGTGGAGCATGGTGTGTGAGAGGTCTCCTCGCGCTCCTCCTGGTCATATCACGCAGGCAATAGAACCTCAATGTGTAGCATGGCACAAGTCAAATGGAAGTGTAGGGGGGACGCACCTCAGCACAAGCAGCACTGACGTCACGGGAGGTGGCTCGCACCATCCCATCCATTGCCCATTATACCAACCACGCCACATGCCATTGCGACTAAGTGCAAGCGCATGCGCCACCACCCCCGAGCCCTCCCCAGAGAGGCCAAAGAGTGAATGTGTGGGCCATCAGTCACAGACGGACGCGGCCTGGCCGCAAGGGCAGCCACTGCCACTGGGTGTCGCAGGTGGCGGATCCGGAAGGCGAAGACTGTGATGCATAGTCCATGCAGGCCGGGTCTCCATTTGGGGCACCACGCAGGTGGACGGCGTCCCGCCACACATCATACCCTGAGACAGCCCACTTGTGCAACTGGACCCACACATACACTCCTTGCCCTCTCTGGTGCGAGCTTGGGGCTGCCTGTGCAAGCGCTAGCCTCGCAGGTGCACATGCATATTGGGGGAGCGAGGGGAGGACATGAGGGCTGGGGCGAAGATGACTGTATCACTGTCAGTGAGTACAAGGGATGACCCAGATGTGGAAAGGAAGAGACGTGTCCCGTGTGTACTGCAACTAGTCGCCAATCCAACTACCCCCATGTCCGGAATGTAAGCCCGCACCTAGGCCCGCCCACCCGCCACATCGAATATACCACCAGCACAACAACCTTCCCATTCGAAACACTGACTGGGGGTGGCGACCAGTGAACAAACATGTGTAGCCTACCCACGCGTACATGTGGGCCCTCCATGATCCATGTCACCTGCGGCAAAGTCATGACATGCGCAATGAGGGAAGTGAGGTGAGCTGTCCGCCCCACGCACAGAAGGTGCATCAGCTCCACAGACCCAGCAGCGAGTCCAGCAGGGGTCACATGTGCAGGGGCAACTGTGCCTGGTGTGAAGGCACATGCACATGGACAGCACATCGACCAATGTGTAGTCTGCCCACATCTACAGTCCATCATCATGCGGACATAGGAATTGTACACAGGGCAACACATCTTAGTGGGTGCACCCACCGTGACCAACAATGCGCAATCATCGACGTACCCGCCCTGTGCATGGCCCCCCACCCAACGGAGGCACATCCAGTGCCTCCATCCCACACACACAAGCCTTCCCTGGAACATGCTGTGTCCAATGGTCAGTACAGAGTCAGCGCCCATCTGGTGGATCCTGAACAGGAGACACATGCACACACATGATAGCTCCCACTATGTACGTCTGCCACCTGGCACGTGCAATGTAACCTCTCACCTCTGACGTGTGACTGCAAGCACACAGCTGTCTTGGCATGGGGCTGTCAATGTGGACACCTGTCAATGTTTCGGGAGGTGTGATCCGTACAGTGCTGTACATAGGGTGCAGTGCTGACACCTACTACTGTCTCATATCCCCTCGTGCCACAGGTCCCACTTGTTTTGGCCGCTCAGCCTGTGCCCACATCGTCGTCGTCGTGTGCCATACTCATCCAGCCTCGGAAGCAGTGCCATGCTCAGCAGACATTCATGTTGCCGTGGCGTTGCCGCTTGACGAATATGCAGTCAGTCCCCATCAGCACGCCCCGCAAGTCATTGGGGCCTAGATCCCCATGTGCATGACCATGGCAGTGGTTTGCATCACTAGCCATTGCCATTGGTGGGAGACCTGTGTAAGTGTATTGTGGCCGTGCCGTCCCTGCCTGACAGCTGGACTGTGACTCATGTGCTTGCTCAGTCATGTCAGTGATGTGAATGCGAAATTGCTATGTGTTGTCTTGCTCTGACATGTGTCCACTGCCATCTTCCCTAGGCGGAGACCGAACATTGACCGCCCATACCAATTGCTGGCGGACATGGAGGATACTGAGGTCATAAGGAAGTTTCGGCTGGACAGGCCAACCCTGCATCGACTGTGTGCCATGTTGGAACCCCATCTCCGTCCCCGCAGGGTGTATCCGACAGCATTCACCCCCATGGCTAAGGTGATGGCCGCCATGCATTTCTTCGCCACTGGGTCATTCCAGCACACAGTGGGCAGTGGAGGAGGGATGTCCCAGCCCATGTTCAGCAAGGTGCTGAGGGATGTACTGGCAGCCATGATGCTGTACCGAAACAGGTACATCAGATTCCCCAGGGCTCGTGAATTGGCGGCAGTGAAGGGTGCATTCTATGCCCTTGGCAGGATCCCACACGTCGTTGGTGCCATTGATTGCACACATGTTGGCCTTGTTCCACCACAGGCCACTGAGCACCTGTACCGCAACAGGAAGCACACGCACTCCCTGATTGTGCAAGTGGTGTGCCTTGCGGACATGGTGATAACCCAAGTGTGTGCAAAGTTCCCAGGCTCGGCCCATGACGCACACGTAATGCGCAACAGCATCTTGCCACGACTGATGTCCAATCTGCAACAGGATCGTGGCTGTATTGTCGGTGAGTATGTGGAGTGGTGTAGCGTGCTGGTTGTGCGATGCTGTCCCCTGTCCAGTTGGAATAGCAACGGTTCTCTGTGTCCCTCACACCCAGGTGACTCTGCGTACCCGAATGGGGCATGGCTGCTCAGTCCATTGAGGAATCCTCGCACCCCAGCAGACGATCGCTACAATGAGGCACATGGGAGGACCAGACGTGTGGTCGAGCGTACCTTTGGCCTCCTCAAGTCCAGGTTCAGGTGCCTGGACCGCACCGAGGGTGCGCTGGCATACTCCCCACAGAAGGTGTGCCAGATAGTGGTGGCGTGCTGCATGCTGCACAATCTGGCCATTCGGAAGCAGATCCCCCTCATTGTGGATGACGGAGATCAACCAGGGCCCCAGCCCGCAGACCAGGACAGCTCGAGTGAGGAGGACAGCGGAGAGGAGGAAGCTGGGAATGTGCGCCAGCAGCTCATCGCCCGCTACTTCACTTGACGGTGAGTGTCCATGTACGACGGCTGATGTGTCTGTATTTGTGCAGGTGTGTGTGTGCTGTGTCAGGGTGGCCTTTTGTTCACTGCGTGCTGTGTGTCAACGCTCCATGCCCAGGTTAGTATGCCACTGATGGTGGCTGTGGCATTGTGCCCTATTGCTCTGTGCGATGTGTGTACATTGCTTGTAGTTGTTGACATGTACTGTGTGATGAGTGTGTGACACACTCATTGAATGTGCTCCTGTTCTGTCTCCCACCCCTAGGTCCCTACAGGCCCTCCGGTTCCATTGCCATGCCACGCATCAGGTGCAGTTCCGCTCAAGGTGGCCGTTGTATTCCGTACAATTAAAACACAGGGCACAGACAGCAGTTAGTGGAAGAGGTGCATTTATTTCAAACTGTGACATGTGATTGTGTGTAAGGTGATGACAAAAGTGGTGCGTGCAGTGACAATGAGCTGTCGGTCATGGCTGCGTGATGCTCAGGGTGTACCCACTGGTTCTATGTCCATAGTCCAACACACACATGCCATCCAGATGGCTGTGTGGAGTGGGATCGTAGTCCAAGTCAATGCAGTGGGTGGTCAAGGAAGGCTGGCTGGCTGCCTCACTTGCGTCTGGAGCGTGCGAAGTCCTCCCGGGAGATCTGTTTCCACTTCAGACGGCCCCTTCCACGTTTGCGAGGGGGTGCCTGCTTGCGACCTGCTGGTGGTTGAGGTGTGCTCACTGGCTGTGGACGCAGGGGAACTGGACACTGCTGCTCGACCCTGCGCCCCGGCAGGTGGTGGCGGAGGGGAGCTGCTGTCCCTGGCTGTGACCTCACCGCCACCACCAGCTGGCCCATGAGGTCCACGATTTGGCCCATACGGGCGTCCATGGACCTCAGCACCCCCAGCACCTCACGCGTGTCTGTAGCTGACCTGGCCCATTGTCCTTGGGCCTCTTCATAGGCCCCAAGGACTCTGGCCATTTGAGGCAGGGCATGGCTCCCAGGGGAGGCTGGTGTTTCCCTGACCCTGCTCCTCCTACCAGTCCTGCTGCCACCGGCCTGCCCACTAGCCACATTGCTCACCACGGTCCTCACCCTGGCTCCCAGGGTGGATCCAGTCGTCCGGGCCATCACCTGCGCTGGGGCTGGGGCCAGCGAAGACGTGGTGGCGGTTGCGGCAGTGGTAGTGGCCGCAATGACCGTGGGTGTGGCCGCAATGACCGTGGGTGTGGCCGCAATGCCCGTGGGTGTGGCCGCAATGACCGTGGGTGTGGCCGCAACGACAGTGGCAGCAGGGGGCTGGGAATGTTCAGCAGCCCTGGATGATGGGTTGGTGGGTAGGAGGGGTCCTGGGGAGCGGCTGGGCCCTGCCACACTAGATGGGCCTGCTTGGTGGTCCGTGTCCGAAGAGGAGGACAGATCCTCCACATCCGTGTGTCCTCGTTGGGGGCTTGTAGGCTGGCTGTGCTGGCTGCTGTCTCCATCCCCAGCATCCAGCAGTTCGTCACCTGTGGAGAGAATGAGATTTGTTATTGTGTTGCACCTGGCGAAGTCTGTATTGGTTGTCTGACATTCTCCGTTCGTGCACTCTCGTGCACGTGTGTCCCAGAGGCGGGTGTGTGGCTGTACAATCTGTTGTTGTGTGTGCTTGGCAATGGGACTGTGTGCTGTGCACATGTGGCATGGGACGGATTGGCTATGCCGATGGGTGTGTTGCTGTGCTCCTACTTATTGTGACTCTGGTGTATGCGGGCTCCAGGCCCATCCTGGGTCTGGTTTGTACTTTGCTTTTGGGGTGCATATGGAACGCTTAGGAACGCATTTGGCAACATGGGGGTCATGCCCCAGGAACGCATTTGGGATGGAATATGCTTTTGGGGTGCAAATGGAACGCTTAGGAACGCATATGGCAACATGGGGGTCATGCCCCAGAAACGCATTTGGGATGGAATATGCTTTTGGGCTACATGCTGTGAGCCATGGGTGCCGAACGTGACATGTGTTGTGGCAGCATGACAGTGCATGGTCTGAGGTGTGTGCATGCCTGACATACCCTGCATATTTGCTGTCTGTTGTGATTACTGGTCATGGCATTGGACGCATCGTTATGAGTGTGTGATGGTTGTGTGCCACCCGACGTATTGCAGTTGTCCCATCTCCTTGGTGTGCGTGCTGCCCTGTGCCATGTGCATCACTGCAGTGCTCGGGGGGTGTGGCCCATGTTGTGTGTTGTTGCTCACAGTGTGGCGTGCGCTTCATTGACTTCTGGCACATGGTTGGTCATGGGCATGTATCTTAGCGTGACTGCTGTATGTGTGGCAGCTGTTCGGATGACATGCCTTTCATGAGACTGGGGCTGACGGATGGGATGGATGGTATGTTGTATGTGCATGGTGTGTCTGTGTGTTTGATGGGTTCAGTGGTGTTCGTGTGCATTTATGTTGTTCCGCTCTGTTGCGTCTAGTGTTGTTTGTCTTACATAGGCGTAGTTGTGGGGTGTGTAGTTGACAGGCAGTAGGGGCTACATGGACAGGACTTCAATGGTGTTTCGGTTGTGTGTGATGGGTTGCACAGTGGCTGCCGTGTGGTACTATATTCAGTGTGGCTTGTGCATGCAGACGTGGCTCCTTGGGTGTTGCTGCGTCTGTGATGGGTCATGTGGGGTGTGAGTCTGTGGTTCATGTCCGTGTGCACATTGTTCACTTGTTCGTGACGGTGGGCGGTGCTGCGTGTTCGTGTGCTACGTGACATGTCCCATGTGTTGGTCGTGTTACGGTCCTCATGCCTCCAGTAATCCAGCCCTGTCCAGTTTCCCACCTGCAGGTTGTTCGTGCGTGCACTGTACTGGATGCCACATGGTTCTAAGCGGGGGGTGCTCCATGTTGCAGGTCTGTGGGGGTGGGGGCGGTGTTGTGGGTCGTGGTGATGGCTGGACACCCACTGACACCGATTGTTGTGGACCGTGATGTCTACCTTTCGGCTGTCGGTGTGCACTGCGGTGGCTGACACGTGGGTGTGGGGTGTGGGGGATGCTCCTCCTTGCTGTGCTGTGGGACTAGGGGCCTGGTGTGTGTTGTACTTGAGCTGTCCACCCTCCCACCCACTGCACTTTGTGTTCCTGCCACTTACCTGTTAGTGCAGCTATGGCGGACACATGGGTGTGGTGGGTGCTCGTTGTGGCGCTTCTGGCATACTTGGGGACCTGTTGGTGGTTACGTGGCTGGCTGAGTGTACACATGCCCCCACGTATCTTACAGTTGTTAGGTTTGGGCTGTGTGTGGTGGTGTCTGTTGCATGTGTGTGTGATGTGTTGTGTATTGTGTGCTGGACATGGGGGTGTTTGTCCCTGGGAGCTGTGGCATGGTGGTAGTGCATGTGAGTACATATCGGTGTGCTGGTATACATTAGTTTGTACTTACCAGCCTCCACTCCCCCTGCTAATCCGGCGAGGATCTCCGGATGTATAATGACTCGCACCTTCTCCTCCCACGCTTTGAAGGTCTTGAAGAGCGCGGGATTCCCTCCGCCAGTGACGGCAGCCAGCTCTCTGTTCTTGCTCTCCTTCTTCTTGACCAGGCTCTTGACGTCATTCCACCGTTTGTTGATTTCAACTCTGTTCCTGGGCAGGGTCCCGACTGCATTGACCTGGTCTACGATCCGGTTCCACATTCTCTTTCTGGTGGCTAGTGGTGTGTGCTGGACCAGGTTCCCATAGATTTGTGGGTGCACCTTGATGATCTCGTCGACCATGACCGTCAGCTCAATGGGCGTGAACTTGGGCATTCTTTGTGGTGCCATGGTGTTTGTGGTGCTGGTGCGGTGTGTGTTGTGTAATGTGCAGGGGGTTTGTGGTGCCGGTGTTTGGTGGTGGTGGTGGTGGTGGTGGTGGTGGTGGTGGTGATGTGTGCGTTTCTGTGGTGTGCTGCTGTCCTTGCTGTGTCACTGTGTCCTCTCCTCTCCTCTCTAGTTTGCAATGTTGCAAGGGGTTGTGGTCTGTGGGAGTGCTGCTTTTGTACTTACCTATGTGGGTGTGTCCTCATGGTCTGTTGTTTTCAGGTGTGTTGTGTCTGGTGTTCTGGCCTTTGTATTTTTTGTTTGTCCATGGGGGTGTTTTCGGGATGTGTACTGTGCTTGTGTATTTGTGCGTGCCTTGCTGTGTGGACTTGTTGGCCATGTTGTGTGCGATTGTTTTTGTCAGCGGATGGTTTCTGTGCAGGGACGTGGGCGCCATGGCTTCTGCCGTGTCAATTCTCATCGGCGTTGTTTGCGCTGGCGGGCGGTATATTTGTGGTTTACCCGCGCTCATGGCGGTGCGATCGTAATTTCACGTGCGGTGTGTCGGCCGTGAGGGCGGGCGGTTTTGTGTTGTCGTGCGTGTTTCCGTCCGTGGCGGGCGGTTTGACTCCGACTCGGACGAGGGCGGGCGGTATCTTGTGTGGTTTTTCCGCCGATGGCGGTTTTCGGTTTGTGTATTCGTAATGGCGTGGTCGGTGTTCAGACGGTGTGTGCGGATTTTTGACGCTTTCATGCCTGGCGGATTTTTTTACGCCGGGTATCGTAATGGGCCTTATAGTTGTTAAAAATATCGATGTTAAAAATATCGTTTTTTTTAATGTATAATAAAAAAAGTAAAATAAATTAAATAATACATATAACTTAAAAATAAATATTTATAATTATTAGAAAAAGCTAAAAATTATAAGTAATAAATATAATGTAAAAATAAATTAAACATACAGATATAAAATATAATATATATCTTTACTTAATAATTATTAATAAATAATAATTTAATAAATTATAAAATGTTACAAATTTATTAAAAATTATAAATACATATATATACATACACCTGTAACATAAATATATATATATATATATCATAAATTAAAATATTAAAATATTTATAAATTTTTTAAACTACATTTTACACAACATTAATTACAACAGTAAGGATAGTGTTAGATAGCGGAGGTGAATAAATTACTATTCCCTCTCCATCAAATGCAACAGTAGTGAAAATGTTGGATAGCGGAGGGGAATAATTTACTATTCCCACTCTAGCGAGTGCAACAGTAGGGAAAGTGTTGGATAGTGGAGGGAATTAATTTACTATTCCCACTACAACGAATGCAACAGTAGGGAAAGTGTTGGATAGCGGAGGGTAATAATTTACTATTCCCACTCCAATGAATGCAACAGTAGAGAAAGTGTTGGATAGCGGAGTGGATAAAATTAATATTCCCACTCCAGCAAGTGCAACAGTAGGGAAAGACTTGGATAGCGCAGGTTTAAAAATTACTATTCCCACTCCAGAGAGTAAAACAGTAGGGAAAGTGTTGGATAGCAGAGGGGAATAAATTACTATTCCCACTCCAATGAGTGCAACAGTAGGGAAAGTGTTGGATAGCGGAGAGGAATAATTTACTATTCCCACTCCAATGACTGCAACAGTAGGAAAAGTGTTGGATAGCGAATAGGAAAAAATTACTATTCCCACTCCAGCAACTGCAACAGTAGGGAAAATGTTGGATAGCGCAGGGGTAACAATTACTATTCCCACTCCAGAGAGTGCAATAGTAGGGAAAGTGTTGGATAGCAGAGGGGAATAATTTACTATTCCCACTCCAGCAAGTACAACAGTAGGGAAAGTGTTGGATAGCGCAGGGGTAAAAATTACTATTCCCACTCCAGGGAGTGCAACAGTAGAGAAAGTGTTGGATAGCGGAGGTGAATAATTTACTATTCCCACTCTAGCAAGTGCAACAGTAGGGAAAGTGTTGGATAGCGCAGCGGTAAAAATTACTATTCCCACTCCAGAGAGTGCAACAGTAGGGAAAGTGTTGGATAGCGGAGGTGAATAATTTACTATTCCCACTCCAGCAAGTGCAACAGTAGGGAAAGTGTTGGATAGCGAAGGGGTAAAAATTACTATTCCCACTCCAGGGAGTGCAACAGTAAGGAAAGTGTTGGATAGCGTAGGGGTTTAAAATTACTATTCACACTCCAGTGAGTGCAACAGTAGGGAAACTGTTGGATAGCGGAGGGAAATAATTTACTATTCCCACTCCAGCGAGTGCAACAGTAAAGAAAGTGTTGGATAGCAGAGGGGTAAAAATTACTATTTCCACTCCAGTGAGTGCAACAGTAGGGAAAGTGTTGGATAGCGGAGGGGTAAAAAAATTACACAATTAACATCATTAATTATCAATCAATTAATTACTTAATAACAATTAACAATGAAAATATAATTACATATTAATAAATTATTTCAAACAATTAACACTATAAAATCATAAATAAAAAATATTACATATTAAATATTAATAAATATATTAAAATTAAATTACTTCCCACCCTATTCCCCTATCAACCCACAACCCACTCCTAAAAAAATGACACAATTAACATATTTACCAATCAATTAATTAGTAATAACACATTACTAAATATTTAATTATAAGTTATTTCCCACATTTAACACTATTAAATATTAAATAATTAAATATGAATTATGAAACATATTAATAATTTAATTATAATTAAATTACTTCCCACCCTATTCCCCTATAAACCCAAAAACCGCTCCTAAAAAAATTACGCAATTAACATATTTAGCAATTAATTAATCAATAACAATTAACAACCAATTATTAATTAATAATTAATTAATTACCATAATTAACGCTATAAAATAAAATGAAAATAAATACTAATAAATAAAAATTATTATTCAATTAATTATTTTTAAATTACTTCTCACCCTATTCCCCTATAAACCCACAACCCGCTACGGAACTAAAACGCAAAATGTAATTCAAATAAAATTAATATTCAATTAATTATATTTAAATCACTTCCCACCCTATTCTCCTATAAACCCACAACCCCGCTACGGAACTAAAACGCAAAATGTAAATAAAAAAATTAGTAACTTCTAAAAATGTAACACATACATAAAAAATAAATGCAATACTTAGACAAAAAAATATAGCACATACATTTAAAATACACACTAAAATACATAACACTAACTAAAACAACAATATTTTTAACAACTATATTTTTGCAAACGATATTAATAACTTCGATATTTTTTAAAACAATATTAACAACTTCGATATTTTTAAAAACGATATTACTTACCTTAGACTCGATATTCTTGTCCACGATATTCTGACTGTCGATATTTTTGACAGGCGGTATTCTAAACTCGATATTTGTGCTAGTCGATATTTAAAACTCGATATTTAGACTGTTTACCGACAAACATATTACAACCACTTGTCTTCTATAAGCCATGCACCACATACAAACCCTTATGAGGCATATGAGGCACTTTACTTCACCTGTTCTACTTTCCCCATCTCTTGTAACCTCTCTCTCCTTCACTATGTATGTACCTCATATGTGCCTCACATACAGAAATCTGTGGGTTGAAGGAGAAACAAAGATATGAAAAAAACATACTGTATGTTCATGACAATGCAAATGTCACAGCTGAAATCTCTTGCTATGTCTTGTCTTGTGAACACCACTGCACACAAGTGTTTAGAAATAGTACGCAAGCACATGCACTGTATAGAAGCATTCAAATATGTACTCCAGTGAAAACTCCTGTGTCTAAATTCTTCCTAAACAGTTCAAACATTGTATGCGTGCTATAACCTGCAGCATACATCAATGTGTGGAATATTTGGGGAGACTAAACCATTTATTCATGTTACCGTTTACTTCAAGGAGGCATTATTTTTCTCTGCAAAGCACAGTCCAGCTATCTTAGTAGATTGGGCTTTGCGTCAAAACTGCAATTTGTCCAAGTTATGCCCAAGTAATGTACCCTTGAAGCAAAGTGGTGCATAGCAGCGGACAGTACTATTTGCGTTGAGAAAAGGTCAGTGCAAAATAATTTTTGAGCTGGATAGTAAATACCCATGCAAGAGTATGCACTGATTTGCATCACTTTGTGTGCCTTTGCCCTGATCCAACCCCTTAGTAAATCTGTCCCTAAGTTTCTGTAAAGCATGCTCGCTTCTCAGTTTATTAAAAGCTGTTTTTTAGGAGCAACCGTATTATGGCAGGAATTTTGACTTTCACATTTACTTTACCAGGGGGGCCCTTGGGAGGTGGGGGCCCTGGGCATTTGCCAGCTTTGCCTATGCCTTAAAACGTCTCTGCCAAGGAGTGACCAAAGTTCACCATCTTTCTTTGTTTGTGTGAAGAAAGGTAACAACATGATCACAAAGAAAAAGATTAAGGAAGATTAATGCCATCTTGTGAATGTTTTACGAAACATTCTGGAAACCTCATTGTATTGTTACAAAACTGTGACTCATCTTTTGGTCTCAATGTTAAAAAGTTATTCTGACCTCAAATGAACAGCGTCTTAGAAAATATGTGTGTGGTAAAATAAAACATGCACATTACATCGCCAAGAAAATAAATCTCAAAGCACTCTCAAGATTATTAGGCACGTAAGAAAAAAGTGTTCTAAAAAAGTATGAGAGGGGCGGGGTATAAAAACACTGAAATGAAACATTTGTTGTCAATCTCGTTGTGCATTTATGCACCCTCACTGGCATCAACACACAGAGCACCTCCAGTGGGTGAAGAGCCTTGGCCATTACAAACTGGAGCGTTGTCTCCACTGACATCTTCTTTCCGGTTAGTTCCTGGGCTCTTTGCTGGGACATCTTTGGTAGGCGTCACCTCCATTGTTGGTGGCACATAGAAGGCAATAAAGCTTTTTAAGTTTTGGTGGTTTATGCCTGACCTCTATGTAGTTACCCTGATGCCCCAACTGCAGCTTTACTAGATGGCAGATCTGGCTAGAAAAAAAATCTGTTGCAGCTCATTCATTAATTCTTATCTCTATTAAAAACCTGTTCTTGCGGGATCACAGTTGTAAGCGGTGCTATGTTTATTGTACCCGGTAATTACGTGGTACAGTAAAGGCCACACACCCTTACATTTTGCAGATCACACCTGTCGGAATTTAACAGGGAAAAAATGGCCGATGCAGGGGTATATCGATTTTACTGCGGTGAACACCAAAACCAACATCTTGTTTTCCATTTTCGGGGCAAAACTTAGAGTAGGTGTGGAGGTTTGGAAAGGTCCTGTGCATAGTGGGGGATGTGCCCCCCTGCCCTCAATGCTGCAGCTGCATGGATATCTGGATCTCTGGAATAATTTTTAATCCTGGGCGAACACGGATTATGCGTGCACACCATGACCAAGGCTTGACTCATGGTAATGTGGTCTGATTAGACTGGGAGGGGTGCACCAAGTGCTGCCCTCATGAAGATCGAGGGCTTCTCTCCTTACCTGGAGTTAAGTGACACAAGCACAGTTGTGGAAGCATACCTATTTAGTGTACAGTAGAGTCAGTAGTGTGAACAGGCCTTTTACCTATCACTGTAGTTACTTGCCCAGTTGTGCAAAGTTCTGGGGCTGTGTTCTTAACTCACTCTTGACCTTCATGGATTGTGTGCAGCACCAGACAGCTCTTGATACTTGCGTGTATGTGCTGGGATGCATGTGTGTGCCTGTATATAGTACATACAATAGAGGCTGGAGAGATGAGGGCTACAGCCCCCAGATAAGAGATGTGCATTGTTAACATTCCTGAGGACTGAGGTGGGACACGCACACTGAAAGGAGAGGAGGAAGACATCCTCTGAGCACATCAATTGTCTCTTTGATTCCCGGAAGAGCTAATGGTTAGTGGTGTCCTAGGCTTATTCTCAAGGAGCTGTTGGCACTGATGAGGTTGGCATTGTTGACTGAGTATCTTGATAGAGAGAAAGGCTTGGGTCTCTGAACCCTTATTGGGTCATAGTTCATTGGAGGCTGGCAGCCAGGTGTGATCCTCAGTTACTCCCTTGGCCTTTGTTGTGGGTGAATCAGAATTGGAGCAACTCCTGCTGTGACAGACCTTCCCTTTGACAAAGAGCAGTGGAGTGCACTTCAAAGGAGTTGACACCGCAAAACTAATTTCAAAGGCCAGATACTACATCACATATGTGCCTAGATTTGGAATCTAAAGGTGGGAGCATGAGTGCCATACGTCCATCATCTCCTTGTGTTTGCTTTGTTTGCCCTAAGTTGGCAGGGTATGCCCAGACGTGGGTCCCTTGCTCACTTTGCCACTGGATTCAAGCTAGCCTGGCTGATGAGGGCTGTTAGCCCGAGACCAGTCCCAGGATGCTTGTTTCCGGTCCAGGGAAGACATGGCTTGGCAGTTCGGTCTGGACTGTTCCCATGAGGCACAGGGTCAAGACTGATTTGCATATAGCTGTATCTGAACTGGGGTGGCGAAGTGAGCTAAAGAATGATGATGGATTCAACCCAGATCTGTGACTGGGAGTGAGTGTCTGAAAAGTTTCAGCGCTCCGTCCATCATCTCCTTGTGTTTGCTCCATACTTTGTTGGACAGCATAATATCATCAGGAGAAGGAAGATCGCAAAGACTTCTTGTTGCTGGAACCATGACTGGGAATCAACGTCTGACAGTCTTCCTGCTGGATGAGGAACTATCACACAGAAAGTCAAGACCACTTCCCTGAGCCTTGAGCACCAGCCTTCTGCTGCCTGCCAACACCAGAGTACCTTTAGAGAAGGAGACCACCTAGAGTCTACCTGCCTGCTTACCTGCCTGCCAAGATTAGTGAGCCCTATGAGGATGAGGAGAGCACCTGAAGAGAGCGAGGTCCAGTGGGGATCCTGTCAAGTACATCCCAGTGAGCCAAGTGTAAGATGTTCACTCCATTGAGGACCGTTGCAGAAGTGTGGGCCATTAGCACAATTCTGCCAAGTCTGTGCCCCCTATGTGACACTGTGAAATTTGGGCTGTCACCTGTGTGTGTGCCACATCGGTTGACCCCTCCTCTTGTGCCAGGAGGGCAAGGGCCACCATGAAATATGGCCATCACCCATGTGTGCACCAAGTCTGTCGACCATCCGTGTGCCAACGGGGGCCACCGTGAAAGTCAAGTCATCACCTCCACAGTTGGCCCAGAACTTCCTGCTTGCTTCATGGCCCTCTGAATGGGGTTCTGACAAGATGATAATTATCTCACCTAATACATTCCAACCACCTTGTTGTTGTATTTTATCAGATGTGATAATTATCACTTTTGCCACCAAGACACTTTTATTTTTAACATTTCTTTTTTGATTTTCAACTAGGTAGAACATTCAACCATCCCCCCTCACTACCCTCTCATGAGAATCCAATCATTAATGACAATTTCTGTAAGCATATAACACACTATTACAATTGGCGCAGGTAAGACTTATGACAATAGGCCAGACTCTCTAGTGCCTCTTCTCTCAGTGTGTTCAGGCTCTTCCCATTGTTCCTCTTTAATCACTGGTAGTAATTTGATTTTAAGCAGATTCCACTCAATTGCGCCCTCTGGCACCTGTATGTTTCAGCTTTAGGCTCACCCCACATTCAGCTGATACGCACCCCTTAGGGTTAATAGTTACTACATGGGCTATAGCCAGCACCATTTTATTTCATTATACAGTCCATAGAACAGGATCACGATATGGTCACAGTTGCATTAAATGCCTGCAGTCATAGATGTACTGAATCCTTTTGCGGTCACAAAGCCTGCAATTCACAAATTCAAAGACTGTGCATCTTCAATTGGACCTGGCGCAAAATACAAAGGGCACATTGTTAGTTAGAAATTGTTTTCCTACTCATGTAATACTCTTAGCGACTGGTTGTGATTTAGTAAGAGGAAAAGCTGGGAAAGGGGTGTATCTCACTCCTACTGATTCCCAATATGAATGGTTCTCAAGCGCAGTTGTAGTCTCAAAAAATTGATGTCAAAGTGAGGGGATCATATTCCTTTTGCAAATTGAAAGTTGACCCTATTGGACAGCTTCCACCTTGTGAATGCATTACCTTTTCCCTCCATGTCATACCTTGAATGCCAACATGTTTTTTACAGCAACCACTTTCATTTTAAGGGACAGAAGCTGCACTAAATAAACTATTGACATTCAGTGAATGTAAATGTAGAGACAGAGGTCTGCTATTCCTTACAGTTCTCTATCCCTGCTTTTGTAGCCTGTCTTAGAGAGCCACAAATAAATATTAATGAGGCTGTCAGTTTTGTAACTTCCTGCAAATGGGCATTTTGCTATGCAACTGGCTCAAATGGCAGCTGCATTGCAAATGAAGGTGGAATTGAAAAACCAGTTGCAAAAAAACAACGGACTGGTTTGAAGCCCTACCTTTATGCATAGGGCTCTTAATTACATGACAGGAAAAAATATATGTGCCTATCTCAGACCTGGATTCCAAGAGATATATAATAATCCCATTCATGCCTCTGCAGAGATTCTAAATGGGCCAGTTTCATGGTATCACCCCTCATCAACAAGGATAGCTTAATTCAATGGCATGGCGAGCACAGGACCCACGTCTGGGCATACCCGTCCAAATTGCGGTGACAAATGCAAAAAGAACAATTGATTGATGGAATGCTGAACAATGTCATACACTTCCCCAGTAAGAGATCTAGGCCTAAATCCCTTGTTTTTTTAACCCAGCCATATGCAGATCAGTCTTGACCTTGCTCCCCATGGGAACAGTCCATGGCATGGTGAGCAATAAAACGATAGATTTAGGCCCAGCTCTCTGACTCGGGGTGAGTTTGTGACATTGTTCAGTATTCCGTCCATCAATTGTTCTTTTTGCACCAAACCTTGTTTATCCATCTGCGGGGGAGACAGAAGGGATATGTGAGCCTGTCTTCATGTTGTCCTTGAACATGGAATCAATATCGTCCAAGACTCCCCCCAAGTATTTTGTGAGTTTGGAAGAAGGAGTGTACAATTCCCTTTACACCCACTTCAACACTGTTCCTAGAGTTATTTCAGACATGGATTCTCTCTGGAGTAGAGTACCAGTATGTAGCAATTTTTATGACTGTCTCTTTAAGGGCTATGCTTGAGGCGGTTCTCTTCACCCTCTGATAAATCAAGCTTCATTCTTTGTGTCAGTGTTCTCGGAAGCTCCTCCTTCCATCTCTTCTGCCCAGGAGTCTTCTCAGTTATTGGGCTGTTTTTAAGAATTTGTAGATTCAGATTATATTTGCTGATCCCCTGATTTTGTGATCAGCCACATTTCAAAAGGAAGCAGCGGAATATAGGCTGATGTTAAACTGTGTTGTGGGGTACTCAGTGTCGAATTTAGAAGAATCGGTGCCTTTCTCCCTCAGGTACTCCATAGTCAGTCTTAACTTGCTCAAAGGTCCTTGAGCCAGATGTACGAAACATTTAAGTGGTCACAAATTCTCCAAATTGCCATTTGTGACAGTTAAAATACGTTTTCTTATATAGTAATTCATTTTTGGGAATCAAAAAGTTTTTCAAACTTCTAAAATGGGATTGGAAAGGGATGCCCATTCAGTATCTGGAAGGGGAGTGTTGTAGGCATCCCTTCCAAATAATGAATTTGTTTCTAATGTAGCAATGATTTGCAACCAAATTGCAGGCACAAAACATTGATATTTTACTGAAGCTTCAAAGGAGGTGGTAATGTATTCGGAAAAGAGAAGGAGTCCCCTTGGGATACCTTCCTTTTGTGAATGTAAATAAACAGTTTGGTGAAGAGCAGGCAGTGGTATGTGGGACCACTGCCAACACTTGAACAAACATGCAAAAAAATATATTTTTTTCTTTTTAAATACAGTGCCGATTCCTGTAAGGAAAACGGGCTGCATTTTAACCAGAAAGTTTATTTTATTGCAAGGCAGTCACAGACATGATGGCCCACTGCCCCCAGAATGCCACCATCATAAGAATGGGCTCCAATCAGATTCAGTGACAATTTGCGAACTACCTCATGAATATTAATGAAATAGCTCAGTTTGCGACCCACTCTGATTCAGAATTTTCATATAGATTGTACATAGATGTACATAGATTGGTTTGGAAAATTACTTACTGGGCATTAAAATATTGGTAAACATTAAGGTTAGTATTTTGTCACTAGTAAATAGAACATCCGCCCCATTATTCCTTCGTGGTCAATCAGATCACTGATCCTTTTACAACATGCCTCCTCCTAGACAGCAAACTGTGCTTCTTTTAATTCTGGGGTCAAATCTGAGTTGCCCGTTATAGGCAGGATTGGTGATGGGACAGTAGAGAGCGCTCTCTTATTCACACAGAGTCCCTCGGTTCCAAAGTTGCTGTCACTACTGGCGAAAAATTTAGACCCCATGACCTATACCTCCTAGACAACAAGGGAGCCTTTCACATATGCATCCAAACGATCATCTGGTTGATAAAACACCAGTGCTTTTCATTTTCATTAGGATGCTGCTCCACTATGTAGCAGAGCAGGGTGGCAAAATGGTAGCTGGTTATATTTGGCAATCCCAGCCCTCTCTCCAGTGGGTTAATACATTATTTTTGCTGCCAGTCTAGATCTCCTCCCAGCCTATACACATTTTTAATTAACCTCAGTATTTTGTACAAGGTACATTTAGGGGGTGCTGTGGTAGAGTCTGTGCAATAAATAAGAACCTAGATAATGCACTCATCTTGGCCAAGGCCAGTTGTCTCAGCAAAAACAAACCTCCCATGAGCCAGGACTGTAGGTCTGTCTATAAACGTTCTATTGTGTTGTCTCAGTCAGATATGGAGCAAACCTTTCCCTCAGATACTGCATACTGTCTCTAGCCCACTGGAAGGGAAACCTCTGGTAGAGACATTTCTTTTGTGCTGCCAGCAGGGAGTGGCTAAGTATCTGCAACTGCTGTAGGTTCATCCTAAAGCCTGAGACCTGCCCATACAATTGTAAGGGCTCGAATGCTGCTCGGATGGAATGCTTCATGTCTGTTATCACCATTAGGACATCATCTGAACAAATGCAGATTTTGCATTGATGTCAGTCAATGGTCTCCCCCTTCATGTTGTCATTCAACTTATCAGTTATGGCTAGGGGCTCCATGCGCACGTCACGTCAAAAAGATGACGCAGTTGAAGCTGTATGCAATAAAAAGCAACACAAATGGAATGTCACGGTGCGCAAACATGGAGACATTTTGTTTTCTTAGGCCTGCTCCTTATTAGCTACCACCTCTTGTTTCCTGCTTCCTAGACCCCATCCAACCCAATGCATCCCATTCTGCTCAACCCTTTTTTTAATGTATGTTTTCTATTTTATTAGTTGCCTACTCTCCTGTGTATTTATTTAAAATTGTTGTTCCCTTGTTAGTCTGTTTTTGTTTCTTTGTACCTGTCCCCATTCTCTGGGAACAAATTCTTTATTAAAGAGGAGGGGGAATGGTCTCCCCCCTTCCTGAGCCACTTAAGGGCCCCCTGGTCCCATTCCCTAGCGCCGATTTTTCTTTTTTTGGGGAGAAAGAGGGAAACTTAGCCTCCTATCCTGATCCTTCTATAGGGCCTGTGTACCCCATCCCATGGGTCGTTTTTTTTTGGGGGGGGGAGCATGGGCCCGCCCCCCAAGCCTCGTAATTGGCTCCAGGAACTCCATCGCTTTGGGCCTAAGCTTTCATTGTGGGGAGGGACGTGGGGCACCTCCTCTTGCCATCCAGAGGCCCGGGAACCCCATTCCCCGGGACAGTGCAGTTCCCTACCTGCAAAAGCGCAGGCAGGCAGAACATTAACTCCTTGCCTACACTCTTGCCTGGCTCCTCATTCAATAACAGCTTTCTGACCCCCACCCAACCCCTGGGTCACGTGGGCTTTTTAATTTTAATGGGTGGAAGTTTCTGACCTTTTAAAAAAAAAAAAAAAAACCTGGCTCTGCAGATCCCCCACATATTTGTGGTGAAATTTAAAAAAAATGTTTTTGCCCCTATATATTTTCCTTAACTTATTTCACGGACAGGGGACTGAGTCCCTAAGTTCTAAAATGGCTGCCACCACATCTTTGTTGATGTGGTGACAGCCAATCAGATCTTTAGGTCTGTTGGCTCTGCGAATCTTCCATGGCATAAATATATATACATTTTGAACCATACATTTTTAAACTGCTGAATTGATTTACACCAAATCCCAAAAAGCACACTTTCTGGACCAATATCTAGCTTTCTGCTAAATTTGGTATAATTCCATTCTGTCATTTTGGCTATAGCTGTGTCTAATTTTCGTATGGAAAATTGCATTCAGAAAACTTGTTTTGGGACCCCCTCTTATATCGGGCCTCATACCTCCCCAAAACGTTCCTCAAAGGAGCTGAGGTTGATGATTTTTTATTTTTGGAAAGTTGTGTGAAGATTTGTCATACAGGGTCAAAGTTATTAGCAAACAAAAAAATTATTTTCCTATGGAAATGTGGTAGTAAGTATATATTTTAAATATTACGTTATTTGACCACTCCTTTGCAGCAAATGATGTGGACAGACGTGTCCTCAGGTGCAAAAAGGGCATTTATTTAAATGTGTGATAGTACCACTTCAGAGGTTTTAAATGTTGATGTGTGACACTCACATAAATAAACGTAACTTTTTGCATCAGAGCGTGCCTTCGTCCACTGTCTTTATTTCAAAGAATCGGGCATGGCTTCTCTGTAAACCTTTGGGCGTCAACTGCATGTGGTCCACAAAGTAGTCGGGTATGTTTCTCCTGCCAGCCTGAAAGGGAGGCTTTAGGACTGGAAGATTGGGAGGGATGTGGAGTGGACATCAAATTAATCATACAATCCGAATTGTATTCCATGGTGAGCCAAGTGCTGATTTAAGGGAAGTTAGTTACTAGGATAGTCTGATATCAGGGGTGTTGACTTCCTCTGTGACTTCATGCTGCTGATACATTTTCCATCTCCGTGATGTCCATTACCCGAAATAAGACTAACTTTGCCCATCAATAAAAAATGTGTAAAAAAGAGAACTGATTTTAGTAGGACAATACAAAGCTTGAATGCCCCTTTGTATGGACTGCTACTAATCATTTCCCTCTTTATCTTTCCTCATTTCAGAAGAACCTAAGACAGCCTAAGACAGCCAATTTGGGCAAGAGGAGGAAGTCAGCCAGCAGCAACACGATCGGGGCACAAGGAGGCGATGATGCTGGGGAAGATGCAAGGGGCACAGAAGGCATTCCTGTTGGAGCTGGTAAGTAATGTTTATAATGTATTTCTTACTTTAACTATTCACACCTAGGGGCCGATTCCGATCTCGGCCGGTAGTGCTCCGAATCGGATTCGGCTTAACCGGATCCGATTCGGAGCCCTATTTCCCGACTGATCCGTACGCGCGTCCGGACGAGCGAGTACGATGCGAAATCGCCGACCGACTCGTCCGGGCGTCCCGACCGCTTTGACCGACTCGATCCCGGCTCTAACCGCACCGACCGACTCGCACGGACACGACTCGCACCGCGCAATGGAGACGTTCCCCGGCCGGGTAAGTACGATGCGCGTTGCGAGCAGTCCGACCGAGCCGCGCACTCCGGCTCGAAAGAGCTGTCGGAGCCGTACTTTGGGGGTCCGTGTCGGACCCCCCTGTACGCGTAGCCGCGCGAGTCGCACACAGGGGGGACCCATGTGCGTGTACGGCGCGAATCGCTTCGCCGCTTACACGCTGTAGGGGGCGCCCTTGTCCGCATCGCACCCATTGAGTCAATGGGAGCCCGCGTACGCGTTGTACGACAGGCTCCCATTGACTTCAATGAGAGTCCGACCGACTCGAGTCCGATGGCATACGTGCGCATCGTACTCGTTCGGTCGGGCTGCACGGGTCCGATTCGGTCGGATATCTCTCCGGGTCCGGCTCGGTCGGAGAGATTTCCGGCCCGAATCGGAATCGGCCCCCTAGTGTGTATTATGGCATTCTGTATATTTCATTTTCCCAAGTTCCCTTGGTCTCCTTTAATGTTCGTTATCCCCACATATTTCCTTATGTTTTCTATATACCCTGTTTCCGAAGCTGACTTCTGTAGCTTTTTTTCTCCACGCCTTTATGTTAGAGTGACAGAAATCTTTAACTCGCCCCTCTTGCAGACATCTCTACTCCATCTCTATGCGGTTCAGTACATGAAAGCAGACTGACTTCTCCCATAGCTTTCAGAGTATCAAAATATCCAAACTGTATGAAGCAAGGAGGAGGAACAATATTATTTGTAGGAAACTGTGTGTAAGACTGGGAAACTAAACAATTTTATTTGTAGGATGGAACTGAAAGGAAGCAAAGGATTGCTTAGTCAGGCCTTAGATTTGCATGCTTCTTAAATGTCCTTTATTTAAGAGTACCTACTAGTAAGAACTATTTGTTCTCCTCATTTCAGGACCCTTTCCTTCAAGCTCATTTAGCAATCCTTTAAGAAATTATCCAGCCTGATATGTTTCTGTGTCATCCTCCCTACCATTCAGTTGTTAGAAGGCAAGGTGCTGTGCTCAGTGCCCACTCACCTATAACTTACCCCATTCTTTATGTCCCACCCAGACCATAAATTTCAATCCCATTTCAGCATGTGCCACATTTCTCTCACAGTTTCCGTCTAAGTGGCTACATTCATGGCTTCATTACTGTTCCATCTTCTACCTCCCATTCACCATGCGAATAAGCCTATTAGTATATGACACCCAACCAGTCCATAGCCAAACATAAACCTAGGCTAAGGCCTGCTGTTTAACTTACCATACATTACACTGTCACTTACTTGCACCATAGCCAAGAGAAAACGTATTTGTAGATAATTATTTTGAGTGGAGCGTGTAGTGTGGAACTCAGCCTGGAGTCGTACTCAGGATGGGACTCAGAGGGGAGTAGGAAGAATAAGAGCAGGGCCTTTGTAATAATGAGACATCACTATCTGTCCCAAAAAAAAACATGCCGCTCCTCCAGGATGTCTCCATTAATGTTGCACGTTCTAGCGAAGTAAATTGTACAGCATTAAATAAATGTCCCATATTCATTAATGGCAATATATATTTGTATTTGCAGATCATCCATTAATTAACACACATTGAGGGTGTGTTGCAGGTGTCACCACATGAAATCATCTTACCTTTTCAGCACCTTTAGTAAAAATATAGATTTGTTATGATGGTGATGATTATGGATTAATTCAAACCTTGCACTGATACTGCATTGTGAGAAGTATGTATGGGAAAAATATGCTCTCTGACCAAAATTGCATTGGCCCTAGGGGAACAGTATGTTATGGCTACTGTACAATATGTTAAGAACTACAATTCTTGTTCTTTTTCTCTAGTTCACCTAGCTACCCCTGCCAGAGTACCTGCCACAGAGACGCCCTCACAGTGGGACACTGCAGCTCGGCTGAGATTCCTAAAAATGGAGGCAATTGCAGTGGAGGAGGAGGTAGCTGGCACTGCCTTGGCCCACCAGCTGGAGGGACACTGGCAATGAAATCACTGCCACCACAGGCAGCCGTGATCCTCAGCCACCCCCCCACAAACCACCAGCACCATGGACTCTGCTCTCCTCTAGCAAGCCATGAGGGACATTAAGCAGATAAAGAATGGCCAGCAGGAGATTGTTCACTGGGTGGAGGCTGTGAAGGACTATTTTTTTTATTAGGTGTGGGACTTGTGGGAGGTTAGGGTGTGAAGGACAGTTGGAGACAGGGTATTTTTGGGGTAAGTTGAGTATGGGTGAGCAGGTAGACCTGTTGTGGGAGGAGATGGTGGGACTTTTAATAATTTCTGTTAAATTAAATCAATGGGTTTGTCTAATCGCAAATCAATTGTCCCACTGATCCTTCTATATGGCCCGGATCGATGTCATGGAAAATTCCCCAAGGAAATTTCTAAAATTGTAACATATTATCTGCATTGCATTCCTTACGATCTGCCCATTAAGACCGTTGATGCCTGGTATGAGCAACTCTCCTCCTTCTTTGAGGATAACACTTTGAAAATGTATGATGATCTGGCTGTACCAATGGGTGACAGCGATCAATAGGAAACTGCGGTCCCTGGTATAAAATTGACTGCAACCTGTTCACTAAATAACCCTGGGCCTCTATCCCTGATGAATAGGAGGTCCTCATGCCAGCTCCCTCTGCAACAGTTCTCCTGTCCAACTCGCTCACAGTCCTATACCCTCTGCTGCTTGTCTACCTGCCACCCTTTATTTGCGCCTCCTCTGCTCGTTTCATGCTCTGTTTAGCCATTTCTGCTCATATTTCTGCCCTCTGTTTTGCCTTTTGTGCTAATTTTTCTGCCCTTTGTTTTGCCTTTCCTCTGCTCATTTTTCTGTCCTCTGTTTTGCCTTTCCTGCTCATTTTTCTGCCCTCCGTTGTGCACTCTTCTGCTCTGTTTTGCCTTTTCTGCTCATTTTCTGCTCTGTTTTGCCTTTTCTTCTCATTTTTCTGCCCTCTGTTTTGCTCTTTTCTGCTTGTTTTTCTGCCCTCTGTTTTGCCTTTTCTGCTCATTTCTCTGCCCTCTGTTTTGCCTTTCTCTATTCACTTCTTACCTCTTACTGCCATCTCCCTCCTCCCGCCACCAGCCCCTTGCCCTCCCCCCAGGACCTACTTAATGGAGGCCCAAGTGCGACCCCATTGAGCAGGTACTCGTCCCAGCTCCTCCTGCGACAGTTCTTCTGTCCAGCTTGCCTGCAGTCTGCTACCCTCTGATGCCTGTCTACCTGCTGCCCTCTGTTTGTGCCTCCTCTGCTCTTTTCTTGCTCTGCCCTCTTTTTTTACTTTTTCTGCTTGTTTTTCTGCCCTCTGTTTTGCCTGTTTCTGCTAGTTTTCTGCTTCCTTTTTGCCTTTTCTGCTCACTTTTCTGCCCTCTGTTTTGCCTTTTTCTGCTCTGGTTTGCCTTTTCTGCTCATTTTTTTTGCCCTCTGGTTTGCCGTTTTCTGCTAGTTTTTCTGCACTCTATTTTGCATTTTCTGCTCATTTTTCTGCTCTCTGTTTAGTCTTTTCTGCTTGTTTTTCTGCCCTATGGTTTGCCATCTTCTGCTCTGTTTGGCCTTTTCTGCTCATTTTTCTGCCCTCTGTTTTGCCTGTTCTGCTCATTTTTCTGCCCTCTGTTTTGCCTTTTCTGCTCATTCATTTTTCTGCCCTCTTTTTAGCCTTTTTCTATTTGTTTATTTCCTCCTCCCGCTGTTTTCTCAAGACCTGGCCTTTGGGCTGAGACCTCTCACCCCCATTGCCCAGATACCCCCAGGGGTGACAGTGCCTCCCTCTACAAATGCTGATTGACTGATTGATTGATTGATTGATAAATACCCATTTGGCATTATCTCAATGTTGATCAGATTCAATTTTGGCTCCAGTTCAGCTTCTTTCTTTAGGTTGTTTGCCACATCTATTGCTCCAGTGCTCACAATCATTCCCTGGAGGGACCATCAGTACCTGCATGCTGGAAAAGAGCTAAATTAATTCTCTTTTAAAAAAACCTTCTGCTAATTCAAACGTTCTCTCTAGCTATTTGCCTATTTCATTTCTACCTGTGGTGACGAAAATATTAGAGAAAGTTCTCAACACCTAATTATCTAACTATTTAGAAACTAATGGGCGTCTTCATATCACCCAATCATCAGGTTTTCGATCTCCTCATAGCAAAGAGTTGGCCCTCCTCAAAGTGTCTGAAACTATTGAATTTGTGCTGGATGAGGGGAAGAGTGTCACCCTCATTCTGCTCAATCTATCTGCGGATTTTGACACATTATCCCATTCAGTGCTTTTGCAGAGGCTGGGAGATATAGGCATTGGGGATTTGGTGTGGCTTTGGTTGAAGTCCTTCCTTGAAGGGAGAATAGAAGAGATATGTCTCATATTCCACTCCTCATCGCAGAAGAGGCTTGCACTCTTCCCCTCAGCAGAACACCGCCACTGGACTAAGCCTCAACCTACCGAGCCACTGCCACATCAGCCAACACCTACAGACCAAACACTGGCTCCCCGTCAAGAAGAGAATCACCTTCAAGCTCCTCACTCACGCACACAATGCCCTACACAACACCGAACACGCTAACCTGAACCACCGCCTCGTGTTCCACGCTCCCCAGCGTTCGCTCCCCTCGGCCCAGCTCTCCATCGCAACGATAGTTCGGATCAAGAAAAGCAGAACAGGAGGGCGCTCCTTCTCCCTCTTCGCGGCCAAGGCATGGAACTCCCTCCCACTCCACCTCCGACAGACTGCATCGCTCCCTAAGTTCCTAAAGGACCTCAAGACCTGGCTCTTCGATGGAACTCAGTGAACCTCCAGGATCTGCGGAGCCCCCCCCTTTCCCTCAGTGCCTTGAGACCCGGCCGGGTGAGTAGCTTGCGCTTCAAAAACCTATTGATTTATTGATTGACTCTGCAAACACAGCAGGCACATGTACTAATGGCCACATATCTCTTCAATCTGTTTCAGGTGATCAAGGATATGCACTCACGCCATGGCTGATGACGCCCCTCAGAGTGACACACACACAGGCCTAGAGAAACTACAACGTTGCACTGGGATGCACAAGGGCCATGGTTGAACGGACATTTGGAGTCCTCAAATCCAGGTTCCAGTGCCTAGACATATCGGGGGCGGACTCCTGTACAGTTCTGAACTCGTGTGCAAGATCATAATGGCCTGTTGCATTCTGCACAATATATGTGTACGCACAAACTTGCCATTGGATGAAGAGCAGGAGGAGCAGGACAACCCATCTGAAGGCCAGGATGAAGAGGCAGATGCGAGACACACACCAGCTTCTGCTCTTGGAACAGCAAGAAGAGAACAAATAATCTCTAATTTTTTTACCTAATCACAGGACCAAATATCACATCACATGTATATTCCTTCAAAAAATTTCAACATTGTAACTTTGTAAAATAAAATATCACCACACCAAAGTCCTGTATGCTTGTTTTATCACTTCACAAGTGCACATATCTGTCAAGTGAAAGTTAAATCATAATTTGTGCAACACACCTATCACATATAGCAGTGGACCTAACATCAATCATCCATGTGAATATGATATACAACTAAGTGATCACCAACATGTGTTGATGATAGGATGCAACATATGATTGCCTCTTGAATGGCAACATCTGCAAGCAGATCACACGGACCATGTTGTCCATTCAAAAATGTTAGGCACACGCAGGCTTTTTCATGGATGATCTGCTGATACAACCCCTGGTCCTCCTCTCCCTCACTCACAACCATCACTAACAACTCAATACTACAGCAGGCGTCAATATACAACACTCTTTCTGACTCACTGACTAAGCAAGCATAATCCTTTGTGAGAACAGATAATCAAATACAGGGTACAGCATGGAATGCAAATTATGCAATTCAAAATACTGATGCAGGGGATGGTAGTGGACACTCCAATTTGCCTCATCACATGTCCCCGGCATCACAAGTCCAGCAGAGCAAATGTGCCTCCTCCTTTTCAGTGACGGTCTGCGCAACATACTCTTGCTTACATACGTTGAGAGCACCTTCAAAGAGATAGGATGTCTACCCTGCAACATCAGTGTACTCATGGTGTGTGTCCTGCAATGCACACTAGCATTTGTACATAACCAGTACCATCCTTCAATCATGATTACAACAAGTTGCAACATGCATACTTCACATGTGAGTGATGTTAAAACAAGAACATGACAAGACTTGACATCAGGTAATGTTCATTGTTCATGCAATAAGTCAAAGGAAATGGGACCACTAGATCACGCACAACGCAGGCAATGTCATCTCTGTCACTCTGCTGTAACTCAGCAGCATCTGTGTCTAGACACTAGGGTCTCATACAAAGGCACAGTATGATCCGCAGGACACGTGGACAGCTTGTGCTAACAGGCATTGTCACTTTTGCTTTTGCAAGGACTGTGACATGCAAAGTGCAGCCTTGACATTACAAAGTCTGCAGCTGGGTCTGCAACATGCTTCATCATGGCTCAGTGTGTCATGTGGAGCTATGCATAAATCTGAGGATGCAGCTCCCTCATTCTATCTGTCACACACATTTAAGTATGCATCATCTGATCTGTGTCTGTAGGATATTGTAGTCCATTGGGTACTAATGATATGTGTAGAGACCCAAATTGCGAGTCGCAAATAGTGACTCGCAAAATCAAATGTACGGAGTACTCACAATGGCTGCCCTGTATGTGATAGCAAGGAGGATGCGGATACATGCTGCTCTACAGAGGAGGCGGAGACAGAAGAGGATTTTCAGAGTCAGGCTGACATTGTTTGAGAAGACTGAGGAAGAGATATATGAACAGTATAGGCTGAGTAGCACGGTCATCCTAGACCTCATAGACACCCTGAAGCCACATTTGGAAAGCAGAACCCAGTGCAGCAAAGCAAACCCAACACATGTGCAGGTGTTGTGCTCTCTCCACCTATTGGCCACTGGTAGCTATCAAGATGTAATTGCAGTGGCTGGAGGTTTTCTTCCGCAATTTCCTAGATGCCCTGCTACACCACATACATCAACACATCTATCTGCCAAGGAATGATGAGGAACTTGAAAATACCAAATTGCAATTTTATAGAATAGCAAGGTTCCCACAGGTCATAGGGTGCATAGATGGGACCCATGTGCCTATATGTCCACCATCACGCATAGAATATATATTCCGTAATAGGAAAAGCACACATTCACTCAACATCCAAGTTGCCTGTGATGCAAACTACATCATCACAGACATTGTAGCCAAATTTCCAGGAAGCACACATGACTCATACAACTTCAGACACAGTGGCACATACCAGAAATTAGAAAGAGGTGATTTTGATGAAGGATACCTACTAGGTAATGAATCCCCACGCCCGCAGTGAGATGTATTTGCACATGTTGTGTCAACTTCTTACATTTCCTCGCAGGTGACAGTGCGTATGCCCTGCATACCTGGATCCTCACACCGTACCTGGCTCCCGCCAACGCACATGAAAGGCGATACAACAGGGCACATAGTCGCACCAGGTCAGTCATTAAGCGCACATTTGGCATACTAAAATCAAGATTCAGGTGTCTACACAAGAGTGGCGGTGCAGTATATGCTGGAGACAGCCTGCAAAATTGTAGCAAGCTGCTCAATACTCCACAACATTGCATGCAGGTGTGGCCTGCCCATGGAGTTGTTAGATACAGACTTGGGGGATGAAGAGCCCACCAACCAAGTGAGGGAAGCTCAGCAGCAGAGGGGAGAAGGCGCAGGGCCACATAGCCAGACATTACTTTTCAAGGTACGTCATTATCATTCACAAATATGCACAAGAAACTACACAAGAGAGAGTCAAACTGTGTAATGCTATATGCCTTTAATTCAAAGTCATATTGATTGAGGCTATGGGACAACCTGTCAATCTCAGAGTACTTTCACAACACAAATTATAAATGAAAAGTGGTTACTTCACCACAACAAAAAGTGAAAAGAACAAAACAAAAAAGAAAATTATCTTTTGCCCCTCTGTCCTGCATATGTGGATCTGGCACTTTGGAGCACAGAGTGCCGACTGCTGCTTCTCCGCTAGGTTGGGGCATCAGCAGTGGAAACACTGCTGCGGCTGGACACTTCACTGTCAGCAGTGTCTGTGCCTCCTCCTGTAGCTACCATGCTAGTTTGCATAGCCTCAACAGCAGCTGTGATCTGTTGTAGGCCCCTTGCTACATCGCCACTGTAGTGGCCCATTTCAATCTGCAGGGCTAGGGTGCGTTTACTGTGCAGGCTTGTGGCAGTTGCCAGCCGACCAATTGCCCTCGTCATCGATTGCATGTCATGTGACCTGCTGCGCTCCATCCTCCGGTTCTGTGCTCTGTCCTCTTTAAGCTCTGCACACAGCTGCACAATTGCATCAGTCATGGCATCAAATTTGCCCTCCATACGGGCCTGATTGTCTGACAGTTGTTTCGTGATTCTGTCAAATCCCCTGCTCAGCTTCATATTCATAAGCCTCATTTTCTTCAGTTGCAGGTGCTGAATCTTTAGCATTGATCCCTCAAGGCCAGCAAAAGGAGATGGATTAACTGCCATGGTGTTGGCAGGAGCGTGCCTATGGCTTTGGAACAGCCTTCGGGATCGGTGGATCAAACGGTATACCCTGCCCCTTGTGCCCAGAGTGCGACGTGGGGTTGGCTGCTGCTTTGGAGCTGTTGTATTAAGCGCTTGTGCACTCCCCAATGAAAATGAACAACCGAGATCAACCAGCCCTTGGTCCATCTGGCCCTGCTCCTGCTCTGAATCAGTGTCTTCTTCCCTTGGTTCTCCTCCCAAAGATGTATCTATGTTGCAAAAGGAGAAATAAAGGAAATGTTTTGAGTCACTATCTCTGTGGTGGTACTATGTTCACAACTCATGTCAGTCCCTAACAGCAATGTTTGTGTCACGTACTACATTTCCCATAATGCACCAACTGTGACTTTTTTATTGTGTAAACAGAGCATGTAAATGCAGTTTGGCCTGTGTGTGGTGCATGCATGTGGGGTGCTGGCTTGAGTGTGACATAATATGGCTGGCTTGAGTGTGACATAATATGGCATTCATTTCTCACTTACCTGTGGGTGGTGGATGTTGGGATGTGTCCAGGTTTCCAATTCCCACTACTGACTCCGGCTCTAGGGTGACTTCCACCATCGACTCTGCTGTGGAGGCTTCTGGGAGGCTGGATGGGCCACCTCCTGTTTGTTGGGCATCACACAGCCGTGCAGCCACCCACTCCTTTGCCCTGGAACGGAGGTCATACCACCTCTTTTTTATGTCATCGATTGACCTGTCTGCTACACCGAGGGCATTCACGCGCAGCTGCATGTCACGTCATATTTTTCTCTTGTCAGACTCTGGCATGGTATGAGAAGTCCGACCGAACAGTTGCTCATGATTGTTGCAGTGCTCTTCTTCCCTTCTTTCTCACTTGTCTGGCTGGCCATCTTGCTGTGCTGTTCTCTCTGTGTATCAGTGTTCTACTGAGCTGCTGCACCTTGCCATGTGCTTGTGATTTTGATCAGGAATCTTCATAGACATCACTTCCTGGTTTGGGGTCCTTCAGATCTACCAGGAAGTGATTTTTTTTCAATTTTTATACACACTCGCTATTTGCACATGCAAAATGCATGCTTTCAACCGCGTACGCTAATTGCGCATGCAAAATGCATGTTTTCAACTGCGGACGCTATCTGAGAGTGTTTAATTTAGCGCAATTTGCGAGTCGCAATTTTGCGTTGCGAGTCGCTATTTGGGGTACGGTTGTGTAGGTACATTCAATTTAGTGAGTCGCAATTTGCGAGTCGCAATTTTTCGCAAATTGCGACTCACTAAAACCTTCAGTCGTACATCTGGCCCTGAGTCAGTACTCCAGCGATGTCAGCCATGGAATGCTGGAGAGCATGGAGTGGACTGTGGGTGCCTGCGATGGACTCTAGGTGGTCCAGAATGGGACTGAGACACCCACGTACCCCATCTATTTTGGCCTCCAGGCTGTCAAACCCCATCAGCACCTGACCAGCCATCTCCTGCTGGACCTCTACCGCACAACGTTGAAATGTTAGAAGTGGGTCTTCAAGGTCCTCGGAGACAGGTGTGGTGGTAGG
Source organism: Calotriton arnoldi (assembly GCA_963921515.1). Lineage (NCBI taxonomy): Eukaryota > Metazoa > Chordata > Amphibia > Caudata > Salamandridae > Calotriton > Calotriton arnoldi. The sequence goes on from CAWUFW010000601.1 coordinate 272,454, forward strand.
TGATTGCTAATGGGTGTTTTGTGCAGGGGGTGGAGCTACCACGACACTGCTGGATGTCCCTGCTTCCGGAGATAGGCTGCCAATGGAGTTGAGCAGCTCTTGGAGGGTGTCCTGGTCGATGGTTGAGATGTCTTCATCTTCATCATTGAAGAGTGGGACAGGCTGCTATACAGGAGGTGATGTTTCTCCCTCTGCAATGTAAAGGTGAGATGCTGTTGTATGTGTGTCTCAAGTATGATCATGCATTGGATCAGTTTACAAGCAGACTGCATGACAATGTCCATTCAGAATGTTTAGGAGGAGATACCTATTACATGCAGGATAGTGAATCATTGTCAACATCACTGATGTGACATTAAAGTTGTAAATTATTTTCTTACAGTTTACAAGTGTGCCAAATGTGACTGGCCAATTTCTATACACATGCAGCACCAGTTGTGTCCTCTGTTCAGTAGTGACAGTGGTGCAGGTTGTACCACATTGTTGTCAATGCAGATTAGCTCAGATTTATGTGTCTGTACACTGCATTGTGGTAGAGTCACCCTGTTAGAAATGGGGGTCTCTAGTTTGCAGAGGTAGGTACCTTAGTCCAAATAGGGACCCTTGCTTCTAGTCAGGGTAAGGGGGACACACTCCTAAAATAACCCCTGCTCACCCCCTTGGTAGCTTGGCACGAGCAGACAGGCTTATCTCAGAGGCAGTGTGTAAAGCATTTGTGAACACATACAGTAATACAGTGAAAACACTACAAATGGACACCACACAAGTTTAGAAAAATAAGTAATTTTTATCTAAACCAAAACAAGATCAAACAACAAAAATCCACAATACAGTAATAAAAATATGACTTTCAGATGATAGAAATAGTTCAGTTCAAAGCAAAGCGCAGATGCAACACTTTTCACACAAAGTACATTGGATGCGTCACGCAAGCAAACAAAACGGGCAGCAGGGAAGGTGATGCGTTGGTTCCTTACACTCAGGGAAGGTGATGTGTCAGGTCCTTGCTCTGGGGGAGGTGATGCATCAGTTCCTTACTGCTGCACAGGGGAGGTGATGCGTTGGTTCCTTGCGGGAGTGGAGGTGATGCGTCGGTTTCTTACTGCATGGGGATGTGATGGGTCGGTTTCTTACTGGGTCCCCCAATGATGCAACAGACTTGGCGCCTCGATGAGATGCGATGATCCGGGACGATGGGTGGATTCTTGCAGCCGTACAGCAGGGCTTGCGTTGGAATCAGTGCGGTTATCTTGGACTTCGGAGATCGTTGCTCTCGATGCGGCGTGCAGCGATTTATGGAGCCGCGGCAGGCGCTGCAACGGTTTCTTCGGCAACGTGTCAGAAACAGGTGCGGATGCATCACGCTTCTCGGTGTTGCGTTGATTTTCCAGCTCCCAGTGGAAAACAATCTCTAGAGGTCCAAAACAACAGCAGGCACCTCTTTTCAGGTCAGAACTCCCAGCAAGGCAGTTCAGGGGAGCTGGTGGTGAAGCCTTTGTGTTCCTGAGACTTCAGAACAGGAGGCAAGCTCAGTTTCAAGCCCTTTGAAATCGTCTTCAAGCAAGGGACACAGCAAACAGCAAAGTCCTTTCTCCTTTCCTTGGCAGCAAGTAGCCACTGCAGGCCAACCCCAGACAGCAAATAGCACAGGGGCAATATTCCTCCTCAGCTTCTCCGGCTCTTCTCCTTGGCAAAGGTTCCTCTTGATTCCCAGAAATGATCTAAAGTTCTGGGGTCTGGGCCCCAATATTTATACTACAAAATCCTTTGTTCTATGGTTGCAGAAAAGCCCTGTGCTTGGTCAAAACCGGTTTTGTCCTCTCTGGTGCAGCTTCCTGGCAGGAGGTGGAGACAGCATTGTGGAAGGCAGACCAGGCCCATTCAGGTGAAAGGAAATCTCCTCCCCCTACTCTAAATGCTGCCCAGGTCTATTCAGCCCAGCCCTGACTCATCAGGCTCTCTGGACCCACTGTTCCTCCCCAGCCCCTGTCATCCAAAAGCCAGACATGCAATACACAAACTTAGCAGAGGCATTACCCTAGGCGTAGTTCGTGTAGTCGCGCTACGCGAAGACGTTAAAGCGCTACGAAAGCGTGCGTAGTTGCTTGTCGCGCCCGTTTGCGATGCGTTTTTCTTCTTCGGGAACGTGTTGTGCGTGTTTGGGACGCTGTTTGCGTGCTCTGGGGATAGTATCTCGCAAACTTACCCATGCGGTCGCCTATGGGCGCGGCCATCTTGTTTTTCACTTGTCCCGCCCGTTCGCAATGCCTTATTTCCTGTTCCGGGTCGCGTATAGCGTGCTCGCGATGCGCATTTCATGTTCGGGAACGCGTCGTACGTGTTCGCGATGCTTTTTGCGTGCTCGGGGAGAAATATCGCGCAAACTTACCCAAGCGGTCGCGATGGGCGCGGCCATCTTGTTTTTCACTCTATGCTATGGTTCCGGGCCTGCTTTTCTATCCTCCCTCGATATTTGCAATCCTTAGTTTTTTACACTGTTTTTCAATTTTTTTTATTTATTATCTATCTCTCTCTGTGCCTAAGTCTATATTTTGCATTTATTTCTACTTTTTACTGTGTTTTTTTTAACTTTTCTACTGTTTTATATTACTTTCTTCTTTAAGCTCTTACTTCTTCCCCTAACTTTATTTTTCCCTTCTAACTTTTATTTTCCGCCTCCTCCCACACACCCCAGAACCATGGCGAAGGGTAGCAGCACCAATAACGGCTCCAAGGGCAAGGCGCGTGCGCCCAAGAGCCGCCTGCCTTGCGGCAGACTGCGCCCTGCAGGGGTGCAAGCCCGGCAGCTTTTTAGTGAGGCGGAGATGGCCGCCCTTGTTTTTTTTGTGCAGCGCCACCTCCCCTTGACCTTGGCAGCAGGCGGCCAGGCTCCGGGTACCCTATCCAGGAGCGTCACCGCCGGTGGGCGAAGGTGCGCCGGGCAGTGTTTCGCTGCTCAGGGGTCCGGCGCTCCCATAACCAGCTGGCCCACCGGTGGTCAGACATCCTGGACCGGGAGCAGGACCTGTTGGACCTGCTAGGTGTCGAGGTCGTGGGGCTTGGTGAGTAGCTAATATATATAGTAGTATAAGTATTGTGTATAATTTTTTTACGAATAACAAGAATACTGCTGCTTACATTGCAGGTAAATTACGTTTCAAAATCTTCTGTGATTGTAGGACACAGGTGCTCGGCGCTACTCTTACTTGTTTGCAACTTTGCGCTCGCTTGTCCTTATTATTATGTAAGAGTTTACTTTAGAGAACTTAAGTTAGGTAATGCTATTGCTAGAGAGACTCTAGTCCTTCCTTTGTCCTCCTGTCAAATAGTGGTGGATGGATTGATACTAGGTTTAGTTAGTATTAGTTGATAATTTTTTAGCGGTCTGCATGACGCATCCTCTGTCACTGAGTGCTGCTTACCCCAGTCCTTAGTAGAACCTTTTGTAGTTTGTTTAGTGAGTGGTAGGCTTAGCAGTGTCAGTCAGTAGCAGAACATCAGACGCAACCAACCAACAATTTGGTGTATGCACAAATTTATGCATGTGTCCTCCATCTCATCTATGCATTTTTGATGGCTAAAAAAATGGAAATGCAGACTTAGTGAACAATTGGCCCGTCTGGAATAGGTGGGCTAGGACAGGTGGTACTTAGGCTTAGTTAGTGTTCTGGATTCGAATCAATCAGAATGGAACACTGGATTATTGTTCATAAATAAGTAGACGGTCCGTGAATCCCGCAAGCCAGTAGTCGATCGGATTAGATAGGTCAATTTTATTGCAATTATTGTTTCCTAAAACGTTTTTGAGCGTTTTTTTAGATAATTTATTTGTTTCACAGCAATCATTAATGTTTGTCTCTTTCTTTATTATATCTTACATGATCACTGATCTGCAGCACCCAGGGGCAAGAAGACGGGGTCCGAGTCGGCGGGACAACCACCAGAGGACCGCTCCTCTACCGAGGGCCCTGCTGCTGGCCCCAGTAAGTCCTCCAGTGGTTAATATTAACAATTATATTTCCCTAACTTTTACTGCACCTTATTTTTTCCGAACTATTAATTCTGGTTCCACTTCCTAATTCTATTTTTTACAAAAGCTTCTTTGATCTTGACTTGACTATCTGTTTCTAAATTCTGGTTATCCCTGCCTCAAAGTTCTAACTGCCACTGCTATGACTGTCTGTACTACTACTATTAGTCTGTCGCTAAGCTTGCCCAGTTTGCCACTCTTTATTTTACGGTTTTGAATAAAACTCAGATTGACCAATAGCTCTAGCCACTGAGTCCAGTCCTTTGGGTTGTCCTCTTCTAGTCTTCTTAATCTTGAGGCTTTGACAATTACCACAAACAAAATGCCCAACCAGATATTTGACTATTTTTGATAGGATATAGTACATACTACTACTGATGTGGGGATTCTGCACAGCCACATACAGAACTATGCACAAGAAAATAGGATGTTGGTGATGGGAGGTTGGACCTTCCTCACACCTCAGTCAGAAGTGAACCCACAATCCCCTGAACGACTAGCTATAGTGTCTCATTAGGTCCCCGAACCCCCACCCAAAGATACCCAATGATTACACAACCCAGAACAGATAACACCCTTTCGCTCGCTCATTCACTCGTGTAAGTCCACCACCACCACACCAAATACCACAGAGTCTATGTGTAAGTTCAAAAGGTTTATTTTCAACTAACAAGCTCTGTATGTTGTTCTATAAAATTCAGTGTACTACAGCCAGCTCCAACAGCAAAATGCATAAGATTAAAACAATAAACATTGTTACAAGTGCATGATAGAAGACAAAAGATCTGTGCGAATTCTGGGAGACCCCTCACCGTAGAACGTTGAAGTACTGGTTACATGCATCATTCATAAGCTCTGCAAATCTCTGGTTCATAGAAGGGAATCTTCTGCCTGTTATGAGAAAAATGGTGCGCGTTAGATAGTATAATGCAAGCATTTCTCAGTCATGCCATAAAGTGTAACATGTTACATGTTACTTATGGCTAAACAATACGGACTAACCGAACTCCATAACAAAGTGGCTTGTTTTTCGACCTCTTGTACGCAACGCTCAGACAGTAGCTGTATGAGCTCATGTGGGTGCAAAAAGGCGTCTTACTGTTACTGCACAACAAGCTGCGAGGTAACATGCGCAAAAGACATGAAGCGAAAAATGGTTGCATGGCTCAGGCTAACTTTGCAAAGAGTAGAGTATACTATAATAATGACCCTAGGGACCATAACACTACTATTGTCTACTGACTCTACTCTAGTACCCGATTTGGACTAGTGATGTATGTTGTATATGTATGTATTAACTTTTTTTTCAATCTTGCTAGTGAAAACGAATAAATAGGGGGAGGTGTACAGGCATCTAAAAATGTGTCATGTTTTTTTCTAGGCGTACTAGCGACCACCAATGCCGGCGGGGCCAGTGGCGATGCGACGATTCCAGAGGGGGCAGGAGATGCGGCACCTGCAGGAGCTACAGGGTGTGAGCCAGCAGCAGTGGCGGGCGGTGGTAAGTTATATTCATTACTTATTGACATTGCACTAGCTGGAAGGGTGTTCACTTCACTCACTGTACTGTTGTTGAGACCTGTTCCCCACCTGAAGTTGTAGTGAACATTATACAACGGTTGAAGAAGACACCCTTTACTTAGCATTAGCAATGCATTAGCAATAGCATTAGCAGCGTGAGTTGATTAACCAATGGCCTCTTCTATCTGACTCCAAGTCAGCTGTGAAAGTTTTATGGAGAAGACTAAAAGTCAGATCAGATGACCTTGATGGATGTGTTGAACAAAAAGGGAAAGAAGGGTGGAAGGAGGAAGGACGGGTGAGATTTAATATGACTGGCAGAGAAGGATACGTTGGAAGCATGGATAGGTGGCTGATAGGAATCAGATGCATGTGTTGTTGAAGGATGGGTGGAAGGTGAAAGAAGAATGGATGCCTGCCTGGGTGGGCGACACAGTATGGGTGGATACTGTGGATAGCAAGAATCATCAGTGGTGTTTGGGTGAAACTCAAAGCCAAGGCAAGCAAGGAAGGAGTGGACGCATGGGTTGTTGTTGGTGAAACAAATTAAGGTTTGTGGTGAGATTAAGAAGAATGATAGACATTTACTTAGAATGGATGGATGCCTGTATGTATTCATCATAGACAGCATAGGTGGAGACTGTCACAGGATGCAGAGTCTTAGTTTTAAGGGAATGTAAAAGAAACCGCGCCAGAGTAGCAAAGCCGAGGGGAATACAAGTTGTATTTTCAGAATACAGTTGACTCACAATAGTTTGCAAGCACATCATATATATTGTGTATAGTTAGTTATCAAGCGCCTTCCTTCCTTCGACTCCGAGGACCACTCCCTACCTATGTTAATTTATTTCCGAATGTGTCAGCCAGCCTGCAAAGGGTGGCCTATCTGTTGGTTACACAGTCAATCAAAACAAAGTACCTTATGCAGTAGCGGTCGGTGGTGGGAGTGCTGCCGGGCGCTGATGTGGGGAGGGGAAGGGTAGGGGGTAGTAAACAATGGATTACGCGGCCACATACAGGCAACTTTACTGTAAACATAAAAATAAATAAAGCGAATTTCATTGTGCGCACTGCACCGCCAAATGCGATGCAGTGCGCGCAACGAAATTAGTTTTATTTATTTATATGTTTACTTACCTGTAATTGGCCGTAATCCATAGTTTACTACCCCCACCCTGCCCCTCCCCACGTCACCGCCCGGCAGCACTCCCACCACCGACCGCTACTGACCTTATGTCGTCGTCCCATATATGCAATGATCATTGGATCAGATATATAATCTGCCTTTTTGTAGTAGCCAGGGCACTGTGAAAGTGAAATTGAGCAATTGCCCTTCATGTAATAGAGAGAGTATGGCCAGTGCCACCCGTAATAGAAAAATACAAGCTTCCCCACCTGCAGACAGTAGTAAATAAAACTAACGTGAGTCTGCGTCATGACTCGTATGTTTGTCTTGGGTGCAAGCATAGCTGACTGAGCTGGCATGCCGGCTACAACCAGGTTATGTAATTTCGCTAAACTAGAGATAAGAAGAAGACTGGTGTACTGTGTACTGGAGTCCACAGTGCTAGTATAATGCCTGAAACTCCCACAAATGTTAGAGGCCGAGGAAGTGGGAGGATAGATAGATTATTACCACAAATGTTATGTACTGTGCTTCTTGCTAGTGCTACTGTGCCACTATGTGTTGAATTAATTTTGTGTTACTGTTTTGCTAAGAGTATTGGTTACAACAATATTCTTTTTCTTTCTCGATATAGATACTCCTTCCCAAGAAAAACCATCCCGGAAGGAGTTGGCAGCCAGGGCCCGGCGCCGGAAACTGGAGGCCATCTGTGTAGAGTACCGGCGGCTGGTGGCTCAGGCGGAGGAGGAGGCGGCAGCAGCTGCAGCCTCCTCCGATGCCCCGGGCCCCAGCCAGGCCCCACCTCCAGTGGTACGGCGCCGTGGTCTGGCAGCCGCCCACCGCCGCAATTCTTTATCAGTCAGCACTGCTGTCCCCCACCCTGGATGCCACTGCAGGGCATTTCGCCACCAGATGCTCCTCCGGATTTCACGCCTAGAGGAGCAACTAGAGGATCGTGTCAAGATAATGGTGGACAAACACCTAAAAGCCCGCCGAATATAAGAAGAACTATAGGACCCTGTTGGATTGCCCCTTTTTTATTCCTTTTGTTGGTGGGTGGGAATTGGGCATTGGGGTTTCTGGACATTGTTTGGACTTTTTTCGTTTTGGACATTGGTTGGGGTTAGGGAGAGGGGTGGGTCAGGTGTGGGATAGTTTATTTTTGTTAGGGTAATAAATTATATTTATACTTAAACATACAATGTTAATGTTTTGTGGGGGGTTACTGTTTTACGAATTTACGTCACATGGTTTCCTTGCTGCTGCAGGGCCGCAGCCAGTGTTTGATTTAAATAATCTGCTGATGATGTAACACAAACAGATAGATGCGGTACCCCTCACTGAGTTATTTGTCCTACTAGTTCTGTCAGTCTCTCCTCCTAGTCCATTATACCTCCCACCAAACTTATCTTACCTGTGATTGATGATGATTAAGTTTGGCACAGCAATGGTTGCATGGTTTCCCAAGAGAATGGAGAAGATGCCATGGTTGTGGTGGTAGTAGTAGACACTGGCAGTAGCATTTGCAAAAAAAATAAAAAAGAGACAGTCACTTGCCTGAGAGCAACTGTGGGAGGAGTAGTAGAACGAAGTAAAGTACAGTACAGAAGAAGACTGCCAAGCAAACAATATTGCAACTGCTAAAGTAAAATAAAACATAATGGTGGCGGGGACAGCCTAGTACAAGAAGTTACAAACTGTAGTTGTGTCGAGTGAGTCACTTAACTTAACACAATCGTAATTCGTAACCTTTACTGCTGTGTGGTAGGATGTTGATGATGAATCCAATCAATGCCGGCAATTAATTATGATGTATTAGGTGACGGTCCCTTTGGAAAAAAAATTGGCTTGCACATAGATTGAGCATGGGTGGGCAAGCAGAAGAAGATCCTCGCCCTGCCTTGAAATTGAATTAGTGTTGCTTCCACCACATCTGCCCCAGCAAGCGTGTGATCAATTGGTGTACATTTAATGTAGTCACATCACACCTCAATATAAATCACAGCCCGGGGGAAGAGGGTTAGGGTTTGATGAATGGATGGGAAGGGGGTTTGGGGAAAGGTTTGACAAAGAAAAACAGTACGCATGGACACAACAAAAGCAAAGCGCAATCTTGGCAGACGACCATGATCTTATCCAATAAATCTATAAAGGGAGAAAAAGGAAATGCATGCATGATGATGAAGATAACTTGATGGTTAATGAGTAGTACTTACTAACTACTACTAGACAATTAGACAGTACAGGGCAGCAGTATATTCTATGCAATTTGCCTTGCCTGTAATATGCCCTCAGAGACCCAAATTCCATGTTGTACCGGGCTTACTTTTAAAGATAGCAAAGAAAATTAAAAAATAGTTGTAGGGATCAATTAGCAAACAAACAACAACACAACACACAGTCGTAATGATTGAAGAGAAAAAAGGAAGCAAATTAATTAAAAGACGAATGATGAATGATACTAAAGTTACTGTATTATCCTGGTCAAATTGTGGAGTTGAATCTCGTCCTTCCTCTTGGTCCTATCTTCCATGGACGCTCCGCACATCAATCTTGGGTGCCACTGCCTGCCTGATGCGGATTGGTAAGGTAAGTGTGAGTTGTGTCTCCCAGTATAGCACAGGGTAAAGGCCGGCCTGTAAGTGTAGATGGAAAAACAAAAGGGGTATTGAAAAATCAATGAATAAAAAAAGCATCAATTACGGTGGAGTCCAAGAAGAGAAGAGAGAACACTTTCAGACTGAGGTGGCTTGGATATATCGTGTATATTCTGTTTACAGCATTAAGCTACAACAACAACAGGACAGAACAGGCCCACCACAGCACCAGCCCGTGACCCAACCTCCATTTACCTTAAATTTTGACAGAGCCAGACAAAAGGCATATACAGCAACCTAGCATTTTCAAAATTAAGTGACAAAATCAATGCGCCGCTGTCAGTCATATGACTACACTCGACTCCACCACTACATGGACATGTAGGTCTGCTGTGTTTACTTTCTTGTTGAATTGTTGTGTTTATGTTTACCTTTTATGCCACTTCATGAAACGCAGTTATTCCTTCAATCATCTCCGATCCAACTGACTGACTGCGTGCAAAGATAGTATGGTCATCATCATGGTGTGGTACGTGTTGTCCAACTCCAACTCAGTCTGTAGTGACTCCGATTAAGTCCATATTCCATATTAAAAAATTGCAACAGATATTGGCCTGCACCTGCAGTAGTAGGAGTACAATTTGGTTATTAAACAACAAGAAGGGAAACATTGACTGTCACTTGAGTCACTTTCACTTTGTAGATTAACTAGTAGAGTAGAGTTCGACTTCATGCACAACATCAACACAACAAACAACAGCAATCGCTCAGAGTCAGCAAGCATCCAATGCATGCCATCATCATTACCTGTCTTGCTCTTCTCTTTGGCTGTCAGATCATCAGATGCCTAGTTCTGACAGGTGTGTTTTTTTTTTTAACGGGGCAGTGGCCTCATTACTCCACATTCATTTTGAGTGTTAGTCGCTGTTTCGGTTTTCGTCTTATTCATCTGTGGCACTTTGTCACAGTTTAAGTTGCTTCACATGGTCAGCGCTGTGATGGACCGCGGCCTGGGTAGCGGTCATTGCTGGTCAATTGAGTTTGCACAAATGTCAGCAAGTTTCTTCGAAGAGTCTTGTCTTTCTCTGCCAAGTACCTTCTGTCCTGACAGTGATGAGCTTTGGATGCCTGCCGAGGCTGTAGCCTTCGGACAGTGATGAGTTTCGGCTCGGAAACAAAACGGATGATAGCTATAGTCATGTTTCACTTCTTATGGAGGGACTGTTAAAGGCAACATTTCTTGTACTCCAATGTCTGGCTTGATGGAAATGTAATTAGGGCGAGTCAGGAAGATGAAGCAGGACTCTGAAGAGTGGACAGTTAAATGCACAGACGTGCAACTCCAATAGGGAAATAAAACGAGAAGACGGTGGTGATGGATTTGTTGTGATTTGATTTGAACCAGAAAGACAGATACACAGACAAATAAAGGAAGGAAGAAAGTAACAATTTGAAAGCCTAGTTGTCAGGGAAGAGGAGCTCGTCCTCAAACTCTGGTGGTTCGGACAGAAGTAGGTCCTGTAACCCACTACTTACGTCATCCAAGTCGCTCTCCTCTTCCTGCTGTGATTCACGTATTTTGTAATCCGGTGGTATAAAGTGCTGATTCATTTTGATCATGGTTAACCTCTCCACGCTTTTGGGCGAGAGACTGGTCCTTTTCAAAGTTACAATGGCACCAGCAGCACTGAAAACACGCTCAGAAGAGACACTTGTGATAGGGGAAGCCAGATACTTTATCGCCAGCCTGCTGAGCACTGTCCATTGGCTTCTTTTCCCATACCAATACACCAATGGGTTTCGATCCATGAAGACCTCTGTTGGGTCATCCAGAAAAGGCCTGGGCCGTCCGCTCAATGTTCAATGGTGCTCCGATGTGCTCGGCCTGTTTTTTCTTTGCATAAGCACTGGACTTACCATACCCCTGCCGTAGAAACCAATCAGTTGCCGATTGTACTGTGGATGATCCTGTTCTTGCTGTTGTTGATGTTATTGGTAGTGTTGGTGTCGGTGACTGCTGGGAGGCAAACGCACTGCCCTCAGCCTCCGAAGTAGAACTTGACTCAGGATGCCCTGTAGTGCTTGTTATGGCCTGGGGGCCTGTAATTACCAGCCATTCGTTTTCGAAAATAGTGGCTTCCTGAGCTATCAAAGTTTTGTAGTTGGCAACATCCACTTCCGAAAAAGGAATTACTGCCTTACTGTTCAGAAATACTTTGTACCGTGGATCCAAGATTGTGGCACTAATGTAATGTTGTTGTGACACAATGTTATTTTTAATCCTTGTATTTACAGATAAGCGAGCGGCTAAGGACTCCGCCAAATGATATGCGTCTTGTTTGTCATCCACACCTGCGTACGTTTCAGACACCTCCTTCAGCTGTTGCTCTAGCATGTGCAACAATGGGATAGCTTGGCCCATAGTACAGTCCTCCCTGCTGTCTTCACGTGTGAAGATCTCAAAAGGAAGTAGCATCTCAGTCAGGCAATTAATGAGGTCCCATTGACCCATCTCAATGGTCATGCCTCTCACAGTAGGTTCCCCTAATCTTTGCATGACATAAGCATTGAGTGGTATGTACAGGTCAAACAGACGATCGAGCATGTAATAAGTTGAGTTCCAACGTGTTGGCACCTCCTGGATGAGTGCTTTGACTGGCATTTTATGCTCACGTTGAATGACCCTCAGCTGCTTCCGGGCTTTAAAACAATGGCTGAAATGTGTGCATATTCTTCTGCAGGTGGCCAGTAAGTTGCTGACTTTGGATTCATTTTTCAAAAAGTCTTGAACAACAATGTTAATGCAGTGTGCCAAACACGGGACCCTGAAATAGCCACCATCGCCCATGGCCTTAACTACATTACTGCCATTGTCCGTGGCAACAAAACCAATCTTAAGCCCTCTGGGCGCAGCCACTCAAAGACCTTGGTGTTAAACTCTTCCAAAATGTTTGCAGCAGTATGAGATTTCTCCATGGCAAACATGGCTACAGTTGCATGTTTGCGAGTGGCATGAAAAATCTCAGCAGCGTCAACACCAGCAGATATCTGTTCTCTAACCCCCGCAAAAGAGATCCAGTGTGCAGTGATGCACATGTAATCTGTGGCTTGGCAACTGGTCCACATGTCTGTTGTCAGGTGGATACTGTGAACAGCACTCTGCTTCAAGGCTTTTCCAAGCAATTCCAGCACGTCGTGATGTAGTGCTGGAACAGCAACTCTGGCAAAATAGTAGCGGCTGGGAACATGCCATTTTGGGCAGATGGTTGTCACAAATTCCAGAAAACCCACCCCTTCAACAAAAGAAAAAGGGAGAAGGTCCAGTGCTAACATTTTAGCCAGCTTCGCATTGTACAAACGTGCTATTGGGTGGTTGCGTTCGTACTGCCCCTCCCCCCAAACATGCTGATAATGGTAGGCTGCATGGTTTTCCTTTCTCTTAGGCTCAACAACGCACTTTTTTCATTGCGGTACTCCTTGGTGTCTCAGGCTGACTCTTACTCTTGTGCCACTGAGATGTTGCTGAAGATGTGGGCGACGTTAACACTGCACTGCTGGGGACAGGGAGACTTTGTGTACCACTACCAGAGAGAATGTCTCCCTGTCCTTCCTCTTCCACTGTGATCGGATCTTCTACTCCTTTATCCCCACCAACACCAATGGTTGCAGTTTTTATGCCGCGAAGGTGGTCCTCCCAGCTGATCAAGTGTTGTTTTTTCAGATGGGTTATTTGGCCTCCGGTACCATAGTTTGTACCAAGCTTACCATGACTAACAGAGGTATTACAAATGGAGCATATAGCAATGTTCTCCTCCTTTTCGCTAACCGTAAAGAAGTCCCAAACTGGGGAGCTTAACTTTTGCCTCCTGCTGGAGGTGCCACTTCCAATGCCGGATGAACTGGAGGGTGTGTGTTGAATTTGACTCTGTGCTGTACCACTACCTACTTCTACTGAGGTGGTGGTTGTGCTGGATGTAGGTCGCTGCCGGGCCTTTGCTAATGCAAATATGGAAGCTGTAGGTCGTGTTGGTGTTACCTGTGGAGGTATGCATGCTACATCCCTCGCAGCGATTTTGGATAGGGTAATAATGTTGGTCTCCATCTCCTCGGGGCCGGGAGTGATGTTCGTGATGACTGGCTCATCATCATCATCATCCTGCTGTTCTACATCAACCTCCATAAGTGTAAGGCTTTCTGGAACCTTCCTTTTCCCTAGCTTGGTCTTGGGACGTGTCTCCCTCTCAGACTCAGTTTGTGGCTTCCAAGTGGCATCTAGATCATCAGAAGGGGGGCTTGGCGAAGAACTGGATGGACTACCCCTCCTTTTCCTTGCTGGAGATTTGGAAGACAATGGATCTTCAGAATGAGTGGCTTCTTCTTCTACCTCTGCATGAGGCTCAATTTCCTGACCTGCCCCTACTTCGGGAGGAACAACAACTACTATTGCGGGCGGTGGTTGCGGCTGTTGTTGTTGTTGACCACTTATCTGCTGTGTTTCCTCCTGCGTTGATTGGGTACTACTTTGAGATAGCGATAAGTTTATCTCAGGCTCAGCATCACTGCTTTCCACCATTAGGCTGGCTACCTCTTCCACACTCATGTGCTTGGGCCTGGGTTGGTGGGTTGGGCCCACTGATGCGGAGGTGCTGCCCCCAGCTTGCCCCCGGACGCCGCTGCTGCAGGCGTAATTTTTTTTCCCAAAAAGGTATTGTGCGGCACACCAGACTTAAGTGTCACTTCCTTCTTCTGTTCCTTCTTCTCAATAGCAACTTTCTTGGTACTGGAGGACCTGGTACCTGCTTTCTTTGGGCCCATCTTCTTCAGATGTCAGCAGCACTCAGTTGCAGAGATGTCTGGTCAGGTCACACGTCACGTTGTGTACAGCAGCAGGATGTCTGTCTGGAAGTGCAACGGGCAATGATGACACCTCCTCCTCAGTCTTTTGTGCACCTAAAAGCAAAAAAGCCAGAAGAACATCAGTCAAACGATAGCACAAATCAAACTAATATAATATATAACTTAGTGTGTGGTTGACTTGTCTCAATTATTAAATTTTAGAAACTCAGTGAACAACAACAGTGTAGCCATTTATGAGACTTTGACAACAAGGCCAGGGCTTTCCTGGTGTACTGTGTAGTGTGTACACTCAGGAAGAATAAGAATAGCAAAGAACAAAAACTAAAATGTAGTGGAGCATGTTTGGCCTAAATTTGTGCATCACGTGGGATGGATGCAGCATCAGGGAGCTGCAGCTGGCAATGGGGATGGATTTGGAAGCAGTAAGACAAGAGGAACAATGGAAAGACACGCAGGCCTATGTGGCAAAAACAGCACACTACTAACTACCACCACAAAATGGCCCCCAGCAACATGGTGACTCACAGGCACAAGGCACGGCAAACAATGAACTCAAGCAGGCCTATATATGGACAGACAAAGGATGCCTGATAAAACACACACACACAGCGTTAATGCAAAAACTAAAATCCACATGGCTAAAAACAGTTTGGAAAGTTAGACAACAACCACAACAACAACACATACACACGCAAAAAAGGCATTTATTTAACACACCCAAAAAGTGAAATAGACCCCCCCAAAAAACCCACATTTTGCAATTTAATCCAATGCCATCCATGGCCTAAATGATGTTAAAATTCCACAGACAACACAGAAACAGTTTTTATGCACCCATGATGACTACCTCTGGGCCTACTGGCAGACTAGGCCGCAAGCTTGGAGGCATATGGCAAAAGCACAGTGGCTGGTCCCACAAAATGGCCGCCACCACATGGCCAGGCCACCCACAACAACTTCCTTCCTCTTGAAAAAAATTGTAAAAAAAAAAAAAGTGACTCCTTGCTCACAAAACTACATCTAAATGACAAACTGAGGAGTTTTTTGAGCAAAATGAACTAAATCATCATTTTCGAGAAGGTTTTATGCTGCTCGAGAGATATTCTTCGCCAGATTGTAAATTCTGCGTGTTCGGCATCGCGATCGTCACAAAAAGTCGTAATCGCGCGTGCGAAAACATATATTGAGCGCGCGAAGAAGATAAAAAGTGTAAGTCCGCGTTGTCGCGCTGTGCGGAGTTGCCCAAAGTCCGCGAGCTGAACGCCCAGGGTTACCTACTGGCTGAAAAGGCCTATTTATTAAACACACACACCAAAAAACTGAAATACCACCCCAAAACCCACATTTTGCAATTCAATCCAATGCCATCCATGGCCTAAATGATGTTAAAATTCAACAGACAACACAGAAACAGTTTTTATGCACCCATGATGACTACCTCTGGGCCTACTGGCAGACTAGGCCGCAAGCTTGGAGGCCTATGGCAAAAGCACAGTGGCTGGTCCCACAAAATGGCCGCCACCACATGGCCAGGCCACCCACAACAACAAGAAAAGGAAGACAAGACAGACAATGCAGGCCTATGGCAAAAGCACAATGCCTGGCTTTACAAAATGGCCGCCACCCACATGGCCAGGCCACCCACAATAACAAGAAAGTGAAGACAAAGGACAGGACCAGGAAGTTGGAGACTCTGGGTAACTTCCTTCCTCTTGAAAAAAATAGTAAAAAAAATAAAAAGTGACTCCTTGCTCACAAAAATACATCTAAATGACAACCTGAGGAGTTTTTTGAGCAAAATGAACTAAATCATCATTTTCGAGAAGGTTTTATGCTGCTCGAGAGATATTCTTCGCCATATTGTAAATTCTGCGTGTTCGGCATCGCGTTCGTCACAAAAAGTCGTTATCGCGCGCGCGAAAACGTATATTGAGCGCGCGAAGAAGATAAAAAGTGTAAGTCCGCGTTGTCGCGCAGTGCGGAGTTGCCCAAAGTCCGCGAGCTGAACGCCCAGGGTTACCTATTGGCTGAAAAGGCCTATTTATTTAACACACACCAAAAAACTGAAATACCACCCCAAAACCCACATTTTGCAATTCAATCCGATGCCATCCATGGCCTAAATGATGTTAAAATTCAACAGACAACACAGAAACAGTTTTTATGCACCCATGATGACTACCTCTGGGCCTACTGGCAGAATAGGCCGCAAGCTTGGAGGCCTATGGCAAAAGCACAGTGGCCCACAAAATGGCCGCCACCACATGGCCAGGCCACCCACAACAACAAGCATAAGCCAAGGGGAACAAAGGAAAGACATGCAGGCCTATATGGAAAAAGCAGCACACTACTAAACTACTACCACAAAATGGCCCCAAGCCACGTGGTCACTCAAACTCACAACAGGCCATGGAAAACAATGAACTCAAGCAGGCCTATAATATGACCAGACAAAGGAGGCCTGCTAAACAACACAGCTTTAATACAAAAATGCAAAAACGAAAATCCACAGGGCTACGAAAGGTTGGAAAGTTACACAACAAGTACACACACACATCCAACAAAGGTATATATTTATTAACACACACCCAAAAAGTGAAATACACCCCAAAACCACATTTACCAATTCAATCCAATGCCATCCATGCATGCCCTTCATGATGTTTAAATTCAACAGACACCACAGAAACATGCACCCATGGGTACCTCTGGGCCTACTGGCTGAAATTCCAATCAAAGAAAAACAACTAGGCCCCTACTGAAACTACAGGCCACAACAATAAATTTTAAAAACTATGAAAATCCCAAAAAAATGTAGGTACAAACAAGCCCCAATCAAACAAACAAGTGCACCAATTCTCCAACTTACTTGTAAAATCTCAAATCCAAAAGTCCTCAAATCCAATCCAATGATATGATGCAGCAGACAGACACAAAAAGTGATCCTTTCAGCTCCAAATCCAAATGAAAGTGAACAGCACATGGACAAAGCACTGGGAGGAGCCTGCTGGACAGGAACAGGAAGTTTGAAACTCAGGGGCACTTCCTTCCTCTTGGAAAAAAAAAGTAAAAAACGAAAAAGGACTCCTTGCACAAAAAACTACAGCCAAATCACAATCTGAGGAGTTTTTTGGAGCAAAATCATCATTTTCGAGAAGGTTTTATGATGCTCGAGAGATATTCTTCGCCAGATTTCAGTTTCTTCGTGTTCGGGATCGCGATCTTACCAACACTGCCGCCGGAAGTCAGATCGCGCGTCCGAATGACGTGTTCGCGTTCACACACTCTCGTGGGATCGTGCGGCCGGATTCCAAATCTCGTGGCGCCCGTGAACGGATAGGAAATCGCGTTGGCGAATGCAGAATCACGGTAGGTCGTTACCGCGCGCGCAAGAACGCATATTGAGCGCGCGAAGAAGAAAAACAGCTACGCTACGCCGCAAATTGCGTAGTGCTCGGCAACTTCGCGCTCTACGCGAATCGCGAAGTTGCCGAAACTCCGCAAACTCCGCGAGCGTAGCGTAGTTCACCGCCCAGGGTTACAGAGGCACACTGGATAGCTAAGCAAGAAAATACCTACTTTCTCAAAGTGGTATTTTCAAACACAGAATGTAAAAATCACCCTCACTAAAAGATGCATTTTAACATTCTGAGTTCAGGCATATCAAACTTTATTTTCCTACCTTATTCCTAAGGGTAGTTATGTTTATAAGATGTGATAAATAAACTCCCCATTCTATCCTATGGGAACAGGTAGCCTTGCAATAGTGAAAAACGAAATTGGCAGTAATTCACTATCAGGACATGCCACACACACCAGGGCATGTCCTACCTTTCACATACACTGCACCCTGCCCACAGGGGTACCTTGGGCCTACCTTAGGGGTGACTAACATGTAAGATAAGGGAAGGGTAGGGCCTGGCAAGTGAGTGCACTTGCCAAGTCGACATGGCAGTACCAGACTGCACAAAGGCTCTGCAATGGTAGGCCAGAGTTACATTTACAGGCTTCTTCTGTGGCTGGCACAATCAGTGCTGCAGCCCACTAGCAGCATTTGATTTACAGGCCCTGGGCACACACAGTGCACTGTACTAGGGACTGACTAGTAAATTAAATCAGCCAATCATGGAAACACCAGTCCATAACAACAATTTACAGGGAGAGCATATGCACTTTAGCACTGAATAGCAGTGGTAAAGTGCCCAGAGTCATAAAACCAACAAAAAACAGGTCAGAAACAGGAGGCCAAAAAACAAAAAGTCTGGGGATAAACCCACTGAAAAAGCCAGGTCTAACACACCCCTACTCAGTACCCCATGATCTTTTTAAAGATTGTTCAGTTTTGGAGGTGTGGATTGCATGCTACCACACATTGCTATTGGCAATGCAACACGATTGTTGTTGTGGCATGAGTAGGGCTATCACACTGTTATGATCTGGGTTGATGTGATGTGCCAGGGAGGTATGCTTGATTTGCCATGATACAAACTGTGTAGATACATGTTAATGTTGTAAAGTCAAAGTGAGTAATGAAATTCTCTTCGATGCATGTTGATCTTCAGGTATGGTACAGCTTCTGTTTTACTGCCCCTTATCACTTTCACCCAGTGACCCTTGCACTTATGTGCATTTACATTGGTGAGATGTTGCAAGCTGGAGGAAATATGGGTCTTGGTCACAGTTGGGACACTTGTGCATTGTTGGACTGCAGATGTCTTTCTTACATCAGGGTTTGTATGGATACAAGGAATTGACAGAGTGAGACCTGCTCCTTAAAGGATAAACTCCGCACTCATCCACTTCAGTAACAGAGGCCTGTACCATGTTTACATGTTTATGGTGCAGGCATGCATTTCATCATGCACTGGCACTTGACTTGTCAGTGTGGCACACAGACAGGCAGCTTTGCAGGAGAGTGCAAATGTGCATGGGTTCAGGGCGAGAATATTTATATGTGAGGAGGGACCCCTTCAGGCACAGTAGCAATGATTGACTAATTGCGGTTTCAATGTGTGCTGCACAATGCAGTACACATGTAAACCACAAAAGCTTTGGCAATTGGGATTTTTTATTGTATGCATGTTGGGAGTCATGGTTATCCTTGCATACATTGCTTACTGCCCTCCTGTTGGCTTAACCGTTGTGAGTATAGGGCAGCGTGACTTTCTATGGGTGTTGTAGGGTAGACAGACAGAAACAACACCCATTACCCTCAAAGCTCACATCACATGCTGTGTGTAAGTGGGCCTAGATTACATGGCTGTGAATTTTCACTGGCTTCTTAGTGGTGCTCAGCCCCTATCACCACCC
Organism: Calotriton arnoldi; assembly: GCA_963921515.1. Lineage (NCBI taxonomy): Eukaryota > Metazoa > Chordata > Amphibia > Caudata > Salamandridae > Calotriton > Calotriton arnoldi. The sequence continues at coordinate 291,895 of CAWUFW010000601.1, forward strand.
CAACGTCACATCAGGTGCGATTGGCAGGGTGATGTGTGCTTTGGAATATGCCCCTCAGATGGACACATGGATGATACATGCTGTTCTGCTCATGATTATCGGATGCCTTTGGTTCTGTGAGGATGTTTACAGACATGACGGCGTATTTTTTCACTGCCACTGTTGACTTTCCCCAAGTACTTGTTTCCATGCACGTCAAGGTGTAATGGGCATCTCACACCAGGACTGTGATTACTGTAGAATACTGTTATCTGTATGGCACATGTGTACACTTTAGAGTGGATGAGTGCATTTTGACATAAGGGGTGATGGTGACATGTAGCAAGTTGACATGCATTCGTTGCTAAATTGTTATTCTTGCTTGGTGTCATACTTTACTTGTCATGCACCTTTACAGGGACATTACAGTTCTGTGAGCATGGCACACAGACAAGACATGTAGATAGTTTTTTTGGGATTCATTCCTGATATGCATAGTCCATGCACTGTACTGTTGGAAGCATATTCCCTCTGCTCATAGTATGACATCACATTATTCCTCAAGTATGCTAAATTTGTGCATTGTGGAATATGCACCTTTTAGACAGAAGGGTGCATAATCAATATGTTGTGGCAATGCATGTGTTTATGGTATGCAGACTCACTACATGCTTTGTCACTTGGTGAACACAGGGCTGCATCTCATGAACAAGCAAAGGGGCATATTGACTGGAGAGGCGACAGAGTGTCACAGTGGCCTCCCTGCCTCAACACCACACACATTCAAATTGGCTACATAGGGCTGCATCTCATTGACAACAATATGATGATGCCCCGTGACCGAGACTGATCATGGGCAAAAGTGAGCAGGCCACCACCGATGGCAGCACACATGCACCATTGTGCATGGGTGTCTGAGTTGTGTGAAATAATGTGTATGTGCAGTAAGCTCCCCCTTCATGCACATGTACAATCTTCAAATCAATTCAGACACCCGTGCACAATGGTGCATGTGTGCTGCCATCGGTGGTGTCTCGTTCACGGGGCATCATCATTTGTATGTGCTTGGTGTTGAGACAAGGAGGCCAATGTGTGACTCTGCCGCTTCTCCAGTCAATATGCCCCTTTGCTTGTTCATGTTGCCCTTATTTTGTAGTCTGATGTAAATATTTGTTTTGCTATATTTTGGATTAATTTTCTGTGCAGATTTCCAAGAGTGTGACACCACCAATATGTGTCTTTCAATATATTCAATGACTAAGGTGATATGTGGCTATACCCCCAGGGACCATAGTATTTGGGACAAGATCCGCAGTCAGTGTGGGTGTGTACTGAGGGATATTTATTTGGGCATGAGTGACATTGGCCCCATCCACCCCCATCCCCCCAGTCCCTGGTTGTTACTTACCCTGTTGCTGATGTAGCTGGTCATGTTCAGCACTATCCTGTCCCTGGACTCCAATGACTGCGGACACCTGTTCCTCCAAGGCATCCAGCTCCTCCTGTGGCACTGGACTCCCACCTCTGGTCTGCAGTGCTGCCTGGAGATTGTTGGACAGTTTCTGCTTGTTCTTGCGCTTAGCATCATGCCAGCGCTTCTTGCAGTCGGTCCCTGTCCTCTTGACTTCTGCGACAGCATTCACCTTGGCTATGATGGACTGCCATATTGCATTTTTTTCCCCAATGACACAGTGGAGCTGACAAACAGCTGGTGTTGTTTGTCTGCCACCTCCGCAATCAGGATCTCATTTTCCTGCTGGCTGTACCTGGTTTTCCTCTTCCTCTTCCCCTGGGTCTCTGGCTGGTCCTCCTGGCTGTTTGTGGTGTTAGGGGGGTTGTTCTCTCCTACATTACTGAGTCCAGCTTCCTCCATGGTTGTTCTGCTTTTTAAAAAAATAATTGTGGTGTTTTGGGTACTTCGCGGGTGTTTTGTAGTTGATTTTCACGTGAAACGTGAAAAAAGTGGCGTCACGCTGATTAGCGTGCAGTTTCTAACCGCTGACAGGCCGGCCGTCACTTTTTTCACATTTGCGGCAAGATTTTTTTCGCCGTAACGCAGAGGTTAACGTCAACAAATCCTGCCGCGATGAGAAACTATTGCCATGTAGCGATGTATTGTAAATACGTCTGTACCATGGCAATAGTTTTCAGCGGTACAGGGCGGTAGGAAAATTGCCGCTAACTAACACAAACGTTAGTTAGCGGTAATTCTTGTACATATACCCCTTTGTCCCATTTTATCTCGGCATGGATGGCACTGTGCTAATCCTATGCTTAAAAACTTTGATAGAAAAGCAGACATTTGAGGTGAGCAAATTCAGAGTGTTGCTGGTGTTGTAGGGTGCTCTATACAGGAGCTGCTGACCTAAACTTGGGAACTACCCACAGTTCTCTGCTTCTTTTTTGCATAATTTATATATTTATAATATAAATGCATATTACCTGCTGGCAGTCAACAGTAGGTATTTATAGTTAGCACCATGTTTCACATCTTCACAAAATGTTCCCAAAAAGTGTCATAGTGAGTCTTTTTGTGCATGGAATGTTTTGGGGTGATCTGTCAAGCGGGGGGCGAGCAAAAGGGGCGGGGGGGTCAAACAAATACATACGATTTCCCATGTTAATTCCCATAGGAGCTTTGCACACGACTGCAGTCCTAACTACTGAACTGAATTCCACCAAATTTGGCAGGAAAGTAGATTTTGGTTCGCAGATCATGCTTTCAGTTATTTGGTGTAAATCCGTTCAGTAGTTGTTGAGCAATTTAAGGGAAAGCAAATAAGGATATCTGGGTGGAGCCTAAGCCCAGATCTCATGGTGAGATCTGATTGGCTGTCAGCACTTCAACGAGAAAGTGCTGGCAGTCATCTTGGGGCATGCATGATAACACCCCATTGAAATGCATTGTAGTGAATGGCACCTTTTAGGGTCACAAAAAGGAGAACTCATTTGTTGATGGTACCACACTAATTTTAGGAATTGTGGTGTGTTCCAAGGTGATTTTACCCTGTGAAAAAGCCTTCTGTTGGGAGAACATCAATCATGTTTGAGAGAAAACAGTTTTCTCATGATTTTCCCATAGAAGTTTATAGCTCCAGAAGCTACAATGAATGCGTATTTTCTGTATATTCCCACTATGTTTCTCAGCCATATGAGAATGAAGTCTGACATTCTGAGTAAAACATGTACTTCCAAACAGAGCAGCTTGTCAGTTAATTTCCGTATGTTCTACTGCAGCCCCCCAGAGTGTTCTAAAGAACAACTAGAGCCCTAGCAGTCTTTCTTATAGCAAATGTATGGCACACCTGAAGCCATCTTGATTGAATAAAACTCGTAAAACTTAAAACATTTATTTTAGAAAGGAACAAAATGAGGGGTTTCATTTTGTCATAGTAAATATGGTTAGTGCCGTAGAAACAAAAATTTGACACGTTTTAAGTGAGTTCTCAAATATCTTCCTTTTCTATTTCATTAAAACATTCTGACATGTAGACTGAAACATGCACTTTCAGCACCAGCATCAGACTGCCAGTTAACTCCCTAGTGATCAGCAGTTTACTAAGGTGTTCTGATGAACAACTAGAGTGTCAACATTCTGAATTTATGGCAAACGTGTGGCACATTTGACCGCCATCTTGATGGAATCGAAGTGAAAACTGAAAGCATTTTCTACTGAGGATACTGCAGTAAATGAGGAGATTAGGGAGCTTCATAACAAATAATTCTCCCAAGATGTCCATCAGAGACAAAAGAGCAAAACACCCACACATATTGGGCTTCTTTATAAAAGTCCATGACATAATAAAAAAATTAAAGATATGTTTTTATTTACTGCCTTTCACACTATCAAAGCGTGCAAAGTTGAAAATGCTGCCATGAATGGGTGCTTTGTGTGAGAGTGGTTTGCCATTCTTATGCTTAGTTTTTACATTTCCTGACAGTATTGTATCTATCTGATAAGACCCAAAAATATTATTTGATCAACAAACTCAATTTTCAGGTGTGCAAATTACATTTAATTTGGAGAAAAAAATTATTGAAAACATATATGTGTATGCGAGAATGTTATAAGAGAGTATCAAATATTTTGAGAAGATATTAGAACTATATGAGGTCATGTATGAGGGGTTTTGAGAGTGGCTTTATACGTTTAATAATAAGTGAGTAAGATGCTTTATGAGTATATGAGAATGTGACAGCTTGTCTGATTTACAGACTAGGTATGTGAGAAATTGGTTCACAATCTGTTGCTTTTAATTATGTTGCACATTTGATGCTTACTGCATGGTGCAATTGATAGTAAAAAAACCAGTTGATTAATCATTAAACTTTTAGTCAGCAATGCATTAGAAGATGTGGAAATATATACATATGTATATATGATGTGCTGTTCTCAAAGAATGTTTTTCTTTGAATTCTGGGTGTTGTATTTCTGTTACACTGCTTTGTCAGACAGCTACAGAAGCACATATACATTCAGTCACTTATCCAGAAACTACTTGCGCATGCAGCAGTTTCAAACATAGTTGTAGTCATATATATATATTGCTCTCTTTTCCGTAACACAGGCACTGAGGTATTTGTTTATAGCCACTTACATAGATATTTTGAGAGTCATAGAGATACTAAAATAGACAGTTACATACCGGCACATTTACTTAGATATCTCATGGCACTACTACAGGTGTACTCCTACAATTTCTCACATATGTTGGCAAGTACTGACACAACCTTCTCATACGTGTAGAAAAACACTATTTCAAACATGGTTGATGCTTGTTAGTAGAGGCCCTGTGTGTGCTCTTTCACTTGTTGCCTGATTTGCCATGTAAAAGCTGTTTGTCAAGTCCTTAATCCAAGTTTCAGCATGCATAAGTCACATGTGAGAGATGCTGTAGGTGTGCTATAAAACATGCTGGTATGTGCTTAAAAGATGAGAGATGATCTTTTCAGTTTCACTTAGGGGCTCATTAGGATGGGGGGCAGACCTGAGTCCGCCCGCCATCCCCGCAGTGTTGGGACAGGCCGCCAGACATGCGGCGGTCCAGCACAGTGAATTAGGATGTGACTGCCACCGTGGCGGTCGCATTCTGCAATTTAACATTGCGGCGGGTGCTGCTGACAGCAGCACCGCCGCGATGTTAAAATCACATGCCTGGCATTTCACAGCACCACATGGCAGGCACCACACGGTGCCTGCCACTTGGTGCAGCGAAATGTAGGGGGGTACCATAGGTACCCCCCAAGTGCACCCCACCTCCCCCAGACACAAGGGGGGCCTGCAACAGGCCCCTCCATACTCGACATCCTAATATGGTGTACGGTGCCTGCTAGGCACTGCCACCATATTAATGCCCCTGCTCCGCCCGGCAGGCAATCGTGACAATTGCCACCGGCGGAAAAGCGGCAGACGGACTTTCCATCCGCCGCGATACCCACCGCCATCATAATGTGGCGGGGGTAAATCTCATGACGATGGCGGAACGATCGCCACCGCCGGCCCGGCGGTGCCGATCGTTCCGCCATCGTAATGGGCCCCTAAGTTACTTATGTACCTGCATGCCCCTATGCCAAGTACTACAGAGTATGCCATCCCTGAGGCAACTGACATACATGTTTAGAGTAACATAAAGCAAATGTTTCCGCTATTGAGACAGCTACAGAAGCACATATAGATTCAGTCTCTCACCAGAAACTATTAATACATGCAGCAGCCTCAAAGGTAGGTTGAGTTACACCTACGTAGCTCTGTATTGACTATCACAGGCACTGAAGTATTTCTGCAGACACTTACATACAGATTTAGACAGCCATAGAGGTATTATAGCAGGCAGTTACATCCTGACACATTTACTTAAACATCTAATGGCACTGATAGAGGTGATCTTCTACACTCTCTCAGATATGTAGGCAAGTACTGACACAATCTTCTCAACCATGTACAGAAATAGTCCTTCAAACATGGATGATGGCTACTGATGCAGACCCTGTCTGTGCTCTCACACTGCAAGCTTCATTTGGCATGTTATAGGTCTTTCGTAAGTGTCAAATCTACTCAAAGACTCATGCACCCAGTCACTGACCCACTATGATATTCATGTACCCACTTAGACATCTATTCAAACAGTCAGAGACTCACTCAGACAGTATTGCACCCACACACACCCAGTCAGACACTTATGCAGGTAGTCCCTGACCCACTCAGAAACACATACACCCAGTCACACACCCATTGAGACACTCACGCACTTAGTCACACACTCATTTTCAAAGGTTAAAGGTAACAGGTAGGAAATACAATTTAAAAAACCTTAAAAATTCTCTGAAAAAAAGAAAGGTTACAGGGATGTTATAGTTAGGAAATAGAATAAAAAACCTTAGAAATTCACAGAAAAAAACAAAGGTTACAGGTACATTATATTTAGGCTCACATTTCACTCATACAAAACCAGTGATATTCAGCAGTTATAGTCACCTGAGCTAACTATAACCTACGCCCCAGCAATGCACTGCTTATGACCTCATATATTACATCGCTCATGACATGGTCAGTGACATCACTCATGACATCACTCATGACATCCCAAATGACAAAACTGTGAGTGGGTGCATGAGTGTCTAAGTGGGTCTGTGAGTAGTGCATGAGCGTCTGAGTGAGTCTGTGAGTGGGTACATGAATCTCTGAGTGAATCTGTAAATGAGTGCATGAGTCTCTGAGTAGGCCAGTGAGTGAGTTCATGAGTCTCGGAGGTGGTCTGTTACTGAGTACATGAGCCTCTGAGTGGGTATAAGAATGGATGTGTGAGTCTCAGAGTGGGTCTGTGAGTGGGTGAGTGAGTTTCTGAGTGGGTCTGTGAGTGAGTGCATGGGTCTGTAAGTGGGTACATGAGCCTGAGTGGGTATGTGAGTGGATGCATGAGTCTCTGCATGGGTCTGTGAATGGGTGAGTGAGTGTCTAAGTGGGTCTGTGAGTGGGTGCATTAGTGCCTGAGTGGGTCTGTGAGTGGGTGCAAGAGTCTCTGAGTGGGTTTGTGAGGGTGTGTAGGAGTGCCTTGTTGGGTTTGTGATTGGATGCATGAGTCTCTGGGTGGGTGTATGAGTGCCTGAGTGCTCTCAGTTGTGCCGTTTTCTGCTCTGTTTTGCCTTTTCTGCTTGTTTTTCTGCCATCTGTTCTGCCTTTCCGGTTATTTTTTCTGCCCTCTGCTTTGCCCTCTTCTGCTCTGTTTTGCCTTTCCTGCTCGATTTTCTAACCTCTGTTTTGCCTTTTTTGTTCATTTTTCTGCCTTCTGTTGCCTTTCCTGATAATTTTTCTGCCCTTTGTTTTGCCTTTTCTGCTTGTTTTTTTTGCCCTCTGGTTTGCTTTATCTGCTAGCTTTTCTGCCCTCGATTTCTTTCTTTTTTTCTGCTCCCCGTGTTGCCTTACTGGGGGGGTGGCCATGCTGCTCCCCTCCGTAGTATGATTTAGGCCCCGGGGACCCCATCCCCCGGGGCCCAGCCTTAACTGAATGGGGAGAGAGGATGCACAGCCTTCCTCCCTGATTTTACCCCCCCGGGGCCCCGTCCCCCAGGGCCGGGCCTTAATATATTTATAATCAAAAGTGGAGGGGGAAGTGCAGCCCCCTCCCTGGGCCGATTTCAGCTCCAGGGACCACGGGCCATATGTATCAAAGTTTGTGTTTGCGATTCTCAAATAGCGAATTTTAGAGAATCGCTATTTGAGAATCGCAAACGAGATGTATGTAGGATTCGCAAGAAAATTTGCGAATCCTACATATTCTCTTAATTGCGATTCGCAAATTGAGAATCGCAGTTAAGGAAACCCTCCCCATTCATTCCTATGGGCCTAGAGGCCCATAGGAATGAATGGGAGGACATTCTCAATTTGCGATTAGCAATTAGAGAATCGCAAATTGAGAATGCAATTTCAAGGTTGCAAGGGTGTCCTTTGGACACCCTGTTGCACCCCTGAAATGAGCATGGGTGCACATGTGGCGCACATACATGCCCTAAGGGCATGTATGTGCGCCACATGCCACTTTGAAAAATGCAAAAAATGCATTTCTCAAAGAAATCGCAAGTTACCACCAACCTGTAGTTGGTGGTAATTTGCGATTCCTTAAGCCATAATCGCACAACTTAGGTGCTTCATACATTTCATTTAAGGAATTGCACTTTGCTATTCCTTAAATGCATTCGCAAAATAGAGAATCGCAATTTTTGCGATTCTCTATTTTGCGAATGCCTTTTTGGATGATACATCCCAAAAGGCTTGTTCCCGTTCGCAAACGGGCCGATTCTGAGAATCGGCCCGTTTGCGAACGGGAAATGGGCTTGATACATATGGCCCCACATCCCTTGGGGTCAGACTGAAATGTGATGGGGAGGCCGGGATGATTTTGCCCTCCTGTGACCCCATGCCCTGGGGCCTGGCAACAAACAAATGGGAGAGGGGTGCTGCATGCCCCCAGACTGATTTTAGTCCCAGGGACCCGAGTCCCTGGGGCCCGGCCATGTCTCCTGGGTGCCCTGGAGCTCACCCAGGGCACCCAGTGTACAGCATGTGGACCGCAGGGGGATCCTCAAGGCCCCCCCGGTCCCAGCAGGCTTTCTGCCTCCTGCAGGAGCTGGCATTGCTGCTACATGCAGGGAGCTACTGGAAATGCAGCTCTCTGTGTGCAGGAACAATACTTTCTTCTCTTTCCCTGCCCGAATGTCTGCCGGCAGGGAAAGAGATGAAACCTCCACTTCCAGTGGGCGTGAGCTCTTTCACAGCTCTCGCCCGCTGGAAGCAGAATGTTTGATTTTGAAAGTAAGAGCAAACTGCTAGGTCCTGGGGGTGGGCACCCCGGGACATAGAAGGAGCCAGCCCTGGGAGTTAGCGGTCTCCAGGGCCATACTTGGCTCCAGGAGGGGTGGTGGTTTCCCAGGACACGTGGGGGTTTGTGGAGACCCCATTTCATTTTATTTAAAGCGCTGTAGAGGTGGTGGTCCCTGGGGCCCGGGGGCTCCAAACGCCCCCCCTGCATTGAATTTAGCAAAAGACACCAGAAGGGGGCGGTCCCCATTGCTCGGGGGGTCCGTGCTGCACCCCCTACTTATTTTATTTATTGCCCCGGGAAGATGGTTGTCTCCGGGGGGGTTCGATGCGGCCCCCGCATTACATTTATCATAAGGCCCAGGGAGGTAGTGGTCACCGGGGCTCGGAAGGCTCAGCACCCCCCTATTAATTTTATTTGTTTCCCCAGGAGGTGGTGGTCCCCGGGGCCCGGGGGGGTCTGTGCAGCCCCACCTCTTTTACTTTAACATAGGTCCCGGGGAGGTGGTGGTCCCCAGGGCATAAAATGCCCACAGAGGAGGGCCACATATGCTCTGCTCCTTTAATTTTATAATGGAGGCATGCCCCCAGGACCTGACCTACCCAGGGGCTTAATTAAAAACAGGCACGTTGTTCATTTTTGCTGCAAATTTGTCACGATTTTGCAGCAAAATTTCTTTTAAAAAGTGCTTTTTTGCCCTTTTGGGATCCCTCTGGGTCTCCAAGACTCAGGCTTGAAGTCAGGGTATTCCTACCCTGCCCCTTTTATTTCATGTTTTTTTGTGAGACTCGGCTGAAGCAGAGTCCTAAGATGGCTGCCAACAGTTCCTGGTTCAAGTGCTGGCAGCTAATCAGAGCTCTGCAGATCTCTGCACGACCTCGTCATTATTCACGAATTAGCTGCAAATAAAGTTTTCTCACAAACTACTGAACCAATTTACACCAAATAACAAAAAGCACAATCTGTGGACTAACAGCTAGCTTTCTGCCAAATTTGGTGTAATTTCTGTCCAGTGATTTGGGCTGCAGTTAATGGGAATTAACATGGGAAACGCACTTTTTTGACCCCTCTCTTTCTCGTCTCCCGCTTGGCGGATCACCTTGAAACCTTCAATGCAAGAATCACCGTACCCTTTTTGGGAACATTTTGTGAAGATTCGTCAAACACCGCCAAAGATATAGGCAAGTCAAAAACGCTTTTCCTATAACTATAACTACCTACTGGTGACTACCAGTAGGTAATATATATATAAATATGTAAAAGTATTTTTTTTAATTTCATGGTGAAATTCGTGAATATTCATGAAGGGAGCAAAAGAATGATGGATTAAACCCAGATCTTTGTGACTGGGGGTGAATGTTTGCATTGTTCAGCATTCCATCCATTATTTGTTCCTTTTGCTTTATTCGTGAAGATTGCCATGAATTGAAAATAAAAACAAGTGCTTCTTAAATATTTTGCCCCCGGATGGGCCAGGTCCCGGGGGGCATGCAGCAATAAAAATTAAAGGAAGGGGGCTCATGTGGACCCCCCTTCAAGGGCTTATTATTGCCACGGGGACCACCACCTCTATCGCTTATATTCAGCGGGGGCCACGCGGACCCCTTCGGGCCCCAGGGACCACTACCTCCCTGGGGCAATTGTTAAAGGTTTTGGAGGGGGCCGCATGGACCCCCTGGACACCGGGGACCACCACCTCCTCAGGGCCAATTCCTTTCTGAAGGGGCCACGTGAACCCCCCTTCCAGAGCCAGTGAACAAGGCAGGAAGGGGGCAGTGTGGCCCCCCTCCTGGAGCCATATAGGGCCCTGGGGACCACCACCCCCCAGGTCCATCTCCTACTTTGTCCCAGAGTGCCCACCCCCGGGACATAGCTGTTTGCTTTTGCTGGGCGAGAGCTTTGAGAGCTCCCGCCTAGCAGAAGCAAACACTCCGCTTCCAGTGGGTGGGAGCTGTCAAAGCATTCCCGCTCGCTGGAAGTGGAGGTTTCATCTCTTTCCCTGCCCACAGACATGATGTGGACAGGGAAAGAGATTAAACTATTGCTCTCGCATGCAGGGAGCTGCATTTCCAGCAGCTCCCTGCATGCAAGAGCAATTCCGGCTCCCACAGGAGGCAGAGAGCCGACTGGGACCGTGGGGGCCTTGAGGCTCCTTCCACAGTTCCCATCCAGGCCAGAGTCCTAAAAAACACAAAATAAGGCACCAGCGGCCAGTGTAGGAATACCCTGACCACCTACACCTGGTGGTGGGGTCACCAAGGGACCCCGCAAGTGGCAAAAACCTTTTTTTTTAAATGTTGCTGCAAAGTCATGGAGGATCTTTGAATCCACTGCAAAAACATGGTCTCCCATACTTATTTTCAAGCCCCTGGGTGGCCAGGTTCCCCTCTCCAGACCGATTTTGGCCCCTGGACCCCATCCCCTGGGACCAGGCCACATAGTAAAGGGGGGCACACAGCCCCTAATCGGGCCCCGGGGGACCCCATCCCCTTGGGGCCCGGCTGCATAGTGAGGGGTGAGGGGCCATGTGACCCCCCTCCCTGGAGGATCTGCGAATCCACGGCAAAAACATGGTCTCCCATACTTATTTTCAGGCCCACAGGTAGGCCAGGTTCCCCTCCCCAGACCGATTTTGGCCCCGGGGACCCAATCTCCCGGGGTCTGGCTGTAACTCAAAAGGGGGAGGAGGCACATAGTCCCCCTCCCCGGCCATTTTCAGTCCTGGGGTCTCATCCCCCAGAGCCTGGCTGTGAAGTGAAAGGGGAGGGTGCCAATTTTGGTCCTGGGGACAGCTATGAAGTAAAGGGAATGGAGGAACGTGGCGCCCTCCGCAAGCTGATTTTGGCCATGGTGGCCACATCTCCCGGGGCCCAGCCATATATGCAATGTGGAGGAGGGCCAGATAGCCCCCTCTCTGAGCCATTAACGGCCCTGGGGACTCCATCACCTAAGGCTGGCTCATATGCTATGTTCCGGGGTCCTACCTCAGGGCATAGCAGTTTTCCTGCCTGCACTGGCACAGTCCACTTCCCCGGCCCCGGGGACACCATCTCTCCCAAACATCAGTGGGCGGGAGCTTGCAAAATGCAGAATGGTCTTTAGATCTACTTCCCTGCCTGCAGTGATGCGGACAGGGAAACAGATCTAAATATTGCTCCTGCCCGCAGGGAGCAGCATGTTGTAACTACTTCCTGCATGTGGGAGCAATGCCTGCTCACGCTGGATGCTGGGAGGCAGCTAGGGCTGTGAGACCTTGGGGCTTTCCACATGACCCCTAACGATAGTGTGGTGGGTGGCAGGGGTGGGCACCAGGGCAGGGCACCCACATGTTGTTGGTCAGGCCCGGGGGGGTGGGGTCCCTGGGGCCAATATCAGCCTGGGGGGGCTGCCTGCCCCCTCCCCTGTATATAAAGTGCCAGGCCCTCTGGGATTGGGATCCCCATGCCAAAATCAAGCCCCCCCTCCCTTTTAATTTTATTAATTGTATTAGTGGCCCTGGGGGATTGGGTACTAAGAAGGCTCGGGTAGTGCGCTCCCCTTTAAAATATATATACTTGGGCATGGGGTCCCCAGTGCCATAACAGGCTTGGGAAGGGGGGCCCCTCCTTTTTAAAAAAAAAAGGCTGTGAGGTCCCCAGGGCCAGGTTTTGTGGACAACCACCCACAGCCGGTGTGGAGTTGACTGCCTTTGGGGGGTTGGCCACAGGATCTAGCCTCAGGCCAAACTTTGTGGCCAGCCACCCATTGTGCACAGCCAAAGGCCATGAGCATTTTGGGGTGGGCTGCATGTGGAAAATTGGCCCCAGGGCCTGGCCCCTGCACGTATGGCCAGATTATGTTATCTATCCATTCTTGATATTCTTCGATCCAGGCTAGGTGCTTCTCCCACCAGCCCACAAATAAATTCACCTAGATGGGGGCAAAATAGCTACCAAGGACATACCAATTTTTGTCTGCAGTGTTGACCCTCTTAGTCAAAGATGTTTTGGTTAAGGCAGAATTCTATTAATTCAATGATAGTGCTCATAATGTTTGAGTGCTCTGCTATGTAAAAAGAATTCCACTGCCTGAATTCCATCTGTATTTGCTATACAGGTATAAAGACTTGTAACATCAAGATGATTAGGAACTACCCATAATAATTGGGATAGTCAAATCTGATAATAAAATTGATAACAGAGTGTTAATTGGTATATGAGCACTATGTAAATTGAAGAATGCACTTTCAATATTATTGCACTAGTGTGGTAAATGAAGGAATTAATTCAATTGACATTTAAGAGTAGTATAAAATAATTTATAGGATTTTAGCCTATTAGTATATAGATAAATAGTGGAATGACGCTGTTATTTTATAAAAGAATTTAGATGTAAGTGAAATAGCATTGGAGAATGTAATTCTAAGATTGCTGCCATTTGATCTCTTCTCCTTCCTCTTTGTGTAGTGGAAAATAGCCCCTTTTTTATGTTTACAAAATGTGTTTTCTATGTGTATGCTTTGCAACCAATGAGCATCAGAGCTTTGTGTTTAAGGAGAAGGATTTCCATTTTTTTTTGTGTTATTACATTGACAAAGGCATTAAGCCGAAACGCCTCTGTTTGGCTTTTGGTGATGGCACATTAAAAAGATTTGATGAAGAGCCCCGAGAGTGCCCCAAGAGTACTGGTCATTTCCATCGTTGGTGTAGAAAAAGAAACTCTGTATATATATATATATATATATATATTCACTGAAAAAACCATAGGTTTCAGGCACGTTATAGTTAGAAATTAGCATTTAAAAAACCTTAGAAAGTCACTGAAAAAACCATAGGTTTCAGGGACGTTATAGTTAGTTAGACATTTCACTCATACAAAACCAGAGAAATTCTGCTGTTATAGTTAGTTCAGCTAACTATAACTCACGCCCCCGCAATGCACTGCTGATGACGTCACATATTACATCATTCATGACATGGTCAGTGACATCACTGATGACATCACTGATGACATCTCAAATGACATCACTGATTACATCACTGATGACATCATCCATGTGACAATCTGATGCACCGTCTCACACCCTAATATAACCTTTGATACACCGTCTCCAAAATGCAGAATACCATTTTCGAAACCATAGACACACCAATACCACTTACTACATATCTAGTCACTGGTTGTTAGGTCTACATATACATCCACTCATTCACCCATACAATCACTCATACATGCAGTCACTCATCAATACAACACTAACATATGCACTCATACACCTACACAGACACTCACACACCAGCACTCATCCAGAGTTACTCACACACATAGTCAGTCAGGCAAAGAATCAATCATACTTCCATTTACTGACCTATACCTGAAAATACACACAACACATCACTTATGCAAACAGAAAGAAATGCATAATTACTCTCTTATACAATCACTGATACAAGTGCACACTCATCTATACAGCCACTGTCACAATCATTGACTATCATGTATAGTCATTTATATACTCTAACTCTCACATACACTGCCTTTTACATATGTAGTTACTTGGACATGTACCAGTGAGACATCCATTCACTCACTAACACACCCATACACACACTCAATCACCCATACAGCTTTTACCACATCTTCTTGAACCCATACACTCAGTGAATCAACCACTCAAACATGTATGCACAGAGTTACACACCTCCCACGCAGCCACACACACACTCAGACACCCATACAAATACTCAGGCAACCAATCAATAACCCATATAGACACTCATGTAGCTACTGACCAACCCATGCAGCAGCTTATACAACAGCACACAGACTGATACAGACATTCACACAGTTTAGTCACTAACCCATGCATTCAGTAAAACACGTTTAATCACCCACTTAAACAGTCAGTCACACACATACTAAATCCTCCATCCAGACACTTATACACCCACTCATTCTTCAATACAGCTTGGTATATATATAATACATATTTAAAGTTTAAAGAAAAACACATTCACTGGATGATGTCATCAGTGATGTCATCAGTGATGTCATTTGAGATGTCATCAGTGATGTCATCAGTGATGTCACTGACCATGTCATGAATGATGTAATATGTGATGTCATCAGCAGTGCATTGCGGGGGCGTGAGTTATAGTTAGCTGAACTAACTATTACGGCGGAATTTCTCTGGTTTTGTATGAGTGAAATGTCCAACTAACTATAACGTCCCTGAAACCTATGGTTTTTTCAGTGAATTTCTAAGGTTTTTTAAATGCTAATTTCTAACTATAACGTGCCTGAAACCTATGGTTTTTTCAGTGAATTTCAAAGGTTTTTTTAAATGCCAATTTCTAACTATAACGTGCCTGAAACCTATGTTTTTTTTAGTGAATTTCAAAGGTTTTTTAAATACTAATTTCTATCTATAACGTCCCTGAAACCTATGTTTTTTTTCAGTGAATTTCAATGTTTTTTTTAATGCTAACTTCTAATTATAATGTTCATTTAACCTATAGTTTTTTCCGACACCCAAGAAGCACACAACACCCACTGCCACAACCCTCAGGACCTCCCCCCCGTACCACCCCTCTCCCTACTGTAATTTTTTTTATTTGTTATTTAAACTATATAATGTCTTCTTGTTTTTTAAATATTAAACAACTACATACAGTATGAAAGGGAGCCCAGCCCAGAGCCACATCTGAAGACCAACACATGTCATAGACCTACTGATCAAGCAGCTCCGACACCCAAGAACGCCACAACACCCACCACCACCCCCAGGACCCCCCCCTCTACCACCGAGGCAGCGCAGAACAAGACAGCGAACTTTCCGAAAACGGCATGGCCCCTCAACCACACAATAGCTGAATATTGGGACAGGTGTGAACAAACTATATGTGAAGGAAGCAATTCACCCATGTTTAACAATGCACACAATGCAAAGTGTAGCGGTGATGTGCTGGACACATCTCAGTGTGCAGAACACACACCTCTCCATGTGCACAAATACTACTGGTGCTTGTAGTGTTGTGGACAGTGGACCCAACCATGTTACGTCAAACACTAGGGAAGATCTCAGTCATGTAGCTGTGTCGTCACCTCCTGTAAGCATAAGCGTAACCGGAGTGGGCTGGTCCGACGTACGCCACTTCAGCGTAGGAGTGTGAATAAATAGGCCGGAGCTCTGGGTGTGGTTCACTTGTGGGAAGGCCAAAGCGTCTGCCAGGGTGGCGCACCTCACCCTGCCACGAGGCCGCCGACGTGACCGCCAGCCTCCTCAGCCGATCGCTGGCTTCTGCCACACAGGCCCCCAGCGGCACAGCACCACAGACTTATGTCTGTACAAACTACTGCCTTCAATATACACTGCGGACAGCAAGGCTCACAATTCAGATCGAGTCGCGATTGCAGATGACGCAGTCCAGTAGGCAAGAGACATTGCTCAAGTCAACAACACGTGTCTGTGGGCCCTTCCTGACCGCTGCCTCCGGCCTACACTGTGGAAGACCGGCGACACGTGGTGCCACTAACCCTGTTCAACACAAGCCGCGACACGTGGTGCCACTAACCCTGTTCAACACAAGCCGGCGACACGTGGTGCCACTAACCCTGTTCAACACAAGCCGATCCCACATGTGGAACTGTGTCCTGAGTCCTGAATGGCAGTGAACCCAAGTCCGTGGCAGCGACCACAGCACCAGACTCCCTTCGATCAGTGAGGCATATTTCCATATGCAAGGCCGGCGACACATGGTGCCACTAACCCTGTACAACACGAGGCGCGACACGTGGTGCCACTAACCCTGTTCAATACAAGCCGATCCCACATGTGGAACTGTGTCCTGAGTCCTGAATGGCAGTGACCCCAACTTCGTCGCAGCGACCACAGCACCAGACTCCCTTCAGTTTTATTTGTTGTTGTTTTGTTTAAATAAAAATGTTTTATATGTAAATCTATACATGACTAAGATTCTTGTTTGTCCAACCACACAGGGACAATACCGGGCCCAAGAAGGTTATAAGGGGTATGTTGATAATGTGGGAAGAGGGTGCGTTACCTGCTGATGTGGGGAGAGACAGCGTGAAAGGGGTATCTCTCACAGAAAGAACTCCGGTATGTTTTCAGAAATGCCTCGGACAGATGCCAGCTGACGGACTGAATCACAAAATGGCTTTTCAATGCTTATGTAGTGTGACTTACGAACAGTTCGCACCCAGGCTCGCACAGGGACAACTGCGGCCCGTCCGCTCGACTCACAGGCGCAGTACTATGAGCCGTCCGCTCCCAAAGGAACAGCAGCGTAGTAGCTCGCAGAGGTACAGGCACAGCAGCGTACTAGCTCGCAAAGGTAGAGAGCTGCGAGCCGACGGACTGGCTTCTAACGGCATAGCTGCGAAGTGGTGATGTTGGGCAGAGGGAGCGTGAAAGGGTTATCTCGCACAGACAGAGCTCCGGTATATTAAATTGCCCCCGGGACCTTTCTTTTATATTTTCACTCGATGCAAGAAAGTGCGCTTTCTGGACCAAGACCTTTCTCCCTACTAAATTTGGCATAATTCCGTTCAGCAGTTTGACCTGTAGCCTTGTCTAAAGTTTCCTATGGAAAATCCAATGAGAAAACACGTTTTCACCCCCCCACATAGCTACCTGTCGCAGGCGTACTCGCTGTTGGTGTGCAGGTCAGTGGTCTAGTTGTCAACATGTCACGGCCACTCCCTGAGGGCAGGTTTGCACACACACCACACCCATCCGGCACATGCGTCACAGGCCATGTGACCACGCAAATATAATGGATCGACAACGTCACATCCTTTATTGCCGGTGGTGACTGGATGGCGGACGCTCCACGGGTCTCAATCATAAAGAGTCCATGAAAAGTTGTGCAGAGGGTTAGTCGCACCCTGAGCTGTATGGCCGTCAGGGGCCTACTACCACGTGGCGTGGACTTGAGTTGCACAGGGTTAGTGCCACCCGAAGCTGATGTGGCCGTCAGGGGCCTACCACCACGTGGCACGGACTTGAGTTGCACAGGGTTAGTGCCACCCGAAGATGATGTGGCCGTCAGGGGCCTGCTACCACGTGGCACGGACTTGAGTTGCACAGGGTTAGTGCCACCCATAGCTGATGTGGCCATCAGGGGCCTACCACCACGTGGCGCGGACTTGAGTTGCACAGGGTTAGTCGCACCCTAAGTTGTATGGCCGTCAGCGGCCTACCACCACGTGCCGCTTACTTGCGTTGCACACGGTTAGCGGCACCAAAAGCTGATGTGGTCTCCGCCATTGATGACTCAGGACTCAGCGACATGTGTGGGATCTGCTGGGCCGCGGAGCGGATCCACATAATGTGCACCAAGCCATGGTGGCGGGACCGGGCCCTGGAGCTTTTACGGGCACGTGGAGTGCCCACTGGTAGACTCTCCGGTGGCAGCAGGTAATTATTTGGTCATGGATGCGCAGGGGCGGCAGTGTCTCTCTCTCTCTCTCTCACTTCCCTCTCTTCACTCTCTCACTCTCTTCCTTCTCCCTTTCTCACTCCCTTTCTTTCCTTCCCTCTCTTTTTCTATCTGGCTTTTTTTCCCTTCTCTCTTTCTCTGTGTCTCACTCCTTTGATATGCGCATTACACACGTCCTTATTTTGTGCTTTATTTTCCAGGCTGTGTCGTCGACATTGATGGACCCGACAGGAGTCTTCCGCCTTGTTGTTTTGTGTTGAGTTTGTTAAATTTAGTTTATCCTCTATATGTACGTGAACGGAAAAATAAAGTTTGGGGAAAAAAAAAATTTCAATAAAGTTTTTGGTTGTTACTTAAGTGCTGTGTGACTCTTTCTCGTTCTTATTACTGTTATTTGGTGGTGTTAAATTTTGGGGCAGTTATCGCGGGAATACTGGTGATGTCTGCAGTTTGCACCAGCTTCTGAATAGTGTGCTAGATTTATCTCAACTTTAGTTGCATTAAAGTGCTGATAATGAGATGAAGAGTAGGCGTTCCCGTGCAAAAACACACGAGGTGCACCTTTGCGATTTATTCTAAATACTAAAATCCTGTATTGAATTGCACTGTGGTAGTGGGTGCATTTACAGTGTACACACAAAATCAATGAAGAAATGTCATTGTATTTATATTGATTGGGAATAGTGGGTCAGGTGCTGAATATTGACGGGATACACTGCCCAGTTCGTTTATTTTTCTGTACACGAAAGAACCACATCACAACGAAAGGCAAAAACTGCGATGCGAAACAAATTCCGGCGATAAGCCGCGTTAGCACCAGGGATTTTACACCTGCTTTCTGCTGGTGTTAAGCAGGACGACTACCTGCAGCATGAAAGGGAACACAGCCAAGAGCCACACCGGAACACCCACAGGTGCCATAGAGTCAATGAGCATGATACACGGATACCCATGAGGGCCACAACACTCATCGCAACAACCCCAGGACCGCCACCGCCCCCCGAACCCGCATCTGAGCAAGTGTGTTCGTGTGGTCATTGTGTTAGCATGATGGGCACGAGCCCGGCAACATCACAGTGTGCTGTCTTCAGCGGACGTTACCATGTCACCTCAGCGTTGGCAGTGAGCCTGGACATGTACCTATGCATGCATCCTCCTGCAGGCACAAGCGGCGTGTGCTGGTCCGGCGTACACAGGTCAGCGCAAGGGTGTGCCTATCCGGCAAGGGGAACGGGGTATCTCGGACATGTCCGTGTGCAAGAAGTGCGGTAAGTGTGTCTCTGTGTTCTGGTGTGGCCACCACAAGGGCCGCAGCAGTCGATGTTGTAAACTGGCATGCACCACCTCCAAACGGCAGTGTCACGGTGTGATTGGAATGCCGCAGGACATGCGCGAATAGGCATTACAATGGTGTGCCGTAGGAGTGCACGGGATACAACAGCGTAGCGCACAAAAGTGTGGGGGCTCGTGGGAGGGAGGAGCAGCTGTTTGGCAACGTAACACATAGTGAACCCGCCCTTGTGCCACGTGCTAGGCATCTCATCCATGATGACCAGGGTCGCAGACATCCCACAACACCCACAACCGGCCTTTGTACACATCCTGTATGAATGCAGCTGGAGAAGTTACTGTAGGGATGAAAGGTTCTTTGTCTGAGCTATCTTGCGGTAACACATCTGCTGCTCCAAGAAGGAACTTGCAAGTGGCCAGCCCCCCCTGACAGATACGATAATATTTGCATCCGTCTCCCACACTACGCACTGCCCGATTTGAGAACAACGAGTACACATCCCACACTCAAAAGTCCTTCGTCGTAGTTAGTGTGCGTGAAATGGCCTTCACACGTACTCCCACCACACCCCTGCCCTGCACCCATTGCACACAGACCCGGCTCATTGCACTAAGATGTGCCATTTCATCCACAAGACTGGCACACGGCAAGCCAGTGCAGCTACACGCAGAGCCACTGACGCAATGGCAGTGCATCCCGAACACATGGTCGACTCCATTCACGTCCACCTATTCCTTGCACGTCTGCTGCATGTCCTGGGTGCACTGCCTTTGGCAGTGCTGCGGATCACTTACCGGCTGAGCTTCCGCATTGCGGACGTCACCTGCGTTCAACCTGTATTGCAATGTCGCACCTGCCTATCCGAGTGGTGCATGCACGTGCGTCTCTCCAACGTGTGCGTAGCTGACATGGATTACAACGGGTGTGTGCGCCCCCTGTTGGCCCACGACCAGGAGTGTCATGGTGATGCCCGTTAATGGCATGCATGGATGTTTGGCATGCATGTTGGGAACTGGGCCTGGGAGATTGCACGTGTCGTAGTATGCAGTGAGCAAATTGACCCACTTCCCGATTCTGCTTTGGTGCACATTGGGTACAGTGGTTGGAGTCAACACATCTGTCCCGGTCAGCTGATGGATTACGTCGATGACATGTCAAATATTGTGGCCAACCATCATTCATTAGAGATAGTGGCTTACGCAGCTGCACTGGCGTTCATGGACGAGTGACAAGGTACCTGCAACCACGACTCGATGTGCCACATTGCACGTGTCCCGCCACATCATTGCACGTTGTGCATCTGGTCACATGTCCCAAGACGACAGTGGACATGGCTGCATTGGTGTCGACTGATGTCCGAGGCACGGACAACCAACGCTGCTTGACACTGACGTGTGTTGGTGATGGACTACCCCGAGGTGAACATGGACGTTTTCCTACGTTCCTTATTCAGGCATACTGCTGCATTTGTCTGCATATCGTGGCACTACTCTTGGCCGTACTGACACGCACTTTTTTTAATAAAGTTTCCACATTTTCACTTGTCTCCAAATGTGTTGTGTCTTCATTTGTATGCCAATGTGTGTGTCACGGACTCTCTGGCTGCCTGCCATACGTGAATTGCTACCCCATCCGGACTGTGGGTTTGTACTTATGCGTTCTCATGTGCCTGTTCGTACTGACGCTTTTGGACATTTATCCGCCACAGGCAAATGCATTTGTGTCCTGTGTTCGATTGTGCGAATGTTTGTGTTTGGACAACATTGTGTTGGATGTTGGTGTGCTCTGCTTTCTATGTGTGTGTGCTGCATTCTGTGTGAGATGTCCCTTCATGTGAGGTTTTGTTCACCCTTCTCCCTTTCAGGCAGTGTGGTTTTCACTTCTGTGCTTGTTCAGTGGTGTGATGTTGGCGGGTTGTGTGACTTGTGCTCCTTGTCGGTGTGTTTCATTTTAGCCATGGTTTGTCTGTAGTTGTGCTGTACTTAATTGTGCATGTGTGCCATTGTGCCCATCTCCCCCCATCTCCCCACTCCCTGCTTGTTCCTCTTCCTGGTGCTGTTGTGTCTGTAATTTTGTTACTCCACACATAAATACATGTAAAGAACAAATTAGAATAGTTCCTTGATTCTTTTAGATTGCAAAACTTCTCTCTATTGGTTATTTTTTAATTTTCCATATAAACAGTTTTTTTAATATTCAAGGACACATAGAAGTCAGAAGTGCAATGTATTCTATCAACACACTTTCGTGAACATTCTTCAACATGTGCAGGTTAAAAGTTCATCCATTTTTTTAAATCTAACGATATTTGTTTGCAACATTTTCTCGAACATTTAATGGCACGTGCAGGTTAAAAGTTCACGATTGTTTTAAGTTCGAACAGTGCCTTCCAAATCCAAGTGGCAGGTGTGGTTGAGTTGACCAAATTTTATCCTATCATATGTACTCCACGTTTAAACTGCTTTTTCTTAACCAATCACAAAGATGCTTTTCCACAAAACGAATGTGCACCCTACTTTTAAAAAACAATGCTTTTCATCTCCCAATCAGTTATCGTGGAGCGACCCCTGACCTTGACTGGTAGGTCGCTCCCCCACCACACAGCTCCGTCTGTGTGCCCTGCTGCTGCCCCTGATTGTGCTCGTTTTTCCTTTCTGTGCCCCCTTGCTGCCCCTGATTGTGCTCGTTTTTTTCCTTTCTGTGCCCCCCTTGCTGCCCCTGATTGTGCTCGTTTTTTTCCTTTCTGTGACCCCCTTGCTGCCCCTGATTGTGCTCATTTTTTCCTTTCTGTGCCCCCCTTGCTGCCCCTGATTGTGCTCGTTTTTTCCTTCTGTGCCCCCCTTGCTGCCCCTGATTGTGCTCGTTTTTTCCTTCTGTGCCCCCCTTGCTGCCCCTGATTGTGCTCGTTTTTTCCTTTCTGTGCCCCCTTGCTGCCCCTGATTGTGCTCGTTTTTCCTTTCTGTGCCCCCTTGCTGCCCCTGATTGTGCTCGTTTTTCCTTTCTGTGCCCCCTTGCTGCCCCTGATTGTGCTCGTTTTTCCTTTCTGTGCCCCCTTGCTGCCCCTGATTGTGCTCGTTTTTCCTTTCTGTGCCCCCTTGCTGCCCCTGATTGTGCTCGTTTTTTCCTTTCTGTGCCCCCTTGCTGCCCCTGATTGTGCTCGTTTTTCCTTTCTGTGCCCCCTTGCTGCCCCTGATTGTGCTCGTTTTTCCTTTCTGTGCCCCCTTGCTGCCCCTGATTGTGCTCGTTTTTCCTTTCTGTGCCCCCTTGCTGCCCCTCATTGTGCTAGTTTTTTCCTTTCTGTGCCCCCTTGCTGCCCCTGATTGTGTTAGTTTTTTTTTCCTTTCTGTGCCCCCTTGATGCCCTGATTGTGCTCGTTTTCCCTTCTGTGCCTGTTTCCCGCCGCTGCGCCCCTGCGGCCCCGCCCCCTCACTGCCCATTCGCTGCCCCATTCCCTGCTCCTCCCTCCCACCTCCCAATTTATGGCGGCCGCTGTGCGGCCGCGCAGCGGACGTGCGCAGCGGGCGCGCCGCTGGCGCGCCGAAGGCGCCCCTAAGGCAAGCCCGTCTGCGCCCGTCCGCGCCGTGACCGCGCCCAGCGCCAGACCCCCTAGTCCGGGCATCCCCGCGCCCGCCACATCAACAGACGCCGATACGACGCCAGCACCCTCCACGCACTCAACACCGGAAAAGATCACGCCTGCTACCAGGCCACCCCGAAGCGCACCCAAGGGCCCTTCACCTGCCGGAACTGCAGCTTCGCCAGCACCCGCCCCGCCAAACCACCGCCCAGGAAAGAACCCAACTACCTCAGATGCATCCTCCTCAACACCCGCTCCGCCCGCAAACACGCCATCGAACTCTGGGACCTTCTCGACTCAACCTCCCCAGACGTCGCATTCCTGACGGAGACCTGGCTGAATCCCGCTTCAGCCCCCGACATCGCCATTCCCATCCCGGACGGATACAAGATCACCCACAGGGACCGCACCAACGGAGTCGGAGGAGGCATCGCCATCGTCCACAGGAACACCCTCAGAGTCTCAACCAACACCGACGACACCCTCAGCACCGCCGAACACATGCACTTCCAGATCCACACCGATCCCAACACCACCCTCAGAGGAACCCTCATCTACAGACCCCCGGACCCCGACCACAGTTCAGCTATTCCATCGCTGACTTCGTCAGCACACACGCCATCGCCTCCACGGACTACATCCTCCTCGGGGACCTGAACTTCCACCTCGAGAACAACAAGGACACCAACTCCACCACCCTGATCGACAACCTCGCCACCCTCGGACTCAGACAGCTCGTGACTACACCCACCCACTCCGCCGGCCACACGCTCGACTCCATCTTTTCCGCAAGCCCACACGTCTCCTTCAACCACACCTCCGAACCCCACTGGACTGACCACCACTGCATCCACTTCACCTACAGGAAGCCCACCACGCACCACCGCACCGAACAAATGCCTCGCCGCTGCTGGAGCAGAGTCACGGAAGACCAGCTAACCACAACCCTCGCCCTGAG
Source organism: Calotriton arnoldi (assembly GCA_963921515.1). NCBI lineage: Eukaryota > Metazoa > Chordata > Amphibia > Caudata > Salamandridae > Calotriton > Calotriton arnoldi. Next base: position 315,956 of record CAWUFW010000601.1, read on the forward strand.
CCCACCCGCCGAACCCTCCGACCCCGACACCGCCGCCCGCAACCTCAGACAGTGGATCGACGACTGCGCCAACACCCTCGCCCCGCTCAAGAATCCGCCCAACAGCCACACCAGCAAGAAAGCCACCTGGTTCACCGAAGACCTCCAGGCCTCCAAACGAACATGCCGAAAACTGGAGAAGATCTGGCTCCACGAACGGACAGCGGACAGCTACGCCGCCCACAAGAGCGCCACCCGCAGTCACCATCACCTCATCAGATCCGCCAAAAGGGCCTCACTCAAAGACCGCCTAGACAACAACGCACACAACAGCAAAGAGCTCTTCAACATCGTGAAGGAACTCTCCAACCCCAGCTCCAACACCAACGACATCCAGCCGTCGCGAGACCTGTGCGACTCACTGGCCACCTTCTTCCACCGCAAAATCGCCGACATCCACGACAGCTTCAACACCACGACCGCCCCGGCAACCACCGAGACCACTGCCCCCACAACCACCAACCGCCTGCTCTCCTGGACCAACATCAGCGACGAGGACACCAGCGAGATCATGAACACCATCCACTCCGGTTCACCGCTAGACCCGTGCCCTCACCACATCTTCAACAAAGCCAGTACAGCCATCGCGCCCCATCTCCGGAAAATAATCAACATCTCCTTCGAGACAGCAACCTTCCCGGAAAGCTGGAAGCACGCCGAGATCACCACCTTACTCAAGAAACCCAAGGCAGACCCCAAGGACCTCAAGAACTTCCGACCCATCTCTCTGCTCCCGTTCCCCGCGAAGGTCACCGAGAAAATCGTCAACAAACAACTGACCCGCTACCTCGAGGAGAACAACATCCTGGACCCTTCCCAGTCCGGCTTCCGCAGCAACCACAGCACCGAAACCGCCCTCATCGCCGCCACCGATGACATCAGGACCCTGCTAGACAACGGAGAAACAGCAGCCCTCATCCTCCTGGACCTATCAGCCGCCTTCGACACGGTCTGCCACCACACACTACGAACACGCCTTCACGACGCCGGGATCCAAGAGAAGGCCCTGGACTGGACCACATCCTTCCTTTCCGGCAGAACACAAAGCGTCCGCCTCGCCCCCTTCCGATCCAAGGCCACCAAGATCATCTGCGGCTTACCCCAAGGCTCCTCCCTCAGCCCAACGCTGTTCAACATCTACATGGCACCCCTCGCCCACGTCGCCAGACAGCACAACCTCAACATCATCTCCTACGCCGACGACACCCAGCTGATCCTCTCCCTCACCAAAGACCCTCACACCGCCAAAGCCCACCTCCACGAAGGAATGAAGGCCGTCGCCGAATGGATGAGGACCAGCCGCCTGAAGCTGAACTCGGACAAAACGGAGGTCCTCATCCTTGGTTCCAACCCTTCAGCCTGGGACGACTCCTGGTGGCCAACATCACTGGGAACAGCCCCGCCACCCACCGACCACGTACGCAACCTAGGGGTCATCCTCGACCCCACCCTCTCCATGACTAAGCAGGTCAACGCCGTTTCCTCATCCTGCTTCAACATCCTCCGAATGCTCCGCAGGATCTTCAAGTGGATCCCCACCGAAACAAGAAAAACAGTCACCCAGGCCCTCGTCACCAGCAGGCTGGACTACGGAAACGCCCTCTACGCAGGAACGACGGCTAAGCTCCTGAGACGGCTGCAACGCATCCAGAACGCCTCTGCACGTCTTATCCTCGACATCCCCCGACGCAGCCACATCACACCCCACCTGAGAGACCTGCACTGGCTCCCTGTCAACAAGAGGATAACCTTCAAGCTCCTCACCCACGCACACAAAGCACTCCACAACTCCGGACCAGCCTACCTCAACAGACGACTCAGCTTCTACACCCCCACCCGCCAGCTCCGCTCGACCAGCCTCGCCCTCGCCACAGTCCCCCGAATCCGGAAAACGACCACCGGCAGCAGATCCTTCTCCCACCTCGCCGCCAAGACCTGGAACACCCTCCCCACCAACCTCCGACAGACCCAAGACCTACTGGCCTTCAGAAGACTCCTCAAGACCTGGCTCTTCGATCAGTAGCAGCACCACCCCCCTCTTCCCCCAGCGCCTTGAGACCCTCGCGGGTATGTAGTGCGCTTTATAAGTGACATGATTGATTGATTGATTGATTGATCGTTTTGAATGAGAAAAAAAAGTAGTTCCCCACCTTTAAACATATCTCTTATTCTACGAACGGACTGCATGAGCTACAGACATCTATCCATACTTCCCAGCCATACCTTCAAAATGCTAGTGTGGATCGTAGGACATAGCTATGTTTTCTGGTGCAAGAGGTATGCAGAACAGAGACGTATTGACTTAGACCTAGGTTTACAAAATGTGGACATTAAATGGTTTGGACAGAGAAGATTGAAGTGGCACCAATTGTTGCCTTTGGTTAAAACCTGTTTGCATCTCCAACACCCTGACCTCATGATTGTGCACTGTGGTGGAAACGACCTAGGCACATTGACTGGTGTACGTTTGGAAATGCTAATAAAAGACACCTTTCGACAATTGATGTTGCTTTTGCCTCAAACTGTCTTTGTATATTCCAATATATGCCAAAGACAGAAGTGGAAATGGTCAAACCAATTTTGTCCTCAGATTCAAAAATCTAGGAAGAATGTCAACAAAGCTGTGTCTGCATACCTCAGAGACCATAGAATGGGGTCGATCTACAACAACAACATACATTTTGATATGGCTGATATCTACAGAAGTGATGGAGTACACTTCACAGATCAGGGAAATTGAGTTTTTCTGAATAACCTGAAGCTGTGCATCCGCACTTATACGTAGCTCCAACTAATAAACACAAGGGCTCTTTTTAGAGCCGCCTTATATTCCCAATATCGGTTTGCAGAGTGACAGCTGCGATCCGGCTAGCACAGGGAGACCTGCGGGCCGTCGGGCAGGCTCACAGAGGGAGAGCTGCGGCCCGTCGGCTTGGCTCGCACAGGGAGAGCTACGGGCCGTCGGCTCGCAAATGCACACCAGCGTGCTGGCTCGCAGAGGGAGAGCTCGGGTCTAACTCGCAAGGGGACACCAACGGGCCAACGGCCCTGCTAGCAGAGACACACCTATCACCTAACGGACTGGCTCACACATGTACAGCTAGGGACACGACGGCTCGCAGACGCAGACCTGCGAACCGACGGACTGGTACTGTTTTATGCTTTAGGATAGTACAGTGGTGTTTGTGTACTGTAGGGGGTTCGTGCTGGAGGTAGCGTTTTAGGGTTTAAGGTAGTGCAGTGGTGTTTGGGTAGTGTAAGAATCGTGCTGGAGGTAGTGTTTTAGAGTTTACGACAATGCAGTAATATTTGGGTAGTGTAAGGGGTCATGCTGGGAGTACTGTTTTGGGGTTTAGGGTAGTGCAGTGGTGTTTGTGTAGTATAGGGGGTCATGCTGGGAGTAGTGTTTTAGGGTTTACAGCAGTACAGTGGTGTTTGGGTAGTGTAGGGAGTCATGCTGGGAGTAGTGTTTTAGGGTTCACGGCAGTGCAGTGGTGTTTGTGTAGTGTAGGGGGTCATGCTGAGAGTAGTGTTTTAGGATTTAGGGTAGCACAGTGGTGTTTGTGTAGTGTAGGAAGTCATGCAGCGAGTACTGTTTTAGGATTTAGAGTAGTGCAGTGGTGTTTGTGTACTGTTTGGGGGTTTATGCTGGGGGTAGCGTTTTAGGGTTTAAGGTAGTGCAGTGGTGTTTGGGTAGTGTCAGAATCGTGCTGGAGGTAGTGTTTTAGAGTTTACGAAAATGCAGTGGTGTTTGGGTAGTGTAAGGGGTCATGCTGAAAGTAGTGTTTTAGGGTTTAGGGTAGTGCAGTGGTGTTTGTGTAGTGTAGGGGGTTGTCCTCGGAGTAGTGTTTTAGTGTTTACGGTACTGCAGTGGTGTTTGTGTACTATAGGGGGTCGTGCTGGGGTAGTCTTTTAGGGTTTAGGGTAGAACAGTGGTGTTTGGGTAGTGTAGGGGGTCGTGCTGGGGGTAGTGCTTTAGGGTTTAGAGTAGTGCAGTGGTGTTTGTGTATTGTAGGGGGTCATGTTGGGAGTAGTGTTTTAGGGTTAAGGGTAGTCTAGTGGTGTTTGGGTAGTGTAGGGGGTCGTGCTGGGGATAGTGTTTTAGGATTTAGGGTACTGCAGTGGTGTTTGCATAGTGTAGGGGGTCCTGCTAGGGGTAGTGTTTTAGGGTTTACGACAATGCAGTGGTGTTTGAGTAGTGTAGGGGGTTGTGCTGGGGTAGTATTTTAGGGTTTAGGGTAGTGCAGTGGTGTTTGGGTAGGGGGTCGTGCTGGGGGTAGATTTAGAGTTTAGGGTAGTGCAGTGGTGTTTGGGTAGTGTAGGGGGTCATGCTGGGTTTAGTGTTTTAGGGTTTAGGGTAGTGCAGTGGTGTTTGTGTAGTGTAGGGGGTCATGCTGGGGGTAGTGTTTTAGGGTTTAGGGTAGTCTAGTGGTGTTTGGGTAGTGTAGGGGGTCATGCTGGGGATAGTGTTTTAGGATTTAGGGTACTGCAGTGGTGTTTGCGTAGTGTAGGGGCTCCTGCTAGGGGTAGTGTTTTAGGGTTTACGACAATGCAGTGGTGTTTGGGTAGTGTAGGGGGTTGTGCTGGGGGTAGTATTTTAGGGTTTAGGGTAGTGCAGTGGTGTTTGGGTAGGCGGTCATGCTGGGGGTAGATTTAGAGTTTAGGGTAGTGCAGTGGTGTTTGGGTAGTGTAGTGGATCATGCTGGGGGTAGTGTTTTAGAGTTTACGACAGTGCAGTGGTGTTTGGGTAGTCTTTGGGTAGTGTAGGGGATCGTACCGACAGACTGACTCACAGAGCTCCAAGCCGACGGACGGGCTTCTAAAGGCATACCCGCGACCTGGTGATATGAAGAGAGGCAGCGTGAAAGGCATATCTCACACAGACACAGATGCCAGTGTTGCCTCGCAGAGGTAAAACTACGAACCCGATGGCTTCTACACGGAGAGATGCGAGCTGACGGAGTAAATCACAAAATGGCTGCCAACACTTCCTGGTTTCAACCATTCACAGCCAATAAGCCGCAAGCTGGTGCTTGTAACCCCTCAGCCAATCACATGTCAGAATTCTCAAATATCGATATCTGTAAAATTTGATATTTCTCAAAAACTACTGAACGGATTTACACCATTTAAACAAAAGTGTGCTTTCTGGACCATCACCTTTCTCCCTGCCAAATTTGGCGTAATTCCGTTCAGCAGTTTCACCTGTAGTCTTCTGTAAAGTTTCGTATGGAAATTGCATGGAGAAAACACGTTTTAGGACCCTCTTTTTTCTCAGCCTCTCCTACACCATTCACCCCCAAACTTTCAATATAAGAGCTAATCAAAAAAGAGAAACTTTTTGGATAATTTCATAAAGATTCGTTAAACAACGCCAAAGTTACAAGCACATCGAAGGCTCCAGAAGGGGGGCCGCGCAACCCCCCTCCCAACATGAGTGAAGCCCCGGGGCTGCGCGGACCCCAGCGCACCCCCGCAACCCCTGCGAGCCCCTGCTATTATTTTTTAAGAAATACCCCCGGAACCTAGCCCACCCAAGGGCCTCATTAAAATGAAATGCGAGAACCCGCGACCCCAGCGCAAATTTTTGCCGATTTTTTATTTTTTTTAAGAATAATTTTTGGGCCCTGGGGGTCCTTCTGGGACCCCCTGAGCAGGCCTAGGGGGTCAGGGTTTTTCTACCCTGCCCCCTTCTCTTGTTTTATACCTTTGTTTCTCCATTTTCAGGTGACTCACTTCTACCGAGCCACAAGATGGCTGCCAACACTTTCTGGTTTGGACTACTAGCAGCCAATCACAGTGAAGCTCGCGCACGCGACTTAGGCTCCGCCCAGATATCGAAACTTTTATTTTTCTAATTTCTCAGCAACTACTGAACAGATTTACACCATTTTTAAAAAGGTCGCTTTCTGACCAAAGAACTACCTTTATGCCAAATCTGGAGTAATTCCGTTCAATAGTTTCGGCTGTAGCCTTCCACAAAGTTTCCTATGGGAAATTGATTTTTTGACTCTTATTTTTTGAATTTCTCAAAAACTACTGAACGGATTTACACCATTTAAAAAAAAGGTCGCTTTCTGAACCAAGCTCTACCTTTTTGCCAAATTTGGGGTAATTCCGTTCAGCAGTTCGGGCTGTAGCTCATCGCAAAATTTCCTATGGAGAAAATGAGTTTTGGGACCCCCCTTTTTTCTCAGCCCCCGCTTGACGAATCACCCCCAAACTTTTTAGGATAGGAGCTGACCTGGATAGACTTTTGTTTTGGAGAATTTCAGGAAGATTCGTCAAACGACGCCAAAGTTATTAGCAAATCAAAAAATGCTTTTCCTATGGAAACTAGGTTCTAACTATAACTACCTACTGGCGACCGCCAGTAGGTAATATATATATATATATATATATATATATATATATATATATATATATATATATATATATATATATATATATATATATATATATATATTCCAAATGGGATCCTGCAATCCTGGTAATAAATCACCGTCGCAGATAACAGGAAACAGCCACACCAACACAGTTTTCTGTAACACGGTTTATTCAAGCAAAAGAAACAGACGCGTTTCGAACTTTCGTTCTTTGTCACCTGACCCGTTTTTTGAATTTGGCTTCCTTAAATGTAACATCATTCTGACGACAGTGCAATAAACATAAAAGAGATACTATACAGTCTTCACATGTTCCTATTTTCAACAAAACTTTATCGATCATTTCAAAACACAATAATTTGTATTATTATTTATAAACATTGGACCATGTTCTTGTATCTTTTTAAAACACAAATATAATGTTTCAAGGATGTCATTTATATTTCTAATTTGAGGATAGAGAGGCCTCAGTTTGATCCTGATCCTCTCACACTTTACTTCCCTCCTAATAGTAAATGTATACATTGTCAGTGGTGGTCAAATAGACATATGATCATCTCTGCATACTGAGCTTAGGGGTATAGTACCCTAATTAACTCTTGGTAGAGAATGACTGAATCTGACATAAGATCAACTATACATATAAGGCTTGTGGGTCTAGTACCCTAATCGGCTCTCAATAATCAATTATTCGATGTGAACGGAAATAATATAAGAAAAAAGGTGTTGCCACATGGGGATCGCCTTCTACGCTTCCATATATATTTTCAAGCAGAGTTTGCCTGGAGATTTCCCTTCCATCTGTAATAGAAAAGAGAGATACTATTACCTCGCTTGTAGATATATTTGACCATCGCTAACCACACTTAGTATATATATACACCTGGTCCTTTGCAGCTAATGGGAACAATAACACAATCTTAGTACAATTGAAACAAAAAATTAATAAAAAGTGAGCAAAATAAGGAAGAAAAAACTGAAAAAAACAAACTGACATTGATTGTATAAATCTTATTACAAGGATATCAATCCTTCCTAGAATTAAAAGAGAGGGTCGGAGCTTCGAGGTTACAGATGTGTGTATAGCTCTTCGTCAAGATTCATACCATGTGGGGCAAGACAGCCTGCCTTGAGGATGTATTTGGACTCCATTCTGCGTAATGCAGTGATTCTGTTGCCTCCCCTGGGGTGTTTCACGACTGTATCCAATCCAAAAAACTTGGCTTTGGTCCAGTCTCCCTCATGGTGTTGCCTGAAGTGTTGTGCTGTACTATAACTCATATCTGAGTTGGTGATAGCACGCCAATGTTCCAATATTCTTTTCTGTACTGGAAATGTTGTAGATCCTATGTACCACATGTCACAGGGACATGTGATAACATATACTACAAAATCTGTCTTACATGTAATCAACTTGGTGATGCACTGTTTTTTCCTGATTCTTTCTAGATACACTTCCTTGATGTTGGTGCTGTGTTTACAGGCCTTACAGTGCCCACACTTTTTGAAACCTCGACTTTGTTGTAACCATGTTAGGGTATTACTTTTCAGGTGACTGTTTACTAACATGTCTCTTAATGAGACATTTCTTTGAAAGGTTACATTAGGTGTGTTTCCTACTTTAGGTTTCAATGTGGTATCCCGTGTAAGGATTGCCCATCTACTCTGTAGAATCCTGCGTCAATTATTTGCCTGGCTTGTGTACTTGGTGATAAACCTGATCGGTGTGTTCTCTGAATCAATGGCTGTCTGTGGTCTGTCTTGCAACAGATATTCCCTGCTCTTCTCGTCAGCTCTAGTATTCGCTTTATCCAGACTCTTCTTGGGATATTTTCTCGCGATAAGGCGACTAGTCATTTCTTGTTTAGTTTTCCTATAACTTTCCTCAGTACTACTGTTTCGTTTTTGCCTTAGGAATTCACTGAATGGGATACTCCAGCGGAAGCTAGGTGGATGACAGCTATCCGCATGGAGTATGGAATTCCCGGCGGTACTTTTTCTAAACAGTTCCGTGTGTAGCGTACCTTCTTTTAAAGTGACCCTCAAATCAAGAAAATCTACTGTGTCTTGGCTATAGTTCATGGTAAATCTCAGGTTGACTTCGTTTTCGTTTATCAATGTTAAGAAATCATTCAAGTCTTTTTCGCTCCCCTCCCAAGTGAAAAAGACATCGTCTATAAACCTATACCACACACTGAACCGATCGATGTATCTATTGTGATCACGGTTCCATAGGACCTGCTCCTCCCACCAGCCCACCAAAAGATTGCCATAGCTGGGAGCGAAGCAGGTCCCCATTGCGGTCCCCTGTATCAGTTTGTACAGCGTGTTTTCAAAGAGGAAGATGTTCTCCTTCAAACACGTTTCAATCATTTCCATGATGATCTGTGTGTGTAGCACAGTAGTAGCGCTTCTCATCCTTAAATTTTTTTTACAAGCATTCATACCATCTTGGTGTCTTATACTCGTATATAGACTCTCTACATCTAAACATACGAGCCAGCATTCTCCTTTCCAGCACAGATTGTTAGTTTTCTGGAAAAAATCTTTTGTGTCTCTGATGTAGGAGACTAGGTTGTGTACAAAAGGTGACAAGAAGTGGTCTACAAATCTAGAAGTATTTTCAAAAATACTGTTTTTGAAGACACAATAGGGCGTCCTGGTGGGTTAGTAGGATTTTTATGGACTTTGGGCAGTAGGTATAAGGTGGGAGTGGTCGGTGTCTCATTTTTCAAAAATTGTAGTTCATCCCAGCTTAACAGTTGTTGTTCATGCCAGGCCAACAATCTCTCTCTATAGTTTGAGATTACACTTTGTAGGTATTCTTTGTCAGTACGAACATAACACGTACTATTTCTCACCTGTCTCAAGCCTTCTTTCACATAACTTTCACTGTCCATGATAACAATATTCCCCCCCTTATCAGAGGGCTTAATGACTATCGTTTCATCTTTCTGCAATTGAGTCAGGAGATTCAATTGTGTCTTTGTTAGGTTGTTCCATTTAGGATTGTTTCTACTAAGTTTTAAAATGTTATTGGCCACTGTATCAGAGAAAACATCAATATTATCCTTTGGTAGTTGAGGGATAGATCTGGATGGCACCCTGAAAGTAGTACTTTCCGTTGCCCCCAGATCTATCACAAGATTTTGATTTAAAAATTCGGTGTCGGTCAGGTCAAATGGATCCCTCAGTGTAATGTTAGCTTCATTAGTGGTTCCTAAACTGTGTAACGTTTGGAGTGTATCTAAATCCCCTATTGTCAGGTTATCGAAAACGCCAGTGGGTTGGTGTATTGTCCCTGTCCTGCTGTTTTCTGATCTTAATGCATGTACTTTAAACAACTTAAGCTTTCTAACTAACTTAAATAAATCTATCCTGACTTGAGCATAGTCAATTCCAGCTGTCGGGCAGAACGACAATCCCAGTTGTAAAGTCTCAATCTCTGCTTCTGATAAATGTCTCTTTGAAAGGTTCATTACCGTAATCTCCTTTGATTGTACTGCCATTATTTCACTTTCTTTGTTTGGCCTCTTTTTCCCACGCCGCTGCTGACTTGCTTTTCTTCGTTGCCGTCTTCTCTTGCTTTCACCTTTGCTCCTCTGCCTCTTCCTCTTGGTTTTCCCTGAAAAGAGTGTTCTTTTTAGGTCGAGCCTAGAGTAGCGCGCATGCGCTGCTCTGCGAGACTTTATGTAAGGGGCTTCCAAAAGCTGACCACACGCTCGTGCACAATGGCCTTTTCCGTGCGGTTACCCGCACGGCCGCCATGTGTTTTCAATTATCGCGCCCGGCGGCCGTGCGGGTAACCGCAAGCAAAAGGCCATGGTGCACGACCGTGTGGTCACGCCTGCTGCTCGCAAGCGCGTGCACCACTCGCGTGCTTGTTTTATTTTCGCACGGTCATGGAAGTCCGGCACAGTAGTGTAAAACCTCCTGCTCTTTCTTGTCGCAGGTGGATGTTGTGCAGGGCTCTTGTTTTCAGGCGGACCTCGAGGGGTTCCGCAGCAGATATCTTGCCGGTTCTGCTGTTGGCGGATCTCCTATCCGGTTCTGCAGTGAACGACTCTGCAGTGCAGGCGGATCTCCTGGTCAAACACGACTCTGCAGTGCAGGCGGATCTCTTATTGGGTTTGGCTGTGACTGGATCTGCAGTGCAGATCTCTTGCTCGAGGTTTCCTGATGCAGGCAGACCTCTCTTGCAGGGATCGGGACTCTGAGTGGATCTCGCTTGGTTCCGCAGTGCAGGCTGATCTATCGGGGTGTGATGCGACTGGTTCTGCAGGAGTCTTGATGGGTGAACCTCTCACACAGGTAGATCTGTTGCTCTGTTCTGATCGGGAGGTGGATCTCGCTCTGCGGATTCACAGTGTCCTTTTTAGTGCAAGCTGCTCTCCTGCCCGTTCCTGAAAAGCAAAATTGATCTATTTGGTTCTGCAGTGAACAGGTTTGCAATGCGCGATCTCCCGCAGGCCTCTCTAATGCAGGGAGATCTGTTGCCGGGATCTGATCTGCAGGCGGATCGGGCCAGGGGCTGCAGAGTTCCGGAAATGACAAGCGCAGCCAGGCACCCACCACTGTTGATGCAGATTAGCAGGGCTCAAAACGTCTGTCACCAAATCCTTTCGGCCCGCCCGCAAGAGGCAGGTGCCAGGGTCTCTTCAGGTCACTTTCAGTTCGTAGGAGAGGAACACGGCGCTCTCTCCCCACAGACGAAGACTCATCGCTACCTGGCGGGCGCAAGATGAACCCTTCGCAAGGCCCCTGCCTGAGCTGAGGGAGCAGCGAGTGCTCCCTGTCTCTCGACCCTGCATGCAGCTCCAAAAGTCCTCACAAGGCCCGCGTGGGCTGAACAATTTAAAAAACTGTGTGGTGTTCCACTTTCTGTGACACTCAAAAAATCCGTACTAGCCAGGCATGTGGTAGGAATCATGAACAAACACTTTCTTTCTTTGATTTTCTCTGCACCCGTCTCCCATTGGCAAAACGTGCAGGTCTCGCCTGTGACGCTATTTGGCATATTAATGTATATTACATGTTTTGGTGCTTGTATTTCCCAAAGTCGAGGGTAATATGCTGCATGGGCTAAACACTTATAAGGTCCCAAAGGCGAGACCTATTGGCTATGCCAATGCTTGTTCTTTTTGTAGCATCCTTAGTTCCTCGGAAAAAGAAATTTTAATTGCACTGGTGTTGGTCAAATCTTCCACTAATCCCAGATCAGAACTCTGGTCTGTGCCGGATTCTGATCTTCTTTGCTCCATCGCTCCCAGTGTTCTATCCCTTGTGATTTCCCTGCGCGCTTTATCAAATTTCCTGGTGAAAGTCAAAATCTTTCCTGCCGCATAATCTTGCTTGTCGCGCACAAATTTACGTTGCTTGCGTTGGATTATTTCCTTTTCATGGGTTTTAAGGCGTTCCTCAACAGCTGCCCACATCTTTTTATCAGCTTCCTGATCAGTTTCCTTTTCAAAGTCATTCATCATTGCTTTGATTTTCTCAGTTAATTCTCCATGTTCTACCCATGCATTCTTGATTAGAATTCTCAACATTGTTTTTGAACACGCATTCGTGTTTTCCATCCAGTCTTTCAGCAGTTCAGGCCTTGGGTTGGCTAGTGTAGGGATAAGAAAGATTCTAAGTCCTCTTGGGATCCTATCCACCTCTAAATAGTTTTGTAAAGAGGTAGCTTCCCACCAACGACTTATTTCTTTTTTCCTCATCCTTTCCAGTGCAATACCGCTCTGTTTTAAATTGCTTATGTTGTCAGTGCTATTGGATACATCCGCACTACTTCCTCCATTGACAGTTATCTTTTTGAAAATGCGGAGAGCCGATGCCTCTCGCTCCTTCAACATTTTGTTTGCCATATTGTGTTCGTGTTACTGCGTTGCGTTCAGAGAACCTTCTCATGCACCCTAGTCACTAGGCAAATACTCCCATTCGATTTATATCCGGCCGCTCATGTGTCATAAAAACTATAAGAACATTTGTTCTTACCCGATCTTGAAGTTCCTGATCTCCCGGTTCCTTCAGTTTTCTCTTTTTCGGGCACAGGGCTCTCCGGAATCCAAATCCTTGGTTTTCAGTCCTTGTAGAGCGTAACCGGCGGGCTTCCCTCTCCCCACGGGTAAAGTTCCAAAAGTCAGCGCGTTATGTCGGAAGCCTCGCCTGACGGGTTGGGGCTGTTCACAGCGATCGCCATCGCAAAAATATTCCAAATGGGATCCTGCAATCCTGGTAATAAATCACCGTCGCAGATAACAGGAAACAGCCACACCAACGCAGTTTTCTGTAACACAGTTTATTCAAGCAAAAGAAACAGACGCGTTTCGAACTTTCGTTCTTTGTCACATGACCCGTTTTTCGAATTTTGCTTCCTTAAATGTAACATCATTCCAACGACAGTGCAATAAACATAAAAGAGATACTATACAGTCTTCACATGTTCCTATTTTCAACAAAACTTTATCGATTGTTTCAAAACACAATAATTTGTATTATTATTTATAAACATTGGACAATGTTCTTGTTCTTTTTAAAACACAAATATAATGTTTCAAGGATGTCATTTCTATTTCTAATTTGAGGATAGAGAGGCCTCAGTGTGATCCTGATCCTCTCACACTTTACTTCCCTCCTAATAGTAAATGTATACATTGTCGGTGGTGGTCAAATAGACATATGATCATCTACCCATACTGAGCTTAGGGGTATAGTACTCTAATTAACTCTTGGTAGAGAATGACTGAATCTGACATAAGATCAACTATACATATAGATATATTTTTTTTGTTAAACAAACGCTTGATGTGTGATCAAGGCAGTCATGCCGATACGCGTTACAGCGGAATAAACCTCAGCGCAATGAAATTATAGAAGTGTGGTATATACATGTCTATATACATGTCTATATATCTACATATCTATATATCTACATATAGGTATATCTATATCTATCTCTATATATATATGTATATATGTGTATATATATATATATATATATATATTCACTGAAAAAACCATAGGTTTCAGGGACGTTATAGTTAGTTGGACATTTCACTCATACAAAACCATAGAAATTCCGCCGTTATAGTTAGTTCAGCTAACTATAACTCGCGCCCCCGCAATGCACTGCTGATGACGTCACATATTATATCACTTATGACATGGTCAGTGACATCACTGATGACATCACTGATGACATCTCAAATGACATCACTGATGACATCACTGATGGCATCATTCAGTGACTGTGTGTTTCTGTAAAGTTTAAATATGTTTAATGAGTGGGTGTATAAGTGTCTGAATGGATGATTTAGTAGGTGCGTGACTCACTCTATAAGTGAGTTATTAAACGTATCTTACTGAATGCATGGGTTAGTGACTAAACTGTGTGAATGTCTGTATCTGTCTGTCTGTTGTGTGTAAGCGGCTGCATGGGTTTGTGAATAGCTACATGAGCGTCTATATGGGTTATTGATTGGTTGTCTGAGTATCTGTATGGGTGCCTGAGTGTTTGTGTGGGTGGGGTGTGTGTGACTCTGTGCATAGATGTGTGAGTGGGTGATTCACTGGGTGAATGGTTTCAAGAGTGCATCTGTGATGGACTTTATGGGTGGGTGAGTGTGTGTATGGGTGTGTTAGTGAGTGAATGGATGTCTCAGTGGTATATGTGTGATTAACTACATATGTGAAAGGCAGTATATATGTGTGTTGGAGTATATAAATGGCTATAAGTGAGAGTGTGTGATTGTGAGAGTGGCTGTATGGATGAGTGTGTGCTTGTATCAGTGATTGTATAAGAGCGTAAGAATGTGCTAGTATCTGTATGAGTAAGTGAGCTGGTGTGTGTATAACTGTATAGGTGAGTAAATGGGAGTGTGATTAATTATTTGCATGACTGACTAGGTGTGTGAGTAACTCTATGGATGAGTGGCGGTGTGTGAGTGTCTATATAGGTGTATGAGTGCATATGATAGTCCTGTACTGAGTGACCGTAAGTATGAGTGACTGTACGGGTGAGTGAGTTGATGTGTGTGTAGACCTAAGAATCAGTGAGTGGGTATGTAGTTATTGGTGTTGGAGTGTCTATGGTTTTGAGAATGGCAGTCTGTAATTTAGAGTGGGTGTATCAAAGGTTATATTAGGTGTGAGAAGATGCATCAAATTATCACATGGATGATGTCATCAGTGATGTCATCAGTGATGTCATTTGAGATGTCATCAGTGATGTCACTGACCATGTCATGAGTGATGTAATATGTGACGTCATCAGCAGTGCATTGCGGGGGCGCGAGTTATAGTTAGCTGAACTAACTATAACGGCGGAATTTCTATGGTTTTGTATGAGTGAAATGTCCAACTAACTATAACGTCCCTGAAACCTATGGTTTTTTCAGTGAATTTCTAAGGTTTTTTAAATGCTAATTTGTAACTATAACGTCCCTGAAACCTATGGTTTTTTCAGTGAATTTCAAAGGTTTTTTAAATGCTAATTTCTAACTATAACGTCCCTGAAACCTATGGTTTTTTCAGTGAATTTCAAAGGTTTTTTAAATGCTACTTTCTAACTGTATCCTCCCTGAAAGCTACTATTAATAATAATAGCGGATACTTGTGTAAGTAGCTAGTGCATTCCATAACTACATGACTCGTAACTGGAATAATTACAGTGCTGCAAACAGAGTGCATGGTGAATTTATAAGTGCTTACATATTGGCTGGATGGGTGATTGGAGAAGTGCAGCGGACTCACAGGAGGATTCCTAGACTGCATGGGTAATAACTGCGTATTCAGAGGAGTGTATAAATAGAATATAGGTGGTTAGAAGTCTGCATGGATATTGTACAGAATATTGTAGTTGTACTTGTATTAGTAGTTAGGCCATTCCATAAGTACGTGAGTAGTAACTGGATGATTATAGTGCTGTAAAGAGAGTGCATAGTGTATTTATAAGTGCTTGGGTATTAGTGGACAGATTGCATTAGTATATAGTACTCGCTGGGTGACTGGAGATGGGCATAGGGAGTGACAGTGTCTTTGATAGACTGCAAGGGTAGTACCTGGGTGAATTAATCTTACCTGTTTTCAAGCAGATATCAAATTAATAGTAATACATATTCACTTCTTTTTTTAATGCAAATTTTAAATATTTTAAACTTTAGTAGTAAGGTCTGTAAAAGAGAAGAAAAAAATTCTGTTATTACATATAATTTTATAGTTTTTGCAACACAACATAAGTATACAATTACATCACATATTCAATTTGCCTTTTTTGCCTTTTTTGCTGTGTTCAGATTGTATTGAATTTCACCATAAACAGTGATTTCAATGTTAATCATCAGATGACAGCGGGCAAAAAAATACAATCAATAAGATTGTTAAAAAAAAAACATTTCTCTTCAAAATATCTACAACAAACACAACTTGGTATTTACATTTTCACACATGAACATCCTTAGTAACATAGTATATAATACAAAAATCAAATATATGACCACCTTCTTTCCAACACAATTTTCCAAACGCAATATGAAGGAACAGAATCAATAATTGAATCCGTAATTACCAACATCTTCCCAATTGGCCGAATGATGTTTTGAAAATATTTCCATTAAGTATATCCAAAATAAACTTTTGCATTCATATACACACCTTCCCAATAGGCCGAATGATGTTTCTGAAAATATTTGCAATCAGGATATCCAAGATAGATTTCTAAAATCATATTCACATGCTTCCAATAGGGTGAATGATGTATCTAAAATCATTTGTAGTGGAAATATCCAAAATATACTCAGTAATTCATGTTGATATCTTCTCAGAATTTTGGCATCAAAAATATTAAATATGAATTTGGTAATTCATTAGGCAACCGAAATTTTTACTCTAAATGTGCATCATTACATAGTGTCCATCCTTTATTGCATTTTAAATATACAGTATAGTATCCAGATGTTGAAGTAGTTCCATCGTGGAAAACAATAGCCACTGTTTTAAAAGTTCTCCCTGAAATTGAAACTTGACCTGCCACAACATTTTTAATTTTGGTTTCCAATTTTGTTCCATCTGCTCTACAACGTTGCAGCATTAAAATAATATATTGTCCACATCTTTGTATAAATAATGTTGACAACATTTCCGATTTGCACTGAGTACATTCCATATGTTGATTAGCTGATTTCACTAGATCGTTGAAAGACACTGTTTTCAAATCTGGCATTGTCAAATATATGAATCGTTCAGTGTCTATTTTAGTGGTAGATGAAAATGAACAGCTGTCACATGTATGAACCCATCTGTAACGTAGTCCAAACAGATTTTCAATTTGTATACCTTCATCTTCTAATACTGCAAGCATAAACATAAGAAATTCCTGAGCATCTTGCTGTACATTCTGTGTAAATTGTGAAGATCCAGAACATATATCCAGAAGATTCCGCACATCAGAAGCAGTATGGATTTTCGTTTTATCAGTTTTCAACTTCTCAAAAATATAATGTAACAAAGAACAAAATCTTTTTCTCGATTTTCCATAATTGCATGCTGTAGGTTTTCTAAAAAAAACACAACGTTGACGATTACATTAGCATAGCAGTTGATACCTGAACTATTTTCAAACTGATATCCTACAATATTAGCAACTGTGTTCCCTTCTATTTTCTTTCCAGACTCATCATTCTTTTCAATTCTTTTTTTCTTTGCAACCTCAGTAAAATCTTTATTATATTTTCGTTTTGGACGTATTAAACGTTTTTCATAAATAGGATATTCACCTAAACTAGGAGCATAGAGTCTTCTTAACTTGTTATACTCTTTTACACAATTTATATCTGCACTAACCTTTTCTTCATCAAAATCAATCAAATACAATCCGGATAACATTCTTACTCGAGACAATGCAACATATGCCATACCCTCCTTAAACACAGAACTTCCAATATTTACCAAAGCACTGTCTACACTTAAACCTTGAGATTTATGAATAGTCACTGCATATGCTAAACAAACAGGAAACTGTTTTCTACGAACATACAAATCTTTTACAAGCAAAAAACGAACAGCACAGCGTCCAATCTGTTTCACCTCCTCAATATGATCAAATTTAATCTTCAAAAATTCAATTCCATCTCTATTTGCATAGCTAACAAAGTCAACAACTTTCCCCATTGCTCCATTTACTAAACCTTTCTCAACATTTAAATTACGCCGTAATATTACCCGACAGTTTACAGATACATATAAGGTCTTTTCCAAACCAGCAGTCTTAGATATTGATTTTTCCAAAGAGTCTAATTGTAACTGCAATTTCTCTGACAAAAGAATAGTTACTCCTTCATGTTCTATTTTATCATTAGCTACCATTTTTATTATCGGTTCATTCTCCAGTTTCAACAGTTCTTCATTGAATGTAGAGCATTCTTTCAGTGTTGGCATAAGGCAAATTATAGATTCCTTTTCTGCAATTCTTCGGTAGATTGTTTCAGCTGCAATATTTTCTTTTGGAAACAAGTTTCTTAGTAGCCAACTTTCTAAAGCATCTTTTCCATCCTTTGTTAAGACACCAATTCTAATATTTTGAAAAATATTTCCATAATCTTCATCATTTGCTTTTCGCATGTTCTTGATAAGTTCCTTATATTCAAAATAACTCCAAATGTTCACATTTCCAATACTTCCCAAAGATTTTTTAGTGTCTTCATGAAGAAGGGTTTTAAAAACTGGTTGGCCTTTTACAGGTGTGAGTTGTAGTAGATCACCAAATACAATTACATGTTTTCCTCCAAATAAAACATCGTAATTTGTTTTTAAAATCTGCTGCATCCTCAAATGTACAAACGCAAGCATTAAGTTTGAGACCATGCTTACTTCATTAATTACTAGAAGTTTCATTTTCTTCAGTACTCTTGAAACTTCAAAACAAGCTTCTCCAGATAGCTTGTGGTATTCCAACTTATTTTCATGTTCTACTGGTAACATAAGTAGACAATGTAATGTAATCCCTTTAATGTTGTGTGCTGCTAACCCAGTTGGAGCAGTTACAACACAAGACAAATGTGAATCCGTTGTTTTCTGTAGATAACTTGACAAACATTTAATCAAGAAACTTTTCCCCATTCCAGCTTGTCCACTGATGGACATAAGAATAGATCTAAATGATGTACATTGGCAATCATTCTTTTCATGCAGTAATCCATGTTGTATCTGTTGTGTAACTTGGTGATATATTTCTTTCTGTTCAGTATTGAGACGTTCCTCCAAATTTTCCAAATCAATATTGTCTTGTTGTGCTTGCTGCATCACCGTTTCCACTTCACTCATTGCTATTGCCGCTTCATTTTCAAGTATGGCTTCTCCTAGTGGATCTTGACTTTGTGGAGCAGAACTCTGACTATCTTGAGAACTATCTCTAGCAATTTCAGCTGCAATAGTTCTTTCTTGATTAATCTCTTCGTTCAACATTTGGAGATAATTTGGAAAAATTGTACATTCAATGCTATCTTTACATGCATTGAAAGAATCTTCATAGCAGTCAAAATCTCCAAGTAATTCCATTTCAGTCCGCCAAGGTTTGAAGAGTTGCAGAAGAGCTAAATAGAAAAACTCTCTTTTATCTGGAGTATCACAACTTAATTTCCTGTGATTAATCAAATTTCCTTTGTCATGCTTTACCAAACATCCTTCAGATCCAATTACAGCGTATTTTCCTTCATTTATATTTTCCGTAACATTTTTTTTAAAACTATAATGTTGCAGAATTTCATATAGACATATGTTTTCTAGGTATGGACTTCTATTTGGATAGTACGTATCCAACATATTTGTTTTCAGAATATCTGTACTTTCTGGTTCATTCAGTGCCAAGTATTCAATTTCTTGTACAGATTTCAAAACTCGATTTCGTACTGTAGCAAGGCCTAGACTTATCCAGATGATTCCTCTTGACTTTGAATATAAACTTGCAGATGTCAATCGATCCGAACATTCGTAGGATCCAATTTCTCGATGTGAAAGCATCTTCAAGCTGAAGCTGTACAATTTTTTGCTAAGTGTCTTCTCCTGTGAAATTTCCTCCCACATTTCTTTCAATTCTGTCTTCTCAGACTTGGTAATATATGATGTCACATAGCGAGCAACAGCAATTGAGTTATCTGCAACATATTGTATGTCCATATTTGCATTCCACATCTTCAAAATCACCGGATTGTAATCATTAATGTACTTCGATTCTTCTGTTCTTTTTATATTATAAGTATTTTTGGGTGATTTCCGACTGATAGTATGCCTCACTGCTGACATAAAACTGTTCACTCTTCCTTTGGAAATTACTGGACGTGGAAAGCCAAATCGACATTTTGTGTAAAACTTATCCTTTGACTTATATTTCCGTCGGCAATATTTTCCACATCGATGACTCTGACACCGTAAAACTTGCTGTCTTAAGATATTTTCTCCTCCTGTTTTCGGAATCGCACAGGTAACATACTCTTCAATAAAAGATAAAACAGTCTCATCCAAATCAGTTCCAAATTTGGGTGCATCCTTGATCCATAAAAGCATATGTATATGAGGAGCACCTCTAGCTTGGTATTCTTTTCTCCCCAAAAAATCAATAACTTCGCCAATAGGTGGATTTTTTTTATTACAGATGAAAGACATCATAGCTTCAAATCTATGATTAAAATATCTGCAGACATTTACCAGGATCTAGGGAACACAGTTCTCCAGGTGTCTTCAATTCAATATTTTCTATATTTGAATTTGCTTCTCGTAGAAAATCCAGTAAATCATCCCATGCGTACTCAGCACAACTAAGTGTAACAAACCATGTAGGGGTTCCTAAATTTCTTAACATACATTTTAATTCCCCTTGACGTCGATACCAATATTCATTAGTGCCACGTTGACATGCCATCAAATTAATTAACTGTGATTCTAAATGTTCGTCTCTTTTTTCAACTTTGTCCATAAATTCCTTTGCAGAAAGATGTGAAAGATGCTTTCCAGTTTTCAATATATGGTTGACTGCATATGAAAGTGCAGACAGATCACTCTCAAATAAAAGATGAAATAAATATGGAATACACTGACGAAATCTTGGTTCTTCTGAGTACAGTCGTGAAGTACGATATTCTGAAGCTGGAATCTGTACTGGTCGTTCATCATATCGTCCACCTTTTCCAGTAGGGAACAGCTGTGGAAAACAACGAGCTTCCAAACTTTTTTCCCACACACTCATGGGACTTCCTTTTGCTTTTTTCATCTGGAACAATTCAATAGTATCTCCTATCAGTTCTTTTGAATGTAAAGGGTGTATAGTATAATGTTCATAAATTTCTTTTCTTGAATTCTCCACTTTTTCTATTTGTCCACTTGAAATGTGTCTTTCATCTTCTAAACTCATTTCTTCTTCCTCTACATTTACATTTTTATAGTAAATATTGTTTTGCACCAGATATAATGTAGCCTTTTGGACTTTCGTGACATCTACTAACTCTTGCCATATTTTCCGACTCTTTGTGGGTACACCATTAACAAGAATGACTACAGGTTCAGTATCCTCTCTTTCTACACCAACAGTTTCAACATTTTTCTTAAAATCTAAAGGTAAATACACAACTCTTCCTTTTAAACCTCTTTGTAGATCTGTTGGAGGCAGCTTACCTGTTTTAGGCTCCATACGAATTATAGCCTGAAAAGGGTGCACAGATTGTATAAGGATGTCCTCATATGTATTTAAATCTTTAAGTTCAGGAGGTATAGCTACTAATTCTAAGTCATTTTGGACAGCTCTAGCTGGCATTTTGTTTTCTTCTAATTTATTATAACAATATTTACAAATACATTGTACAGTACCTAACTCAAAACGACCTTCCACAAACAGATAAGCAGCAAATTCTTTCCATTTATCATTGTTTTCCTTTTCACTTTTTAAAAACACATCTACATTCCTAGTTTGAATTTTATAATGAGTACGTCGACAACAAATACAAACATAGTTTGGATTTTCACCAGAAACTACTTTAAACTTTGTTATTTCTTTTTCAAACTTTACATCAGTACTATCTTCCATCTCTTCTTCAACACCTACACTTATCAAACTCTCAGTTTCTCTACACTCCTCTTCACCAGCAAAGAAACGTAACTCTATATCATCACAATTTTTTTTACATCCAACACTGAACCATGCAAAAGAGCTGTATTAATTTCATTTAGACATAATGCAGGACTTTTCACGTAGTATAATCTTCTGACTAACTTCCGCATTTCGGAATGATGTACTGCTAACATTCTTAAATGATGAAAACGACTTTGTCACACTTTCCTAGAAAGACAAGCCAGAGAATGACCTTGCAACCCTGTATTTTTTCTCACTTTGCAAGGATCCAGTCCTTGTAATATCTTAATCTTCTGTTTCACAGTTTTTCTTCCATATTCTCTTAAGAAATTTAATAAAATATCAATAGATTGTTGACTTATTCTACAAATACTACTACAATCCCATGTAAACACTGGAGCCTGGGTACGTCTCCCTTGAACTTCCTCAGCTATTACTTCTTCCACATTTCTAGGAACCATCTTTTCTTTTTCAATTGGAGAGCCATTTTTCACTTCATAACAACGACCACAGGTATCAACTGCATGCAGTAATCTATTTTGTTGAAAATAACTTTCTTCATTAAAAAAAGGTTCCGTACTAGAAGTATGCTTCCATTCCCCGGAAAATATTTTACAAAAATTAGTTCTATTTACAATTCTTTTTCTTTTACATTTGTCCTTTATACGCTGCATTATTGTATTTAAAGTCTTCAATCTTTTTATAATTAAGATAAATAATTTTCTTTTCAATTCAAAGGCTTTTTCAATTACACTTAGAATCTCCTTTTTTTGTCTGTAAAATGCTGATCTCCTTTTATATATTTTACATTTTTTTAGTAAATTTTGGAGTACTCTACTTTTATAGATTCTTTTTCGAATTTCTGAAAATTGTTTCTTCCTGCTTCCAACATAATTCTTTTTCCGATAATCCAATTTTCCACTTTTTTGTAAATTTTTCTTTTCTTTTTGTTTCACTGTTCTTGTTGTATCTGTCTGTTCTTTATTTTTAAAATTGGAAACTGTTTTTACAAGTTTATAAAAAAATCTTTAGTTCTCTTACCAGAACACATTTTCTTTAAAGATCCATGTTGTAGTTGATCTAATTCCTCTTTTCCTTTTTTTTAAATAAACCACCTTTCTTTGTTGTCTTTTTCTTTGCTCTTTTCTTGTCATTGTAACTCTTTCTTAATAATTATGCAAACTATCTGTAAAATAAGAAAAGTTTTGAAAACAATTTAATATAATTAAAATAATTATATATAAATATTCACATGTATAACTATAAAAATACATACAAATAAACTACATCAATGATTTCAGCAATGGAACAGTGCTACCTGCATAATTGTAGTAGTGTATGAATAGTGTGAAAGATACTAGAGCACAGCATTAGTAGTACACATCTAATTGTGGAACTGCATGGTTACAACCTGTATCATTCCATGAATACATGGGTAGTGACTAAAAGATTACAATACTACAAGGAGAGTGCCTGAGTGCATTTATAAGTGCTTAGGTATTGGCGGAGTGATAGGATAAGTAGATAGTGCCGGATGGGTGATTGGAGAAGTGCATGGGACTGACAGGAGGATTCCTACACTGCATAGGTACTAACTGGGTATTTAGAAGACTGTATCAATAGTATGTACCTGGTTAGAGGTCTGCATGCATAGTGCACAGAATATTGTATCTATAGTAGTGTTAGTGGCTAGGCCATTCCATAACTACATGACTACTAACTGGAATGATTACAGTGCTGTAAACTGAGTTTATGTTGAAATTATAAGTACTTAGGTTTTAGTGGAGTGATAGGATAAGTAGATAATGCTGGATGGGTGATTAGAAAAGTGCATGGGACTGACAGCAGGATTCCTAGACTGCATAGGTATTAACTGGGTATCTATAGCAGTGTACCAATAGTATGTAGCTGGTTAGAGGTGTGCATAGATAGTGCACAGAATATTGTAACTGTACTTGTCTTACTAGCTAGCCAATTCCAAAAGTACATAACTACTTACTAGAATAATTACAGTGCTGCAAACAGAGTGGATGGTGAATTTATAAGTGCTTAGGTATTGCTGGACTGATAGGATAAGTAGATAGTGCTGGATGGTTGATTAGAAAACTGCATGGGACTGACAACATGATTCCTAGACTGCATGGCTACTAACTGGGTATTTATAGGAGTGTACCAATAGTATGTACATGGTTAGAGGTGTGCATAGATACTGCACAGAATATTATAGCTGTACTTGTCTTAGTGGCTAGGCCATTCCATAAGTACATAACTACTAACTAGAATGATTACAGTGCTGTAAACAGAGTGCATGGTGAATTTATAAGTACTTAGGTATTGGCAGAGTGATAGGGTAAGTAGATAGTGCTGGATGGATGATTGGAGAAGTGCATGACACTGACAGCAGGATTGCTAAACTACATGGCACGCAGAGGGAGAGCTGCGGGCCGGCTAGCAGAGGAACAGCTGCGGGTCAAATACTATAGTGAAAAGTACGGGCCGTCGCCTTGCAAAAAGATAGCTACGACCGGTAATGTCGGAAGAGGGAGCATGAAGGAGATATCTCGCAGAGAGAACTGCGGTATATTTCCAGTGTTGGCTTGCAGAGGTACAACTGCGGGCCCGACTGGCTCGCAGACGAAGAACAGCTAGCCGAACGATGGTTTGCACAGGGAGAGCTGCGAGATGGCGGACTAGCTCGTAGAGGAAGACCTGCGAGCCGACTGACTGGCTCGTAGCGGGAGAGCTGCAGCCCGTGGGCTCGCAGAAGGAGAGCTGCGGGCCGGCTCACACAGGAACAGCTGTGGGCCAACTGCTATAGGGAAAGGTGCAGGCCGTCGGCTTGCAAATCATAGGTGCGGGATGGTGATGTGGGGAGAGGAAGCGTGAAGGGGGTATCTCGTAGAGAGAGACCTGCGGTATATTTCCAGTGTTGGCTTGCAGAGCTACAACTGCGAGCTCGATGGCTCACAGACGAAGAACTACGAGCCGACTGGTGGTTCACAGAGGGAGAGTTGCGAGCCGGCGGGCTGGCTCGTAGAGGAAAAGCTACGAGCCCACCGATGGTTCACAGAAAGAGAGCTGCGGGCCGGCGGGCTGGCTCGTAGAGAAACAGCTGCAAGCCGACTGGCTGACTCGTACAGGGAGAGCTGCGGCCCGTCGGCTCACAGAGGAAAAGCTGCGGGCCAGCTCACAGAGGAACAGCTGCGGGTGAACTGGTATAGGGAGAGATGGGGGCCGTCGGCTTGCAAAAGGATAGCTGCTGGACGGTGATGTGGAGAAACGGATCGTGAAGGGGGTATCTCGCAGAGAGAGAGAGCTGCGGTATATTTCCAGTGTTGACTTGCAGAGGTACAACTGCGGGTTGGCTCCCAGAGGAAGAGCTGCGAGCCGAACAATGGTTTGCAGAGGGAGAGCTGCGGGCCGGCGGGCTGGCTCGTAGAAGAAGAGTTCCGAGCCAACTAGCTGGCTCGAAGAGGAAGAGCTGGGAGCCGCCTCGCACAGGAACAGCTGCGGGCCAACTGCTATAGGGAAAGGTGCGGGCCGTCGGCTTGCAACTCATAGGTGCGGGACAATGATGTGAAGAGAGGGAGCATGAAGGGGGTATCTCGTACAGGGACAACTGCGGTATATTTCCAGTGTTGGCTTGCAGAGATACAACTGCGGGCCCGAGGACTCGCAGAGCGAGAGCTTATTCCTAAAACCATGTAATCTTTCAAACATATGTCACGTCCGTTTTGTACCATTGAAACTGATAACCACCTTCTCTATACACTACAGATCCCACGAACATGCCAATAAAAGTATAAGTGCTATTTTTATACTAGATAAAGCTCTATTACTTGATTTTTATAAACACTACTGTTGGGTGCACAAAATAAAGAATATGAGATGAGGAGAGTAAACGGAGGTGTAATTCCTAAACTTTAATTATACCATTCCTTTAATATATGTATATTCAGGGCTTTCAATGGGATAAAAAAAATGGCGGGTGTCTAAAAGCGGTAGCAGTGTTCAGCACCGGTAAAATCCGGCCCACTTAAAGGCCTGCGTATATTCAGTACAGAGACACAACCTAACAATTTTCATCACTTATAATAACAGTTACTTTACTAGTGTGAAAAAATCGTACAGAAAATTTACTAAAACTTTTTTTTCTTTTTTATCTCTCACACATTTATGAATATCTCTTGTAAAGAAACGCTGCTCTCCACCTTTATTTCGTAAGAACGAGCAATAAATAATCCCTTTACCAGCATCTAGTCACTAACTACTAACACGGTGCAGTATACCCAATTGTAAACCACAAACACTATTTAGATTATATCTTAAAGCATCATCAAAAGATTCTAACCATGCATACATACAGAAAGCAACATGTATGCTTACTTTGTCCATTTACTCTCCATGTAATCTGTGCACATTTTCAACGGGTTCGCAGTATAACACCTGTCTTCACTTATATTCAAATGTACCTCACAGTATAAAATATAACATCACAACCTATGCATATGTAATATTTCCAACATAACACAGTGCAGTTTTATACCAATGAAACTGATTGCACCATTCTCTATATAGTACAAACCCTACCAATATGGCAATAAACTTAGAAGTGCTATTTTTATAATACAAAGAGCTGTATTAGATTATTTTTATAAACAGTACCGCTGGGGGACACAAAATGGTGGTGGGAGCTGCACAGAGTAAATAAAGGTGTAATTCCCAAACTTTTATGTATCGTTCCTTTACTATACGTATATTAACAGCTTTAAGTGGAATGAAAAATTTGGCAACTGCCTTAAACGGGTGGCGGAGCTCAGTACCGAGAAGACCCAGAACACTTAAAAGCCTGCGTATATTCAGCACACAAACACACTCTGACTATTACCTTCACTAATAATCACATTTACTTTAGCACTGTGAACAAAATCGTACATAAAATATACACAGAACATTTTCATTTATTTTCTATCTCTCACATATTTATAAAAAATGTCTTCTGAAGAAACGCTCCCCAACAACTTCCATTTCATAACAACACCAAAATACAAAGCCTCCCAGTAACACACCAGTCTTGATTGATATTGAAATCTACCTCTCAGTATAAAAAATGAGACCACAAATTGTCCACATAACATTTCTAGTTTTTGTTCCATCTCTGTTAAGTTAATAACACATGAATTTTCTACTCTTACCCCTTCCCCACTATTTCCACACTAAGCATAAATTATCTTACGTTCGTAGTTGGTATGCAGATTCCAAATGTCACAAACGCATCCAATTCTTTCTTTGTCACACAGTACATGTAATGCACCACTCTCATCAAGAATGGAACCAGTAATGGCACAATTTCCCTGTTGCTCCACACATAAATACATGTAAAGAACAAATCAGAATAGTACCTTGATTTTTTCAAATTGCAAAACTTCTCTCTATTGGTTATTTTTGAACTTTCCATATAAACAGTTTTTTAAAAATTTAAGAACACATACAGGTGAGAAGTTCAACGTATTCTATCAACAAACTTTCTAGAACATTCTACGGCACGTGCAGGTCAAAAGTTCATCATTTTTTCAAACCTAACGATATTTTTTTGCAACATTCTCTCGAACATTTAAGGGCACGTGCAGGTTAAAAGTTCACCATTGTTTTAAGTTCAAACAGTGCCTTCCAAATGCAAGTAGCAGGTGTGGTTGAACTGAGCAAATTTTATCCTATCATATGAACTCTACGTTGAAACTGCTTTTTATTAACCAATGACAAAGATGCTTTTCGACAAACTAATATGCACCATACTTTTTAGTAAACAATGTTTTTCATCTACCAATCAGTTATCGTTTTGGATGAGAAAAAAAAGTAGTTCCCCATCTTTAAACATATCTCTTGTTCTACGAACGGACTGCATGAGCTACAGACATCTATCCATATCTTCCAGCTACACCTTCAAAATGCTAGTGTGGATCGTAGGACATAGCTATGTTTTCTGGTGCAAGAGGTATGCAGAACAGAGACGTATTGACTTAGACCTAGGTTTACAAAATGTGGACATTAAATGGTTTGGACAGAGAGGATTGAAGTGGCACCAATTACTCCCTTTGGTTAAAACCTGTTTGCATCTCCAACTCCCTGACCTCATGATTGTGCACTGTGGTGGAAATGACCTAGGCACATTGACTGGGGTAGGTTTGGAAATGCTAATGAAGGACACCTTTAGACAATTGATGTTGCTTTTGCCTCAAACTGTCTTTGTACATTCCAATATATGCCAAAGACAGAAGTGGAAATGGTCAAACAAATTTTGTCCTCAAATTGAAAAATCTAGGAAGAATGTCAACAAAGCTGTGTCTGCATACTTCAGAGACCATAGAATGGGGTCGATTTACAACATACGTTTTGATATGGCTGATATCTACAGAAGTGATGGAGTACACTTCACAGATGAGGGAAACCGAGTTTTCCTGATTAACTTGAAGCTGTGCATTCGCACTTACATGTAGCTCCAACTAATAAACACAAGGGCTCTTTTTAGAGCCACCTTATATTCCCAATTTCGGCTCGCAGAGTGTCACCTGCGGGCCGTCGGGCAGGCTCGCAGAGGAAGAGCTGCGGCCCGTGGGCTCAGCTCGCAGAGGGAGACCTACGGGCCGTCGGCTCGCAAACGCAGAGCTGTGAGCCAATGGACTGGTAGTGTTTTATGGTTTAGGGTAGTGCAGTGGTGTTTGTGTAGTGTAGGGGGTCCTGCTGTGGGTAGTGTTTTAGGGTTTACGGTAGTGCAGTGGTGTTTGTGTAGTGTAGATGGTGGTGCTGGGGGTACATTTAGGGTTTAGGGTAGGGCAGTGGTCTTTACGTAGTGTAGGGGGTCCTGCTGTGAGTAGTGTTTTAGGGTTTAGGGTAGTGCAGTGGTGTTTGGGTAGTGTAGAGGGTCGTGCTGGGGGTAGCGTTTTATGGTTTAGGGTAGTGCAGTGGTGTTTCTGTAGTTTAGGGGGTCGTGCTGGGGGTAGTGTTTTAGGGTTTAAGGTAGTGCAGTGGCGTTTCTGTAGTGTAGGGGGTCGTGCTGGCAGTAGAGGTTTAGTGTTTAGTTACGTAGTGCAGTGGTGTTTGGGTAGTGTAGGGGGTCGTGCTGGGGTAGTGTTTTAGGGTTTAGGGTAGTGCAGTGGTGTTTCTGTAGTGTAGGGGGTCGTGCTGGGGGTAGTGTTTTAGGGTTTAAGGTAGTGCAGTGGTGTTTCTGTAGTGTAGGGGGTTGTGCTGGCAGTAGTGGTTTAGTGTTTAGTTAGGTAGTGCAGTGGTGTTTGGGTTGTGTAGAGGGTCATGCCGACAGACTGACTCACAGAGCTCCGAGCCAACGGACTGGCTTCAAAAGGCATAGCCGCGACCTCGTGATGTGGGGAGAGGCAGCGTGAAAGGAGTATCTTACACAGACGCCAGTGTTGCCTCGCAGAGGTAAAACTACACACCCGATGGCTTCTACACGGAGAGATGCGAGCTTACGGACTAAGTCACAAAATGGCTGCCAACACTTCCTAGTTTCAACCGTTCACAGCCAATGAGCCGCGAGCTTGTGCTCGTAACCCTCAGCCAATCAGATGTCAGAATTCTCAAATATCGATATCTGTAAAATGTGATATTTCTCAAAAACTACTGAACGGATTTACACCATTTCAACAAAAGCGCGCTTTCTGGACCACAACCTTTCTCCCTCACAAATTTGGCGTAATTCCGTTCAGTAGTTTGACCTGTAGCCTTGTCTAAAGTTTCCTATGGAAAATGCATTGAGGAAGCACATTTTGGGACTCCCCTTTTTTCTCTGCCCCCCCTTGACCTATCACCTCCAAACTTTCAAGGTAGGAGCTGATCAAAAAAGAGAAACTTTTTTGAAAATTTCGTAAAGATTCGTCAAACGATGCCAAAGTTATAAGCACATGGAGGGCTCCAGGAGAGGGGCCGCGCAACCCCCCTCCCAACATGAGTGAAGCCCCGGGGCTGCGGGGACCCCAGCGGGCCCCCGCTGCCCCAGCAACCCCCAGCTATTATTTTTTAAGAATTGCCCGCGGGACCTAGCCCACCCAGGGACCTCATTAAAATAAAACGCGGGAACCCGCGACCCCAGTGCAAATTGCGCCTATTTTTTTTTTTATAAAAAATGCTTTTTTTGGCCCTGGGGTTCTTCTGAGCAGGCCTAGGGGGTCACGGTGTTTCTACCCTGCCCCCTTCTCTTGTTTTATACCTTTGTTTCTCTGTTTTCTAGTGACTCGCTTCTACCGAGCCACAAGATGGCTGCCAACACTTCCTGGTTTGGAGTGTTCGAATTGTGCCTATTTTTTTTTTAATAAAAAATGCTTTTTTTGGCCCTGGGGTCCTTCTGGGACCCCCTGAGCAGGGCTAGGGGGTCACGGTGTTTCTACCCTGCCCCCTTCTCTTGTTTTATACCTTTGTTTCTCTGTTTTCTAGTGACTTGCTTCTACCGAGCCATAAGATGGCTGCCAACACTTCCTGGTTTGGAGTGTTCGCAGCCAATCACAGTGAAGCTCGTGCACGGGACTTAGGCTCCGCCCAGATATCGAAACTATTATTTTTCTTATTTCTCTGCAACCACTGAACGGATTTACACCATTTTACAAAAGGTCGCTTTCTGAGCCAAGCACTACCTTTTTGCCAAATGTGGGGTAATTCCGTTCAGTAGTTTTGGCTGTAGCCTTGCACAAAGTTTCCTATGGGAAATTGATTTTTTGACTCTTATTTTTTGTATTTCTCAAAAACTACTGAACGGATTTACCCCATTTAAAAAAAAGGTCGCTTTCTGAACCAAGCTCTACCTTTCTGCCAAATTTGAAGTAATTCCGTTCAGCAGTTCGGGCTGTAGCTCGTCGCAAAATTTCCTATGGAAATTAACATGGAGAAAACGCGTTTTGGGACCCCCCTTTTTTCTCAGCCCCCGCTTGACAAATCACCCCCAAACTTTCAAGATAGGAGCTAACCTAAAAAGTGCAACTTTTTGCAAAATTTCATAAAGATTCGTCAAACGACGCCAAAGTTATTAGCAAATCTTTCCTATGGAAACTAGGTTGTAACTATAACTACCTACTGGCGACCGCCAGTAGGTAATATATATATATATATATATATATATATATATATATATATATATATATATATATATATATAATAAAACAAAGGTTAACATAGCATTATAGTTAGGTGAATATGTCAGTGATAACATTAACACTTTGAACTAAAAAACTAAACAAACAATAGAAAGTCACCAGCCATAGTTATCAGAGCTAACTATAACTTGCGCCTGCCATGCACTGCTTATGACCTCACATATTCCTTCACTCATGAATGCTCTATGATATCATTTATGACATGACTGATGACATCTCAAATGACTTCATTGATGACATCACTACTGACATCATCCAAACTTCTTTTGCACACATTGCTCTATAAACAGGTATGGAATTAGAGCTATGAAAGTAACTGCAAAATAGCTCAGAATAATATGAAGCGTTATTAATGTCATCGCAGATACCCTTAGGTGTAGCAAGCATGTGTTATGTGCAACATTGACCCTATACCATACACTTCATGGGTAGCTTAGTTCACATTAACAATCAACCCCAGATATATGGGCAACCCTCATTGCACACAATGTTCAATATGTAAACAACTGTTCAGAGAAAGTTGATTTCCTCAAAACACTTGTCTGTTCCAAAAATAATGCCCTACCACGGTCAGCTTTTATCTGTATCAAACCCCTGACAGTCATCAAACCCACATTGAGAAATTAAGTTGATATGAGTGGTGTGTGGGTTAAAATCTGGGCATTCACTGAAGCGGGCTTGACTAGAACTTGTATTTCCGATTGCTTGCTATTAGATGGGGTGGACCAAATACAATTGTTAAAATATTTGAAGGATACTTTTGACAGCTTGTGCCTGCCATATTTATATAAGTCTCCAGTCTAGGGGTGGGCGGAATTTGCGTAGTTGCGCTACGCAAAGCTCCGCGAAACGGTAAAAAATCTCCGCGAGCACGCAAAAGTTCCGCGAACATGCGGAATTGCTTGTTCCGCCCGTTCGCGATGCTTTTTTCCTGTACGCGAACGCTGTTTGCGTGCTCGGGGAGAAATATCTTGCAAACACACATTTTGAAAGCGCGAACAAGCAAAAAATTCCGCAAAGCCGCGAATCGCGGAATTTTTGGTAATCCCGCGTTCTCCGCGGAACGCAAAATTACCCAAATTCCGCGAGCGGAACGGAATTTACCGCCCAGGCCTAGTCTCCACACACAATCGGGCCAAATCATAAGCCACTTGTTAAAGAATTGTATTTGGAACACTGTATGAAAAAACACTTAGGATATTCTCAGGCTAAACAATTATGCCAAGTATCAACAACTCGTAGCATAGAGCCCTACCACCATAGGCTCACTCTATTTAGATTGCTCACTATGTATTTTACATTTTTGTGTCCTACTTCAGAGGTCTGGAACCAGGACTTACCTGTTTGTGGGTGCGATAATATTTCGATACAAGACAAGGCACCTGTCATTTAATTTAATTTTGCCCTCGGCATATAGGGCCAATACACTCTTGTGAGCCAGTATAAGGAAGGGTCAACTTTCCTGCAATCACTAGGATCACTAGAAATGTATTATGCAATCCTTAATTTTATCACATCAGCTTCTAATATTGGGAGGAGATATGAATCCTAAAGGATATTTTAAATATTATATGTGTGTAATTTGAAATTTGATATATATCTCTTGTAATCTAAACAAAATTAAATGAGCTTTTATTGCATGAATTATCATTCTTGTCACTGGCCACTAAATGGAATTGTATCTAATTCTGTCACACAAAAACTGTTTTTCATTCATGACTTTGAGATAATATGTGAAATTTGATTATCATGTAATACTTGTCTGGAATTTTATTGTATTTTGTTTTCATCTTTTTCTGTGCTTTTATGGGCTGGGCTGAATAAAGAAAAGTTTGATTGATTGAGTGGAAAATTGGGTACTGCAAACAGTGTTCACTCTATGGAGATAGTTTACTCTGTACCACACTATTTGCAGATGGTGAAACTCTCATGGGAAATACACTACAGATTGCTAAACAGTATCTACTAAGGAAAGTTTACACTCTGTGCAACACTTGGCAAAAAAGACACTATTCACTTAAAATAACCAAGGGCTAGAGACCGGAGTGAACTTGCCTCCCCTCATAATCCTTGAATATTATTGGGCTGCCCACCTCTGTTACGTCTCTGAGTGGGTGGTCCACAAAAGTGAGAGACACTGGTTCCACGTGGATAGGGCAGTCGGTGGCCGGCCCCTTTGGGACATAGCTTGGCTACCCAAGCACCCCCAACCATGCAGCACCTATCTACCTCCCCCGACTAGGACAGTTCTTAACATTTGGGACAAGCTGACACTCCAAAGGGGACTCACTACTTTACAACACACCAATTGCCCATAACCCTGACTTTATGCCTGCACTCCAGACCCACTCATTCCCTAGCTGGGCAAATGGAGACTGTAGGACGCTAAGGGATCTCTCTGTGGGACCTGTCATGAAATCCTTTAATCAATGCAAGGGCGAATACCAGCTTCCATAAATGACGCGGTTACAATATTGCCAATTGCGCCATGGGCACTACACCCCACAAATTACCCTGAGGCTATCAGACCATATACCCCTTTTGAAAAGCTGGTGAGAGCGTACGATTGGTCGAAGGGGCTTATTGCCCACACCAAACAGACCCTTCAACATTCCACACCCCCTAGACCTTACCCATATCAACATTATTGTCAGGATACCACTACAGAGGGAATCTTGTCAAAACAATGGGAAATCCTCTGGCACGACATTCCCAAAACATATCACTCTCTGTAACACATGGAGACGGCCTATAAGCTCATGTTCTAATGGTACTATACGCTGGCTTGCCTCACCACCATTTACCCCACCATCTCCTCCCTCTGCTGGTGATGGGGCCTTGCAGCAGGGGACTTTTGTCACTTCTTGTTGTCCTGCACCCTCATTGCCACCTACTGGAAAGAAATCTTGGGGCACATTAAAGCTACTGCAGGATACCCTCCTACTGCCTCCTACCTCACAGTGGTCAGGGTATTTGCTCTCTATCCTTAGAATCAATGACCCATGCCAACTGCAAACTTATTAGCCACATGCTCAACACCTTGCACCGGCTCATAGTTCCTTCCATTGCCCAATGGTTCAACCATCTCTGGCACGTACTAGTGATGGAACAACTATCCCACACCCTAGCACAGACAGAAACTAAATTCCAATATGTTTGGCATCCCTTGATACACTAATTGAGTCATTTGGCATTCACCTGCTTAAATCCACTGAAGCTTAGGGCACTGCAACTTTTTGATTGACTCTCTCCTAATGTCTGACCTCACAAGTGTACCTTTGTCCCTTCATATGCCCCCTGCTACCTCCATGCACGCTATAACGGATCACACTGCCTACTCTATGATATCTTTGACATACAATTGTTCTACTTTGCTATCTGTTTGTTTCTTTCGTTCTTGTCAGGCAACATGAAATAGAGGGGGCTTTGGTGAATATATTCTTGATGAATGTATTGCTTATTACTGTATGCTGCCCTTGGATACCTTTATATTTTCCAATTACTTTTCTTCTGCTCTAATGCAATGACTTCTGGTGGCTATGTCACATTTTGTTGTAATGTACTATACATTTTCAATATAAAAAGATTTTGAGTAAAAAATAAAATAAAGCAAACACAAGGAGATGATGGACGGAGCACTGAAACTTTTCAGACACTCACCCCCAGTCACAGATCTGGGTTGAATTCATCATCGTTCTTTAGCTCACTTCGCCACCCCAGTTCCGACAAAGCTATATGCAAATCAGTCTTGACCCAGTGCCTCATGGAAACAGTCCAGCCCAAACTGCCAAGCCATGTCTTCCCTGGACCAGAAACAAGCATCCTGGGACTGGTTTCGGGCTAACAGCCCTCATCAGCCAGGCTAGCTTGAATCCAGTGGCAAAGTGAGCAAGGGACCCACGTCTGGGCATACCCTGCCAACTTAGGGCAAACAAAGCAAACACAAGGAGATGATGGATGGAGCGCTGAAACCTTTCAGATACTCACCCCCAGTCACAGATCTGGTTGAATCCATCATCATTCTTTAGCTCACTTCGCCACCCCAGTTCAGACACAGCTATATGCAAATAAGTCTTGACCCTGTGCCTCATGGAAACAGTCCAGCCCAAACTGCCAAGCCATGTCTTCCCTGGACCAGAAACAAGCATCCTGGGACTGGTTTCGGGCTAACAGCCCTCATCAGCCAGGCTAGCTTGAATCCAGTGGCAAAGTGAGCAAGGGACCCATGTCTGGGCATACCCTGCCAACTTAGGGTGAACAAAGCAAACACAAGGAGATGGTGGACGGAGCGCTGAAACTTTTCAGACACTCAACCCCCAGTCACAGATTTGGGTTGAATCCATCATCGTTCTTTAGCTCACTTCACCACCCCAGTTCAGACACAGCTATATGCAAATCAGTCTTGACCCTGTGCCTCATGGGAACAGTCCAGCCCAGCCAACCAAGGTCTGAAGGTGCTAAAGATCCTACTACCTGCGGGCTTCACACTGTGGTGGAAACTTTACAGATAGCCTATTTTCTGAAGCAAAAGAAGCACATGTGCATAGGTTAATACCTGGTGCACATAGTCTTCTATGTAACGTAGAAATTGTCATGCTGAGAATATTCTGTCTGATAACTCAAGACTCTTTACAATACTTAGTATGCAGAATGTAGAATATTTGCCGTGTTGCAAATTTTTTCCTGCAGAGCCAAAAAACCTGTGTGGAACATGCTGAATATAAGTCATCAACTGTCACCTGCACACAGGGTTACTTTCAATGCAAAAATGTATAACATGTTCAATACCTCTACACAGCTGTGATGTATTAGGAGTACATGTGTTTTGTAAACACTTACACCAATTAGCTGGACACAGGCTGTAAAAATTAGGTAGAGAAGTACTAAGATAGTTACCCGCCACTATGTCAACTACAAAACAAACTAACACACTCATTGGATGATGTCATCAGTGATGCCATTGATGATGTCATTTAAAATGTCACCAGTAATGTAATAAATTATGTCACAGAACATGTCATGAGTGATGCAATATGTGAGACCATAAGCAATTCATGGTGGGGGCACAAGTTATAGTTAGCTCTGTTAACTGTAAATGGTGAACTTCTGTGTTTTTTTTAGTTCAAAACGTTAATGTTATCACTGACATATTCACCTAACTATAACTTTACTTTAACCTATGTTTTTTTCAGTGAATTTCAAAGGTTTCTTTTGAACAAAAATAGGTCCATTTATCAGACCTAACTATAACATTACTTTAACCTTTCGATTTGTCAGTGAATGTCTAGGGTTGTTTTAACGTAAAGTAATATTTTATTACCATAAGTAAAGCCAACCCCTCGCAGCACATGGCCTTCCACCATGCACAGCAGGGGATTGGCTATAGCACCTGGCCTGTGGCCCGACAATATCTTTAATTTGTGTTTTTATATAGGGAAGGGGGCCACGTGGCTCACCTTTCCGGGCCGAATTCGGCCCCGGGGTCTCCATCCCTCGTGGCCTGGCCTACTTGTAATCAGGGAGGGGGCCGCGAAGCCCACCTCCTCGGGTCAATTTTGGCACCGGGGGCCCAATCCCCTGAGGCCCGCCCTTTTTAAAAAAAAATTATGTTTTGTCATCAGTGATGTCATTTGAGATGTCATCAGTGATGTCAATGACAATGTCATGACTGATGTACTATCTGAGGTTATAAACAGTGCATTGCAGGGGTGTAAGTTATAGTTACCTTAGGTAACTATAACTGCTGAATTTCACTGGTTTTGTACGAGTGAAATATGAGCCTAACTATTACATCCCTGTAACCCTTGGTTTTTCTCAGTAAGTTTCTAAGGTTTTTTAATTCTATTTCCTAACTATAACGTCCCTGTAACCTTTGATTTTATTAAGTGAATTTCTAAGGCTTTCCAAATTCTGTTTACTATCTATGATGTCCCTGTAACCTTTGGTTCTTTAAGTGAATTTCTATGGTTTTTTAACTAGTCGTCACCTCTGCAGAGTGGTGTAGAAATGGGCTGGGCCTCCGACCAGCTCTCAGGAATCCCACTGTAAGGGACTTACTGGAGGTAAAAGGAGGGCTTCTTGGCCCCCAAGGTCCCTCAGCATCAAGAGGACTTCATCCTCCAACCAGTAGTGTGCCAGGAGAAGCATTTGCAGAGTGGTGGAGAAATGGGGTGTGGCCTCTGAAGACCTCTCAGCAATCCCGCTGGGTGGGACTTACTGGAGGTAAAAAGAGGGGAAGTTGGCTCCCAAGGACCCTCAAGAGCCAATGGGACTTTGTCCCCCAACTAAAAGTGTATCAGGAGGCGCGATGCAGAGTGGTGGTGAAAGGTCTCAGGACCACAGGTGACTTGCGGATGGGTTTTTAAAAACTCTTTTATTAGAAGAGAGGGGCCCCATCCCCCAGTGCCTGGCCTACATGTAATAGGGGAGTGGGGTCACGCAGCCACCCTCCTCAGGCCGATTTCCTCTCCGGAGACCCCAGCCTTTTTCAATATTTTTTTATTCTTTTGAGGGAGAGGGGCCACACAGCCCACCTCCCTGGGCTAATTTTGGCCCCGGGGACCCCATCCCCAGGGCCCATCCTTTCTGAAATGGTGGCCGTGCGTCCCCCAGGCCATGGGCTGATTATGGCCCCATGGACCCCATCCTCCGGGGCCTGGCTTCTATTGTGGGTGCCCTGAGCTCCCACCCAGGGCACCCACCCACATCTATTGGGGACCGCGAGGGGACCATCAAGGTCCCCGCGGTCCCTGCCAGCTTCCCGCCTCCTGTGGGAGCCGGTTTGCTTTCACAGACAGGGAGCTGCTAAACATGCAGCTCCCTCTCTGTGAAAGCAATTCTGCTCTGCTTCCAGCAAGTGAGAGCATTTTTAATGCTCTTGCTTGCTGGAAGAGTAGCATTTGCCATTGCTTGGTGGGAGCAGTAAAGCTTCTGTGGAGAAGTGTGGCTCAATGGTTAGAGCGGCAGACCCTGATGCAGAGATCTGGCCCGGGACCAGGGTTCAATTCCCGCCTCGGCGGGTCTTGGGCTCAATTTCCTCAGACCTGATAATTCTCGCCTCGGTGCCTATTCTAATCATGGGTCCCACTCTGCAACTCTGGGCAATAGCTTGCTTAATCTCCACAACGGCCCCAACAGCGCTGGGATGCCTGGCTTCACCGTGGGGGTGCCCAGGAGTGGACATTTCACAGGGAAAAGCCAGGAAGGGTTCCACAGCGGTATGCGTACAGCGCCAGGACACCCCTTTGGGGGTATAAGTGCGCTTTACAAGTACAAATTTCATTTCATTCATTTCATTTCTGCCAAGCCCTAGCAAATAGCTATGTCCCAGGGGTGGGCACCCCAGGAAATAGCAGGAGCCTGCCCTGGGTGGTGGTGGTCCCCATGGCCATCTATGGCTCCAGGAGGGGCACCATACAACCCCCCTCCTTTCTAATTTTTGGGCCTGCCCCGGGAAGGTGGCGGTCCCCGGGGCTGAGAACTCTTCCTAAGGAAAATACATCCTAACTATAACTACCTACTGGCGACCGCCAGTAGGTAATATATATAGTGATTTTATTTATATATACATGAGATGTCAGACCTTTTGCCCTCATCATCCTGAGCTGTTTCAGGGGTACTATAATTCTTTGTTGATAGACGTGTCATTATTTGTGTGGCCTGCACGCCACTAAGAACCAAACACCCATTTGTAGCACTTGACTCTCAGGGTTTCGGAGAAAACCAGTCCAAGGCCTATCCAAGGGAGGTGGTTGGGCTAGTAATCACCATGTGCTGGCATGCAATAATAACACCCAATAAATAATTGTCCAGTCTGTGCTTTTTCTTTAGAAATGGGGACAGTACATTTATTACACAAACACACCACTAAATGCTACACCGTAATTTACAAATATACATAAGGCTGGTGGAAATACCTTTGATGACATTGCGTAATTACCTCTGACCACCTAAAGGGTCATATAAACACAATAGGTAAGTCTTTTGACTTGGTCAAGGTTTAAGATCAACATACTGCATGTCAAAAATACCATCATTTCAGGAGTAAATGCAATAATCAATAATCACCATGTGTAAATGCTCTTATTAATGTTATTAAAGCTTATGCACTTGGAGCAGTAATCTTTGTCAACATTATTAAATCAATAAAGAATTTCAAAATGTCCACCACACGTCTCTGTGTGCTTTATAAATACTTTCAAACCATGAAAATACAGTCATAAACACAGCCCCTAGAGGGCATCAAATTCCGATCACATAACATGCAACAATAGAATTAGCCCTAGAGGGCTCTTTACAACATGTACCATAGACACCTTCAGGCCACAATAACTGCAACCATAAACTTAATCCCTAGAGTGCTCTGCACTACCAGCTGTAGAGCACATGCTCGATCCTGAGGATTGATTGAAAATGCTGGTAAAACCTGGGGTAAAACCTGGGGTAGTCACCTCTTCCTAGACCCTCCAAATGTAGGGTCAGCACTTTGAGAAAACCTTTCTGGGTCTCTTTCGCGGAAACTGCACCACTCCTGCAGCTCCCCACACTCTCTGTACCTCGTTGGAGGTGGCCCTGCCATCCTGGGGCCACTACAATCTGCAGAAGTGGCTTAGTCAGTTGCAAGCCCTACAGGGCATTAGGGGTACTCCCTCAGGTGCATTTCATGAGTGACACTCCCACTGCGCAGGGGAGAGCCACTGCCTTTCGCTTTGCTGCACAGCCTCGTGCCAAGTGACTTTTCCTTTTCTTTTTTGATTGAGGGTGCCCAGTCCCAGCTGGGCACCTCTATACCTCTACACATTAGGGGCGTCTGAGGGAGCCCACCCCTCATTGCCCCGCATGGTCCGTATTCCCGCGGGCGACTACAGGAGCTGTTAATCTCTTCTTCCCTGCCCTCTCCTGTGGGCAGGGTGCAGCATCTTGGTGTGGCTACCTGCTCCCCCCCAAACACAGGCCTGGGGAGCAGGGGAGGCCCACCATGGATGGGGAGATTGCAACAGCACTGCCCTGTCCTTCTCATCACCTCGGGCCCGAGGTTA
The DNA here is from genome assembly GCA_963921515.1 of Calotriton arnoldi. Taxonomy (NCBI): domain Eukaryota; kingdom Metazoa; phylum Chordata; class Amphibia; order Caudata; family Salamandridae; genus Calotriton; species Calotriton arnoldi. Next base: position 355,698 of record CAWUFW010000601.1, read on the forward strand.
TGGCCCTGGGCCCTGCCTCCTCCTCTCTCCTCTTTGACACTGCCATCGGGGGCCCAGAGTTGGGGTCCCGGGCCACCCAATCTATAAACCTGTCCGATGGTTGGGAGTCCCAGGCCCTCTGGATGCTGGGGAGGGGCCCCCCTGCTTGCCCCCTTCTGGCATTTGTAAAAATAAAAGGTACTCCATACGGCAACCCCCGGGCCCTGGATCACCCTCAGGGGGGGTTGGAACCAGCGGGCAGCAGAGCTTCACTCGCTCAGGGATCATGCTGCGGGTCAATGGTCAAGTGCTTCACCCACTAATATCTTAGGCCCTGTTGGACCATTTTACATGCTGTTGGGCTCATATTGCTCCTGGTGGCCAACCCTGGCCACCAGGTGCACCTTCTGCAGGCCTCCTGGCCTACATGGTGGCAAAGTTTGCAGGAAGCAGGTTCCATTGGCTCCCTGTGCCAGCCTTTCTCCTTTGTCTCCTCTGGAGCTTCACTCCTCCTTGACGCAGAAGTTCAGTCTTTCCCCCAACTAGTCCTCAGGAAGCGTAATGTGACCAGCTTATCTGGTCCTGGGGAGAGCCCCACTCATCCTAGGGTCAACTGTAGTTAGAGTCCTTAGTCCAGAGGGGCATCAGGGGGTTCCTCCTGCCAGTTCCCCATGGCTCCCACCTCCAATGTCCAGTGGAAAATAGCAACCAAAAGAAAGCTCGCCCCCTTGCTTAAGACCTTTTAAGTGGGGGGGTTCTAGAAGCCAGGCACCCCTCACCAATCCTAGGGTGTCATGTCGCCTCTCCACCCCTGTCCCAACCCTCTTGCACAGGATGCTGGGACAATTCAAAATGGCATCACCCAGAAGTCACTAGTCACATCTCCTCTGGGGACTGAAGCTCTGCAACTCACTGACATCACTGCCAGGGCCTTTCCCCTCAAATCTTCAAAGGGAACCCGCTCAATTGTTGGCTCCAGGGGTCTGGGCTCCCTCCTTTGTTCAGTGTGCTTGGGCTGGCCCATACCTGGTACAGTGTGAGAGCTGATTGATTGATGCAGATCCTTCGTCCCCACCTCTTTCCTCCTCAGGAGCTGAGTGAAGCACTGTTAATTGCTATGATCCTGAGCTAAGCCAGAGAAATATGACAATCCTGCCTGACCCGTAAACTGTACAGATATCTTCTTAGAACTCTCATGCTTGGGTTTGGCATAAAGATTCCACCCCAGTTCGATATGTCCCTGGTCTCTGATGGCTAAAGTGAGAGACTTCACTCTAACACAGTCTTCCCCATAGGTGTATAATGGAGTGTCGCTGTAGACAAGACAGTAAACCACATTGGCTTCCCTATAAGTGTGCACTAACATTATGAGGCCTACCCAAGGTCAATGTTCAATCCTTCAGACTCCCGTCTGCGGCAGGCTACCTGTATGCAGTTACTAGGCTATGCCTGACAGGAGTCTCCCAAGTGCAGCCCTCACACCTGTGCACATGCGTGTGCACACATATTCACGTGTAACCAGCCAAGTGCCCCTTACCCTTTCTGCATTGCAGCAGGCTTATTTTAAAAGGTGGACACTGGCAGTAAACACACACAGTCCATTTACCATGAGTTTACCAAGGGAGAGTCACCGGTTGTGAGGCTCACCCACAGTAAAGATGTCAAAAATCAGGGGATCAAAAAGTGAAAAATCTAGGCAGATTTGATGGACGGAAGACACCACTTCATGCTTTGGAATGGAGTGTTGTTCATTTTAATCATCATCAGTCTCTTCACATTTTGAGGTGAAAGACTGGTCCTTTTGACTGTGACAACTGCACCAGCTGCGCTGAAAACATGCTCCAAAGAAACACTGGCAATCGGACATGCAAGATACTTTATTGCAAGCCTGCTGAGCTCTGGTCATTGTGCCCTCCTGCCATACCAATATTTTCAATGGGTCTTAATCCAGGTACACCTCTATAGGGTCATCCAGGCAGACTTAGACCATCTTCTAAATTGCCATTGGTCCTGCCACTTTTGGTGCCTGTGCCTCTGCACTAGACCAAAGTCCTTCTGAATGAAACCAACCCAGTGAAGAGGTTGGCTGTGATCTTAAAGCAGTTGTTGCTGTGTGTTTTGGAGTAGCTGGTAATGATGCTGGCTGCTGCTGCAGAGACAGCAAGCCAACAGCACCACACTTTATGGAGGTTGAAGGCTGCACTTCAGAACTTCTGCCCTGGCCTTGAATTTACAGTTGTTCTTCTAGATCTCTTCCTTCACTGATGATCCAACTCTTGTAAACTCATTTGTTTCAGTGAAAGGAATGAAGGTGGGCAGCGCTTTGCTTTTTTATATCATCAATCCAGTTTCATGGTACAGATGTAGTCTTTAGGGGACACAATCTGTTTTTGCAGCCTTTGATTACTGCTCAAGAGAAGGATTAAGCTATGCACCAAAGAAGTGCTTCATCATTGACACAGATGAATGTTTGTTCCACCTTTTTCAACTGATCCTGTAGCAGTTGCAATAATGGGATTGCCTGGCTCATGATACTGTCTTCCTTGCAGATTTCCAGAGTCATAATCTCAGCAAGAAGTAGTATTTGTATCAGGCACTCCAGTAGCCACCATTTGCCCACCTCCATTATCATGCATCCCCTCTACGTTGAATGGCATAATAATTGATCGATAAGTACTACTCAAACAGGCGATCTAGCATGCAGTAGGTTGAGTTCCAACATGTTGGCATCTCCTGTAGGAGGGCTTTAACAGGTAGTTTATTAGCATTCCGAAGGGTCCGCAACTGCTTCTCGGCTTTGAATAAATGACTGAAATGAGTGCATATTCTTCGGCAGCGGACCAGCATGTTGCTGACTACCTCTTCTTTTTATAGAAAGTCCTGCTCAATTAGATTGATGCAATGCGCAAAACACAGGCTCTGAAATTTGCACATCAACCTTGGCTTTCACTATACTACTGCCATTGTCAGTGGCAAAAATTCCAGTTGTGAAGCTGTGGTATTAAACTTTTCAACGATATTGTTAGCTGTATGTGATTTCTCCATGGTGAACATTGCAACTGTTGCATGCTGCCAAATGCCATGAAAGGCATCATTCACAGTGAAACCAGCACTTTGTTTTTGCCTAACTCCCTGGAAAGAGATCCAGGGTGCAGTAATGCACATATAGGAGCATATCTACAAGCCACTATTGGCACAGGAATGTCACTTTTAGTGGCGTTCCTGTTGCGATAAACCCTTCGCCTTATTTACAAGGTGGCTTTAAGTCACTTAACGTGGCTTAAAGCTGCCTTGTAAATAAGGCCCCCTTTTACGCTACACTTAGGGGTTGATTACGATGTAGTTCGGAGAGCATTCCAACCGAATCGGTCTCGGAATTGTTTCCGACCGAATCGGATTTGGGGAGTCCGACCAACTGATTACGATGGTGCCAGATACCATTCAGTCAGACTCCCATTGACTTTAATGGTAGCGTGTGTTCCGACCGAATACACAGGCTCCCATTGAAGAAAGGGGTGGGTGGGGAAAATCGTACACCCTGTGGCGGACACCCCTTGGTGCCTGCCACACTGTGCATGCTCTGAAAGGGGGGTCCCTTGGTTACCTCCACGGGCCCCATTCAGAAGGCTCCGGGTGAAGAGGGGCCTGCTACGAGCCCCCAAAAGTCAGATTCCGACAGCCGATCCATGTCGGACAAACCAATTCGGAAAGGCTGTCCGAATCTGACATCGTAATGGCTCAGTCAGAATCGCAGTCCGTAGACCTGTACGAGTCGGCTTCGAATGACTCGGTTCCTCTGAATGCCATCCGGAGACGAGTCGGAACCGACTCAGAAAGTCTGAACACTTTCCGAACATCGTAATCGGTCGTTCAGAAAGCTTTCCGAATCGGTCGGAAAGACGGGTTCCGAATCGGATTCGGCAAACCTGAATCCGATTCGGTGCCTTTCCGATCGACATCGTAATCGACCCCTAAGTGTGAAAGGGACGGGCAATGGGTGTTGGGGTGGGCATTCTGCAGCAGCATCCACTGATTTTGATGCAGCCCTCTATTTCAACGGTGGCGTAAATAGGAGGCAGCACCAAAATTAAGATCAGGGAAAACCTGGTCTTAACATGGAGAAACGAGGAGAAATGATTTCTTCCTCCTCGTTTTTGCTGTTTCTAAGTGTGCTGCATTGTGCAGCACACATGGAAACTGCAAATTGCCATGAATGATTGTTTATGTGCAGGAAAGTTTCCCTTCCTGCACATAAACAATAATTTTAAAAAATGGATGATTTGCAACTTCTATGTGTTCTGCCCAGGCGATGTCCGGAGCCCTGCAATTTGCATTGGAGATCTCCGGTTCGAAGAAAATGCTGCAGGCTCCGGGAGGGAGGATTCCTGAAGGCGACCACCGGCAGGAGAGGTAAGTTGTGTTCTTGGGGGATGCCTGGACACCATCGGTTGGGCTACCCAAGGCCGTGGGGCGAGTGTGCAGGGTTGTTCTTTAGGGGTCGGATCTTCTTATGGTTGGGGGGGACCCTTCAGTTTGAGGCTGCAGGCATCGGTCTGGAGCTTGAGGTAGGTCAGGGATCACCAGATTCCAGGTCAGAATCACTGGAGAGACCTCCTTGTGGTGTTGAGCTACACAAACTCGGGCCGTGGGTATCGGGTGCAGAGTGGTGCACAACAGCGGAGCCGCCTTGTTCCTGGTTCCGTGTTGGAGTCTTTGTTGAGCAAATCTGGTCCTCACGGGAGACAGAGTCTTTTAGAGGAATGTAGGGTAGGTCCTCCGGGTTCTGGATGGCTGCTGGCTGCAGGACACATCGGGTTTCACTGTGCGCAGGTCGAAGTTGGGACAGGCCGGTAGGGCTGGGGCCAAAGCAGTTGGTGTCCTCTTCTGCCTGGGTCAGCACAGCTCTTCGGTCCTTCTTCTTTCTTCCTCGAATCTGAGGAGGCAAGGTTCAGGGTCACCCCTAAATACTAAATTTAGGAGCGTTCACAGGAGTGTGCAGATCGGGACCAATAGGTCCCGTCTTTGGGGTGAGTGCACCTCCTACTATGCCACCCTCCAGTGGGAGGGGGGCATGAGCCTCTCAATAATTGTCTGGGTCCCCTCATCTTCAAGATCGAGGGGACTGAGATGGGTGCTTCAACTCACCTCACCCACCTGAAGGGTGGGGTTGGCAAAGGTGGGCACACCTCTCCTCCTCACTTGGTTTTCCTGCCGATTCTCCCACCCAAAGTGGGGGCCAGATCAGGTGGGAGACAGTTGCTGGGGGCAGCAAAAGGCAGGGACAGCTTACTAAGGCAGCAGGCCTTTGAAGCTTCCCATTCGTGGACCCAGCCCATCCTAGGGGGAGGAGGCATGATACCTCTGCCCAGGATGGGCTTTGTTTCTGGACCCAGAGGCCCTCTACTCTGGCATCAGTGTGGGTTTAACGTGCTGAGAATTTTGCTACCAAACTTCCCAGGTTTCAGTAAAGCCATTATGGAGCTGTAGAATTCGTAATGACCAACTCCCAGACCATATATTCTTTATGGCTTTACTGCACTTACAATGTCTAAGAATGGACTTAGACACTGTAGGAGTACAGTGCTCATGCAACTATACTCTCACCTGGGGTCTACGGCACCCTGCTAGAGGGATGGCTTACCTAGGCCATAAGCAGTGGTTTGCAGGTATGGCACACAGGGATGTGTGCATGTCGACTCTTCACTTTTCTCTGCACCAAAACAAGCAGCCTGCAATGGTAGTGTGTGGGTGTTAAGGTGCAGGGCCCCTAAGGGTGGCAAAATAGGTGCTGCAGCCCTTAGAGGCCTTCCCTGGTCACAGTTCCCTTGGTACCCATGGTACCTTTTTCAAGGGGCTTACCTTGTGGCCAGAGATGTGCCAATTGTGGATATATATAGGTGCAGTTTTGGGAAAGAACACAGGCCCTAGGAACTTGATTAGCGGGGACCCAGGGCACATCAAGTCAAAGTGCATCAAATATCAGGCAAAAAGTAGGGGGTAATCAAGCAAAAAGGGGCACTTCCCTACGAATGGTAAACAAATCAGTATTAAATTAAAAAACTCACAGAAGAAAATTGAGAAAAAGTATATTTAACCCTAGGCCTCTACCATCAAAAAAGCGCAAACATTTCCTCATTAAACAAAAGTTCATCCCACATGGGCCGTCCCCTACTCCAGCCCAAACCCCATGCCACTCACCCACAAAGATACAAAAAATGAACAACAAATACTGGTGCATGACCTCCCTGAAACAACAAACTTTTTCCCAAAGTGCTGTATTGAACAAACTTGATTTCTTGCAAAATGTTAAAATTCCAATGGTGTGGATACAGAAATTACCATGAAGTAATTAAAATTTAGCCTAGGCCTATGTATGAGAGCCAAGCCTGTTGGCCAAAATCTCTGTGAACAGCTTGGCGTTCAAATTTGCACAGAGATTGACCAATAGGGTGCACATAATGGACCATAATTGAGGCCTCTTGCACTTTTAGTGTCGATACCCCCATCTCACCTATCATGTTGAAAAAACAGCAAAAATGGGTGCCAGGATATGGTAAAAGGTCTTGTAAAAAGGAGGCGGGGATATCCATCAGCATCTAGCAACTTTAGTCTCAATATACAGGCAATTACCTCTTTTGTTGTGATTGGTTGTTCTAGACTATCAGCCTGTGGATCAATTTGCCTAGGTGATGTGACATCCTACAGCAAGTTCCGGATTATATCTTCTGTGCTCGATCCATGTTTTCATAGAATTCCTAAAATACTTTTTTAATGCCCACATCTGATATGATTAACACTACTTATGTGGTCTTCATTGCAGAAAAACTATCCCTCACCACCCTGAATTTACATGCTACTATGTTCTCTGCTCTATTGCCACCTTCATAACAGTTTTGCTTCAATCTAAGTAGCACATATTCTGATCTGCCCCTGTTGAGTGCCCTGAGTTTTGCTGTATTCGCTGTAAGCCTATGCTAAATATGTTGATGCCCACATCCTTTTGCATGCCCCTTCTTATTCTTCCACTTGTGATTTTAGCTTTTGTCACCTTTCTTTCCTGCCTTTATAGATCCTCACTGCTAATGACATAAATGTTCCCCTGATGGACGCTTTTAACGCATCCCACATAGAGTGCTATTCCCATCTGCCCCCTACCATTTTCATGACAATACAGTGTAATGGCAATTCTGATTTGTTCTGTGATATGTTTACTGTAGAGTAGCCACCTGTTGGTGAGGTGTTTTGGTGGGCTAGGAACTTGTATTATGACCTGAATCAGCGCATGATTAGACGAAGATAGCACCCCTACTTCTAAAGCTACAATTTAACCCATCAAGTGAGAAGAATTGAGGAAGTAATCTAACCTGTTTTGTGTGCTGCTGAGAAATGTGTGAATACCTTAGCATCAAGATATTTGGTATGCCATGTGCCTATTATGCCACGGTCTATATGCCAGTCCTTGCCATTTAGAGACATCTCTTCTATCAGCCCAGACCTATGTGTTGATATGCCCATCTCATTACACTTAATGAGGTTGAGATACTCTCTAATTATAATGTCTTTGTCTGATGCGTGTGCAATGTTCAAAATGACGATCCTAGAAATTCTTCTTGTCCTGTGTTCAGTGAGCACACTGTCACCACCGTGAAGGAGAAATCTCTCAGGCTAGCTTAAGAGCCAGCATTCTACCACTGACATCCATTATTGTCTTTCTCACCTTCCTTTTAAAGAGCTCACCAGCAGAATAGCTACACTGACCTTTTTTTCAGCTCTGAGGAAAAAACTGTCTGGGAATCCATTTCGATCTCACTGTATGCCAATCTTGACCTCAGCAAATGGTGTCCTGTAAAAGACTTATCTCACAGTTTTTAAAAAAAAATTTTTATTTAACATAGCTTTAGTTTCCCCTGTGCCTGTGTTGATCTCGAAGTACTCGTCTATGGCCTGACCTAACTCGGCCTCAAACACTTGATCGCGGAGAGCCATCTCGGGAAATCTCCACCGCCCGGTCCTCTCCCCTGAACCCGGGATCCTCAACCCTATTACAACCGGGGCGTGATCTGACTGAGTGTGGGGGAGGCCACTCGCCTCGCCCAGCCATGTAGTCACATTTGGGGTGAGTAACCAATAGTCCAGTCTGGTCCTGGTGTTATGGGGGGGGGGCGCGTAATGCGTGTACATTGGCGTATCTGTGTGTAAATGACGCCAAGCATCGGTCATCTGATATGTTTCGATCAGGCTGGATAGTGTGCGCCTGGCCCTAGGCTTGGTGTCTGGTGACGTGGCTGTGCTATCTAATCGTGAATTCAATAAAATATTTAAATCCTCTCCCATACATATCCGTCTCATCCTATCAATGCTGGCGTGTAGTTCCATCAGTATTTGGGGCGTATACATTAACAAATAGCATGGTGTTCCCCAATAGCCATCCCTTTACTAGCAGAAACCTGCCCGCCTGGTCCGAAGAGACCTCCACCGCTCTAAATGGAACCCGCTTGTGTATCAGAATAGAGACCCCTCTAGAGTATGTGCTGTAGCTCGCGAAGTATCGGTTTTGGCCCCAACTGGCGGCAAAGCTAGGGGGATTATGCGGAGGCAAGTGCGTTTCCTCTAAAAAGGCGTCTACTCTATGGCGCTGTAAGTAATGCAGGACTTGTTTGCGCTTACGTGCATCGTTGAGTCCCCGCACATTCCAAGACATTAGTACCATGTTGTCAATCTGATTATTACTATGTACCATTCTCCAAATTTGTAGCTAATCCACTGCATGGACTCTCTGCGGCTGTAAACATTCTGAGCATGAGTCTACGGTTATAAAATACAAGCAAATCTGTAAACATCACCCTCCCCTCCCACCCCCCTCCCATCCCCGCAACCTCCTCAAGGGGAAAATCCCAACTCCCAAACAGCAAAGTAATCATAATACGAAAGGTTTACATTAATCAAACAAATAAGGGTGCCTAAGCACTGGGGGTGGCAAAGCTACGCCTAATCCCTGATTGCATAATGTAAAAAAAAAAAGGGAACTATTATTTCGGCCGCCTCTGCGGCAGCAAGCACATTATCATTCCCAGTGTAGTATGAAGCACAGGCAATACTTATCAGCAATATATATATCAGTTAGTCTATCAGCTGGCAGAGAACAGATCAGCACTGGCACCAGAGTCTGGCATTCCAGGGGATCGATCCGGCGTGGGGGACTTTCTTGGGCGACCATTAGCATCTTGTGCTCTGAGGAATTCTTGCACCGCAGCCGGCGTAACAAAAATCCGGGACCTGATATCTACGTCAACTCTCAGCCTTGCAGGGTATAACATGCCATATTTCAGACCTGCCTGTCTCAGAGTGAGCTTGACCGTTGCATATTTCTTACGGCATCTTGCACTATTACCGTGAAGTCTGGGTACAAGGCAATTGATGAACCTTACCATTCCAACGCCCCCTTTTCACGGGACAAACGCAGGGCGGTGTCTCGGTCCTTAAAGTTGAGGAGCTGTGCCATTATCGGACGGGGTGGACATCCAGGGTTGGGCTGAGGACCAAGGGTGCAGTGCGCTCTTTCGACAACAAATGTGGTAGTGAAGGATTCTCAACTGAATAGGTCAACCAGTAACCCTTCCACAAATCCATCCAGTCGACCAGTATTCGTGGTTTCCGGTACTCCCTTAATGCGAATATTGTTGTGCCTTCCCCTGGCCTCCAAGTCCTCATTCTTGATGGCTATGGTTTTGAGCACCCGTTCCATTCTTTATATCCTTTTAGTACCCTGCATGGCACCGTCTTCTAGATCTGAAATCCTGCCTTCAGCGGTTTCTAGTCTCCCTTCGTGTTGATCCAGCCGGGCCCCCATTTTGTCAAGCCATTTGTCCAGTGAATCGAGGCGCGTAGCCAGCGCCTTGAATCCTGCCCTTAGCTCTGTCATTAGAGCTTCATTACCCTGAGGTTGGCCTGTGGGGGGGGGAGGGGGGCGCGGCGTCACCTCCTTCTGCCATGGATGTTCCGGGTGTATCGGTCCCTCCAACAGCTTTCTCAAAGTTGAGCTTCTTTTGTTTGGGGTCCCCTTTGCCCATATCAAGCCTGTTCAAGCACCGCCACGCAGCCGAAGGAGCACTCCCGGCTCTGTCGGTATCTGCGCCAACAATGCACTGCCGGTGGGACAAAGAGAAAGTGACCGTGCCCAATTGTCGCAGTTGCTCTGCCTCCCACACACCGGGGATCTCCCACCGTTCCGTGTGTCGCGGGTCTGTTCGTATGCCCTGCTAGAGCCGACCCGTCTTCCCGTGCTCAGTACCAGACCAGCTACCTGCTATTCAGGTCCCCGACAGTCCTGGCCGTAGAGACAGAGATTGCATGTGGCCTTATTCGTGTGCTTCAATAAATGGCGAGTATAAGTTCCCCACCCGGGCCCTGGCAGATCTTCTTATGGCAGCTCACTCATACGAGCCCAGGCGGGCGACCAGGAGGCAGACCTACCACTTAACACGGCAGGGCGGCCGACCCCGAAGCTCACCCGCTGTCCATATCACCGCGGGGCCTCTGGGGGATTATGAGTATGGCTTACTTGTCTGGGGAGTGCCTCCCGATCCTTCCACCAATGAGCCGCTCACCACTGCTCTGGCACTTTTTGTAATTCAGCTGCGTGCCACCATCTTGTTCCCACTCTTACGTGGGCCTCCCAGTCTCACAGCGTTCAGTTGCCACGCATGTTCTCCCAGCGCCGGCCTGGTCGGATAATCGAGTGCCCGGCTTCCCGGTTGCCAGGCCCCTTCAGGGCCCGTTTCTGTAGACACACACAGCTCCGGATCGCGGCTTCAGATTTTGTTCGCAGCAGGATCTTCATGTAGCCAGCTGTGCGGACGCTTGCCTGTGCCCCTGCCGTCCTGCGTGGGCACCGCTACCGCAAGGCGGCCGATTTTGTCGAGGGAGTTCGGCGGAGCTCCTAAGATACGCGGCCATCTAGATCCGCGGCTTGGCCACGCCCTGACTTATCTCACAGTTGGTGTCATTTAACTGAGATAAAATTATCAATCACTTCACTGAGTTTTTCAACCCTCTGACATTTAGACTCGTAATTTTAGTCTCCTCCCTAGAGCACCCTTGAAGTGTTGTATTGGAGATCACACTGTGTGTCCCTGCTGTTGCCCACACCCATATTTGTATGTATCTCCCAAGTGTATGAGAAGCATGACTTGATATACATTATTAAGGGTGTAGATGAACCCCTTCCTTTCCTCTTTCGTGCACTTCCCTAACTTAAACAGGAACCACAATATCAAACAAATACCTTCATTCCCCCCTCATCCGGTCACCAACTGCTACACTCTTGCGTCTCAGGCCTCCCTACCTTCCTTATGCTAACAACCCTGCACTGCTCTTGCTTTTAAAACATATAGGCACCTCAAAAACAAGTGTCCTATTGGTTAATCTTGTCATTCAGGTCCTCGAGCTGTGACAGTAGTGCTTGCTACTCCTCCACCATCCTCTCTGCTGACAGTTTCATGTTCTTTATCGAACTTTGAACTTTCTTCCACCTGCTATGTCTGGTAGGTCTGCTGCTGCTCATCTGTATTGTTCTGTGGGAGCCTGAATCGCCCCAGAACCTGACAGGTCTCCATCAGGGACCTGAAATTGTACAGTACTCCCTCTCATGCAAATATAATGCAAAAGGGGTGTCTCTTATCTGGATTTGATTACCCTGACCCTCAAATAGTCTTTAACCATTCAAAACTCTTAGATCATTTAAAGGGTGACGATCAAGAGAGCATGAAAGTCTACAATACTCTTGCCTTCAGAGATGACTTGCCCAATTTTTCTGGCCTCTCCCATGATGTCTTCATTTTGCTGGAAGTAGTGGATGCAGGTAAGGATGTCGGGGTTGAGGTTTTCCTCTCCACCCTGTTATAGCACAAACGTGTTGAGCCTCATGAATACTTACTTCAAATGATCAAGATAATTATCGCAGAATAACCTCAGCTACCACATTTATTTCACTAGGTCCTCCGATGAATCTTGTTCTGTGCTGAAAGAGACTAGAATATTTAGGGTATGAACTATTATCTTATGAGGACCTGGAATAAGATAATAGTTAGCATTTATTCATTACCGAATGGATTTGCTTCGACTAAATCAATCATCAAAAAGAATCATCAAGTCTGTGAACTTGGAAACAGATTAATTGACCACAACAAATGAATGAAACAGAATCAGCAGAGTAGTTATCTCAGTTGGTATCTTTATCAAATTTACATAATTTGCATGCCAATCTAATTTGTGACTCAAAAGGATTTATTAAGCCTTAGCAAAGCTATGAAAATCAAGTTTTAAAGGGAGTTATCTTCCTCAGCCGAGGGAGATAGTATCATGAGAAGTGAGTCCTTTAAAGCAACTAACCCTCATACAAACCCTATAGATAAAAGTTCAGTAATCACCAAATAACCAGTTCCAGTTCATGGACAGGATTTGTCTGCCCCTGGCTGCACTGCTGCGTCAATGCCACTGCTGTTGTTGGAAACCTTCCAGCCAGAAAGATTCAACTACGCAAGCATACCAGCCAGCAGCAGACGCAGAAATTCGTCACAGTTCGCGTTAGTTTCCGGAAGTCCAAATCATCAGTCTCTGTACCACAAGGTGGGTTGAGAAGGTGGACAAGATAGGAACCGCCCCTGTCCACACATTGGGCAATTATACTCCATCGATTTCTGGTTTACACCCCTTGACATCACCAATTTGGTCAGACCACTCTGTCCCATTGGTCAGTTTCAGTAGGATGAGATGATGTAGTAGGTAAAAAGTATACAAATCCTGAAAAATTAAGTAATCCATTACTTTATATTTCCTTAAGACCACTGTACTTTAGTCATACAATTGGTTATGTCATTTAGGAAATAGGCGAGTCCATGCTCTCATCCTTTGTCAGTTCTTTCCCAAGCATGTGGTCTAAGAAGTAACAATTTTGTTGCAAGTCCAGTCGAGTGACCTACAAACGTGAAAGAAATCATTGATTGTTAGAGCACAAGTAGAAACTTTAGGAAAGGTTCCCATAGGTATCAGACTATTCAGTTCATAAATTCATGCTAGGAAAGGAAAGCAAGTTTTGGGGCCTTCATAAAATACAACTTGTGCCTAATTAATTTATGCTAAAATATGAAATTCACATTATTGGAAACCATGCATTAGTTCTTCATTTAGGCAAATTAACGATTTGCATCTACATCATGTAAATATAAAGTACCCCTCAAAAAGATTTTAACACTTCATTTTCATTTTGCATGCTAATTTGCAATTTTCTATTTTATGTTGTAGGTTAATACATCACCCAAGATACAAAGGCACATTTAGAATAAACTTTTTCATAACGCAAATCATTATAACATCTATTTCTCTTCATTGTCAGTGTTCATTATTACACGTTCTAAGGTTAACGACCATGTTCATAACACATTACAAATTTTATTCTTTTCATAGAGTTTTCTATGTTATCGTTTGTTTATTACATTCATTCATGCATAGAGAGAAACATCTTAAACATTTGTTAAACTTTTCATTTGTTTGTTTATGGTTAAATGTCATCACAATCCTACATCTAACATTCTGCATGCTTTTATGATGCAGTACCTAAATCAAGTTTCATGTGTGTTTTTTCTTAAACGTGGTAACCTAACATACATTTGTCATATTCGAAAATAAATGTCACAAATAATTTTTCTAGGGTGAATTCATAGAGATTGACCAAAGATAACATCCATGCTCTATCAACCCCAACCCACGCAATGTGTGAGGTCCAGCATAAGGTCTTCAGCCTCAAGGCGCAGGAGGATGTACTTAAAGAGTACGCTTCCATGTCCTCTCCCTTGTACTCCTTTATCCTGCATGTTTTGCATCCTCAAAAGATTTTCAATGTCTTTTAGTTACATCTTCTAGGAGGCAGACCCACTGCTTGCTCTTTCAGGGAGAGGACCTCCTATCATAAATCCTCAACATCATCGTCCCTTGTGTCTTCCATGTTTGTTTTGGTGCAGAGACCCTGTTTCCCAGTTCCATTTTGTCTTGCTTGAGGTTTTGAATATCTTTTTTCACTTACTCTCTTAGGACTGAAAAGTTCTCCCACATCTCTCAGAAAGGATTCTCATGAATGAGCGTGTTAGGTGGCAACCCCTGGGGATCTCACCTGCTGGGTTTGTTGTCTCTCAAGAGGGAGCTTGAGCTATTTTGACTGTCACTGCTTGCTGTTGTGACTCCATTCTGGACAACATCTCTTTAAGAGTGTTCTGTTTCTTCCCTTTGCTGGTTGCCATGTCTCTTGTGGCAATCAGGGTCACACCTTTTAGGACACAATCGTTGATCAGCTGCTGGTGCAAAGCAGATCAAGCTGTGTAAATCTTATCATGGGGATTTTGGTACCACCTGTTCTCCCCATGTCATGTGCCTCCCTTCTCCAGCATGGGAGTGTTCAACATTTGCTCAGTGTCTCCTCGTGGTCTCTTTTCCTCCTTATGTCCAAGTGGTAATGCAGACAGCGCACTTCATTTTTATGGTCCCTCTATTTTGGTTGAGGGCATTTTTTCATCCTCTTGGGCTTCTATGTGGCTGATGCCTTTTACCAGGGATGGCACCATGTGGAGGCGCAGGCCCTGTGCCTTATGTGGGACTCAAGCCCCACACTGGGCCCATACGGTCTACGGGCCCACTGCAAAGCCTCACTTTTTAGTTCTTCTGTTGGGATACCGCAGTGTCCGGTCGTGGCCCCTCTGGCCGGCCTGCATCGTGAAAGGCTCTCTCCCAGCACCACCGGCTGCCTAAGTCCTACCCATTGGCCCAACCCTTCCTGACAGTTTGCAGGAAAGCTCACTTCCTCTATATCAGTCTCACCAGTCTGCCTCAGTTCTATGCTCTGTTGGGTGCTGACCTGTTTGGGTGAAGGGAGCACAGTTGTCTCTTCCGCTCAGGTGTACGCCATCTTGGGTGTGGTAGCCTAAGTCTTCACTCTTGTTTGTGCTTATGCGACTAACACCCCCAGTCTTCGGTGGGCCTTGCCATCTTTGCCACAAGGTCTCGCTTCTCTCCTCAATGACCACCGACCCATCCCAGGAAGGTCATTACTTTATTGACTGGGCCGATGAGTGTGTGTGCTGCCTCCTGCTTTGTCCCCATGTTGGGGTGACAAATCAAAAAGAACAATTGAAGGATGGAATGCTGGACAATGTCAAACACTCACCCCCCTCAGAGATCTGGGCCTAAATACATCGGGCCTTATTTATGAAGGCCTTGCGACAATTTTGCACGGCCGTTGAGTCACTTTTCGTGATGCAGCGGCAGCATAAACAATGTGCAACGTTGCGCTATATTTACAAGGTGACGCATCTAAGCAGATGCGTCACCTTGTAAAGCCCTGCGCCATATTATACCTGCGTCAGGTATAATGTATGCAGGGTGGGCGTTCCCACGTAAAATGGGTCGTAGAAGTGTTGCAGTGAAATCTATGATATTTCACTGCGACAGTTCTAGGATGCCACTGCGTCAAAACCTTACGCCTGCCTCATGGTAGGCGTAAGGGTGTCGCAGTGCCATACAACTCCAGCAATGTGTGACTTTTGCGCCGACAGATACGTCAGGATTCCTGACGTATCTGTCATTCCTTGCGACATGGTACATTAAATATGGAGCATCCATCGTGTTGCAAGGAGGGCGCAGTGAAAACTTTTGCATCGCTGTTTTATCGCAGCAATGCAACAGTTTTCATAAATGAGGCCCATCGTTTTTTGCCCACCACGCCATTTCAGTTGGGACCCAGCCATATGCAAATCAGTCTTGCCCATGCTCCCCATTGGAATCGTCTAGCCCGAACTGCCAGACCCCAAGAGCACAGTTTACAAACAAAAGTAAAAGTGATCTGTCTTTATGAAGTTTTCAAGAAATCACTCTGCGCTTCAGCAAAGACATTTCTTAAACAATCGGGCAAACGCCTGCATTGTGTATACATCCCACCTATGTCGTCGGCAGAAACACATGCAATATTGACATACCAATTTCCTGAAAAACCACATCAGTGCTCTGAGTACACTCACGCATATCACTATGATACAGCAGCTGACGCAGCATTTCAAAGACTGGGAACTGGTGCAAAAAAAAAATGAAACCGGAAACTAATTTGCACAATTTTTGCTAATTATTTCTTATAAATGACACAAAGAGTTTTTACTCCAATCTATACCACTGAGACAAAAATTGCACGATGGCATGAAAATGGAGGAACATTATTTTGACACCATTGTTAAACAAAAGTAGCACCTGTATAGTTTATAAATCATTTAACGTGTGTAACACACATTTTAAGAAAGAATACTGACAGTTTGGAATCATGAAGAATTATCACGGTTTAAAAGCTGGCTAATAAACATATTTTATTAACATTGTGATGCTTTGGATGGTCCCTGCTGCAGCCTGTGCGATGGGAACATGAATCAGGGAAAGTTATGGCATATAGGAAATGGAATCTGCATTTAACATCATTTGACTGCTGTTTTGCACTCCAAGACTAACAATCTGGGTTTGGTGCACTGATAATGGAACTTAAACTGACGACGCAGGGTCTTTTGTGCTGAGTTAGCACTGGTTTAAATTACATCTTTCATAGTCAAAAGCAACTACTGTACATGGCATGCTGCATCCCAGAAAAAGGCTTATTTTGCCTCCTGGCACCAGAAATTTTTATCTTGGGACATTTTCTTCTGAATGATTCATTCATTTTAGACCTCAGTATTCATGTTTCATCGACCAAATGAAGTGTCTTTCCAGGGGACTACAGCCAGGCTCACATCTGATTTTATTCAGTGCTCCCAGTAGACAGACTAAACATTACCTTTGATTGGAGTTTAAACTTCACAAGCTGGGCAGAAGGAGGGTTATAATTTATATTTTTTTACTGCTGCAAGTAACCATCAATTAATACCCATGAAAAAACTTTTGTTTAAAGATGATGCACCAACGGAGCACAAAACACATTAGATTAACCATAAAGTGATGGAACATGGACAAAAGAAACTCACTCCCGAAAAACAAGACCAAGATTTGCAAAGATTTTGTGACGGGTATTTTCAAACCAATGCAAAGACGATTTGCCTTGGTTTGTAACCAAAAGTAACAACACAGCGCAATGCACTGCCTGATTACTTTCACTCAAGGAGATGGGTGGGCCTTGGGCGTTCCTGTGCATCCACCCACGAACTTTGATGCAAATCCACATCTCCAAAGGCTTGTAAACATTGATTTGCATTCTGCAGTACACATAAAAAGAGGAATTTGTTTTGAGCATAGTTTTTGTGCAGCAAGGAACACACAAAACTATGCTGACCCCACCGCATACACCCTTGCACCATGGCGCAAGGATGCCTGCATTGGCGTATGGCTGCTCTAAGTACACTAGCAGAGGGCAAGAACAGAACTGCGCCACTTCTTTGTATATGGCACACTTCTGGTTTCTCCCATTGACGCTCTGCAGTGCAGCAACTTTGTTTACTGCCCGGCGTTGTGTCAAAGCTTTGTAAATCCGATCTCAACAGAATTTTCTGCCTTTCAAGTAATTTGTTAACAATGTGAATATAAAATCTAAGGGGCCGATTCCGATTTCGGCAGGAAGCGCACCTAACACTATTCGTCCGGAAAAGAAACAAGCCGAACGCGTGTTTCCCGACCGATTCGAACATTCGCACTAACGAGCAAGTACGATGCGCATAACTGCCCAGATCCCGACCCAGCCGTACTTACCCATTCCAGCTCCTGTTCCCCGCCCGAGCCGGATCCGTAAACGCAGAATCGAGTCGCACGGAAGCAAAAATACAGCACCTTCCGGCCGGACCAGTACGATGCGCCTTCCGTACGCGCCGAACCCGTCTCTACGTCCGGCACGTCAGAGCATCCGGGAGAGCCGCACATAAGCTCCGATTTGCGCCACAAGACGATCCACGGCTACGAGACGAACAAGCCTGCTACGAGTACGAGTCGAATCAACGAGAAAGCCGAACGAGACGAACCAACCATGAATCCCATCGCGCAGGTCCTACCAATACTCTACATCTATTACCGGAACAGGTACGGACGCGTACGGCGCAGACGGTAAGTTAAACACCCACTACACAAACAAACGACACGTACCCGACATATAACACACACGGATGCAGAAATGACTTACACTAGCAACAGCAGAACCATAGGGGCGGGATGGCCATCACCAATGCCATATACACCCATAGGGGCCTGGATGCCTACCACTACCACCACCCCTACTCTGGGGGGCCTGGATGCCTGTCACTACTACCATCCCCACTCATAGGGTGATGGATGCCTACCACTACCACCACCCTACTCATGGGGGGCTGGATGCCTACCACTACCACCACCCCTACTCAGGGGGGGGCTGGATGCCTACCACCACCCCTACTCATGGGTGCTGGATGCCTACCACTACCACCACCCCTCCTCAGGGGGGCCTGGATGCCTGTCACTACTACCATCCCCACTCATAGGGTAATGGATGCCTACCACTACCACCACCCCTACTCAGGGGGGGCTGGATGCCTGTCACTACCACCACCCCTACTCAGGGGGGGCTGGATGCCTACCACCACCCCTACTCATGGGGGCTGGATGCCTACCACTACCACCACCCCTCCTCAGGGGGGCCTGGATGCCTGTAACTACTACCATCCCCACTCATAGGGTGATGGATGCCTACCACTACCACCACCCCTACTCAGGGGGGCTGGATGCCTGTCACTACCACCATCCCGACTCATGGGGGCCTTGATGCCTACCACAACCACCACCCCTACTCAGGGGGGCCTGGATGCCTGTCACTACTACCATCCCCACTCATAGGGGGATGGATGCCTACCACCCCTACTCATGGGTGGCTGGATGCCTACCACTACCACCACCCTACTCATGGGGGGCTGGATGCCTACCACTACCACCACCCCTACTCATGGGTGGCTGGATGCCTACCACTACCACCACCCCTACTCATGGGGGGCTGGATGCCTACCACTACCACCACCCTACTCATGGGGGTCTGGATGCCTACCACTACCACCACCCCTACTCAGGGGGGGCTGGATGCCTACCACTACCACCACCCCTACTCAGGGGGGCCTGGATGCCTACCACTACCACCACCCCTACTCAGGGGGGCCTGGATGCCTACCACTACTACCATCCCCACTCATAGGGGGATGGATGCCTACCACTACCACCACCCCTACTCAGTGGGGGCTGGATGCCTACCACTACCACCACCCCTACTCATAGGACGGGTAATGCATGACAACCAGCATACTCCAACATAAGGAATGTCAGAAAAACACATCCCCCCCAACACCATGACAAGCGTGTGTAGTCTGTGTCAAATGCCTACAACACTGAACATGACATTGAACATACAATGTGACCCCCTATCACATGTGTCACACATAAATGTGTGTGGCCTCCACAATGCAAGCAGACCATGACCACTGTGGCAATGGGGTCTAACACGACATCATCACAGTGACCAAAATGTAAGTGTGGGGTCCATAGCTGAAGCACATTTTGAACATTGTGGCAATAGGGTCTAAACCCCCATCATCACAGTGACCAAAATGTAAGTGTGGGGTCCATAGCTGAAGCACATTTTGAACATTGTGGCAATGGGGTCCAAACCCCCATCATCACAGTGACCAAAATGTAAGTGTGGGGTCCATAGCTGAAGCACATTTTGAACATTGTGGCAATGGGGTCTAAACCCCCATCATCACAGTGACCAAAATGCAAGTGTGGGGTCCATAGCTGAAGCACATTTTGAACATTGTGGCAATGGGGTCTAAACCCCCATCATCACAGTGACCAAAATGTAAGTGTTGTCATGGAAAAAGCTGCAAATGCCAAACAGCATGGATGATTCCTGGTCACACAACAACAAACACATCAGTGGCATAGTAGTGCTTGTGTCCCATAGCAACATAGATTGGGTGAGGCAAACAGTGCAGTGCAAATAAGACATACCTTTGGCCATGTGCAGACAAACATCACCCATGGGGGCTGACATTGTCAACATTCATCAATAACACAATGACAGAAGTGACCATCATAATGCAGACCCACATATCTGCACCAATGGACACACAAATGTAGATATCCTGTGGAGACTGTAGATGTGAGGTGAACAAATACCATACCATGGCAGCAATGGGACATACAAACCATGATCATTGTGCTGAATGATGACCTAGGAGTCCCAGGGACAGCAGGGGAAACCCACCAAACAACATACAGCCAATGGCACACTAAAGATATGCCAATGCAGTGGTGCAGATGCACAAACACAAACAGGCAGCCTCACACTGCATATCAAACACAACAGGTGATGGGGGGGTGTGCCAGTGTCCCCAGGCAACCACACAACCCATGAGGAGGCCTGAATCCCAATTACACAGATTTGTATACAGTGCCACACAAAAGTAACTCATGGATCGGATTCCCCTATGTGGGCAATCAGGCATTGTTAGATGAGAGGGAGCCCAAATTACACATGTCACACAAGCTTGTAGGAACAGCAACTAACACAGCAAGAGACAGACCCACCACAGCACTACCCCCAGGGACCCCACATTGTGGTGACACTGGCCTGCATGATAATCCCACTGTGATGACAAAGCTAGATGTCGTTCACACTGTGAACCACAGTCATGTGTCCTGAGCAACAAACTACCATCACACCTACCCAAGCACAAATCAATCAGCACGGCCTGTCAGCCAAGGGCAATATGGAGGTAGGGGTCTAGCCGTGCAACAACTCTCATTTGCACACACTCAACACCACACACCTTGATCTCCACCAATGTGCAGCAGTGAAGCTCACATGGACTGGTGACATTGCACATGCACCCATGACAATCCCTGGGGGGGTGGTGGGAACTAAGGTGCAGAAACCCATCACACATGGCCAGTCAACAAGACTCGTGAATGTCTGACATGGGCATGACGTCAAATCCACACCAACCAATGGGATCCCGGCCACAGTCAAACACCAATGAAGAAGCCAAGGTCACCCACAAAGAACACACATAGACAACTTCCAACATTGCAGCTCTGACCCTGAGGAGTGGCAGCAGTCACACACACAACGTGTCACAATCACTGAAAGCTACCACAAACTGTAAATTACATGACTTGTGTAACCAACAAGTGCCAAGGGGAATCCTGACTGTGTCTCATCTGCGTTTGCCCACAAACTCAGCCCTGACAGCAAACACACCTATGGATGACACCCTGATGACCAGTAATGTGCCATACACCCACATCCCAGAGAACCCAGGGCGAAGATTTTAGTGGAACATAGGTCAACTCAGCAAGCATCACAAACAGGAACATCACTAGGGATCCCAGCCTGCGTAGCAAAATGGAAGTGAACACACACAGACATGCTCACACAACACACACCTTGGGCTCAGGCAATGTCACAGAATTACACACTGCCATGAGGGGACTCCACGCCTGTGAAAGGAAAGCTGTGCCATACGTTGTCTCTGCAGGGCTCTATCATGTCAGCAGAACACTTGGTCACTCAGTCAACAATTAGCACAAAATGAAGGCTCTCGTCACATCAGCCAGGTCATGGGAGTGTCACCGAAATCATCTGCACAGATCCAACACACATGTATAGCAAGTTGCACTGATAACACAGATGAGTCCTTCCCCATTGATGCCCAAACTTGCATGTCCAGTGGAGACGGTCAGGGAAATAGACAAATTGAACAATGGCAAGCACAACAGATGTGCAGGGGTGTAAGCCACAGATGTGACATTGCAAATAAAAGTAGGAAATCCCATTGGCAAATATTGAAAACATGACACCCTCATATTGCTGCAAAGGATGATATGGATACACACCAGGATAGGACACATTCCCCCTGGACCACATGGGGTCCTGCACAGTAACACTTCATTTTCCTGACATCAAAAATCACCATCACTGCAGCAAGGGCATGGTTAGAATCATCAACATCATGTACATCTGAAGCAAAACCAATAGAGAACAGAAAGTAGCTTTATTCATCATATGTAGCTTCAAAAGTGAAAGTCCTGAAAAAACACAAAGGCCAATGGCCAGTCCATTAGTAAAGTCCGAACAGGGTGACAGTGGCAGATGTCACCCTTTGCTTGCCTGCACTGCTACGGACCAGGGACATTCCCCTCGGAGGGGCATAAGGGAGGGCAGGCCAGGCACCGCAGGGACAGGATCAGGGCTTACCAGAAGGAGGCAGGGAAGGGGTGGTGGGTGCTGGAGAGTCACTGACAACTGCAGTGGAGGTGTCTGACATGGTGTGTGCCGGCACAACTGGGGGCATGACTCAGATGGTGTGGGTGCCGGCACGACTGCAGTGGGCTGGCCAGATGGAGTGGACAGGTTCCCCACTGCAGTGCCCAAGTCAGACGGGGTGGTAGTGGACTCCACTGCAGTGCCTATCTCCAGGGGAGTAGAATGGGGTTCAGGTAAGGTGGGCAGGACAGAGGGGAGGACACGGTCTCCACACCAGTGGCACAAACATGTGCAGCGGGGGGTGTGGTGCTGGAAGAGCAAGTGGTAGGGGAGAAGGCCGGATCATTTTGGGGATAGTGTATCTGTGGGTGGGGGAACCTGGGGCAGGGTGTGGTGGGGGAACCTGTGTAGTGGGGGCCCGAGGGACGGAGGAAGGAGACTGTGTGGTTGAGCTGCAGGGCGGTGGCGGGGTCTTGCTCTTCCGGGTCCGGGGGGACTTGCGGGTGGGGGCCTCAGTCTGTCTGTGCCTGGGGGAGGGTGTCCGGGGGTGAGGGGCACTCCCCTCTGTGTGGGTGGATTTCCTCTTCCCCCTGTATGCTGGATCAGCTGGATCGGAGGGGAAGAGGCCGAGGTCACAGAGGAAGAGCTGCTGTGTAGGTGGGGTTGCAGGTGAGGCAAGGGAAGGGGCCTTGGAGGGCGAGGTATCGGAGGACTGCGGAGTGACTGTGGATGCCTGTGTGTGTGTCTGTTCCCCATCCCCTGTGGGTGTGGTATCAGTCCCCTGAGGATGCTTGCGTGCACGTTTTGTCTTTGTTTTGGGTGTTCCTGTGCTGCTCGTGTCTGTGTGTTTGGGTGATTGTGCAGGTGTGCATGTGCTTGGGACAGGTAGGGTGCCAGGAAGTGTGGATGGGGCAGAGGTAGGAGGGTGAGGGACTGTTGGAGAAGGGACACTGCTGCCGTCAGGGAGGAGTCCATGGACTTATTGCTCCTCTGTAGGGCAGACATGCCCGATGAGATGCCCTACATGAACGACACCAGCTGTGTCAACAGAGTGGTGTGTGCATGGAGGACACTCAGCATTGCTGTCTGCCCTACATGGAGCTGGCCAAGTAAGTACACAGACTCCTCACTCAGGGCAGCAGGGGACACAGGAGCAGGGGGTGCGGTGCCTGGCACGAAGGAGACACGCTCCCGAACACGGGAGCCTCCACGGACCTCTGGAATGGGAGCCGATGGGAGGGCGGTGGTGGTGGCGGGGACAGCAATACTAGCTGGGGTGTGGTGGCTGCTGACACCCGCCTCCACAAGGGAGTCATCCTCCGAGCTGCTGTGGTCCTCAGCTGAGGTGGATGGTGCTGAGGACTCCTCGGTGTGGCTCCCCTCGCCCTCCGTGCCACTGGGTCCCTCCGACCACTCATCGGCTGCTGACCTAGTCTGGCTCTGCAGCTCCTCCTGGTCCATGGAGCTGTCCCCTCCTGTGGCCGTGGATGTATCTGCAAACAATTAGGGAAACAGACAAACATCAGTCACCTGCACTGACCGCACACACCACAGTAAGTACAGCACATTACAGAGCAAGCCCTGGCATCCTTAGTTGAACATTGCCAAAAGTGCTCAAACAGATTAGGAGAAGCCAATTGTCAGTCTGATGGTCAACCATGGCACTCACATCCCTCCTGGCCTCGCACCCATCTGTCTGGTGCCTGTCGGATGGTAATACCCCAGTGTGGACACATGCACCACCTACACAGTGTAGTTGGACATTGCAGAGAACACGGTGAAGTATGTGAACATGCACACATCACATCTCTTGCCACTGAGTCAGTACAGGTGTCCGGATAAAGGGATGGCCAGAGTCTAATTTGAAATGCATGTGATGCATACCAGCACCAGACACCATGATGCACCCATGTCCTGATAGTCAATGCCACGATGGGGTGCATGTAGCACATGTCACTCACCTGCAGGATCACTCTTAGGGAGTTTAATGCCATGGCACAGGCATGCCTGCAAAGTCATACATCACTGTCTCCAGTCACATGGGCAGGGCAGCCAGCCAACAACAGTCTGCACTGTGTCACAATCCTAGGTCATGGGGAATGCAAGTTCTGTAACTGACAAGTGCACATGTCCATCCCCCACAAACCACATCATCTGAACTCTTATTTGTCCACGTCATACCAATTGGACATATGGGAGACATGAAACACAACCCTCTGAACCTGAGCACCTCACAGTCTGCTGTGAATGAGAAACGAGAAAAACAACAAGGGAACCCTACTCACTTGGAACCAGGGTACTGAAATGATTATCAAAAACAATGGCTCCTGTGGACTAATGGCAAGAAAATCTCAATAAAATAACGCACTATGGCAATGTAATGGGTTATTGTGATGTCAAAAGAGAAGGAGTCGAACACACCTTAGATTAGTATTTCATTCATAATTCTTGTTTATATAGTTCTTTGAAGCAAAATTACATTCATGACATTTAACAATCAATTGATTGTAGTGAGTGGTGTCCCAGTGAAAAAAAGGAACCTAAACAAATAAACCTAAATAATTTGTGACATATTCGTGACATATATACAAGGTTTCCTAGATTTCATGAAAGCGACCATTGAAAGATATATATTATATAAACCACGCTTTTATACAATGATAAGTGCTGGCTTGTAATGATTCGCTTTGAAAAAACTGTCGACGGCGTTTCGACCCTGTGTGCAATGTAGGGTCTCTTCAGGACCTAAGATAGTAGGGACACCTGCGAGAAGAGGAAGGATAATGTCAGTATGTGCTTGTAATGGAGCAGCTGTGCTCGTGGAAAAAGGATGTAGGCAATCAGTATAGTACCTGAAGGAAGGGTTTGCGCAGCCTCGTGTGGAATTTGTGGCACCGTGAGTAAAGTGAAAGGAAGGATACTCACATGGGACCCGGCTGGGCACTGTTCATGTGAGAAATAGAAGCGTGTTAATATCAGTCTTTTAAGTAGAGTACATATGACTCTACTACATAGGTGCACTATGATAAGAGACTTACCCCATGTGAGGGTAGCTGTCGGCTGGCAAAATTCGGTTAGCACAATAGGAGGATTCCGCAGGTATGGAATAGAAGGGCACGGTGAGTGTGCAGATCAAGCACGAGCTATATAGAAAAAATACAGTTATTGTCGGTGTCTATTGGCCAAACAGCGTTAGAGCACTTAGGAAGTCTATAATTGTACAGGCTTACCCGATAGGGTTTTAAGTAGAAGTAGCAGGCTTCTTCCATGTGTTATGGCTCTTGATAATTATTTAAGACGGCTATGCGCCTCTGTGTCGCCAGTTGATAAGTAATGGGGGTCTGAAACCAAATAAAGTAAGAGTATATTTAGTATTGAGGTCTAGTCTTAACCAAGGCGCTCTATGCGTGTATTGGACAGCCAAACTAATGCTGGCCCGCTTACCTTACTCAAGAATCAGTATGTTCGTGCCTGCATCAAGGATATCTGTGGAGCAGAACAGCATCTGTCTGTCTTGGTTCAATGACACCGAGCCTGTGAAAGGCTTGAGGTATATAGCTTCTCTCTTCCCGCCGAAAAATGACAGTGCAGTTTTGACAGACCCGAAAAATGGAGCCGCAGCTGTAGATCTAATCTGCTGCTCTGTGATCTATCATGGAAATGGACAGCAGACCGTCATGAGTCTGTCTTCCAAAAAGGGTGTAATCTCCTGGGTGACGCATGGCGAATATAATGGCCTATCCTAATTGGTGTAAAGCAGGGGATTTTTATCATGATGGGGTCTTGGGTGTTGACATATCAGAAATGTTCTTGCGCATGAAAAACGACTGACAGGGAACGCGAGTAGACGGTATGCCTGTGATCTCAGTAATTAAGGATGCTGGCTTGTACTTGTGTTTTTAACCGTGTAGTAATTTTATTCGATACATTGTGTATTCAAATAAAGTCAATTTCAATCTCTTGGTGTACTCTTACAGTTACAATCATTGCATTTTTGTCGAACACTTAGTGTTTACATATGCAAGCAATTTTCTTACTGGATACATTATGTATTTAATTCAAAACACAAACAATTCCTGCTGTGTACCTAGTAAGCATACTATGTCGATCACATTAGTGATTTCATCTGCTATAGGACACATAGATGTGGCAGGATGTGGGTATGCAAAGTACACTGACAATACGTTGCATTTGTCATATTTAAATTATTTTGCCATACCACCCTTTACATTGTTATGGATTAACTTGTTATGGATTGGTATGGATGTATAGTACAGTGACAATATGTTGCATCTGTCAGTTCTAGATTGTTTACCACATCACCCTTTATTTTGGTATAGATAACAGTTTTAAGGACAATAATAATATGTTCACAGGTAATTTAAAACGATTTTTCACATAGTGACTGACAATTATGGAAGTCTTAATAGGTAAACTGTAAGCATATTTAACAGTAGATACAGGCTGTGATGTTCATTGTTTGGAGTGGTGACACTTCCTCGCCACTCCTCTGTGGAGCTACCCTTCAGCTAACTAGTGCGTTCCTTTTTTCCTTTTTTCAACCCATTGGTGTCAGTTACTTAGTGTGGTAACAAAACCACGCCACTCCTCTGCGGAGTTTAATCCTTTAGCTATTGAGTTGGTACGTTCTATCCAACGGCATTCTAGTCGTTGGAGAATATGCGAGAGGTCTCCTCCTCTTTCCGGAATCAAAGCTTTGTCTATGACTTGCCATCTTATGCCATCTGCTGTGTGGTTTTTTTCAATAAAATGGCTCACCAATGGGGCGTTGGCTACCGAGTGTCTAATGCGGCTCCGGTGTTGCCCAATTCTTGCTTTTATCGGTTGCTGTGTCTGACCAATGTAGGGCAACTGACAGGGACATGTTATGCAATACACAACGTTCCTTGTGTTGCAGTTTGCAAAGAACTCCAATGTGTGTTTAACATTCGCGTGTTCAAATGTTTTTGTGTTGCAAGTAAAAGCACATGATACACAGTTGCCGCACCTGAAATGTCCTTTAACCTCTGGTAGGCCCCATGTAGACAGCACTGATCTGGTAGTCTGCGATGGACTTTCCGTGGATGACCTGACTAAGTGGTCTTTCACGTTCTTGCCACGCTTGAAGGCGAACATGGGCACCTCAATGGATGAGTCAATATTCTTTATAATGTGCCAGTTTTTTCATGCGCAAGAACATTTCTGATATGTCAACACCCAAGACCCCATCATGATAAAAATCCCCTGCTTTACACCAATTAGGATAGGCCATTATATTCGCCATGCGTCACCCAGGAGATTACACCTTTTTGGAAGACAGACTCATGACGGTCTGCTGTCCATTTCCATGATAGATCACAGAGCAGCAGATTAGATCTACAGCTGCGGCTCCATTTTTCGGGTCTGTCAAAACTGCACTGTCATTTTTCGGCGGGAAGAGAGAAGCTATATACCTCAAGCCTTTCACAGGCTCGGTGTCATTGAACCAAGGCAGACAGACAGATGCTGTTCTGCTCCACAGATATCCTTGATGCAGGCACGAACATACTGATTCTTGAGTAAGGTAAGCGGGCCAGCATTAGTTTGGCTGTCCAATACACGCATAGAGCGCCTTGGTTAAGATTAGACCTCAATACTAAATATACTCTTACTTTATTTGGTTTCAGACCCCCCATTACTTATCAACTGGTGACACAAAGAGGCGCATAGCCGTCTTAAATAATTATCAAGAGCCATAACACATGGAAGAAGCCTGCTACTTCTACTTAAAAACCCTATCGGGTAAGCCTGTACAATTATAGACTTCCTAAGTGCTCTAACGCTGTTTGGCCAATAGACACCGACAATAACTGTATTTTTTCTATATAGCTCGTGCTTGATCTGCACACTCACCGTGCCCTTCTATTCCATACCTGCGGAATCCTCCTATTGTGCTAACCGAATTTTGCCAGCCGACAGCTACCCTCACATGGGGTAAGTCTCTTATCATAGTGCACCTATGTAGTAGAGTCATATGTACTCTACTTAAAAGACTGATATTAACACGCTTCTATTTCTCACATGAACAGTGCCCAGCCGGGTCCCATGTGAGTATCCTTCCTTTTCACTTTACTCACGGTGCCACAAATTCCACACGAGGCTGCGCAAACCCTTCCTTCAGGTACTATACTGATTGCCTACATCCTTTTTCCACGAGCACAGCTGCTCCATTACAAGCACATACTGACATTATCCTTCCTCTTCTCGCAGGTGTCCCTACTATCTTAGGTCCTGAAGAGACCCTACATTGCACACAGGGTCGAAACGCTGTCAACAGTTTTTTCAAAGCGAATCATTACAAGCCAGCACTTATCATTGTATAAAAGCGTGGTTTATATAATATATATCTTTCAATGGTCGCTTTCATGAAATATAGGAAACCTTGTATATATGTCACGAATATGTCACAAATTATTTAGGTTTATTTGTTTAGGTTCCTTTTTTTCACTGGGACACCACTCACTACAATCAATTGATTGTTAAATGTCATGAATGTAATTTTGCTTCAAAGAACTATATAAACAAGAATTATGAATGAAATACTAATCTAAGGTGTGTTCGACTCTTTTTGACATCACAATAACCCATTACATTGCCATAGTGCGTTATTTTATTGAGATTTTCTTGCCATTAGTCCACAGGAGCCATTGTGAATGAGAAACAGCTGCCTGAACTTCAGTCGCATACCCCAGTCTGCACAGTCAAGTGATCAAACACCTATATGTCACACAAGTATCATCTCCTATGGTCACATCTCAGGTGGCATGCTGAGCCCTAACCGATAAACACCCCAGTAGTCCTGACAACGAAGCCACAGCACAATGACACAGAGGCAGACACCTGAGGGAACATTTCACTGAGCACAATGTGTCAGCTGATACACGGGAGTGGGAGTACAGAGTGTATTGTATGGCCTGACTGTCCTGCTCCACGTGAAAGAGGGATGAGCCCTGGACAGTAGGCAGGTGGCTAGGTATGTGTTACACACTTGATATACATACTCCTGAGGCCCAAACATTGTTCCCACCCGCAGCATGGGTGTGTGCCAAATACCCCAGGCACATGTGGTGAGTCAGATCAGCAATTGGACCACATATCAAAGTTACACGCAGATTACATGTCAGAACCCAGGCATTGTGTAAGCAATTGACCCACCCATGAAGCCCACCACAAAGCTACGGGAACAAATGCTGTCCCCCACCTTGAGCTAAGCAAAATGCAAGGACACAGTATCCAAGTGACACAATTTCCTGACTGTAAGGGCCACACCTGGGTATCAGATGAGGAGTGGGCATGTCACAATTGAGGGACATGGGTCCTGGACCACAAGACTGATGTACTGTGGAAGTTTAACCAGGCCAGAGGAGGGCACATAGCATGTCAGACAAAGTTCACAGTGCAGTCATGGACTCACCCCCTCCTTGCTGCTGTCTGGCCTTCAGCTGCCCATCCAGGTCAGGGAAGACCACCGCCAGGATCCTGAGCATGTGGGGGGTCAGGGTCCGGTGTCCACCCCTCCTGCGAGGAGGCGACAGCTTCAGCTAGACCCTTGCGATCCTCCGGGTCCAGTCCCAAAGGTCCTGCCACCTCTTCTGGCAGTTGCGGATCCGGCGCTTGTAGACCCCCACGGATCTTACTGCCTGGGCGATGGTCAGCCAGATTTCCTGCTTCTGGTGGGCATCAACCTGTGAGGATGACAAAGTGAAAAGGCCATTACTACACATGCAACATATCCGTGCATCACACATTTGGATATACATGTCTCAATCACAGGGGCATATGATGTACACAGGCAGTGCAACTATGGCTATGGACAGTTTGCCAGCAGTTACCACATGGTATCATTGCCTGGGAAGTCAAACCTTGCTGGAATGCACTGTTACTGCACTATACCTGTTCAGTGCATGTAACTACACACTTTGGGGGGTGACAACTACTCAGTGAGCATGCTAGCCAGTGGCGTGCACACTAAGTCTTGCTAGTCAGACAACATGCACATTTAGTAAGGCAGTGGACAGCACACTCACCTGCTCCCCTGGTTTCCCATACAGCTTGCTGTACTGTGGAAGGAGGCTGTCCAGCAGGGCCTGGTTCTCCTCAGCGCTGAAGGCTGGGGCTCTCTCCACAGTACGTGCCATTGCAGTAGCCAGAGGATGCAGAGACAGCAGCAGTGTTGGTGGCAGATGTCCTGGAGCATGTAGTGCAGGCAAGTGAGCTCTCAGGGGAGCAGTCAGCATTATATGTGTGCTGCAGAGGCAGATACTGTCCCATGTTTCCAAAGTGATAGGTCCAAGTCGTTTGCATCTTCTGAATCTGGCCAATCCATGGAATTGCACCACTTATACACGCCCACAGCATCCTTCAAAAGTTCAACTTCATGACACCCATGAATTTGCAACATTGTTGTGGGTGGCCAACTGAATTCACTGCATCAGACTCGTTAAAGCTTCAAAAATGCGTCCATTGCCATGCCAGGCCATAGCCAACGCGTGCACACAGATCGGTCCATTGCTGTACAACGCGTATTTTGAAAAACAACGCGTACCCATCCACATCATATGCAATGGCCAATGCGTGCACACCGATCGGTCCATTGCTGTACAAAGCGTACCCGTTCACATCATATGCAATGGCCAATACGTGCGCACCGATCGGTCCATTGCTGTACAACGCGTATTTCTGTCCACATCATATGCAATGGCCAATGCGTGCACACCGATCGGTCCATTGCTGTACAACGCGTACCCGTTCACATCATATGCAATGGCCAATGCGTGCGCACCGATCGGTCCATTGCTGTACAACGCGTATTTCTGTCCACATCATATGCAATGGCCAATGCGTGCACACCGATCGGTCCATTGCTGTACAACGCGTACCCGTTCACATCATATGCAATGGCCAATGCGTGCGCACCGATCGGTCCATTGCTGTACAACGCGTATTTCTGTCCACATCATATGCAATGGCCAATGCGTGCACACCGATCGGTCCATTGCTGTACAACGCGTATTTCTGTCCACATCATATGCAATGGCCAATGCGTGCACACCGATCAGTCCATTGCTGTACAACGCGTCCCTGTACAAATCATATGCAATGGCCAATGCGTGCACACCGATCGGTCCATTACTGTACAACGCGTCCCTGTACAAATTACTCGCATATGTCACCATGGTTGTCACTGGTGGACGTATGCCAGCCACAATTACTTGCCAGGGACTCAGGGGCACACCTACCACAGCCTGTCCACACTGTATCCTCAGGCATGTAAGGCTGCATTACCTGTGTGTGTATGGGGGTCAACATGTGGTTTTTTTGGTGGCACTTGGGTGCAGCCACTCCCAGGCTGTGCATGTGTTCATGGGGACAGAATCCTTTGTGTGTTGTGCACATGACCACTGTGATGTGCAACTGTTCAGTTCAGGGCATGTGGCATGGTCACATTTCCAGGTTGTGTATGTGTATGTCATGTCACATACACCCTGAGTCCCATGTGGGAAGGTATGTAAGTCACAGGGTGACCCATTGCCACAATAGTGATGGCCCTCCACAGTCTGTGTGCATGTTGTGTTTCAGATGTCTCCGATTCAATGTGCACAATGGAAGACAGTCTCCACATCCACGTTGTTTGTGCATCGACTTTGATGTTGTGCGTGTGTGTGTGTGTGTCACAGACGTCCATGTCTGTCCTGCAGAGGCAACATGGGCCACTACCTGTGGGAGTCATGGTTGTTTTGCTGACGTGTACATGATACGCCATGTCATGCCACTGTCCATGTGGTAATACAGGGTCCCTAGGAATCTACCTGTCAATGAGCTGTGATGCCTGTGGCACATCTGTCCTCACTTGTCACTGTGGTATGTGTTTGGAACGTGACAGCAGTACATGGGTACTGTGACACAGCCTAATGATTTCCCATAGTACGACCTGGAACTTGTTGTCAACACATGTTGAACTGTGATGTTAGCCATATAGGTGCCATATATGTCCATACAGAACGGCACACACATCAAGTACTTGTGTCTTGTAATGATGTATCATGTGATATTGAGTATGGTTAATGGCACATATGTGGGGTGACTGACAATCTTTCTTTGTTCACCTATGCACTGCAGGGCACCAGCTGTCCATAGACCATTCCCTGACCTTGCAACCATGGTGGAACGTGACTGCATCAGACGGTACCGCTTCAACAGGCCGCTGATTGAGGAATTGACGGTGCGGTTGGCCCCACATTTGCAACCTGGCCGGACATACCCTACAGCGCTGACCCCCAAGGTGAAGGCAGCCCTACACTTCTTTGCCACCGGTACCTTTCAACACACTGTGGCGTCTGCTGGTGGGATGTCACAGACCATGTTCAGCCGTGTGCTACGCGATGTTTTGGAGGCAATGTTGAGATACCTGAACCAGTACATCTATTTCCCTAAACGTCAACAATTCACTGACGTCAAGAGTGACTTCTATGCCCTGGGGAGGATGCCACATGTCATTGGCTCCATTGATGGGACACATGTGGCTTTGGTACCACCACAGGCACATGAGCAGGCATACAGGAACAGGAAACATTATCATTCTATCAATGCTCTGGTGGTATGTCTTGCAGATATGACCATCTCACATGTGTGTGCACGTTTCCCCGGTTCTGCACACGATGCCTACGTGATGAGGAGTAGTCACATCCCGAGGATGATGTCACAGATGCAGAACCAGCGTGCCTGGCTTGTCGGTGTGTACTGACTTTTTACCATTGTGTGTTCTGCAATGTTGTATTCCACCCTCTTTACCCAACTCAGCTAATGTGCAATTGTCTGTATGTAGGTGACTCCGGATACCCCAACATGCCGTGGTTGCTGACACCCCTCAGGAACCCTGTGACACCAGCCCAGATGCGCTACAATGAGGCACACGGTCGGACCAGGAGAGTGATCGAGCGGACATTTGGTCTCCTGAAGAGCCGCTTTCGCTGCCTGGACAAGACAGGAGGGGCCCTCCCATATGCCCCAGCAAAGGTGTGCAAGATTGTCATCGTCTGCTGCATGCTTCACAACCTGGCAGTGCGGAAGGAGTTGCCCCTCATCCTGGATGACGATGACCAACATCTGCCACCTGTGGAGGATCCTGGCCTGGGCCACGATGCCGATGGTGATGTCCGCACACAGCTCATCACCAACTTCTTCAGCTGAATGTGAGTATCCAGAGTTGTCATGTCAACGATTTGAGTTTGCATATGTGTTGGTGGCGCTCCGTTGCTGTTTGAGTGTGGCCATGTGCTACTTGACTGTATTCGTGCAGCGATGTGTCCTTACAGGTAGTCTGTACTCCCCCACAGTGTTGACATGCTAACTTGGTTTTGTGTAGGTATCTTGTGACATGTATTGGGCATGAGTATTGCAGTTCTGTCCTGTTCTTCAGTGCTTTTGACTGTGTGTCATGTCTGTCCTTCACAGGGTGCTTTCAGAGTTGTTTGGTCCACTCGGATCCCCCGACACCATGATTCAACTTCCAGGGTGGAAGCAGTTGTTCCCCTTCAGGTGATATGCCCCACACCCCTGGACTTTATTTCTTCTACAATTGTTGACTGTGTGCCACTGCCACGTGGGATTACCTTGCATCTGTAGTGGAAACATGTTGCAAATGTGTAATAAACCTGTGCTTCACTTTGGGATGTGCGTTGTCTGTGGTCACACATCTGACTGACATTAGCTTACTTCACCTGTGGGCTAGTTAACACAGACTGTGAATAGGTGTGGTGTCTGTGCATTCCACTGTATTTCCTGGCAACATCAGGGTAGGTGATGAGTCCGATGGCCCTGGTGTGTATGTGTTATGTAGCCCTAGTGGTGTGTCTCCCTCATATGTGTCACATCGCCATGACTCACATGACGGTGTTGAACTTGCTGTAGCAGTTAGCATGCACAGTGTCATTTAGCAGATCATCATCTCCATTACAGAAACAACGTTGGAATCACAACAGAGGCAAGTATGGTGTATTAGTGAGTTTATTTACATACATGTGTGAGGATAGTGCACAGGATGGTGGGTGCTGTACATTGGCATTGGAATCCAAAGTTCCCAGATGAGTTGGAAGTGTTGGTAGCAGAAATGTCCTGAGTAAAGTCCACAGTCATCTGATACATTAGTCCAACTTAAACTCCCCATGTCATGTGGGAGAGTTGGGTTGCATTCGACAGGGTTAACAGTTTGCACACAAAGGTGGATTTCCAGAACAGGTGTTGGGTTCCTGGGGGATGTACATGGCCATCGGCCTCAGTCCTCCTTCCTCGGACGACCCCTCTTCTTTGGGGTGGGACCCTTACGTGCAGGCTGCTGCGGTGCAGAGGACTCTCCGCCAGAGTCATCCTCCCTCCCTGTGGCAGTTGCAGTTGTTGCGGCACCAGATGTTGTGGGCACACAGGGAGGTGTGGCCATGTTGGTGCTAATCTGGCGGAGGCATGTCAATATGTCCCTATGCACCGCTGTCAGTTCTTGCAATGTGTCCCACTTGGACTCCATGCGAGACATGTGTGTCTCCATGCGAGACATGTGTGTCTCCACACGGGACATGTGTGTCTCCACACGGGACATGTGGGAGTCCAAGCGGGCATGATGGGCAGTCTGCTGCTGTTGCATGTCCTTGAGGATCCCCACTACCTGGCTGACCTCTCCGGTGCTATTCTGGTACGCTTCAGCAATGCGTACCAGTTGTGGGTCATCATGCAGTCCAGACCCCTCTGCAAACAGCGACCTCTGCCTACCACCCCTCCCACCACCCCTGGCCACACGTGCGGGACCTGCGGTGGCACGCACAGGTGACCCTAGGCCCCCTTGGGGGTTGGTACTGGGGTTGTTGTCCGTTGCTTCACGGTGGGCCGGGGTCCCTGTGCTGTTGTCATTGGTGGTCCTTGGTCTGTCCGTGTCGGCGGGGGTGGTCTGTGTGTTGGCAGTTGTTGGAGGAGTGGGTGCAGGGGGTGCAGATGGTGGTCCTGCTGGTGCTGCATGTTGACACACACCGGAGGGGCCAGGTAGGTCTTCACCATCCGAGGAGGGCAGAGGCTGATCCACACCAGAGTGCTCAGGGTCCCTCGGAGCCTGGGACAGGGACTCCTCATCGTCTGCTGCTGTGTCCCCATCATCACCTGTTTTTGGAAGAGACACACAATGTATGTTATGTTTCTACAGGCATCAATGGTTCAAACACCTGACAGTTGGGACTGTACCTCTGGATGCGGGCCTGTACATTGCATTGTCCTAAGTTGTCACAGTCAGAGGTTGATATTGGTGTGGCACATTGTCCTGACAACAAGAAGCATTTCAATGTGAATGTTGAGGTGTGTGCATGGCCAGCATTGGTGGTATTTGGTTGACATCCGGACATCCTTCTCCCTCCAGCCCAGTTATCCCACCATGAAGCATGCCACCCTTGCAGTGGGTGCAGGTTGACTCTCAGGATGTCAGTCAGTGGTGTCCTGCTGTTGGTTGGTGCCCAGTTCCCAGCAGGGCCTTGTGCTCCCCACAACAGAGCACCAGTGTCGGACAGCTTTTTTTTTTCCCAAAAACTTTGAGGATAGTCAAAACAGACACATTACATTGCTCTACACAGTCAAAGGATACGATGTTGTACAAGTCAGGAATTACGGAATCAAAATCATCTACATTACACCAGCAGCGGGAGAACATTAGAGGCTGCAATCACCTCGCGTTTCGCGGGGGGACCCTTCCCCCCAAGGGGATCACAGGCTTGACGACAGAATAGGGGCGTGCATCGCAAAGCGGGGAGGAGCTATAAGGTCGGGGCAATCACTGACCAGCACCGGCGGCCGCCGCGGGCGGAGCGCCGGCAGGGAGCGCGGGAGAGGCAGCGCCGCTGGGAGGGGAGCGGGTGAGGAGATAGGTCACCAGAGGACCCCAAATATCAACTGGACGGGACTTGGCGGGTAGAAGATCCCAGAACTCAGATAGCAACGTCTGGCACCTAGAGGCATCCTCCAACCAGCTCTCGACCTTGGGAGCGGGCCTATGACCCAAACACATGGCCACCCTCCGTCTGGCCAGGACCAGCAGCATCGCAGTCAGGCGGCGAGAGGGGTCCGGACAGAATTTAACGAAGCCCAGGAGGCACAGGGGGGTCAGGGTGTACCGTGGTGCCAGTAATGGTAGAGATGGCGGAACACCGCCTGCCAGAATTCGGAAACCTTAGGGCATAACCATGCTAGATGCGCGAAGTCCGCAGCGGGGGCAGCGCATGCAGGAGTCACTAGGTATGAGTCCTAGCTTGTGGAGCTGAACAGGAGTGCGGTACAGTCGGTGCAGGTACTTAAAATGTATCAGCCGTAACCGGTAATTTGGTGACAGTTTCTTTGTTTGATTGCAACAGTACAGCCAGTCTGCGCAATATCCATGCCGAGAGCCGCACTCCACGCGCCCGGTCCATGGAGACAACCGCGGATGCTAGAGCGAAAGCATATAGCTTGGTCACCAATTTGTGTGGGGACGGGGATGTATAAATGAAATCAAGAGCCGGAATAGTGGGAGGGGGCCGAGGAAATGTGGAGTGTAGTGTCCGACAAATCGCACGCAGCTGGTAAAATAAGAGTGTGTCCAACGGGCCCGAGGAGTCAGGAGGGGAGTAAAAAGTGTTATCTGGATATAGGTCCGCCACCGTCCGCAGGCCCAAGCGCGCCGCGTGTCCACGCATGCCGGAAGGCTGGAACGGAGGGAAATCTGGGTGTTGTATTATTGGCATGGCGTTCGCAGAGAGTAAAGGAAGATTGGAGAGCCGACGCAGACCAGGCCAGGCCCAGCGTAGTGTCTCAACTGTGTTCACCTCCGCCCGCGGGCGCACCGCCGGCGCAAACAATGCCGTGGATAGAGGCCAAGGGGATGCTATGTCTGCCTCGACCGCTACATGCGGCTGATAGGGGGTGGGATGAATCCAGAAATGAAGGAAACAGGCCTGGGCACATAAGGCGTATATCTTGAAGTTAGGGGCACCCATGCCACCAACCGACATGGGGAGAGTGAGGATGTCGTATGCCACTCTCGGCTGTTTGCCGGCCCAAACAAATGAAATAATTAAAGAGTGCAGTTTACGGAAAAAGTGAGCGGTGAGAGGGATGGGGACGTTTAAAAATAGATAAAGAAATTTCGGCAAAACCACCATCTTGGCGACCGCGATCCGGCCTGCCAGGGACAGCGGAAGGCGACTCCAAATCGGGATCTTAGACTCCAGCCAATTCATGGCGCGACCAAAATTGGATCTCCACAGTTCGTCAAGGTCCCTACTCAGCCAAATGCCCAGATAGCACGTGGGACCTGAAGCCCACTCAAACGGAAACTCAGGTGCGAATGGCGTCGTGGCGTCCGTCAAGGGGAACAATACCGACTTACTCCAATTGACCTGAACACCAGAAAGGCCACCAAAGCGAATGACTTCCCGGACCAAGGGGCTTAGATTTTCCTGGGGATGGCGGACATACAGGGTTACGTCGTCCGCGTACATGGAGACGAGAAGGGAGCGGGCCGAAAACCCGATTCCCCTGTGAGTATGGTGCTGCCGGAGTCGTGCAGCCAAGGGCTCCATTGCAATAGCAAAAAGCATGGGCGAGAGGGGGCACCCCTGCCGAGTACCCCGCTCGATGCGGATAGGGTCTGATATCTGACCATTTATGCGGAGGCGTGCAGAGGGGTTAGTGTAGAGGAGCTTAATTTTGCGTATGAAGACTTCGCTGAAGCCCATGCGAGGTAGGAGATAGAATAGAAATGGCCACTCGAGCGTGTCAAACGCCTTTGTGGCGTCAAGGAGGGCGGCCGCAGCAGGAAGATTGGGATCGATTTGGTGTAGAACTGAAAAGAGTGTACGGAGGTTGTGCGAGGTCGCTCTGCCAGGAATGAAGCCAGATTGGTCCGGAAGAGCAATAAGGGGCATGAGTAGCAAAAGACGGGAGGAAATCAGCTTGGCGAAGATTTTATTGTCTATGTTTATTAAAGAGAGAGGGCGGTAGGAATCGCGACGATCGGCCGGCTTGTCGGGCTTAAGGAGCAAAGTTATCATGGCCTCACGGAGAGACTGAGGAAAGAGGCCAGTGTCGAAAGATTCATTATACATGGCAGCCAAGTGTGGTACTAGGATGTCCGCATACATTTTGTAGAATGAAGCCGGCAGGCCATCAACGCCAGGCGCCTTATCCCCAGGGAGGCTACTGATGGCAGCTAGTATTTCTTCCTTTGTAAATGGCTCGTCCAAGAATTCTCGATGGTGATCCTCCAGCCAAACCAGCGCGATTGATTCGAAATATTGATCGAAAGTTTCCCGTGATGGGGAAGGGCCGGCAGAGTAAAGCTGTGAATAAAAGTCCAGAAAACGGGACCTGATCTCATCCGGGGAGGTGGTCCGGTCCGATCCCCAGTCAGAAAGGGCCGTGATATAGGAGGCAGCACGCGGCGGGCGCAACAGATTCTCCAGAGTTCTGCCGGGGCGGTCACCCTCCCCAAAACAACGAGCCCGTCCCTCCCTACCCAGGAAGGAGAGCTCGCGGTCTGCCTCCCCAGAGAACTCAGTGTGTTTTTGGCGAATAAGTGCCAGCGTTTCAGGCCGGGGGTGGGCGGCCTGGGCGGCGTCCAGTTCCTTAATTTCGGCCTCAAGCTTAGCAAGGGAGTTACGGATTGATCGGAGAACTCCGGCCTGTTTAGAGATACATTCGCCGCGGATGACCGTCTTGAACCCCTCCCAGAGTACCGAAGCGGAGTCCACAGACCCCGTGTTCAGGTCAAAATAGTCAGTGATCACGGTGTGTATGTCCGCACAGAATACAGTATCCCGAAGTGCGTTAGGTGGAAGTCGCCAGGTAAATGCATGCTGCGGGGAGTGGGGAAGGCGAAGCCGAAGCTGGACCGGAGCATGGTCAGAGAAGGTGCGAGCCATGTGAGTCACGTCAGTTAACCAGGTCAGAACATCTGGAGAGGTTAGCCAAAAATCTATACGCGACCAGCAGCCCTGCGTGCCAGTAACACAGGTTCCCTCTCGGGCATCCGGCCGCAAATGGCGCCACACATCAGGAGTTGTCGGTTAGTATGGACTGGAGAGTCGCAGCTGCGAGGGTATGGGACCTGTGGGGACCAGACCTGTCGAGGGTTGCCGCAAGTGTAACGTTGAAATCCCCTCCCCAAATGATAGCGGCAGGGCCGCCAGCGGAGGCAAGATGCCAAATGTGATTGAAGAGGTTTGGGTCGTCCGAGTTGGGGCCATAGACCGCGACAATCATCACGGGCCGGGCCAGCAGGGAACCATGAAGGATTACATACCTACCATCAGGATCAGTCTGCGCCCGCGCTGTGTGCCATGGGAGGCCCCTGCATATCAGAATGGAAACCCCTCTGGCGTAAGACGAGTAAGTGGAAGAGTGAGATTCCCCCCAGTAGCGCGCCTGGAGTCTGGAGAGGGAGCCCGGCATCAGATGCGTCTCTTGTAAGAGACAGATGTCCACCTTATGGCGCTGCAAGTGTGAGTGGATCAGTCTCGCCTTTCGGTGGTCGTTCAGGCCACGGACATTCCAGGTCCAGCAGACAGTGTCCGTCATGAGGAGGCAGTCAAAGACAGGAATGTGCGCTGCGCGGACGGGAAGCGCCACAAGCTCGCACCAACGAAGCAGTGCTCGGCAGAAGCGTCAGCCGGCGGGGGGACAGGGGAACAACCCATGGGCAGAGGCAGGTCGAGCAAGTAGTGGGATAGCGGGATCTGCTGGAGGACCAGGAGCGCGCCCCATGCCCGTGCGCAGGCGACTCCAGCAAGCAAATAGGGAGCCGGGTCAAATGAACAGCGTGGAAGCGGAAATGGAATAGCCATAAGCCTGACGAAAGGGGCCGCTAGGAGCACAATGTGGTGTCTAGGACTGGACTTGTGTAAGCAATGCACAAAAACCAAACCATACCATAAGAAAACAACATCCCCAGAAGGAAAACAGAAGGAAAAAAAACAAACCCCTGCAATACAACCCAACCCAACCACCCCAAAACACAGCAGAGGAAACAATGCTCTTCCTCCCGCCCTAAACATACCCCCCCCCCAACGGAGGTGACTGACCAGAGGAAACAGAATGACCCCCCCCACCCACTCCAACCCCCCAATCAGGCTGAGACTCCAACCCACCCCACCCCAGGAACCCACAACTAGGAGGGGGAGAGAACTGTACGGTTGGGAATAATCCCGTGAGGGCATGGCAGGGCTAGGCGTACACCCCTGCAGTAGAGCAGGGTGGCCAAGCTAGGAAAGATTCAGGCATCACAAGAAAATCAGAGGATCCTACAACAATCCATACATGGCACTTCAGTCATTGTCACTTAGGCGGTCCGCTGCCTCGGACGGGGATTTGGAAGTTGGTAGCCGGGATGATTTCTCGAGCTTCTTGGCGAACGCCAGTGCCTCCCGGGGATCGGGGAAGACAAGGGTCTTTGCGCCCTGGCGTACTCTGAGCTTCGCCGGATAGGCCAAGGAGTATGGGACTTCATGTTTCTGTAGGATTCGTTTGGCAGGTAGGAATTCCCGCCGGGCTGCCTGAACTGTAGTGGTGTAGTCCAGGAAAAATGAGAGGGTATTGCCCTGGTGGACAACGGTACCTCTGTCCCGTGCAGCTCGGAGTATAGCGTTGCGGTCCCGGAAATTGAGCAATTTAGCGATGATGGGGCGAGGAGGAAGGCCGGGGACCAAGTGAACGGTGTGCGCGCTCCACGATGAAAACTGGGGAGAGGACGTCCCCAAAGAGTTCTTTGACCAGGGTCTCAACAAAGTCCTCCATGCGGGAGATGTTGGTTGATTCCGGAAGGCCCGTTATGCGGAGGTTGCTCCGGCGGGAGCGAGCCTCCAAATCCTCATTTTTCTCCCGTATCACAGCCAAGATCTTGTCCATTTGGAGCAGTTTTTGACGGTCCTGCGTGGCGGCATCCTCTGCTTCAGAGACCTGGGACTCCACATGCGACAGACGATTTTCATGAGTATCCACACAGGCCTTCACTGAGTCCAGGCGGGCCGAGAGTTGGTCTAGCTGGGTGGCGATGCCGGTGACCATCGACTTCACGTCTACCATGATCGCCTTCAAGTCATCGTCTCGGGAGAGGGGCGCGTCCAGGGTGGCAGCAGTCTCCCCCCCTCAGAACTGGAGCCCTCCTGGCGGGAGGACCTGCGGAGATCGAAGGCGATCTTAGGCTGCTTCGGGTCGGTCTTTCCCATGGTGAGTGAGGCTGGCGGCTGACCTGCGCCCCGATATGGACCGGCCCACGTGGGGAAGCGGGCCGGGTCTGCGCCACCGGATTAGAGGACCACCAGCGCAACTACGTGAAGGAATAGCAGTCGTGCGGCCAAGGCGCCACAAAGGTGAGAGGGAGGAAGCAGCGGGACCGCAATGGTAGTGAAGTTGGGCAAGCAAACAAAGCCCCCACCCAGAAGGTAGTCCTGACGGCAGCCGGCCAATGGGGATCACCAGCAGGATAATGGCCAGTATTTGAGGAGCACCTGGGGCCCGTACTGATCTGAAGGAAGGGGGCAAGCGGCCAGCAAACCCCAGCGTGGGTCTCCTCCCACACGGACCCTCCGGGCACTCACGATACCTCGCACCAGCAGCAGGAGAGAGAGGGCACCCAGTGCAGAAGAGCCCCAGCAGAGGCCGCGGCGGCCGACAGCAGAATACACTGGCAGGGAGGCAAGGCCGAGGCGGGCCCCCCCCTCAACCAGCGTCCGGGGGGAACCCACGCCCCCTCACACCAACAGCAGGAAAGGGAGGACGCCCAGTGCCGGAGAGCCCCAGCAAAGTCCGCGGCGACCAGCAGCCGATCACACAGGCCGGGAGGCTAGACTCAGGCGGTTCCCCCCACCTAGTCAACGGCCGGGGGGTGCCCATGACACCTCGCGACAGTAGCAAGAGGGCGCCCTGCGCAGGAGAGTCCCAGCAGATGGCCGCAGCAAATCGCAGGAGTCCGGTTCAGCGCCCCACACGAGTCCGGCGCCGGGAGCCCCCCAAGGCAAGACCACTCAGGATGGGAGCTCGGGCCGCTCCGCCAGCACCAGGGGCCAGGCGATGCCGCGGTGCGTGGAGGGTTCGGCCCAGCGAGTTGGTGAGCTGAAGGTAGCGTTAGGGCGGGCCGCCAGAAAGAGGCCGCGGAGCCGAGGCAGCAGCGCCTGGAAGTCAGCCCGGTCAGGCAGCGGCGCAGGGCAAGCAGGGAGGGGGGCACAGCACTCAGGGGGCAGGGCGGCACGGGGGGTCCACCGCCCCCATCACCGGGTCCGGACCTTGGCAGCCGCCACTAAAGACGGCTGGGGGAGGCGGGGCAAAACGGCAGTGGCGAAGCCGCAAAGTCCCGGACCCGGCGGTTCGGCCCACGGGCCCCCAACCACGCCAGCAATCGCCCCCGAGGCGGCGCCACTCACCGGGAGGCTTGGTGGACGGATCCTCCGATCCCGGCCCGCAGCGCCAGGGACCAGCGCGGCCCCGGAGAAGAGTTGTTGCGGCCCACACGGGAGCCGGATCCCAAGTCGGGCGCCGCTACCCGACGATGCTGCTCAGCCGCCCAGCTGGGCAGGAACCCAGAAACAGCTCCGGTCGGTGCCTCTCACGGTGGGGATGCAGGGTCCGATGCCGAAGTGCAGGTAGGAAGTGATATCCTGCAGGATGATGACGGATATTGAAGCTTGGCCGGCAGAGCCCACTTAGAGTGCGGCCATACTGCAGCCGGCCAAGCCACGCCCCCCGTGTCAG
Source organism: Calotriton arnoldi (assembly GCA_963921515.1). Taxonomy (NCBI): domain Eukaryota; kingdom Metazoa; phylum Chordata; class Amphibia; order Caudata; family Salamandridae; genus Calotriton; species Calotriton arnoldi. Next base: position 398,758 of record CAWUFW010000601.1, read on the forward strand.
ACATCTTTGAAGTGGCTTTTCACACCCTGTGAGGTGTGCATGCTTCAGTGTGAGCTTGCCGGGCCATGTGGGTGGGGGATGTTGAGCTGTGACTACCACTCTCATCATGCTATTGCCTACACCCCCCTTCCCAGCATGCCCAAACTTCCTTCCTTCCTTTTGAGTGGACTTCACTGTGTGTGAGTGTGACAGCAATGGCAAGATGGCTGACAGTGGTGTCCTGTTTGTTGGTGCCCAGTTCCCAGCAGGGCCTTGTGCTCCCCACAACAGAGCACCAGTGTCAGACATCTTTGAAGTGGCTTTTCACTCCCTGTGAGGTATGCATGCTTCAGTGCGAGCTTGCTGGGCCATGTGGGTGGGGGATGTTGAGCTGTGACTACCACTCCCATCTTGCTATTGCCTACACCCCCCTTCCCAGCATGCCCATACTTCCTTCCTTTTGACTCTGCTTCCCTGTGGGGTAGTGTGCCTGTGCTGACAGGATGGCTGACAGTGTCGTCCTGGCGTTAGTTTGGCTACAAGTCCCAGAAGGGTCCCTGTGCTCCACACAGCATAACCCAGGGTGGTGGTTCTTTGTGGGATATTTAATTAGAGTGTGAGGCAATGCATTCTCCCAGGTGAGTTGTGTGTAGTTTGTGTTAAGGGTGTGTGTGAGAACAGCTGCTGGTAACTATGGTCAGTGCTGTCAGTCCTCCTTCCCACCCAGCCAGATATCCCACCATGGAACGTGCTTCCATTGCAGGGAGTGCAAGTTTGCTTTCAGGATGTCAGACAGTGGTGTCCTGCTGTTGGTTGGTGCACAGTTCCCAGCAGGGCCTTGTGCTCCCCACAGCAGTACCCAGTGTCAGCCATCTTGTCAGTTCTTTTTCCACTCCCTGTGATGTGAGAATGGTTCAGAGTGGTGTTGATGGGCCAATTGTGAGGGTGAGCAATATCTGTGACTACAACTCCCATCATGCTATTGGCTACACTGACTTCACCAGCATACACAGAATTCCTTCCTTTCAGTGAGCTTCCCTGTGAAGTGGTGTTGTAGTGGTGGCAAAATGTCTGACAGTGTTTGTTGGTTAGATTTGTGCAACTGCCTTGCTCTATTTGTTGTTAGGTTTGTACATGTCATGACACAGTTACATATCACTATGGGATTGCAGGTATTGTATTTGTCTAACATACACATCTTGGGATGATTATGTTTTGGTTACTGTGGCTTTGCTAACGGTGCATGGTTTGACTATCCCCTTGACAGTGATGTGTGTGTATTGTCACACGATATTGGGTACATTGGTTGTGTACTCACCAGGCTCTGGGATGTTTGATAGTCCATGTACGCTCTCTGGTGGTAGGATGGCCCGCACCTTCTCCTGCCAGGGCCTGAGGTATACTGGTTTGACAGGAGGGCCACTGCCGGTGCGATGGCTCAAGGTGTAATCCTTCTTGAGTAGGGCCTTGACCCTCCTGCGCACATCATACCACCTGTTCTGGATGTCTTCATTTGTGCGCAAACATGGTGATTGTGCGTTCACCCTGTCGACGATCCTCTCCCACATCTTGGTTTTCTGCGACATGGGGGTCTGTTGGACCAGTGTACCAAACAAGTGTGGCTCTACCCTGAGGATTTCATCTACCAGCACTTCCAATTCACTGTCTAGGAACTTTGGATTCTTCTTTGGGGGCATGGTGATGGGTGGTGGTGGGGATTGATGTGTGTGTGTGTGTGAGTGTGCAAGTGAGGGTGGGTGAGTGTCAGTTTTGCTGGGTGTATGTGAGGGTGCTATTTGGGAGGTGCTAATGGTGTGTGGCTTGTGTGATGGATGAGTTGTGGGTGTGTCTGTGGTTGCTGTCTGATGGTGTTCTGTGCTGGCAGGTCATTTGAATTTGCAAAGGATCATGGTAGGGATTTGTGGCCTTTATATGGGTGGAGTTGTGGCTGTGTCTTTGTTCCATGTTTTCCCCCCCCCAGTATTTATTGACTTTGTCATTGCTTGTTTGGCCCTTTTTTTTGTATTTTTTCTTTTGTAGTTTTGGGGCATGTAGGAGACGTTCTTCTGACCGAGTAGGACGCTGCAGTTGTCTCGTGCGAGCTTCTCAGAGTCTTTAAAGCTGTGTTTCTGCTGTGTTTTATGTGCGGCGTACGCGTCGGTCGCGGGGTATTGGTTTGCTTCGGCTCGGTTTTGTATGCGTGTCGGTCGTACGGCTTGAGCTCTGTGCGACTCGGTCTGGTTTTCCATGCATTGCATCGTACTGCGCGGGTCGGAGTTCGCGGGTACGTTTGTCGGGTTCATTCCTGGTGCGTGTCGGTCGGTTCGATTTGCGTGGTTTCCCAGCCGGATAGCTGTTTTCCGTGCGGTTCGGTCGTTCAGCTTGTGTTTCGTACGAGTCGCTCGCGATTCACATGCATTGCATCGTACTACGCAGATCGGGCAGCGCCAGTACGTGTCGGTCGGAATAAATTCCCGTACCGAGTCGGTCGGTACGTTTTCCGGCCCGAATCGGACCCCAAGAAGAAGGAAATTGTCAGCATTTACTGATGCAAAATAACAATTACAAAGGTGAATCGTGGTTTTAATTCTCTAGACATTGTACAATGAGCATATGCCCCTGAGCAGAAATTGATTAACCTACTGCCGTTTGCAGATGTAAAGTGGTATTTCTGTGACATATAAACCTGGTGCCATAGCATGATGGGCTTTTATGACACAGCGCAGAGCCGAATACCTGTTTTATGCACCTGCAGGCTGTAAAGTGAATTGATCGAACCTATGTTATGTTATTGGAACTTATAAAGCGCAGCGGTTACCCAGAGGTGTCCTGGCGCTAGTTAACATCCCCTGAGTAAAGAATGGTAAACCGCTATTACGGGTTAAAAAGCCAGGTCTTTAGTCCCTTCCTAAATGTCAGGAGATCTGTGGTGTTTCTCAGGAAAAAAGGAAGGTCATTCCAGGCTTTTGCAGCGCGCACGATAAAGCTTCTTCTACCCCAAGAGGCTTTTTTTGTAAGTGGTACTATCACCAGCTTGGCTTCCATAGAACGCAGGGTTCTTTTAGGCCGTACCATTGAATATGCTGTTTCAGATAATCTGGACCTGTGCCTTGGAGAACCTTGAAAACTGTACAAAGGGCTTTAAAGCGCACCCGTTTCCTGACAGGCAGCCAGTGAAGTTTTTTAATTTCCTTGGAGATGGACTCAAATTTAGGTGTGCCCGAAAGCAGCCTCGCTGCCGCGTTTTGCAGCTGTTGGAGTTTGTTCATGAAGCATTCCTGTAGGCTCAGATAGAGGCCATTACAATAATTGAGCCTAGACAGGATAAGCGTTGTGACCACTGTCCGCTGGCTGTCAGCCAGTAGAAAGGGGAGAATTTTCTTGATCATTCTAAGCACATAGGTGGCGGATGACACTGCATTAATCTGATCGCCAAAATTAAGCTTGTCATCAACCATAATACCCAAGTTTTTTACTTTCCTTGAAGGTATAGGAAGAGTGCCCATTGCTATTAACCACAAGTTGGGGGTCCAAAAGTTGGCATCATTCCCGAAAAGGATGACTTCTGTCTTGCCTGAATTTAATTTTAGGCAGTTTTGTGACATCCACCTCCCCACAGCTTCCATACAGTCGTGAAACTGATGATCTAATTCAGTTCCCTGACCAGGCCGCAGCGCCACGACTATCTGTGTGTCATCAGCGTAGGAAGTCAGGTTAAAACCAAAGGAGCTGATTAGTGAGGCAAGGGATGAGACGTACACATTAAAGAGTAAGGGGCTGAGCGAAGACCCCTGTGGCACTCCAAAAGGCAGGGAGAAAGGTTTAGAATTAAATTCATCCAGTGCCACTATTTGTGATCACCCAGATAAAAACGATTTTAGGAGCTTCCACGCTCTACCTTGAACCCCGCATGCCAACAGACGGTCCATCAATAGATCATGATGGACCGTATCAAAGGCCGCCGACAGGTCGAGCAGAACCAAGGCAGCCTTACCTCCCTTATCCAGAGCTTCCCTAATCTCATCCGTGGATTTAATAAGTGCAGACTCAGTGCTGTGACCTTCTCTGAAACCAGATTGTGTAGGGTCTAACACTTGATTTTCACGTAGGAAGGCACTGAGTTGCAAGTTCATTGACTTCTCAATCATTTTCGCTGGTAGCGGAAGGCGAGATATCAGTTGAAAATTGTTAGGATCAAGGCTCGGCTTCTTTAGCAAGGGTAGTATGGAAGCGATTTTCCACAGTTTTGGGAAATGCCCTGTTTCGAAAATTACATTAAAGAGGGAGGTGAGTGCAAGGGCTACGGGTGCCTGGGCGCGTTTGATCACCGAGACCGGGCAGGGATCAAAGTGGGAACCTGATCTCGCTGCCATAAGGAGTCTCTTAGTATCCGTTAAGGATATTTCGGCAAATGTGTCAAAGACAAGGGGAGGGTCCTTAGCTGGCTTCCTTCTCTCCAGCGAAACCTCGGTCTCTGCGGTGCTAGGGGGGCTAGATGCTGAAAAAATGACCACCTTATTCAGGAAGAACCTCGCGATGTCCTCGCATAGTTCCTGATTTGACTCAATTTTTGCTGGACGGGGGGAGGCCAAACCTGATACTGTTTTAAAGATTTCTTTCGCCGAATTTTTTGCTAAACTGATTTGATTTGCGAAGAAAGTTTTCTTAGCATTAAATATCAGTAGCTTGTAGGAGGCAAGACTTTGTTTGTATATCTTTTTATCAGATTCCTCATATTTTTTCCTCCAATTCCGCTCCAAGGTTTTGCAAGTAAGTTTGTTTCCTCAGCTCCTCCGTATACCAGGGAGCTGTTGGGTGAGATCTTTAATATTTAATCCTAATATTTTTTTGAATGTCAGAACTGCTTTCAGAGGGCACTGGGCAAGCAGGGGCTACTGGGCCCAACCGTGGGTGTTGAGGCCATTTACTCCTGATGTCCTGGGGTCTGGGCGACTATCGATTCCGAGCAAGAGGGCCAAATAGCCCTTCAGCACGGTGGGAGGTGGATACAGGGGAGGGAATACAGGATCATAACTCAAAATGCGTGCAGCAGCAGCAATATATACTTGTACAGCCAAATACTCACTTTTATGAAAAAATAGAAGTATTTTATTTCTACCGCTAACAATGCAAAGGAAAATACGACATTCACAAATAACTACACAGTCCCCCTGAGGTCACGCCTCTAATGTTTCTTTAGGCAGTCCCCCGGTACCACTCCCTCCTCACGCTTAGCGATACTGGTTATTCCACCAGTCACTATAGGCAACATCCAGGGCAGGCCCCACTAGTAGTCTCAGGGGCATATTATCAAGAACTGCGTTAAAATTATCGCCGGTTTAGCGGCAGAAAACTGCCGCTAAAGCGGCGATAATGGGCTTGATAATATGCCCTTGAGAATTCCAATAGAAGCCCATGTTGACACCAGAACATGGGCTTCTATTGGAATTCTCAAGGGTATATTATCAAGCCCATTATCGCTGCTTTCGCGGCAGTTTTCTGCCGCTAAACCGGCGATAATTTTAACGCCGTTTCTGGATAATATGCCCCCCAGTCTCAAGAGTCCACTCTGACTATTTAAAAGTCAACAGTGTTCCAGTGCTGCAGCGCTAACTAGCAAGCAAGTTCCCCCGGGGCCTTTTAGCTCAAAATCAGTCTTACCTGCATCTTCAGGCTTGAAGAGTCTGAAGTTCCTGAGCGTTTCCCGACCACTGGGCACTTGGAGCGGCAGCAGCTAAATCAGTTGACTTTGCCACATGTGGTCCCTGGCAGGTTGCACTCAGTGGGCGCAGATGTCCTCACATGCAGTCGCACCACCTTAGCAATGGGAGTTTCTTTACAGTTCTTCCTTGCAAGGTAAGCATCTGATCCATTCTACGGTGGGGGAAGGGGCTGCAATAATCTTGAAGAGGGTCCCTTGGCGTGGTGATTGTGCACAGGTACTTCTTTGGCAGCCTCACTTCTCTCAGGGGGATGTTGATCAGATCACATGTCTTGTTGCTCTCAGTGACCCCCTTTGGCATACGGGGTCTCCGTATCCTCCTTCTACACAGGCAGCAGCCTGTTTGGCACAGCGAAGTCCTCAGTGGTGGCCCCTCATGGCATACTGGGCTGCGCCCCCCCTTCACAAGAGCTATGGCCTTGACAGCACAGCAGTCTTTTTGTGGCAGCACCTCCTGGAATAAGGGGTCACAACTCACCACTGCACAAAGGCTACAGCCCTTACAGCATGGCCGTCTTCCTACAGCACTCCTTCTGGCATAGGGGATCACTGGTTCCACACTACACATGGGATCTGGTCAAATCGGGGTAGTAATGCACACGCTTCAATTCTTGGTGGCCCTCCTCTGTCCTCTGGCATATGAGAGTTGCTGACTTCCTCATGGACAAAGGAAATGGCACGATCAGTGCAGCAGTCATCCCCAACGGGAGGCCACACGACAAGGCTCTCCACAGGACCTCGTTCCCTCCAATGCTCTCCTTTTTCTCATAGGGCACACTGGTTGTGGCAAGCAGGCAGGTGCTGGAAATCCAGGCTCCAGGGCAGGTGGTCTTGGATTCCCCGGGTGATGTCCCCTCACCCAGGAGGGAGACTAGCAGGCCTTGGCCCCTAGTCCTGGTCACAGGCAAAAGTCTTGCAGTGCTTCTCCTCCTCAGACAGCCCATCTGGCTGCTTGACAGATGACAATTTTTAGTGTCCCAACTCCCCTTCTTATGGTTCATTTCTAGACATCAAATGTAATTTAGAGTCTGAGTCTTTTAGGTTTATGCTGGGGGTCTGCTTCTTTTGAAGTGCTCACTCCTCTGCCCTCTTTTCCTCTTGGAAGCAGTCTGTCACAGCAGGAGTTACTCCAAAACTGATAGCCCCACAACACATGGGAGCTTTAATGGCAGCCACATTGATATATTTATCAAAATGTTAGCCCAGGGCCTCAGCCCTACTCTTTATGATTACAGCCCCATCTCCTTCTTGAGCTGTTCCCAGGCCCCTTCCTTGTGACCTCTCTCTGAATTAAAGAGCAATATGGGGGAAGTCTATCTCTCCCCTCTCCAGTGTGTGTCCCGGCCAGCTTACAGGAATGCAGCAATACACAAATCTGTCTCCTCATTTTTCATCATGCAGGCCTGGGTCCCCCAAAATGGAACCCAGGGTCTCCCATGTATTGTACCATTCACAGGCACACAAACACCCATGGGCTCATTTACAAGCACAGTGCGTCACCGGAACGACACTTTAATGATGCTCCGGCAGCGCACACTGCAGAACCATATCTATGAAGCCACGTAAAACCACCCTGCATGACCTTTCATGGCCTTGTAGATATGGTGTGAGGCAGCGCAAGTCGCTGCATTGCTTCACACTGCGATAGGGAGTCGTGCCCTGTACATTATGGTGGGTGTTTCCAAGTAACACCAAAGGCATTTGACACATTCCCAGATTTACAACATGCTGTAAAGTAAACCTGGGAATGAGCCAAAAGCCTACGTCCCCCCAGGGGTGGTGTAATGATTGTTTTTGTGAAGGAAGGTGTCCCTTCTTGCATGAAAACAACCTGATTTCAATGCAGGGACCCTTGCGCCATGGTGCAAGGGTGCCTGCGTTGGTGCTAGGCAGCCATTTGTGCATCAGCCCAGTAAAAGAGGACAGGAATGTGCTGTATCTTTTGACATAGGGCAGCGCAGCAGGAAGGCTTATGGTGCTGCCCTACACCAAAAATAAGTAAATGAAGCCCTTAGTGCATATATGGAGCATACACACACACTGCACAGCACTGCATCCTTCCTGTACTGTATAACTCATAGGCACACATTGTCATGTCCTTTAGGATAGTCCTGTCATGTATACCCCTTTTTACAAACATTTGTCCCATCCACACGACAATAACGGTTCTGAACAGGTGACCTTTTACCTAGTAGCTTGCTCATGTCTCTTTGACACCAGGCTCTCGGTACTCTATCATAATCCCTGTACCTGACGTACATAAGCATGTCCTCAGGCACAGTATAATTATTCTGCATAAGGGTCACCACTCTTTTTCATCCTTGGCCAACTGCCAGCTGTGCATGATCACATTTGTTTGGAAAAACATTTATGATTGTTTTCAAAACTGGTGACTGTTTTCAAAACATATCGATTCTAAAAGAAACCCTGGAGTGACCACTCTAGTATATAAGACCCTTATTCCCCCATGCAAATTAGAGGAGAATTCCTTCCAAGCTGACACGGGGTCCTGCATGCTGAATCTTCGACACGTAGCAGTCTGACATCCCTTGCGAGGTGTCATCCTCGAAGCAGAGACGGGGTCCTTCATGCTCAACCATCAGGTAAGGGGGCTGGTACTTCCCTGGGGGTTTCTTGGCTACATATACATGCTACACATACAGATCTAGGCTAGGTACATTTAGGCAAATTACTTAGGGCATGCATATTAGGAATATGCAAATGCTACTGTTTTTATCTGAACTGCTTATGTTCATCTTATTAGCACTATGGTAGAAATGTATCTACTATTTACTATATTGGTACTAGCAATCTCTTTTGTATGCTTCTGTCTCCTGATTGTCGCAGCAAATATGTTTTACACAAGACTGACGCTGGACCAACAAATACTTATTGAAACGTCCTAAATCGCCATCCTGTGTATTTTCTGAGAATAAATGAGCACGAGTGACTGAGCGAAACGTACTGTTCTGTTTTCCATGATCCCTGAGGAATCAGGGTTGTCATGTTCAGTGGTTGCCAGAAACTACCTACACCACTGTAAGATATAGGGGGGGTGGTAGTGGCACTGTAGAGCTAGCTGGTCTAATGGCTGACATATCCTGTTGTGGTGTCCAGAAGCGGTTGGGACACCAAGCCATCAGTTTAGGTCATCCAAAACACGCAGGTCCTGGGGATTCCTAGGAACTACACGACAACATACACCCAGCACATACATACACCCAGCACATACATTTACCATACATGCACTTCACAGCACTGTACCCTACATGTACTGTACCACTCATAGACACTACATTTTACATGCATGCTCTGCATAGCACTACTTCCTTCATGTATTGTACCCACACATACAACCAGCATATACATTCAGCATGCATGCACTTCACAGTAATGCATTGATCCTGCATGCTACCCTTCCCAGAGATACATATGCCCAGCGCAGATACACCACTCATGTGTTGTGCAGCACTAGACACCAAATCGATGTAGACCAAGGGTGAGTTAAGCTCACTGTGGCAGAACTTTAACTGTATAGTCTGTAAGCCTCACTCCAGTTACACAGGTTAAAAAGGACCTGTTCACGCCTACTGATCACTACACATATGCTGCCACCACTGCGCTCATGCTGCTTCACTCCTGGTGAAGTTCACAACAACACACATGCCAATACTGATGCTTAGTCATACATCCTTCCATAAGATCACACGTGACACCCAATGTGACCTAAGAAGGTTTCTTTGTTTTTATTTCATTTCATTAAGTTTTAAGCTTCAAGATGAGAACTCAATTTTTTAGGATTATCAATGGTTTGCACAAATTTTACAAAAGCCACACCTGGTTTGACACATACATCACATATATTATACTTTAAACTTATTGGACAACACAAAACATGACAGACAACAAATCCAACATTTAAAAAAAAAAAAAAAAAAACAACAATGAACAAACTCAAATTCCAAATTTTTGAAAAAAGTGAACAAAGGAAAAAATTGAAAAAGGGAAAACAGAAAAGGAAGCCCAAGTTGGTTGCAAATTTCATTCAGAAAAACAATTTCTCAACAACCTTGGTCTGGGCAGTGAACAAACAGTGTACTATTCAGGGTACCCAAATAACTTCAACAATGTTTTCACAAAACTTCTTTACAAAAATGAGAAGGCGGGTTAGCCCGATAGTGTACTTTCACACACTTGTGTGGTCATATAGTGGTCAACACGTTTCGAACCCAAAAGTTTGTTTGATGGGGTTCTCCTGAGGACCTAGAAATCTAAAGAGCTGTAATGAAAACAAAAGAGAGAAAAGTGCTTGTGTTATCACTTACAACACATCTTATATACAAGCCACACCTTCCCTATAATCTAGCCTAAATAAAATTACCTTTAGATGAGATCTACCGATCTCTTTGATAAATTGGTCCAAAGTTTGCCTCAGTTCAAAGGCTGCACTAAAAGCAAAAGAGAAAACGAAAAGAAAAAAAGGGTAAGAAGCAAATTCAGTCTTTTGTCTAAACACACCCAGTTGCTGTGTGGTCCATGCTGGATGTCTTTTTATTTGGCACTTGGTGGAACAAATGCGGAACACTTACTTATGACTTCTGAGTTGGTTTGATGTGGTGTGGTTAGATGAAGTGGAGCGTTTGTCTTAGAACCATCTGGGAAGAGAAATTTGTGGGAAATTCCCTTTCCATTGTATTGGATTTAACTGGATGTTTCCAAGGAAAGAGATGGGCAAACAACTCACTTATTCATCTGTGTGATGTCGCTTGTGAAACGGAGACGCGCTTGTCTTTTTAGAAGGCTGAAAGAAATGAGGGCAAAGGGAAATCTTGATTATCCCACTGTGTCCTTTTGTATTATTTGCAATTCTGGAAGAGTGTGTTGGAAGTACCTTGTGATTTGAAAATTTTTCACGATGGGAGAGCGCGAATTTGTCAGTGGCAGACAGTTCCTAAATCAAGGGAAAATGTTTGATGAAACAAACGTTTAAATGGTGTTGCTAGCACTAACCATCCAAGAAATGCTGTTTAATTCAGAGCGCAGCGCTGCGCATGCTGATGCTTATCAATCTCCAGCTTAGCTTGTGCTGTTGTTGAGGTTTTTATAAAAAAAACAATTGGTTCCTGCTCGCATGCAATGCGAGCCTGGTATCGAACTGTCCGAAAACCTTTGGGTCGTATTTTTTCAGTTACAAATATTTGTTTTACTCTTTGTGCTTCTAATTGATGCCTGAATGCGGCCCCCGGGGGAAGTAAAGGTCGCAGACCAGTCTTCCCCCGGGGTATTCGCGCAACGGCCGGAAGGACAAGGTGGGGGTGGGATTAGAGGGGTAAAGGAAGGGGCGGGAGCTGGGTGGGTATATAAGGTGTCAGGAGAGGAAGATCCGGCCTCTTCCTGACACCTGAGCACCACCGGGGGGTAAAAGAAAAGTTTGTCGAGAATTAGGCACCTAGCTGATTGGTCGATCGGCGGGGGTTTTTTGTAGTGTTAGGAGGGTAGGGCAGTGTTAGGGAGGGTCACCCACCGTTTCTCAGCCACATTGGCAGCGTGCGACGCAGAGACCGTCAGTGCCGAACCGGGTGTTTGGCCAGGCCGGGTGGTCTTCCTCGATGTTTGGCGGCGGACATGGGGACGGGCTGGCCTGCGCGTTCAGGATGGCGCCAGCGGGAGCGGCCGGTACGGTGGTGGCATGTCAGCAAGAGCCACCACCGTGTATGATGTTCGTACCAGGTAGGGGAGGCTCCAAACGGAGAACAGGGAGCGGGCGGCAGGGCCTGTTGCGCTTCTGCCCGCTGACGCGTGCATGCTAGGAGCGCTTGGTAGGGGGAGGGAGGCCTTCGCGCGCCTCAGCGAGCCTGGTGGGGGGCGGGACGGGAGGCCTTCGCGCGCATCAGCGAGCCTGCAGGGAGGCGGGAGTGGAGAGGCGACGAGGGGGATGGCCGGGCGACAGGGTGTGCCTTAGTTTCCAGTCCTGGTTTTATTTGATGCAAATTTTTATAGCGCGAACATTACCCTAAGGTGTGAGAGCGCGCTACAAAAGGGAATCTTTGTGGAATTTGTGGGATGTCTCGCCATGTGCTTTCTGGATGCGGGGTCAAGGGCAGCTGCATGGGGGGGGTGCAGGCCACGACGGGCTGGGGGAGGTTTCTACATGGGAACTTGGCCGGGAGCCACGGAAAAGGGGCCTACCCAGTCATGGCAGGAATGTGGGGTCCCCTCACATGCGGACACGCTCCGCGAGGGGGGGTTCCGTGTGGCAAAGGGTGAGCACCGGGTGTTGGCAGAAGGGGCAGCAGCCCCCCTCTGTTCCTCTGGCTGGGGGGTCCAGCTGGGAGGGGGTAGTGCCATGCACAAGGGCTGCGGCTTGGGCAGGCGGTGGGGGGTGGTACTGCTGGGGGGTAGTGGCAGGCGGTGGTTCTCCTGGGGGGAGGGGTGGCCCCCTGTCTCGTTCGGCCAGCGCAGTAATTCTGGGGGAGGGGGGCCCCGGGGGGCTTTTCAGCTGCTCGTCGGTCTTTTAGACTAGGGTTGAGGGACTGCCAGCACGACACGAGGCCCGGTGGTGCTTGGGACCCACCAGGTTGGTGCGACCTGTTGGGGGGGTGGGGAACCAGGACCGGCGATTGAGGCCGGCAGAAGGGGGGCACCGCCGGCGAGGCGCACAACGGCCTCGAGACGCCGGCCGGAAGCAGTAGGGGGGTCCGCGGCGGCCTGCCCTCCGACGAGGGATCGCGCAGCGCACATTACAACGTTGTGAATATTACACAAGTTATGAATTCAGTTGTGGAAAATGGCATGGATGTTGTGGGACGATGTGGGGGATTTGTTGGCATGGGGGTTGGGGGACGAAGTTGGAGGAATGCACAGGTGCGTGACAGGGATGAGAGTGTTGGCTGGACGATAAGTGCACAAGGGGAGGATGCTGAAGGGGGGTGGGGGGGGGGAGTTCAGGTAACCAGACTCTTCTTGTTGTTTGTTGCAGGAGGCAAGTGCGGCCACAGTCAGAGCTGCGCACGAAAGAAAGCGGGGGAACAGCAACTCCCATTCGGGGGGAGGAGGTCCCGGACGGACACTCAGGTACAGAACTAAGGCGGAGGCCTTGGGATGGGGGACGCTGGGCGAACGAAAGAGTTCCGGCTGGGGTATGTTAGGGCTGTGGCGGAGGCATGGGTCCAAACGGACATTGTGGTGCCCAGGGAACAGGAGAGAGTAAGGAATGGGTCACTGATCATTAGCTGTTCTGTAGGAGGAGAGTGACATATGGGGCCGGGTGGGCCATTTGGCACACGAGCGTCATTGGTCTCGGAAACAGCGGGACTGCATATGATGATTGGGGTGCGAGGGCTCCTGCAGCAGCCATGGACAATGGTGGAATGGGTGCGGGTTCATTGGGATGTTATGTAACAGGCAGGTCCCTTCGGGGACGGGAGACCGACGTCCCCGGTGCCGGATAACTAATGGCGTTCCGCAGGAGGGGACGGGCGAAGGGGAGTCATACACCCGTTGGGGGCAAACTGGGCCACCATGGCAAAACTGGGGGGGGGGGGAGATGTCGGGCCAGGAGGTCCTTCCCGGTTAGCTGGAGGCCATGGGTCCGTGGCGCTCGATGTCTCACAAGAAGGAGCCGGGACAGCGGCGCAGACGGAGGTCATATGGAGGGGGGTCAGGTAGGGACTGTCGAATGTACGAGGGTCTAGAGAGGCAGGAGAGATGACGTAGGCTGACCATGGCAGGGGCTGGCAGAGTATGGGGCACTGGGTCACTGAGAGGCATTGCCGTCATGTATGTGCAGCCCCTTTAGGGGGTACGTGGTCGTGTTCACTTAACCCGGGGGTGTGTGTCTCGGGTACGAGGACGGCTGACGGAAGTGACGAATATGCTGATGACGGACAAAGGGTTGCACGGCAAGAAGGCTTTGCGTCAAGGCTTACCAATTGCACAGGGCGGGCTTAATGGATGGCTGTGCTCCCTTGTTGGGAGTTGGGGTTGCGCAGAGCTCCGGGGCTACCTGGGCGCAAGCATTGTTGCAGCGCGAAGGGGACGGCGATATACGCGAGGACGTGCGAAAGAGCAGTAAGAGCCTCGGGGGGCTTGTACAGAGTACAGGGCGTCACAGCACTGAGGCCAAGTGGGGCGCCGGATGGGGAACTTACGCTCCAGGGGAGGGGCGGGCCCCTGCTGAGGGGAGCTAAACAGGTGGGGGGGGTTTGGCGCCGTAAGCTACAGTTGGGTACAGGGTGGTCTCATGGGTAGTAACGGGTGATGTTTGAAAGGGGGCTTGTGGCTGCGTGCCGCAGTGTCTCTGAGGGTGGGGGGATATTCGAGCCAGGGGTCGGAATGGAAGGGAAGGCCTATGGCAGCGAATAAAGGGTCGGGGCGTGTGAGTTGGGGTATGTGCGGGGAAGGTTGAGAAGGTATGACACAGGGAGCCGGCACACAGTGCTAGTGTAGTAAAGACACTGACGATTGGTTATACTTCAAGGGTTTAGTGGAACTGGTAGTAGGGTTGTGAAAAACCCTGGAGTCTGGATGCTATGGTCAATGTGGAGCAGCAAACAAGGGGGAGGTGGCTGTGGAGACAGGCTCTTTAGCGCCTGGCGGGTTTGAGTTGGCAGCAGTTTTCGGGGAGAGTAGAGCGGGTGTCGAAGGGCAGGGGGAAGTAGGGAGAGGGCATGAGGCAGCAGTGATTGGTGGCAAGAGCTTGAAGGCCTATGGCTGGGGAGATTTGTTTTCCAAATGTGGAAGGGGGAATGTCAGTTATGCAGGTCCTGATAGGTCTCATGCGAAGACTGGGCTGTTGGGGTGGGGGGGCTACCTTAAAGGCGACGTACGATCCCTACGTATGGGGACTGGCACAGTGGTGGTGTCAGGAGGGCCCTGGGGGGCGGGGAGGTGGCTGAAGGCTGAGGACGATGGGAGTACAGAAAGGTTTCTGTGACGATCGGTACTGGACGAGGGTTTTTCGGATAGATTTGGAACGATTGCCGAACGAGGGTTAAGGGAAAGGGTACGTATTTCTTGCAGGGCTAATCTTCTTTTCTATCACAGGAGCTGGGAGTGGATCGGGATCCAGGGCGGTCGCCTGGATGGGGTGGCCATTCACCCGGGCATTGGACAGCAAAGGTGGCGAGCTAGCCGGTGTACAGACGTCACTGGGAGGGGAACACAGTCAGCGGGATGTAAGATGACGGGGTGAACAGTGGTATGCAATTGGGGGGAGTTGTGGCCAGTACGGCTGACATTGTGTCAAAAGAAATAAGATGTTGCCCCGATATGTGGATACATGTGGGTGAAAAGAGTACTCTGGGATATGTCCGGTTTGGCTTTACAATATGAGGCAGGGACGGGGACAGGGTTCAATGAAATTGAACGTGGGTCAATTTGAGCACGTGAATGAATTGTGCCGTGCAGACGTGGGGATCGGGGTGCTATCGAACTGACTTGTCCTGTAATGGCCCGTTGGGGGGGAGACTGTTTTGAGGAGAAACAGGTGGTCTTGTTTAACAAGGGGGCACTTTTTACGGACGAGGATTGGCCTGGAAATGTTCTTTATTTACACGAGACGCAGGTTTAGGTGGTGGATGGTCGTTCACCGCGAAAGGGGGGCACCGTCCATGGTCAACGACTGGCCCAACAAAAATGTTACTTGTTACTCGGGGTACAGGTACAGGTGGTGGATGGCCGTTCACCGCGATGGGGGTGCCTGTCACAGACAAGGATTGGCCCGGAAATATTACTTGTTGTACACGGGGTGCCAGTAAAGGTGGTGGATGGTCGTTCACCGCGATGGGGGCACCTTTCACGGACGAGGATTGGCCCAAAAATATTATTTGTGTGCACGGGACGCAGGCCCGGGTGGTGGACGGTCGTTCACCGTGATCGGTGGCATTTTTCCAAAGAGGATTGGCCCGAAAAAGTTAATGGTTGCACGGGAAGCACGTTAAAGTGGTGATGGTCGTCCACTGGGTTGCCACAGAGTGGGGAAGCGGTAGGTGCACAGGAACTGGGGGAACACGTGGTAATGCGGAGGTTTGGCACCTTTCGCGGCCAACGATGGTCACAACGATTGTAATTTATACGGGACACAAGTTTGGGTGGTGGATTGGTCGTCCACCGGGTGCCGCAGGGTCGGCTGACGGGAGGCGAAAGGTGCCCAGGAACTGGGGGGGGGGTGGGGCAGGGAACCGCCCTACGGGGTTTCCCTGGTTGGCGGTACTTTGGAGGGGTGGTGAGTCACATACGGACGGATCCACCCCTCGGGGGGAGAACGGTACACGGGTGACTGATAGCGGGGCGCGGGAGGCAATGAAGGAAATTCAACAGAGGATGCTTGCAGGGCAAGTGAAGGTGAGAATGGGGAGAAGAAGGAGGTCACCGAGTGAATGGGGAAGAGTCAAACAGGTGAGATGGTTTTGAGAAGGATGAATGAAGAAGGAGTCGGTATGGGATGGAAAAAGTATATTTATTGCATTTATGTACTGTTTAATAAAGTCTAAATGATTGCAACCTTGTCCTAATAAAATGGCCTTTTACGCTTCAAGTAACAGCGTGGAGTGTGGTTCTTACGCGATGCGGCCCCCGGGGGAAGTAAAGGTCGCAGACCAGTCTTCCCCCGGGGTATTCGCGCAACGGCCGGAAGGACAAGGTGGGGGTGGGATTAGAGGGGTAAAGGAAGGGGCGGGAGCTGGGTGGGTATATAAGGTGTCAGGAGAGGAAGATCCGGCCTCTTCCTGACACCTGAGCACCACCGGGGGTAAAAGAAAAGTTTGTCCACCCACCCACCCTACAGGTCTTAAGCAAAGGGCTAGGGGTGGTTGTTTGGGTCTGAGCGTGCCAGTTTAGGGCAGGTTGCAGAGCAATGACATTGCGGTACTTTGGAGGGGTGGTGAGTCACATACGGGCGGATCCACCCCTCGGGGGGAGAACGGTACACGGGTGACTGATAGCGGGGCGCGGGAGGCAATGAAGGAAATTCAACAGAGGATGCTTGCAGGGCAAGTGAAGGTGAGAATGGGGAGAAGAAGGAGGTCACCGAGTGAATGGGGAAGAGTCAAACAGGTGAGATGGTTTTGAGAAGGATGAATGAAGAAGGAGTCGGTATGGGATGGAAAAAGTATATTTATTGCATTTATGTACTGTTTAATAAAGTCTAAATGATTGCAACCTTGTCCTAATAAAATGGCCTTTTACGCTTCAAGTAACAGCGTGGAGTGTGGTTCTTGCGCGACGGGCTCTCGTTTTGTCCCTTGTGACCGCGGGGCGATCCATGCACCCAAGCAAAATGCCATGCCTATTCTTTGAAAATAACACAGATCCTTTTGGTATTTCGCAGCGCAATCGCCTGTAAATGCAGCCCGAGCTGTCTCTCATTCAAACCGTTGTGACCGCGAGGCGGTCCGTGGTGCGTACCTTATTGTGTCGTCCTTTTGGTGCGGTGTCTCCGTTCAGTGAATGCAGTCGCTCCAGAGGGGTGGCGGGCTCGCGTTCAGCTTCCGTCATTTGTATTCACGTCCTGCATGGGCGGCGTGGCCCCACACTCAGGTGACGTGGTACTTGCAGTGCTAATCGGCTGCTAGTTGTGTTGTTCCTGTGTGGTAGCCTAATAAAGTTCACTAAGTCTTGGAAAGGGAGTGAAATACATTTAATGTATATATACTGCAAGTGAGCAGTTGCACACGCAATTCTAATTCCGATGTATTGTCCCTGCATGGTGTAATAGTCTGCTCCTTGTTGGCATGTGTAAATGGGATATCTGGTGAGATATCCAGTCCGTCAATCATGTTGAAAGAGCCCTTGCGTGAGTTGTTCCTGTGTTGGAGCCCAATAAAGTTTTCTGAATCTTTCGAAAAAAAGGGGGGAAGGGAATCCATTGAATGTTTTTACATTGCTCGTGAGCAGTCGCACACGCAATTATAATTCCGATTTGTTGTCCCAGCATGGTGTCATAGTCAGCTCTTAGATGTCATGTATAAATGGAATATCTGGTGAGATATCCAGTTATTCAGTGATGTTAAAAGAGCCCTTGCGTGAGTTGTTTATTATAAAAACAAATGCATCCATGGTCCACTCCCTGGTAGTGACAATCTGTCTCTGTTTGATATGACCACTGGGAGTGTTAGAGATCAGCTCTTTGTTTTCTTTTGAAATTTGGTAACTTGTCCAGTTTAGCGTTGGTGTGGAACGTCTATCATTAGACGTGCCCGTGTGTTTAAGTGCTTAAGTCCCTGGTAGTGATGTGCTCTCTCAGTTTGCTGTGTCCACCATGGGAAGTGGGCATAACCAGATCTTGCATACTGAGTGAAAAATAATGCATTTTAGTGAAAAATACAGTGGTGCTGTTGGCTACAATTTGTAGAGTTCAGATAGCTCATTTAATCCATCAACAGCTGTATTGAACTTGACAATAAGCATTGCCTCTCTTTGCATTAGTTTCCTGTCCAAGTCTCCACCACGAGGATCCCTCTCAACTTTTGATAACACAGTCCACATCAAATCATTTTCCGTGTGGTTGTTATTCATCCAATACGTTACCAGTGGAGCTGTAGTAATTTTCTTGCGAATCCTAGATTTGTGTTGTGTTATTCACTGTCTTCCTTCCTGGTTCGTCTTGCCGATATATAGTTTGGGGCATGGGCACAGTATACCATACACAAAGTTTTTTGTTTTACAGTTGGAAAATGAGTCGTGTTTTCATTTAGCATCCTTGAATGTGAATAAGGATCCTTCCATAGTTTGATGATAACATGCACACGTACCGCATTTGTGGTGGCCAACAATGGGTGGCAAACATAGTTGTTCTCTGAGTGTACTCTTGTTTAATGTTTTTGGCAATGCTGCTCGGATTACCTGATCTCCAATACTGCTTTCTTTTTTTAGGGCAAAAAGTGGTCTTGTGAATGATCTGTCTAGATTTTGAATTAGATGCCAATTTTAGTTGATCACCTTTTTAAAAAGATTTGTGCGTGGACAAAACGTGGTCACACAAACCAGTTGTTCCATCTTTGGTCTCTCTTTTCTGTAGAAGGACTTCTCTGGGTGTCCACCAGGCCCTTTTCATGGCATGTTTTAGAAGTTTTTTGGGTAACCTGTGCTTTTAGTCTCTCAAGTAGATTGTTGGTGTGAAACGTGTATTCTGTTTTGTATGAACAGTTCCGCTTGATCCTCAAAAACTGGCTGAATGGTAAATTATCGCAAAGACTTTGCGGATGGTGACTCGTGTAATGAAGTGCTTTGTTTCTCTCTGTTGGTTTTTTATGAAGCGTCGTCACTAATGCTCCTTCGGAAACATATACCTCGACATCTAGAAATGTCATCCTTCTTGAGTTGTAGTTTAGGCTAAATTTAATGTCTGGTGTGCGGGCATTAAGCCAACTATGAAATTGAAGCAGAGTGTCTTCACCACTATTCCATATCAAAAATATGTCGTCTATATAACGTACCCAATTGGAGATGTGTTGAGTAAAAGGATTATTGTTGTAAACGTACTTCTCTTCAAATTTCGCCAGGTATAGCACGGCCAGCTCTGGCGCAAAGGGACAACCCATGGCAGTCCCTTAGGTTTGGAAGTAAAAATCAGTGCCAAATCTGAAGTAGTTCTTTCTAAGTGCAAATCTTGCCAGTTTCATGATGAAATCGGTTGGAACTCTGTCTGGTTTTGGTCTTTTTTCCAAGTAGGCTTCAATTGCAGATAATCCGTCATCTTGAGGTATCTGGGTGTATAAAGACACCACGTCCAATGTCACTAGCATTTGTTCACCAATTGTGAATTCTTTAGTTTCTATTTTATTGATAAAATCCTTTGTATCTCGAAGATAGGATGCACTTCTTCCAGAAATAGTTTGAGGAAAAAATCCACATATTTGGATATGGGTTCTAGGGCTGACTCATACCCAGATACAATCGGTCGACCTGGTGGATGTGTTCCATTCTTATGTACTTTTGGTAGAATATACAACAAAGGAATCCTAGGATGTTTTTTATTTAGGAACTCAAATTCCTGAGGTCCAATAAACCCTTGGTCTAGTCCTTCAGTGAGAAGTACTGATAATTCCCCTTGAATTTCTGGAGTGGGATCTTTTTCAATTTTACGATAGCACTGCGTATCTTTCAGTTGATTGAGAACTTCCGTCCTGTAGTCTAAAGTACTCCAAATGACTATTGAGCCGCCCTTATCTGCTGGCTTTATAGTTATTGAAGAGTCATTCTTGAGTGTAGATATTGCATCTTTCTGGAGTTTTGAAATGTTATGTTTAACAAAGTTTCTTTTTTTCTCCATGTCCGTGGTTGCGGAAAGGACTGTGCATTCAAATGTTAAGATTTCTTTTGGGATTTTATTGGCTGGAGGGCAAAAGGTGGATTTATTTTTTAATCCAGTGGTTTCTGAGGTAGGTGGAAATTCATTTTCTAAAAAGAAGGCTTTTAGCCTAATTTTCCTGCAAAACTCAATTACCTCTGACTTCATTTTGACAAAGTTTGTTGTTTTAGTGGGAACAAAGGAAAGGCCTTTTAGCAAAACCCTTTCTTCAGCCTCAGACAGGGGATGATTGGATAAATTGTAAATTGGGGACGGCGCTACGTTTTGTAGTACTGCCGTCTGGTTGTCATCTCCCATGGTTGGTTCTGGTATCTGTTTCTTCCTCGTGGTCTTTGTTGGCCTCTGCCTAAAAAAGGCACTGATTGTTGTTGTTGGTTGTTAATTCGACGATTAGTTTGTTGGTGTCTTTCGGTACTATCTGTTTTTCCTCCTGAAGAAGACGATGTGTCAGAAAATGAAATGAACTTGTTTTTAGACCTTCCTTGGAAGTCTGAAAGAAATCTTCTAGAGTCCGGACGGGAGTAAAAATCTGTTTGTAAATATGGGTATGTTGTTTCTAATAAAAAGTTCTTTTTGTCCTTTCCAAATTTTGCTCCTTTTTGATTTATTGTGAAATCCTTAAATTCAGCTTTTTCTTTTTCAACTTTGGACAATAAAGTTTTGGCATCTGTTATTGATTGGCTATCCTTTATTTCTTGTTCCAAAGTGGAAATTTCAAGTAACTGTTGTTGGGAGAGCAGCTGTGCTGTCTCAATTGTCAAGACCATCAGGTCTCTGCTGCATTTGGTCTCAATACAACTGTAACCTTTTTTGTAAATTGGGTCCTCAGTGAAAATCACTGGTATGTTTCGTATTTGTAGTCCTGCAGAGATTGTACCCGCCTTTAAATGTTCATGTAAAAAGTGGCCATGTAAGTCGGTTCTAATTTGCTTCTTCTTAAGTCTAATAAGTTTGTCTGATTCGTTTTGTTGTTTAGCTGTGGCACTGAGGGAAACTGATGAAAAAAGGGAAGGTGCACTCAAAAGTTTTTGGATGTGGTCTTCTGTGTACGCGAACGTATCTTATTCCGTCATAGTCAGTGAATACCGAGGCAGTTAAAGGGTATACCGCATAAGAAAATAAGTCATGAAGAAAGTCTATCAACTCCTGACTTCGTTTGGAGTGAAAAAACCTCGCGAGTGGGCACCCGCTATACTATGCTCAACTATAGAGGGTATTGGCCCGTAATCAGTAAGAGGCTAGGCCAACTTTATAAAGTTCACAACAACACACGCCAATACTGATGCTTAGTCATACATCATTCCATAAGATCACACGTGACACTCAATGTAACCTAAGAAGGTTTCTTTGTTTTTTATTTCATTTCATTAAGTTTTAAGCTTCAAGATGAGAACTCAATTTGTAAGGATTATCAAGGGTTTACACAGGAACATTGCACACATTTTACAAAAACCACTCGCTTTGACACATACATCACATATATTACATATATTATACTTTGAACTTATTGGACAACACAAAACATGACATAGACAACAAATCCAACATTTTAAAAAACATGAACAAGCTCAAGTTCCACATTTTAAAAAAAAGTGAACAACAAAGGAAAAAATTAAAAAAGGGAAAACAGAAAAGGAAGCCCAAGTTGGTTGCAAATTTCTTTCAGAAAAACAATTTCTCAACAACCTTGGTCTGGGCAGTGACCAAACAGTGTAATATTCAGGGTACCCAAAGAACTTCAACAATCTTTTCACAAAATTTCTTTACCCAAATGAGAAGGAGGGTTAGCCTGATAGTGTACTTTCACACACTTGTGTGGTCATATAGTGGTCAACGCGTTTCAAACCCAAAAATTTGTTTGGGGTTCTCCTGAGGACCTAGAACTCTAAAGAGCTGAAATGAAAAGAAAAGAGAGAAAAGTGCTCGTGTTATCACTTACAACACAACTTATATACAAGCCACACTTTCCCTATAATCTAGCCTAAATAAAATTACCTTTAGATGAGATCTACCGATCTCTTCTGATAAATTGGTCCAAAGTTTATCTCAGTTCAAAGGCTGCACTAAAAGCGAAAGAGAAAACTAAAAGAAAAAGGGTAAGAAGCAAATTCAGTCTCTTGTCTAAACACACCCAGTTGCTGTGTGGTCCATACTGGATGTCTTGTTATTTGGCACTTGGTGGAACAAATGCGGAACACTTACTTATGGCTTCTGAGTTGGTTTGATGTGGTGTGGGTTAGTGCTATGGGTGCCCCTCGCAGTCCAACAAGATAGCAATCTGTAAGACAGGCCGAAGTCATGGCGCACACACATGATTCGTTTTTGCCAATGACAACAAAAATCAGCATTAGGGATCCAGACAGGGGTACAGTTGTGACACTCAGGGCAGGGGTGCATGTTAGTGCTTTATTTTCCGATGGTACAACTCAGAAACAGTGAGCAAGGTTTCCCACTTTCAGTTTCTAAGTTCTGCTGTCTGTCCGTTGGTCCGCAGTGAGGGTGCTGGTGGTCGTACCTGTATTTCTGGGCATAGTAACCTTTGTGCCATACTGCAGGAGTCTGTGCTTCCTTTAAATGGCAGCGATACAGGTAACCCAATACCTGCACTGCGTCCAGAGATCACAGCCATTCTCTGCTCCTGTCAAAATTACCTCTATCCTGCCACCCATAAGAGAGGATCCACCTCTCGACAAGTGCACCCTCCGCACTTCCCTGCAAAGCGATCCGACATCCTGTCCTGTTTCGGTGGAACATTGGTTCTCCATTCATTTGATGCCCCTTGTTGCATGAGTGCATAGCGTCATGTCACAGCCACCATCTTAAGGTCAGCACTTCTTGTGACATTGTGCAGTTATCGCAAGAGTGCCTCGCATCACATTGCAGCCACCATCTTGAAGTCAGACAGTAGTCGAGGTATCTCATTGCAGTCACCATTTTGGGGTAAAGCAAATACTGAAATTACTTGTCAGAATATATTTGATACATTGGACTTTTTTTCTCTCACGTCACATCAAGTCACATAGGTTTGCCACCCTGTTATCAAGTCAACAGGTTAGGCACTTGTAATCATTTTTAATATTTTCTGGTGATAATGTTCATGCAGTTTCTACATGCTTTGAACTCTGTGAGGATTGAGGAACACTTACCACATATTAACTGGTCTTACCTGTACATTATTCTTGACCACCTTATTCTTGTACATGTAAGGCATATCCCCTCCTCAACTATCTTTCTCAGTGCCAGGAGAAACCCCTATTGGAGTGGTTGAGTTAGAAGGATGCTTTTGAGGCCTATCTGGATGCATTCACCAATCAAAAAAGCCTTGCTAATACATAGATTGGGTCCTGGAGGTAGATCCATTTTTAAAAACGTTGCCATTAATGCATTTACTGTTTATACTGGAGCCACTCACCTTTCAACTGAACCCTGCCTGCACTTGCTAGTGAAATCATGCTCATTCCCTGGTCTGCCACGTCTTTTCAATTTGCCGAATGAACAGAGAGAAATGAGCATCTGACACACTCCCAGGAACTGCCCTTACCCCTTGTAAGTCAGCAGGCTAGACTCGTGTAGAAGAACATATAAAATCAGATGTGCACTTGGACGTGCAGGGACGCCCACAGCAGGTGTGCCACTGGCACACCAAAGGCAAGCCCAACTTCGCCCGTCCGTGCCCAGACTGCGCCTTGCGCCATAACCCTAGGCAATTTTGTCCTGTGTAAGGACCCTGACTTGACCTACTCTAGCAAGAAGCTCATAAACCTGCAGAACTATGGTAACTCATTGAAATGTTTATCTCTATTGCATTCAATGAACTTTATCACAGCAGTAGCTGCCCCTCATGTGAATTTAAGGTTACTCCCTCGGCACTCATTCCTATTTCAGTCCCTGCCCCTCCCAACAATTCCATCTGCCTTCCCTACGGGGAAGTGAACATCCCCCGGAAGACCAATTATATGGGATACCTGATTAATGCCAGGTATTTGGTTAAGAAAAAAGTGGAGTTTTCAGATTTTATCAGGTCACACAATCCTGATTGGGTCTTTGTAAACAAAACCTTGGTAAAAGAGCTGTCTGGTCCTGATCTGGTGGATGCCATCCCACCAGGCTTCACAATCGTCGGACTTGACAAGATAGGCAGTGTTAGACCTGGCATTTCTTGGCGTGGTTACCCCTGACTTTTTGCCTCTACCTCCTCTATTTTTGGTGCTGTGATGGATTTTGTTTTGCCAACTTAGATGCTTTGGACACTTTGCCACTGCTAATCAGTGTCAAAGTGCAACTGCTCCCTGTATAAAGTGTAATGGTAATTGGTTGTCCATGATGGTATGTTTGCCTTACTAGTAAAGTCCCTAGTAAAGTGCACTATGTGTGCCAGGGCTGGTAATGCAAATGCTACTAGTGGGCCTGCAGCACGAATTGTGCCACCCACACAAGTAGCCTTCAAGAGGGAACTCAGGCCTGCTCTGCAGTGCCTGCGCGCAGTTTGTTAAACTGCCATGTTGTTCTGACAAGTGCACCCACTTGCCAGACCTTACCCTTCCTTTCTATGCACATCAGACACCCCTATGGTAGGTCCAAGGTACCCCCTGGGCAGAGTGCAGTGCATGTGAAAGGTAGGACATGTACTAAGGTGTGTACCATGTCCTGACAGTGAAATAATCTCCATTTCATTTTTCATTGTGGAAAGGCCATCTTGCCCATAGGATAGAATGGGGAGGCTGTGTAATATGTTTTCCAGCCTATCTTCCCAAAGGCTTAAGATGGAGAGGTGAAGTTTAGTGTGCCTGAACTCACAATGTAATAACACATTATGAAGATGGTTTTTGCATTGAGTGTTTAGAAGCCACTCTTTTAGAAGTGGCGGGGTTTTTGTGTTCTAACATTTCTGTGTGTCTCTGCCTGGATGTGGATTGACTGTCTGGATTTGAAAGTGATAGGATCTGGGGAATGTCTTGACCCAGGGGAGGAGGTGAGACAGCAACAGGCTGACCTGCATCTGGAGTGTAGGGGGGAGGAGTAGCCCCTAGGTGAAGAGGCCTGGGCTGCAGCCATAAACCAATGGCTCCGGCCCCTGCTGAGTGATTGAGGACCCAGACCCCCACTATCAAAGGAATAAGGTGTCACTGGCAGGGAGGCACCCAGAACTGGTTTGAACAGGGGTCAGTGTCCCCCTGAACACAAAGACTTCAAAGACATTTAGGGGTATAACTATGAGAGCTGAAGCCCCTGAACTTTGGAGAAATGGCTTGATCAAGATTGAACAAGACTGAAGCTACTTGTGGTCAAGAGGAACCTTTGCCAAGGAAGAAACAGCTGAAGAGACTAAAGGACTGACCCTTGCTGTGTGTCCTGGTGCTGGCCTGCAGTTTGCTGCTTTAACCAAGGAAAGGCTGAAGGGACTTTGCTGTGTCCCCCTGCTTGAAAGGACTTTGCTGTGTGCTGTGTCCGGAAGTAACTTATCCCCAAGGGCCCGAGGTGAGCTGGCTCCCTGTTGCGGAAACTCAGGAACACAAAAGTTTCCAGGAGAGTCTCAGCGACGCTGTATGCGTGTGCTTCTTGCAGCCTGAGACCCTCGTAAGAAGTGCCCTGTGATCGTGGGCACCTGGAGTCCAAGCGAGTCTCAGCAACGCTGTGTGCGTGTGCTTCGTGCAGCCTGAGCCCTTCGTGAGGATTGCCGTGTGATCGTGGGCACCTGGAGTCCAAGCGAGTCTCAGCGACGCTGTGTGCGTGTGCTTCGTGCAGCCTGAGACCTTCGTGAGGATTGTCCTGTTATCGTGTGCACCGGAGTCCAAGTGAGTCTCAGCCACGCTGTGTGCGTGTGCTTCATGCAGCCTGAGACCTTCGTGAGGATTGCCTTGTTATTGTGCACCCGGAGTTCAAGTGAGTCTCAGCGACGCTGTGTGCGTGTGCTTCGTGCAGCCTGAGACCTTCGTGAGGAGTGCCCTGTGATCGTGCACCCGAAGCTCAAGTGAGTCTCAGCGACGCTGTGTGCGTGTGCCCTGTTGCAGCCTAAGATCATCGTAGCATCAGCGGCCAAGATCGGCAGCCCCGGAGGAGCCGAGCCGCCGGCCCGAGCCCGCCGATGCCAGAGCGGGACTTCGAGCCAACCTCGTCGAGGGAGGGTCCGAGTCCCACTGCCCGGAATTCACAAAGATTGCATCGGAGGCCCAAGTCGCGGAAAGAGGAGAGGAGAGTGAGGTCGCACCCCCCAGGTAACGTGTGTCGACGCCTGGGGAGGGGTGCGGGCTCGGAGGGAGACGCTCTCAGCCTCTCCTATTCCTGCAGTGCGAGCCTCTGCTTCGGCTCGTATCGCGGCCCGTACTTGCCAAAGGAGTGGCAGTACCGGGGCCGGAGTGCGGAGCTGCACTTTTTGTTCACATCATACCCGTGTGGGGGCAACTGTTGACAGAGGCTGACTGCGAGTCAGTACGAGGGGCGGAGAGACCGCCTGAGGCACCGTGATCGGTGCTGGAGCGTATTACGCATTGCATTATTTCTGCATAACAAACTACCTGATTAGTGTATTACGCATTGCATTCTTTCTGCATAACGAACTACCTGATTAGTGTATTATGCATTGCATTCTTTCTGCATAACGAACTACCTGATTAGTGTATTACGCATTGCATTATTTCTGCATAACGAACTAACTGATTGCCGTATTACGCATTGCATTATTTCTGCATAACGAACTACCTGATTGTCGTATTACGCATTGCATTGCTTCTGCATAACGAAATACCTCATTGTTGCGTTACGCATTGCATTATGTTTACATTACCAAGTGCCTGATGCTAGCATTACGAACTGCATTATTGTTATATTGCCAAGTGCCTGATTCGAGCATTACGAACTGCATTATTTCTACATTGCAAAGTGCCTGATTCTAGCATTACGAACTGCATAGCATTGCATTAGGACTGCAGTGGAACGTTTAGAACTGCTCATTAATATCGCCAGAACTTACAAGAGCTGGCTGGCCTAACAACCGGCCAGGAAGTACAAATACGCATATGTTGGATTTATATTGTGTGGTCTTATCGTATATCTTTTTTATATAAATTTACACTCGTTTTTATAAAACTCGTGTGGAGTCCATTTGTGGTGTCATCATTGGGTTGCTGTGAGCATGATTGCAAATACTTTACACATTTACCTTGAAGATAAGCCTGGCTGCTCGTGCCAAACTACCAAGGGGGTGAGCGGGGGCTATCTGCGAAGGTGTCCTTCCTTTCCCTGACGTGAGAACGAGGGTCCCTATTTGGCCTAAGGTACCTACCTCAGCCAACCAGGGATCCCTGGTCTAACAGGCAGGGTGAGGGAGGGCTGGCAATTATTCATAAAACTAAGTATTCATGCCTCATTGAACTGCTTCTGACTTCAACCTCCTGTGAGATGTTACACTTTTCCATAAAAATAATGCCTACCAGCTCATTTGCTGGGATCCTAGTCTATAGAACGCAGAGTACGTGCACCTAAAGAAATCTCACATAGGGAAACACATCCTCACGCTTCTAGGTGATTTTAACTTCAATCTGGAAGACAATACATGCAAGCCTCCCGGGCACTCAGCAATATGACGTCATGTTGTGGACTCTCCCAACTTGTCTCTACACCCACATGTGGAGCAGGCCATACCTTTGATGGCATTTTCTCCAACGACTCTTGACTAAAGGTCTTTGAGGCACTACGGTTAATTTAGTCCGACCACCATGCAGTTCCCTTCTCTTTTTCCTGGCCTCATAAACAGGAGGGCCCTAACTGTGTGATCAACAGAATGCCTAAAAAATCTGGAAAGGGCTCTCCCAAGAAACTCTATATCAGGCCTTAAACAGCTGCAACATGACTGATCATGAGGACATGGGACTTGCAGCAGTTGAGTTCTCTTCGTGGCTCACTTCAGCTATCAATGCTGTTGCTTCCATCAAGGAAATCTGCACACACAGAGGAAGCTGCCAACTTCCCCATAGTTATCTGAGAGTCTTAAACTACTAAGACAGTCCTGCGGTCACCAAGAAATGGCTTGGCCTAAAATCTATGACCCTCAGGAAAGGGCCACATACAAGTTGGCTATGGGTAAATGCAAAGCCGCCCTTAAGGAAGAGAAATTCCTGTGCTGCACCAATAAGCTTGAATCAGCCAAATCTTCTAGAGTCCCATCAAGCTGGTCTATCAGTTTTCCGCACCCTCAGGCTCCTCCAGCACATTAGTATCTCAGGATTTCTGTAATCGAATGACACATTTTTTCATACTAAAATACCGAATATCTATAAGGAACTTGTTCTCCCTAATGCAGACTCCCCTACTTCTCTGCCAGGGGGACACCTATGCAGAGGCAAGTCCTTCAGAGACTATTGTAAACAGGATAATCTGACAGCATCCCTCTTTTGCTTTACCCTGTTGACACCTGAGCAGATGGAGTCTCATCTACTTAGGATGAAGTTGGGCTCAACCTTTGAACCTTGCCCTCCTAAGATTTGGCAGCTGGCAGCCAAAACCATTTTCCCTCATCTGACAGCAACACTGAATAAAGCCATCATTTCAGGATGTTACCCACAACTATGGAAAAAAGCTGCGGTGGAGCCTCTTCTAAAAAAAACAACAACAATTTATTCCACTCTGACTTAAAAAAATAACAGTCCTATCTCCCTGTTGCCCATACCTTCCAAAATCCTGGAAAAAGACCTGAAATCCCAGCTGATGGCATATCTAGAATAACATGAACTACTGGATGCCTCATAGTTGGGGTTCAGGAACAACCGTGGGACCAAAACTGCTCTGGTTTTGGCAGTTAATAACATTCGAACCATGGTTGATGAAGGGCAGGCTGTGTCACTGATCCTTTTGGATCTCTCTGCAGCCTTTGATACCATCTCTCTGACCCTGCTCGCAGAATGGCTGAAGGAACTGGGGCTCACAGACTCAGCACTCAAGTTTTAACTTTTTTTTTCTCAGTGACAGATTGCAGACGGTAATCTTAGATCAATTCTCTTCTGTCAAAAATGGGGCCTTTAGTTGGCGGTAGTATGCCCTTGTCCAAGTGGCACAAGCAGTCAGGCTTGTCTTAGAGGCAATGTGCAAAGCATTTGCGCATAACACACAGTAATACAGTGAAAATGCTACAAAAGGACACCACACCAGTTTTAGAAAATTGCCAATATTTATCTGTGTAAAACAAGACCAAAACGATAAAGATCCAACAAACAGTAATCAAAATATGAATATTGCAAAAATAGACTTAAAATACAGTTTCTTGAAGTCAATAGCTCTGTCCTGGGCTATCATGGCGTCATGAACAAACAAATCCAGAAGTTCAGGCCGACCACCGTGTCATGGGCCAGCTACAGTGTTGGGAAGACCCACAAACAGTACCCTGGAAATGCAGGGCGTTGTGGACCCTGCGATGAGCTCTGAATAAGCATTGTGGGTTCCGGAGACTGGTGTAGGAGTCATCGGGCCCTTGAAGTCACATGCATTGCAGATCAAACTTCGTGAGGTTGAAGTCAGGAGCAGGGACACCTGCAGATGTCGCAGCTGCGGTGTGAAGTGGAGCGGTCCGCCGTGCGGTGCCCTCAAGTTGCGGTGCAGGCTGCGGCTCGGTGACGGTATCCAGTGGCACCGGTGAGACCAGGGCTGTGATGCGAAGTGGGGCAATTCTCATTGCGGTGGTAGCAGGCCACAGTGGAAGCAGCGACACTGTTGTGGCTGAAGCACTGTCGTCATTAGATGATCTGGAGTTGATGGCGCCCGCATCAGTAAGCTAAGGCTGTGGTGTGGATGGGGCGGTGTGTTGAGTAACTTACGAGCGGTGCCCTCAGGCCACGGTGCAGGCAGTGGTGTTGGTGGAAAGCATCATCGTCTGTGACACCAGGGTGGAGATGTGAAGTGAAGCGATGCAAAGTGCTGGGCCCACAGGTCACGGTGCAAGCAGCGGCTCAGTGACGGCGTCGGGTGCAACGTCGGTGAGACCTGGGTTGTGATGCGAAGCAGGACAATGCTCTCTGTGGTGCCTTCAGGTCACAGATCCAGTGCAGCGGCATCGGTGATGGCGTCGAAGTGGCTTTTCTTCTGTTGCAGCACAAAACACACAGTTCTCAGTGCTGGTAGCAGATGAACTTGAAGTCTTTGCTGTTCCTGAGACTTCTTGAACAGGGGGAAAGCTCTACCTCAAGCCCTTGGAGAAACTCAGGAAAATAAGTTGCAGAAAGTCCAGTCAGTCCTTTCACTGCCCAAGAAAGAAGCAGCCACTGCAGACCAACACAGCAAAGTACACAGCAAAGTGGTAGTTCTTCCTCACAGCTTCTCCAGCTCTACTTCTTGGCAGGTTCCTTAGTCCAAAAGAGTTCTAAAGTTCTGGGGCCAGGGCCCCAATATTTGTGCTGCTTTTCCCTTTGAAGTTTTAGGCAGAAAGTCTCTGAGCTCAGTAAAAAACAGTTCTGTCCTCTCTAGTCCAACTTCACTACTGGAGGTGGAGACAGCATTGTGCAGAGCAGACACAGCCTATTCAGGTGCTAGCGAAAACTGCTCCCACCACTCTATATGAGAAGAAGATCTATTCAGCCTGGCTAGGAGTCACCCAGGAAAGGCAGGACACACCTCAACTCCCCTTGTGACTTTCTAATGGAAATGCACATCCCCAGCTCCTGTCACTCCAAAACCAGACGGTGAAGACACAAGCAGGCAGAGGCACACAGGATGGTCAAGCAAGAAAATGTCCACTTTCTAAAAGGGCCATTTTCAAACACACAATTTAAAAACCATCTTTACTAAAAGATGCATTATCAGAATCTGAGTTTAGAGAGCCCAAACTCCACTTCTCTACCTTGTCCCAATTGAAAGTTACACATGGAAACTGTTACAGTCATCTCCAATGATATCCTATGGGACAGACAGCCTTTCAACAGTGAAAAACGAAATACACAGTATTTCACTATCAGGACATGTAGCACACTTCAGTACATCCTACCTTTCACCTACACTGTACCCTGCCCACGGGGGTACTTTGGGCCTACCTTAGGGGTGACTTGAATGTAAGAAAAGGGAAGGTTAGGGCCTGTCAAGTGGGTGCACTTGCCAGGTCGACATGGCAATAAAAACTGCAGTGGCAGGTCTGAGGCACCTTTGAAAGGCTTCTTGAGTGGGTGGCACAACCAGTGCTGGAGGCCCACTAGTAGCATTTGATTTACAGGCCCTGGGCACACACAGTGCACTGTACTAGGGATTTACTCGTAAATCAAATATGTCAATCATGGAAACCAATCATAACACAATTTACAGTAGGAGCACTTGCACTTTAGCACTGAATAGCAGTGAAAAGTGCACAGAGACACTTAACCAGCAAACATGAAATCCAGAATACCATCAAAAACAGGAGGTCAGAAAGCAAAAAGAAAGGGGAAACACGCCAAAGATGCCAGGTCTAACATCTTCTGAACCTATAATCTTGCCCTGTGGGGTTCCTGAGGGTTCCTCTCTGAGCCTGATTTTATTCAATATATATGCCTCCCCACTGGCTAAGTTCATAACGTCTTTTGGGTTTAAGGCTCTCTCATATGCCGATGGCACGCAAACCATCGGGTCAATCACCAAAGATATGGAGGCAATTTCCACCAACTTCAGAAACTGCATGCAGGTAGTATCCATCTGGATGGGCAAAACCTATCTCAGACTCAATGGGGACAAGACTGAGGTCTTGATCTTTGGGAACCAACCATCCATCTGAAATACTTTTGGTTGCCAGAAAAGCTGGGCATGTTGCCCATTCCCTCTGATTCCACAGAAAATCTTGGAGTGCTGGTTGACATCAATCTGTTGTTTGGCCTGTAGGCCAATCAAACTGTCTCAACCTGCTCTTGGGTTATCAGAACTCTCAGGAACGTGTTTCCTTAAATCCCTCTCTCGGCACACAAGCAAGTGGCTCTTGAGTTGATGTCATTCAGGCTGGACTATTGGAATGCACTCTATTTGGAGATCAAAAAGACTGCTGTGGCCAATTTCCAACTGGTACAAAATGTGGCAGCAAGTCTGATTCTTGACATTCCTAAATATCAATCAGTCTCTGCAGGGATATCTGAGCTCCAATGGCTACCTGTGAACAAACGTATTGTCTTCAAAGCTCTATGCATTGTTCACAAGGCATTGCACAACATTGGGCCTAGAGATCTTGAAACCATGTTTCAATGATACATAGCCTCGAGAATATAAGCCATCACCTGCAACTAGCATAATATTCATCCTAAATATTAGAGGCCAGTTGATTGAGAGCACATGTAATAAGAAGATTCAGGAATGGTTACTTTGTACTGAAAATCCTGATCTTGAAATGGCAATCACCATTGCAAAGGCAATAGAAAATGCTGATGTTTCCTTTAAGGGACTCTCAACCACTAGTGATACAGCTCTGCATGATGACATTTTGAGTCGTAAACAGAAGGGTCCGATCAAAGACCACAAAAGCATGGTAGGATCTAGAGCTGAACTTAAACATGACTCGAAATATGGCTATGTGCAAGCCAAAAATGTCAGATTGTGTTTTAGGTGTGGTAGCAAAAACGACACATTGTCAGCTAAGAATTGCCATCCTTTATCCAAAGTGTTTTAAATTAAACAAAAGGGTAATTTGCCATGGTCACATAAGGAAATGATATCCAATATTGAGTATGATGACAACAGTGAGGATGATAAGGATGTTGTTTAGTGTACTACAGTTTCAGATGCACGAGGAAATGTTAATATTGTTTAAAGTGATGCTGCCAATAATATATTATGTAATGCGAGGAGCGAACCTCCAATTTGTGACGTGCGTGTGAATGGCATAATTGTTCAAATAACGACAGTTTCAGGGACACCATTTACTATCATTGGACCAGAAGTGTTAAAATAACTTCACCCTCTTGAATTAAGACCTTCAAGTTTGAAAATGTTTGCTTATGGGGGGACAAAGATTGAGGTTGGAGGTGAATTTGACAGATGTTGTGAGTTTGGGGAGAAGATGGTTATGTCTGTAGTATATGTAGCCAGATAAGAATCAAATTTTTAGGGTGGAATGATCAAGAGGGACTAGACGTGGTCATAGACTCCAATCATCCAAATAGAGTTATATCAAGATGGCAGTTAAACTCAGGAAAATGTGAACATCATATGAGAGTCTCAGTTGGTGACCACTGGATGAAAAATATCCTGAAGTATTTAATAGTAATCTTGAAAAATTACATGGATTTCAGCACAAAATTGTGTTGAAAGATAATGCCAAACCTGTGGTTCACAGGGTTCACAGAGTTTCACTATGTTTGAGGGGTGAGTTACAGAATGAGGTAAACCACTGGTGTAGTCTTGACATCATTAAACCCACTGAAGGTTTAGAGTGATTGTCTCTAGTTGTGTTAGGTCGTAAGATTGACAAAACCGTGAGATTGTGCGTGGATTTGTGTGACGTAAATCACAACATTTGGGTGGATCGCAAACCACTGCCCAATATTATTGTCCTGGGTCAACAAGGCTGTTGAATGTTTTTGCGTGGTTGCGAAAGTTGTATGATGAGTGATAAAAGTCAATTTAACTAAACCATCTCCAGTAATTCCTATTGAGCCAGTCATGTCTCCATTGTCCAAGTAGGGATTTGATATTGCTGATCCACTCATGATCCTTAGTGAACTTCCTAAATATGTATGGTATTAATTGACTGTGTCCAAGTGGCCAAGTGGCCTAAAGTGATCATTGTGAATAATACTGAAACTCACACTGTAACTGAATTTTTACAGAATGTGGTCGCTACGGAAGGTTATCTCAGTGAGTTGGTGACCGATAATGGTACACAATTGGTTTTCCAAGAAATGAAGACATTTCTATCTGAGTATGAAATTGTCCACATCCACAACTCATTGCAGGAGTAACGGTTTAGTGAAAAGCTTTAACCATACTTTAAAGGGTCAATTGCAGCTTGTTATGGCAAATTTGAAGGTAGTCATTAGGGATATGCTGTGGGCAGTGCGTACCACTCCAAATGAAATAATGGGTATCACACCTTTTGTATTGTTGTGAGGATGTGTTCCTGGGCCCAAATTGAATAGGGATTTGATAAGACAATGAGTTATCAATCCTTCTAATTTAAAGAATCTAGGAGGAAGTTCCAAGGTTGGTTATCAAAGCAATTCCTATGGCAACAGGGTGGATGGGAGAAAAGGAAGTTGGGTCAGAATAAAAAAACCTGGGCATGTGGTAAAAGGTGAATCCAGTTTTTCCCAAGTGCAGGTTGTGAAAGTGATGTCTCATGCGGTGCGTAAAAATGACAGACGTGTCTGGAACCAAAACAGGATTGTCGTGGTTCCTTCTGACAAAGTTGGAATGTTGATAATGCAGATGAGACACACTGATTCTGTGGGGCACAGTGGACATCCATGTCCCAATGAAGCCCCTGATCCAATACGTTTCTCATTATCAAGGAGGTTTTTTTTTCTTTATATAGCGCAAACTCAACCCAAAGGTTTTGGAGTGCTGTACATGAGCACCAGTTACATTACACAAGGATGCATTCCTTTGTTGCAGGCATGGGGAGATTTGCCCAGAATTACAGAATGTTGAGCTGATGCAGAGACTCGAACCACGTACCCCAGTTCCAAATGTCGACAGCTCTGGTTGCTATGCCATATCCTCTCCGATTTAAAGATTATGTTGGCGGCAAACTGTAAAGTTATAATTTGATCTCCTTGTTTCCTGGTGTTGATCAATGTATTCTTCGTATTATTTATATTTGTTGAATTCTGTTCTTTGTTTGTTTTGTTTTAAGATATGCTGGGACTACTGCATCGTGCAATCTAGGGAAAATGCAATACTGTGTGTTCTACTTCTGCCGGGAACTGTCACTTGGTTAAGGGGTAGGGTGCTCGTGGTCATATCTGTACTTCTGGGCATAATAAACTGTGTGCCATACTGCCGGAGTCATACTTCCATTCAAATGGTTTCAGTTTACACCATGCAGGCGCCTTAAACAGGTGTTCGGCTCTGCACTGTGCCACAGAAGACCATCATGATATTGCCCCTTATTATCATCTTTTTCCAGAGCCATCTATTGAAATTAGCACAGATGTGCATATCACACTTAGTGCACAAATAATGAAGTCTAACTGAGAATATTGTAAAAAATCATGGTTTGCGTCAGTTCACAAACATGCTTGTTCTTTTATGATACTCCCAGGATGGGTATGGTCAAAAGTGCTCCTTTACCAGATAAAAGCCCACAGCCACAGGCTGAGTTTTTGATTCCGATCCTTCATTTTGCTTCTTATACATCCCGTATTTGCATGTGTAGCTTGTTCTTTTAATCGGCTGGCTGCTACTTTCATTATTGTTGACCTCTGCCTGAGTACCAATGCACAGACTGTCCAGGTTCTGTTTCATGAATTCACAAGGCAAGGCACAGGTTATTTTTATGGAGGTCTCTGCTAAAGAGCACCCACTAGAGACTATTGAAAGTCATGGTTAATGGTATGTAACATGGTAAAAGTCATCTAAGACCATGACTTGTATGAGTGTGTTAGTGTTGTTTTGGTACAACGCTGATATTTTCATGATCGAGTAATACATAACAGTAGCTGCAGAATAAGTGCAATCTTAAGACATATTTATATTTATACCGCACTCCCACTGAAACAACTTTACATTTGCCATGCATTTTAGCTAATTCAAGCTGTCTTCATTCCCAATTGTTTTTTTAGCTTTAAAGCTTTATTAGGGAATTCAGAATTATAGAAACACCATAAAGAAAGATCATGGTATGAATTACAAGAATATATAGTAAACATTCAGTAAATCATGTTGGGGACTGATTAATACTGGAATGCAAAGTAATGAAAGGAAGTCATGAAAGGAAGATTTAACAAAGATATTATAACATATTATCTTTAACATATTATCTTTAACTTCAAGATGGCCGACAGGTGAGGAGCTCCGGCCGGGAGCTCCCGGGCCAGGGATTGCCTTTTTGGCTTAAATCCCTAGATTTCTACTATCCTCCGGGGTCCTCCTTACTCACCTGAGGTCTTGTTTATCTGCGGTCCTCGTTGCTCTAATCTCCCGCTTGTGGGCTCGAGATTCTTGAAAAAATGGGAACGACGCTTTCTCCCATGGAGTCCGAGCAACCATGGCCGATGCCCGGTGGAGCTGCCCAGACAGCTATAGGGGAGATTGGCTCCGGGTTCTCATCGCGGCCGTCACCTACCCAGCCGGGCATCGGGCACAGCTCTCCTCGCATCTCCGCTGTTTGTCTACTTCCTCCCCAACCTTCCTATGAATCTTCGAATGACCTGCGGTCGACGAAGCCAATCTCAGCGATGCTGATGCCTGGTGGATTTCTCCGGAGGGCCGTTGTAGAGCTTGGCTGAGGTTCTCCCCTCCTGACCTTCCCCCTGCCTCTGGACTGCTGCACAGGCGCCCGCGCTCCACTTCTGGGGGTGCTGCATGGACGCCCAAATCGCTTTTCCTCTGACTAAGCAGTTTGTGAATACTGCGACGCTGCTTACCCTGTGTTCCCCGAAGGTCTTTTCCTCGATGATTCCGAGTGAGTACGGCGGTATCCTGTTTGTCTGCTTTCCGTACCCCGTGCCTGCCTCCCCCTTCCGGGGCTGCTGCTTGGCGCCCGAGTCGCTTTCCCCTGACTAAGCAGCAGGTTAAGTCCATGACGCTGTGGCCCCTGTTGTCCCCGAGTGATTGCCCTAACGAGCCGAGTGAGTCCAGCGATTTGCCTGTCCTGCTCCCTCACTGCCCTATGGCTGCCTCCCCCTTCCAGTCCAACTCCCAGGGGTTGCTCCGATTTCTTGCTTAGGTTTTGTTGGTAGATCGGTGTTTCCTCCATTTTGTGCCGGAGGTACTGTGGGACCGCCATCTTGATGGCACCGTCTGGTTTCGCCGCTTGCTGCCAATCTGCGTCTTTGTCGCCTGCCTGACTCCTGCATCTTCTTCGAACCCTCCGGGTGACCTACACCCTTTCGGCGTGGTGGGTGACTGTGAGACATCCTTTCTCCCCTTCCTTTGGGCCCTCTCTACAGTCAAGGTGCTCCGGCGCTGAGAGTCCGGCGCTGAAAGTCCGGCACCAGTTTGCATTGGAATCCGTTACCCCAAATGGCCTCCGGGCTCTCTGACTTTGGACTTTTGGTGGGTCCCTGGATATATTACCTTTTCTTTTGCCGGTTGGCCTGACTCGGACCCTTTTGCCAGCTCCTAGCTCATCTCCCCTCCCCTACCCCCCTCCTTGCCCCATGGGACCTATTTTTATCTTTATTTGTTTCCCTGTGTAACCGATGTAATTAAGTTTAACTGTAACTGATGTAATAATGTTCAACTGTTTATTCCTCGACTTCCATGTAAAGCGCTCTGATACCTCCGGGTCTAGCCAGCGCTATATAAAACTTGTCAAATAAATAAATAAATAAAAATATTAAAGCCTGAAGAAGAATAAATTCAAAGATAAAGAAAGATGGGTATAGAGAGAAAGAAAAAAGTGAGATAAATGGAATAATCTAATAATAAAAATGATAATAACATATAAATAAAAAGATAACATACGGTTAATGAAATATGAAAATATACAAATACTTCAATATTGTATCAATACAATAACAAGCACAAGCAAATTAAATAATTATGGATATACAAATTAATAAGGTACTATAAGTGTAAAACTGATATCATTAAAATATAATAATGTTCTAGAGGTTAGTGTATGTCTTCAGTAGAAATCTTTATAACTTTTGCTAATAAACTAGATTTGTTAAGAAATTATGTAACCGATAACCACAGGATTTCTCTTTTAATAGACATAAAAATAGGTGGTACAAATGCTCTATGTAATTTCTGATTAGATAGAGGATCCATGTGCTGAAATCCTCTGAGGGGCTGGAATAATTGAGAAGCTCATCACCAGATCTGATTTCACTGAATTCATAGGCCCAGATTTACAAAGCTGTCACACAATGCAGTGCGCACCCAAAGTTCCTGTGCTTATGTCCTCTGAGGCTGAGAAGAGACAAATGAAGGCTCCATGTCCGCCACTGGTGATGTAGGGACAGATGCAGTCAGGCAGCTCTCTACCGTTTCAATCAAACCAGTCTCCTCTCTGACATCAGGAAGTGGAGAATGATGAGGGAAATCGCTGAAGTGTGAAGAATCTTGCATAATGGACTTTCCAGGATTGTGAGCAGTCACCATGTGTCCTTTACTAGTCACAACTTTGAAAGGTTCAGCATAAAAGGAAGCATCAGATTCACGTTTTCTCTGATGTTGCTTCAATACTCAATCTCCTTCATTGAAAGTAGGGTTCTTGGCACATATTTTGCTTACAGCACAAGTCTGTTTGACGAAGTTCACCATCTGTTGTAGATCTTCTGTTGGTCCATTGTGGTAACTTGGTTGTCATGGCTCTCCTGAACATCAGGGTAGCAGGACTTTTACCTGTATTTGAATGAGGAGTCAATTGGTAAGCTCGAAGAGCAGCATAGAGAGCTGATTTCAGATCAAGCTTCTCCAATGTATCATGCTGGATGTTTTTTCTAAGTGTGCTCATAAAGTGTCCAACAACTCCATTTGCTTGTGGCCAAAGAAGTGTGCTTTTCTGATGCTTCACATTGATATGAATAAGAAAGTCTCTGAATTCTCGACTGTTAGACCTGGCATATCTTGGCGTGATTTCCCTGACTTTTGCCTCTACCTCCTTTGCTTTTAGATGCTTCGGGTACTTTGCCACTGCTGATCAGTGTCAAAGTACAGTGGTTCCCTGTGTAAAGTGTAATGGCAATTGGTTGGCCATGATTGGTATGTTTGCCTTACTAGTAAAGTCCCTAGCGATGTGCACTGTGTGCGCCAGGGCTAGTAATGCAAAGGTGCGCGGAGAAGGGAACTCAGGCCTGCAGTGTAGGGCCTGCGCGCAGTTTGCTAAGTTAGCTGTTGTCCTGACAAGTGCAACCACTTGTCAGGCCTTACTTTCCCTTTTGCGTACACAGTGGGCACCCCTGTGGTAGGTCCCAGGTAACCCATGGGCAGGGTGCCGTGTAAGTAAAAGGCAGGACATATACTGAGGTGTGTGTTATGTCCTGACAGTGAAAAACCCTCCATTTCGTTTTTCACTGGGGAAAGGCCATTCTGCCCATAGGACAGAATGGGCGAGGCTGGGTATTGTGTTTGTTAGCCTAGTTTCCCATAAGTTTAAAATGGAGAGGTGAAGTTTGGTATGTATGAACTCACAGCGCCATAACAAATCTTTCTATGAAAGTGGTTTTGTCACTGTGTGTTCAGAAGCCGCTCTTTTAGAAAGTGGCTGAGTTTGTGCTTTAAGCATTTCTGTGTGTCTCTGCTGAATGTGGATTAACTGTCTGGATCTTAGAGGGGAGGGGGTGAGATGGCACCAGGCTGACCTGCATCTGGAGAGTATGCGAGGAGAAACCCCGGGAGGTGAAAAGGCCTGGGTTACGGCTATAAAACTGTTGACCCATCTCCTGCTGAGTGATTAAGGATCCAGACCCCCAGTATCAAAGGGAGAAAGGTGACACTGGGAGGGAGACAGCCAGAACTGATTTAGGCAGGGGTCAGGGACCCCTGAGCACAACGAACTTCAAAGACATTTAGGGGTATATCTATGAGAGCTGAAACCCCTGAACATTGGAATAGGAATGGATTGAGACTGCAAAGGCTTGGACCCATTTCGTGGTCAAGAGGAACCTCTGCTAAGGAAGGAACAACTGAAGAGACTGCTGGGAAGGACCGACCCTTGCTTTGTGATCTGGGGCTGGTCTGCAGTTTTCTGTTTTAACCAAGGAAGAGGCTGTTGGGACTGTGCTGTGTGCGCTGGGTCCCCCTGCTTGAAGAAGACTGTGCTTTGTGCTTTGTGCTGTGTCTTGTAACCCCAAGGGCACGAGGTGAGCTGGCTCCCTGTTTGGAAACACAGGAACATAAAAGTTTCCGGAGAAGTTTCAAGCGACGCAGTGGGCGCGTGTTGTGGCAGCTTGAGACCCTCGGAAGGAGTGCCCTGTGATCTTGGACACACAGAGGAGAAGTGAGACTCGAACGCGCTGGGTGCGTGTCGTGGTGCACAGGAGGCGTTGGTGAGGAGCGCCTGGTGAACGTGTGTATCGAAGGAGAAGTGAGTCTCGGACGCGCAGGGTGCGTGTCGTGATGCACAGGAGGCGTTGGTGAAGAGCGCCTGGTGAACGTGTGCATCAGAGGTGAAGTGAGACTCGAATGCGCAGGGTGCGTGTCGTGGTGCACCGCAGGCGCTGGTGAAGAGCGCCAGGTCAGCGGGTGCATCGGAGGTGAAGAGAGTCTCGGACGCGCAGGGTGAGTGTCGTGGTGCACTGGAGGCGTTGGCGAGGAGCGCCTGGTCAACGCGTGCATCGGAAGTGGAGTGAGTCTCGGACGCGCAGGGTGCGTGTCGTGGTGCACCGCAGGCGCTGGTGAAGAGCGCCAGGTCAGCGGGTGCATCGGAGGTGAAGAGAGTCTCGGACGCGCAGGGTGCGTGTCGGGATGCACCGGAGGCGTTGGTGAAGAGCGACTCGTGATCGAGTGCACTGGAGGAGAAGTGAGGCTTGGACACGGTGAGCGTGTCGAGGTGCGGCTGGAGGCGTTGGTGAGGAGCGCCTGGATATTGGGGCACCGGAATTGGAGTAGGTCTCAGTAAAGCAGTGTGCGTGCTTTGGTGCAACCTGGGACTGTGGAGGTGATCGACTGATCATCGTGTGCACCGGAAGAAAGTGAGTCTCTGCAGCGTGGTGTGCATGTCTCGGTGCCAACTGAGACTGCAGGAAGGAGTGCCTGGCGAACGTGCACTCGGAGGCGACGTGAAGTCTCCTCAGCGTTGTGTGTGTGGCTTCGTGCCAGAAGAGACCCGGAGGGTGCTGTGGTGAACGTGCACCCGGAGTAACGTAATCTCAGGGGCGTGGGATACGTGTGCCCTGCGGCCGCCTGAGACCTTCCTAACAGTTGCGGCCCGGACCGGCAGCCCCGGAGGAGCTGAGCTGCCAGGCCGAGCCGCTGAGGCCCATTGAGAAAGTTCTGCACGGAAGGCCTAGTTCATTGAAGGAGGAGAGGAGAGTGGGGTTGCATCCCCCAGGTAACGTGGATCACTGCCTGGGCGGGGTGCAGGCTCGGAGGGACACTCTCTCGGCCTCTCAGTCCTTCTGGCGACGTGAGCCTTTGCTTCGGCTCAGATTGGGGGCCCGTACTGACCAAAGGAGGGGCAGTACTGGGGCCAGAGTGAGAAGCTGTACTTTATGTCATCGTTGATACGTGTGGGGGGCAACTGTTATCGAAGAGGCTGACTGTCGTAATACACATTGCCAATATTGCTGCTAACGAACTGCCGGACTGTCTTATGATGCCTGACATTATTTCTGCCTAACGAAGTACACGATTGTAGCTCTACGCATTGCATTATTTCTCCCTTGCAAAGTACAGGATTGTAGCGGCCCGCATTGCATTATTTCGTCATTGCAAAGTACATGATTGTAGCTACGCATTGCATTACTCCTTGATTGCAAAGTACATGATTGTGGCTGCGCGCATTGCATTATCTCTTCATTGCAAAGTACGTGATTGGGGTGTGACGCATTGCATTATTCCTTCATTGCGCCGTACATGATTGTAGCGGTACGCATTGCATTATTTCTCCCATTGCAGGTACCGGGGTGTATCGTTACGCAGTGCACTATTGTTTGTCTATTGCAACGTGTGTGATTCTAGCATTACGACCAGCATAGCATTTTGAAAGCGGTGGTTGGGATTTGAACCTACCAGCCAGCCAGAACGAATATTACCCTTTATTATATGTTGGCTTTTGTATCGTGTGGTCTGATCGTATATCTTTCTATATAAAGTTTATACTCGTTTTTATCAAACTCGTGTGGAGTCCATTTGTGGTGTCACCAGGGGGTTGCTGTGGGTGTGGTTGCACACACTGTACACTCGTGCCTTGGAGATAGGCCTGGCTGCTCGTGCCAAGCTACTAAGGGGGTGAGCAGGGCTATCTCAAACGGTGTCCTTACTTGGCCTAACGTTGAGTGGGGAGTCCCGGGTCTCGCATTTCTGACAGTGTCGCGTGACTGGGACTCCGGCTTCCAACATCGACTGTTGAAAGGTGGGCCATAGTCAGACTTTAGAATTGAAGGAACATCCTATGTTGCAACAAATGCCATCTAACTTCCCAATGATTCATTCTTGAGTGAGCGATGAGAGATCTTCTACCAATGGAAAATGGGAGTATTCATCGATAACCACCATCAGGTGATGTCCATTGTCAAGAAGACCAAAGAAATCAATTGCGATTCTCTCCCACATATGTTTTTGCAAATCTGACATGTTCAAGAAATGTTAAGTGGTTTTGTGAGATAAGCAATTGAACAAATGAGAAGCCTTCAACTCTCTCGTCAAAATGAGGAAACCAAACTCGGTCTCGGAGAACTCGTTTGGTGACAACAATTCCACAACGTCCTTCATGGGCTACTTCAATTACTTGTTGTCGCAGGTTCTCTGGTATGACAATTCTCGAACCTCGTAAGACAATACCTTCTTGAGTAATGGACCATTAATCTTTCACATTTTTCAACTTCTGATATTCACTGTCACATGTGAGAGGTTGAATTAGCTGTTTCTGGGATTGACGTGCAATAATGTCTTTTAGTATTCACATGTCACTATCTTTGCTCTTTGTAGTAATGATTTGTTCCTATGAAATAGCAGCAGGTGTACTGGACTTTGCAATGAAGTTAATGTAAGCTTCAGCGACTTTGGAAGAGGTACCATCACACTGTGCTGGCACTCGTGAAAAGTAGTCAGCAGGGTTTTGATCTTTTCCTAGTCAGAGTGCGATAGTGTAGTCATATTCCTGTAGTCATAAACCCCAACGTTCAATTCTAGGAGGCATTTTGGCTTTTGTGTTGACAAAGATGGTAAGCAATGCTTGATGATCTATTACAAGAGTGAAAGATTTTCCATTTAAGAAAACATGGAAATGTTCACAAGTCCTCACCACTGCTACGCTTTCTTTTACAAATTGTGAATAGGCACATTCAGTTTGTGACAAACTTCTGCTTGCATATGCCACAATATGCCTTAGAGCATTTCGGCGTCCACTCTGTTGGGCAAGGATCGTGCCCAACCCGACCAGGCTTGCGTCAACAGTAACCTCTGTATGAAGCTTCAGATCAAAGTAGGCCATTTCAGTGGCGTTCTCAATTGCATGCTTGATTTTCTTAAAACTTTGTTCACATTTATGTGGCAAGTAAAATGAAGCATTTCTTTTTGCTAAGTTTCTTAAGGGAGCACCAACTTTGGCAAAGTCACATATGTATCTGGAACAGTAACCGGCAATGCCAAAAAATGAACGTAATGTGGTAACATCCTGTGGGGGATTGGTGGCTGACAAAGCTTATGCATTAGCTGGATCCAACATCATACCCCCATCAGAAAAGATATGGCCAAAGAATTTGAGTTTTGATTTGTGGAGCTCACATTTCTCAGCATTCAAAGTTAAACCTGTCGCAGCAAGTAAACAACACACTTGTATAAGAGCGTTATCATATTCCTTTTGTGTAGCTCCAAAAAATAATATGCCATCCCTGTAATTGAAAGCATTCATGCCAGGTTGTATGATACGTCGAATAACATCTTGAAAAAGTTCTGCAGCTGATGACACACTGAAACATAATCATTTATAGCTGAACAAACCAATATGGGTAGAAAAGATAGAAAAGGTGGCAATGTACC
This sequence comes from Calotriton arnoldi, assembly GCA_963921515.1. NCBI lineage: Eukaryota > Metazoa > Chordata > Amphibia > Caudata > Salamandridae > Calotriton > Calotriton arnoldi. The sequence goes on from CAWUFW010000601.1 coordinate 442,518, forward strand.
TGCAATTTTCTCTGAGCTTCAAATGATGATATCCTTTGTTCAGATCAAGGCAAGAGAAGACTTTGGCACCATTTAGCAGTGTGATCATATCGTCAATGTGCGGACCGGGATGTTGTTCTCTTTGAATTGCCTTGCTAGCTTGACGCATATCAACTGAAATACGCACAGGTCCTTTACTGTCCTTTTTGGGCAGTACTACTATGGGCGAAACCATGGAGTTGGACCAGGAGATCGCTAAATGATATCATGCTTTAGTAATGTCTCAAGCTCTTTCTCTCTCTGAAATGCAATTCATCTATGTCTTTAAGCAACAGGTCAAACGTCCTCATTGATATGCAGTAGCACTTTCATGAAAATATAAATGAGGAATGAGGCGTGGAACGGCGTCTACCGCGAGACCTACGCCGGCTTTGCTACCTGCTTACATTATTTACCACATTAGTTGTTGCATGACTGATTATCTTGGTCAGAGTAGTTACACTTACTGAAACCAGGCACAGTGTAGTTTAGGGTAGTTACTAGGTCCTCATTCATTAAATTGGCTGATCCTGAGTATCTCCTCACCTATTTTAATTCACTTGTGTCACCATTCTACACTGCACTTTTTTAGCCCACATACTCTCACTTCACCATATAGCTAATTAAAAGCTCTCCAGCAAAGAGCCCCTTTTTGGGTGCCCATCTGGCATTGCAGTCCTAGCCCGATGAGGAGCTAGCCCAATGATGAAGCATGACAAACATTTGGGTGTGTGAGGGCATATGCTCCTACTGGAGCATTTTCCTTTCCCTGGAATAATTTCCCTGGAATAGTCTTCTTTGACGAGGAAATGCCCACCTCATTTATATTTTGATTATTGCAAGGAGGACGTGCCCTGGACCCTTAACACTCCTGTTTCCCCTTCTTTATATAGTTGCACTTTCATGATCTTAGGTTTTCCTAATCCATGAAACAACAACGAGAACTAATTTACTATTTCGTGAGGAGCATTCATATTGTAGTTCACAGATATCAGTCTCTTATCAGCAGGAGTATTGAAACTGAGCAAAGAGGCACTTGATGCAGTACCTTGAACTACATGTATGGGTGCTTTTACTTTTGTCTTTATGTGTCTCATGGTTGCTACAAATGAACCTTGACTCTTTAAGGGCGTCGATGTGGCCCATGTATATACTTTATTCTACGATGGTGTGAGACGAGGCAGTGGAGACAGTTCCTTGTATTTCTCCTTAGGCTGAATGTTTGTCGATGCACCACTGTCGATAATAAAAGGTATGAAGCAACCGTTTAATTTTAGTGTAATTTTCAGACAATGTTTGAATGACTTTTATGATTTTACTCGTTGACCTTTCTTTGACTTGTATTCTTCTCTGCACTCACATGCTTTTCTGATGTAAACATCGACATTGTGCATCCGTCTTCCTCACTGTCACTTGACAATGAAACGGAAGAACTCTTAGACAAAGATTTAGAGAATGATCAACTTTGTTTAGTGACTATTTGCCTCAGATGATGTTGCCACCTGGCCTTGTGGGCATGCGTAGAAAGTCGCTTCTGGAATGACCAGGCATCCATTTTGTTTTCTCGTCGTGACACACATAGCTTTTCCTTCGCCTTGCAAACCGTTGCAAAATGGTTCTCCTGCCCACAGTCTTTGCATACTTGTCCAACGCCGGGACATTTCCCTTCGTGTGGAAATGAAAATCAACATTTGAAGCACAGTTTATTTTTCTTTGAAGACTTCACTTTGTATCCTTTAGATATGTGTTTCTGCTTACTTTTCATGTTTATGACTGACTCAGTCTGGGCACCTTCGGCCTCCATATCAGCAGCTAGTCAATCAGCACATTCCTCAGCTCTGGCAGCCATGAGAACTCGCTCCAGAAGAAAGTTTTCTCTCAGCTTTTGTCTTCTAAATGAATCTGACAGACATCTGTTGATAACTCGGAGACATATATCTTCTTCATCATTGAATTCATAGAACTTACAGTCTCTGATGAGCATATCAAGTCTCTCAACAAATTCTTTGAATATTTCACCAGCTTTCTGTCGTTCCTGAATGAAAATGTATCTTTCTTAATGGACAGTCAGCATTGGATTGAACTTGAGATTTAGCGCTTTTTTGATTTGACGGTATGTGACTTTGTCAGTTCGCGGTGGTTTCTCTGTTACCTCTTTTACTCCTTCACCGACAAGATTTTTGAGGTATTTGACAATCTTTTTGTTACCCGTTTCTTCCAGTGCATTGATGAAATCATCAAACGTTTCTATCCAGGTAGTCAATCTGTCACCAATATTTTGCTTTTTGGCGGTATCGAAGGGAGGTGTTGGTTTTAGGAATGGGGCAGCATCATAACCTGTGGAACTTTCTGCTGTTGAGAGTTGAGCTCTCTCCGGCAGCGTTTTCTGCCCGCTGGTACTGGCACCTTTGTCAAGCTTTGTCCGCATGCTATCACCCGGCTCGTCGTGCCTGCTCTGAGGCCGTGAAGGGCCGTCTTCTTCTTTAGCAGTGAGTAGCGGCTTTGTTTCTTACACAGGTTCTTCTCCTTTCTCGCTTCTTTCTATTGTATTTGTTTTCTCCTGCCTTTAGCATTTCTTTGCTTTAGAAATGTGTTCTGGTTTTAATGCTTCCTTGCACTCCTCAATCACTGCCTTTGGCGCTTCACTGTACGTGGTTGTTGCTGCCTTTAACGTTGTTGTACTGAATGAAGGACAGCTCTGCTGTTTTATGCTGTGGTGCAGTATCTCTTGTCTCGACCTTACTAACAAATTTTCCAGCCAACGACAAAGAAAATCTTTCTGTAAGGCCTTCACATTCTTCACATACCTTGCACTGACTGGAGTTACGCTTTGACTCCACATATGCCAACCGTCGTTTTTCACTTCGACTGAGGAACACGTGGCACGCACGTTCTTCGGGTCACAGGTTTTACATAATATCCCATCCCCGTTGCCACCCTGAGGTTCAGTAAACCACAATCCAGTCTCTTGCAAAAGGGTTGATGGGACACCTCACTATCAATTTAAAGGCACCTTGCCCATCCACATGAAACATAGCTTTGATCTAGTATCGCCTCAAGTATAATTTCACCTAGGAAATATAGATTCACAAATAAAAATCTAAATATTAATTTTCCAAAACATTGGTGTGTTCTAGATACAGGTACTTTTTTCAGCCAACATGAGTACTGCAGTGGTAAACTACTTTTGCCACTGTGGCACCTGGGTGTCTATAGGTGTAACATACCTGAATGACAAGTATAGGTGAACTTCGGGTTGCATCATGAGACCATGCCTGCTTTCCATTATCAAATAGAGGAATTTAGGCATATAGTGAAGTACAAGTTCCAAATAACAAAAAAATGAAGTTTTTGAATCAGTGAAAACAAGGCATTTTATCTATGTGTGACCTAGCTAGTTGTGAAGAGAAAAATGACTGATACCAATAAGCAAATATTATGAATTTATCTCTATAACTAATTACATTCATGCATGTTTTCTACATAAAGCATACAACAAGGTGTTCACCAGTTCATAATGCTGTACATTTCAGGTGTTACACTTACAAACCAGGTAGTACTCACTACATCAACTTAGAAAAGATACTCAGATTCAAAACTGTGATCTGTAGAATAAAAGTAAACAAATATTTCAAACATCATAGAATTAAAAGCTATGATGAACCGAATACACTTTTAAAAACAATGTTTACAGACACATCTATTTAGTCAGCAAACGCCAATCAACTCCTCTGCCTGGAACAAATCCTTTTTTTCACTGTGTTGTTCAACCAGATTGGTCTAAGCACTCTCAAAATAACGAATTCAGTACATCGTGTTGATTATATAAAAACCACAGCTTTAATCCAGATTACTTTACAAGACATCTGGATACCACTACATCAACGACGCTAACAGTGATCAGGTTAGTGTGAGATTTAGAGTGAGTACTAGAGGTAGGATGAGGCGTAGTTTAGGCTTGGGTTGGTGTTAGAGTATAGTAATTTGTAGAGTTAGGCATAACCTAAGGTTTAGGATTAATGTTAATTTAAGATTTAGGTTGTGGTTAGGTTTAAGAATAGGATTCCAGTTACGTTTAAGTTTGGGTATTACGGTAATGTCTAGGTTTAGACATAGGTTAGGGGTAAGGTTAAGGGAGGCAATGAGCGACAGTGAGAAGATGTGCCAGGGTTAGGTAAGTATTTGTGTTTCTCTCAGTCTTAAGGTAACACAAAGTTTTAGTGTTCATTTTGAGGATCAATGTAGATGTGATGTGAACATATTAGTGCTGATGTAGTCACAAATTACATTATCTATGTAGTTTGCACATTTCTTTCTAGTCGATGTATTGGCTTCTATGCATTTGTGGCTCAATATAATGGCACTTTATGTAGCGGCTTCCAAACTATCAATCTTTGCACCTGTGTAAATAATCCATGCCTATAAATGGAACATTTCCAAAATTCATTGAACCTTGTGCCCAGACATTCAAACACAATGAATCTTGCAGTTGTTTCATGTTAATTGCCCTGGTAATTCCACAAATCAATTTAGACAGCTATCTCATCAGCATCACGACTTCCCTATAACGTCATGACTGCAGTATTATTTCTTCACACTGAAACCATACATATCACATTGTTGCAGGAGCTCTATTAACTAGAATGTCTGTTCCCCACTGATTTCCAACTTGTAATCAGAATGGTATTAGGTGCTGACGTTGTCCCACTATCAATTGTGTTCTCCATTCTTTCCACGCCCCACCCATGGATGTGTCTTCCTTCTGGTCATGTTCCTGTTTGAAAGTAGAGTTAGCTGAGGCGCTCTGGGCTCTAGGCAGAACTCAATGTGCAACAGCTGGCAGAAAGCACAGGACAAATGCAAAAAGAACTATTGATGGACAGAATGCAGAACAATGTCATACATTCACCCCAGTACAGAGATCTGGGCCTAAATCCATCGTTTTTTTGCTCACCATGCCATTCCAGTTTGGACCCAGCCATATGCAAATCAGTCTTGACCCTGCGCCCAATGGGAACAGTCCTGCCCGAACTGCCAGGCCAGGTCCTCCCTGGACTGGAAACAAGCATCCTAGGACCGGTTTCGGGGTTTCACCCTTCTTCAGCCAGGATAGCTTGATTCCAGTGGCATGGAGAGCACGGGACCCATGTCTGGGCATACCCGTCCCACTCAGGGTGACAAATGCAAAAAGAACTATTGATGGACAGAATGCAGAACAATGTCATACATTCACCCCAGTACAGAGATCTGGGCCTAAATCCATCGTTTTTTTGCTCTCCATGCCATTCCAGTTTGGACCCAGCCATATGCAAATCAGTCTTGAACCTGCGCCCAATGGGAACAGTCCAGCCCGAACTGCCAGGCCAGGTCCTCCCTGGACTGGAAACAAGCATCCTAGGACCGGTTTCGGGGTTTCACCCCTCTTCAGCCAGGATAGCTTGATTCCAGTGGCATGGAGAGCACGGGACCCACGTCTGGGCATACCCGTCCCACTCGGGGTGACAAATGCAAAAAGAACTATTGATGGACAGAATGCAGAACAATGTCATACATTCACCCCAGTACAGAGATCTGGGCCTAAATCCATCGTTTTTTTGCTCACCATGCCATTCCAGTTTGGACCCAGCCATATGCAAATCAGTCTTGACCCTGCGCCCAATGGGAACAGTCCAGCCCGAACTGCCAGGCCAGGTCCTCCCTGGACTGGAAACAAGCTTCCTAGGACCGGTTTCGGGGTTTCACCCCTCTTCAGCCAGGATAGCTTGATTCCAGTGGCATGGAGAGCACGGGACCCACGTCTGGGCATACCCGTCCCACTCGGGTGACAAATGCAAAAAGAACTATTGATGGACAGAATGCAGAACAATGTCATACATTCACCCCAGTACAGAGATCTGGGCCTAAATCCATCGTTTTTTTGCTCGCCATTCCAGTTTGGACCCAGCCATATGCAAATCAGTCTTGACCCTGCGCCCAATTGGAACAGTCCAGCCCGAACTGCCAGGCCAGGTCCTCCCTGGACTGGAAACAAGCAACCTAGGACCGGTTTCGGGGTTTCACCCCTCTTCAGCCAGGATAGCTTGATTCCAGTGGCATGGAGAGCACGGGACCCACGTCTGGGCATACCCATCCCACTCGGGTGACAAATGCAAAAAGAACTATTGATGGACAGAATGCAGAACAATGTCATACATTCCCCCCAGTACAGAGATCTGGGCCTAAATCCATCGTTTTTTGCTCACCATGCCATTCCAGTTTGGACCCAGCCATATGCAAATCAGTCTTGACCCTGCGCCCAATGGGAACAGTCCAGCCCGAACTGCCAGGCCAGGTCCTCCCTGGACTGGAAACAAGCATCCTAGGACCGGTTTCGGGGTTTCACCCCTCTTCAGCCAGGATAGCTTGATTCCAGTGGCATGGAGAGCACGGGACCCACGTCTGGGCATACCCGTCCCACTCGGGTGACAAATGCAAAAAGAACTATTGATGGACAGAATGCAGAACAATGTCATACATTCACCCCAGTACAGAGATCTGGGCCTAAATCCATCGGTGAGAAGGGACTAGCCCCAAATGGCAACGGTGGGAGGGATGAGAGTTCTTCTGTTAAGTGAGTGTGTCACAGCTGGAATGGCAAACGGGGCACTGTAACAATAGGGTACACAAGCATCAGTCATATTCATGGAACACCTAGAGCACCATTGATTTAAGAAATGGACACAAGTGTGAATTAGCATTCTGAAATACATTCATCAAATATCTCCTTACTATATTTCAGTACTACTGCAGTTGAGTGAACATTAGCCCGAAAGATGGCTCAGTGAGGTAAGGCATTCACTGTGTAGATCTGTGTGTAAAATGAAGGTCACATGAAGCTTGGTGGGGCTGTCCAGACTTTTATTGAGTTGAGTAACAATTACCACTTGAATAAATTAGTACTTGCTACCTGTTATCGGCGCTTAGAGCTGTAACAAATTTTAAAGTGTGCTATGTAAGGTTAATGAATAGTATTACTGCACTGAAAATAAAATGATACAACAGAGGTGATGCCACGCCCAGGAGAGCACCTTCTCGACAAATCATATATCAGTATATTATAGCTTTATAACATCTAAAAGATCAGGTACAAAAAAAACTGTCAGGTTTTTACAGCTTACCCAACTCAGCATCAGGATACCCTCGAGGGTGATAATGTCATATCATGAGTTATGTTAGGAATTTGTAGAGCACATGATTACTCCAGTCGGAGTGTTCCCACGCTAGACTTCCAAGAAACCTGCAGGTCAACCATACCACGCTCTATACACTCAACGTGCTTGAAAAAATAGGTTTTAAGTTTTTTTCCGGAAGACGATTTCTGAACATTCCAGTCTCGGCTCCACTGGGAGAGAGTTCCAAAGTTTAGCAGTCAAATATCTAAAGAAGCTGCCACCCAGGTGTGCTCTCTTTACCTTGGGGACCTCAACCAGTGCTGACCCCGATGATCTGAGGCACCTATTGGGAAGGTATTGCTTAATCAAGGGAAGAAGATGTCGCAGACCTTTCTGATTCAGGATTGTCTGACAAAAGCAAAGCGCTTTGAATGAGACTCCTTTATCAGTAGCCAGTGGAGCTTGGGTAGAGCTGAACCTGAGCAAGAGTACCTGGGAATGTTCAAAAGCAGCTGTGTGACCACATTTTGAACTCTCTGAAGCCTTTTCAGTCTAACCTGGGAAAACCCCTAGATTTAGCACATTGCAATAGTCCAATATGGACACCAGGAGAGCCTGGACAACTGTCTTTTTCACTGATTTAGGTAAGAAACCCAGTATCTTCCTAAGCATTTTTAGAATGCCAAAACAGGTGCAGTCAAATACAATACCCACATTTTTAACTTTTGGTTTGGAGGTCGGCATTGGGCCAAGAGCGTCTGGCCACCAGGGCGTAGGCCATATTGAGGGCTATTTCCCCACCACTATGACTTCAGTTTTTTCAGCATTGAATCTAAGGTAGCAGAGATCCATCCGTTTGACTAGATACACTAGGCAAGATCTAAAGCTGGCTGCTGCATTGTCTTCATCCTGCACCAGAGTGATGATTGAGTGTCATCATCGTATGACACCATCTTAAACCTATGATGCTCAATCACCTCAGCAAGAGGACGCATTTAGAGGTTGAATAAGACTCAGGGCGGAACCCTGTGGCACTCCCTGCTGTAGAGGAAGAATCTCAGAGGTGCATGGCTGCTGTAGCACTTGAAAGGTGCGTTTCAGGAGATAATTTGCAAGCCAGTCAATAGCACGACCCCGATGCCGTGATGCTGCAGCCGATCTAATAGGAGGCCATTTGACATGGTATCGAAGGCGCACTTAGGTCCAACATGATCAGGGCTGCAGTCTTGTCCTCATTAGCAATAAGTCTCAGAGACTCTGAAGCCCACAGAATTGCAGATTCTGTACTAAAATGTGATCTGAATCCTGACTGAGTTTCATGCAGGATCTCTCTCTCATCGATAATATATCTCGTCAACTGCTGGTTGACATGTGTTTCTGCAACTTTAGCAAAAAAAGGTAACAGGTAATGCGGTTTACAAAAACACATAACATAACTTCAGACACAACTGAAAGAAAAAAATTACAGATTAGTGGAGCACTCAACATGTATAGATATCTGATACCATTACTGTTATGAGTCCATTTGTGTGTTTATTAATGCATCACATGCATAACGTTCATATCGTTTAGCTAGTATAGCGACGATGCTTCATGAATCAACTTCAAACATTCAAGTAAGTGATATTTTCTTTTTACTTCAAATCAGTATAACAAGAAAATTACACATCATATCTTCAATCCAAAGTCAATGATCCATCAGTTACAAGTATAATTGTTCAGTGACGATTTGTAGATATATTGCTGTTATTTCCTCATGAACAATCTCAGCCGACACGTGTTTCGTCCTGTATAGCACGTTTTCAAGGCTATGTCCAAGTAGAATTGTCTCCAGTCAGTAAACAACTCACACTTTGTTTAAAGTGGAGAGATGTCCTGGCCAAAGAAATTTGTCAGTAGATTCCCACTGTGGCCATAACGAAGTAATTGGAAAGTCGCTGGCTCAACCATCCAATTCATATACAGATGATAATTATTGACAGCTGCCTCCTCTGAAACCGTGGTTTAAGAACTGAGGATATAGACCCCTAGTATTGATAGGGACCGTGCCGTGTAGTCTATTCCGCTTCCAAAATGTATATGAGCAATTACATTTAGAAACACAAATGAGAGCCGCAGCAAAAGTGATCGGAAGGTGCAATTTGGGAAAAATACATTTAAGTACACTTTCGAGCATCCTATCTTATATTGCAGTCTCCATGATGTTGTATCCCTAAAAAGTACACCATTCGTGACTCTGTTCCCTTTTTTGGCAGCCATGTAGTTAAACTCTGCATAGTGGATTTTTAAGTGAGGTTTAGAGGGGTGGCCTATGCACTGAAATGGCTTTACATAATAACATGGTCAATGTGAATGTACATTTTCTATTAGAATATTTCCATCACACTCACTATGGTGACCATTAATGAAAAAAAATCTTAGGCATGAGCCAGGCAAAAAAGTGTAGCACACTGCTGTAAATAAAGATAAAAAGAGTGTCTTTTGGAAAACAGCATAGCACTCTGTGCACAACCCAGCAGCTGCCAACTGAACGTATTGTAGATAGCAATATCACATCATCAGGAGAAGAGTTAACACAGCAAGAGCATTGATGACAGAGCAATACACCCTCAGGACTCAATAGGTTTCTCTGAATTGAATTGCAGCAAATAAGGCCCTTTTATATAAATATTGCGGATTAAACATACCACATGAATCGTGACCGCTGGATGGGCGGTGCGACTTCAGACGTGAAGCACCAGAATCGTGCAGGGCACATGTTTTGCTACCCCAGAGAGAGGACTTTCAAAAGCCAAAACCAGCACGCCAAACAGAAAGATGCAGCAGCGGGATGACACAACAGGTGATATCCACCAATCGGCCCAAAAAGACCACCACAGGTTATCACTATTTTGTTTACGCTGATTATTTTGTTCATGGATGCGGACCCATTTATAGCCTTAAGCGTTACGTAAGCAGGGTTTTGGAACTTGAATCCTTTGCGTCCATTATTGTAGAGGGACCTTACCTTGATTATTTAATTATTGCATCTGGGAGATGGTAAGGCTCCTCAGTGCTATCTCTTCATTCCCTTCTTTGTTGAAGTTCTCACCTGTATACCTTCATGAACAATAGAACCAATGTTCATCAAAGAAACAGCTGTCCTCGTCTGCAGGCTGGCAAATAAGCTGTGTTAAGGCTCAATGCACTTTTCCTTGTAGCATTCAGCAAGAAAAGGTGGTTACGGCTTTGTCTTTCCCTGAGTTTTGAGTCACTGGGAAGAAGCTACCCTTTATCTCATAATGTACTGTACTAGTTTATATATTCTGTCTGAACATTGTTGACGATTTTCAAAATAAACATTTAGTAGAAAAGTCTCTCTGACCTTCCAGTTACTTACATTCTGTGAAACCTTGCATATTGTTTTAAGGATAATAAGTGAGAGGTCCAGATATAGATTTACATGAAGCCTTATTCATTTATTTAGAAACGATCATTGGAATAGCAATTCAAATCATACAGAAAAAACATGAATATATTCAAGCAGACTGTACTGTCACATTACGATGAATAACATTTAAAATTGTGCATTTATACTTCTAACGTATACCTAAACAAATGAACATATATCATTTGAAAGGGGGAGATACATACAAGAGCAAATATATGGTTATTATACCCCTACCTGTGAATTCATCTATCTACATATACAATATATTCATCCTTCCACTAACCCACATGCATTTGCCCATCCATATACCCACACTGAAGCATCCAAGCACGCTCATGCATTAATCCAAAAACAAAGCCATGTATTCATTCATCCAACTTTGCATCCACATCCATGCATTTATCCATGCTTTCCCCACATCTATGCATTCATCTGTTTGCCTTCTTACATTCTTATGCACCCATCAGTTCAATAGCCTCTGTGTTCCTATATGTTTTTGTATAAGACTGTAGGTATGTTTTTCTGCATAGGTGTTCTCAATGTCTACATGGATAGCTGCGTGCATACTGTCTATTTGTATAAGGGTACCTCTGTGTGCTGTCTCTGAGAATGGATTGTTATATGTATGTCTGTAATCATTGGTTTGAATGTGCACTTGATGCCTTTAGGTGTGTTGCTCTGTGTCTCTTTGTGTCAGACCTATTGACTTTCACAGTATGTGTTTTGAACTGGGAATCCATGTGGCTGAAAAACATAATTTGAAGCTAACTCTAAAATTAAGATTGGCAAAACCAATGGGCAGACTTTAATGTGCCAAAGAATGGAAACATAGGCTTCCATAAATGCTGCTTATATGTGTTGCATATAGAAATGCTATTTTTTTATACATTTCTTTTTTTAAATGTTCATAATACATGAAAAACAACTGTAATGAAATATAAAGGAATCCACCAAGTACTCCACCCCAATGTAAATACTATACTAAATAACATCCCAAAAGGAACAAAAATAACTTAAGGAAAAAAAACCGTTAAGGAATGAAAGAGCCATCTCGCTTACCAACACAGTTTAAGCAATGCCTGAGGTAACCTGTCCCAACACATAACATACACCCAACAAACAAATGGGTTACGCACATCCCTCAAACATTTAATTCCAGACTCAAATCACAGATGAATGCACTCTAAGCGCCATTACAATTGAGCAGATAAAAGAAGTATGTCCCAATGCTGTTTTAAAACCTTTCCTTTTAGCTTTGCTAATGCTGAAAAAGTAGAATAAAGATATTGTTTTCTGTATAAAATGCACATAGGAGATACAGAATTATATGTTATAGGTAGCATGATGATTGAATGCACTGCTCAGATGGAAAATAGACCCTCATGCCTTCCAATGGAAGCACTTCCTGGAAATCGGACAGACACCCCAAATAACCAATATCATTAGGTGAACAAGTGGAGCTTTTCAAAGGAGCCACAACCCACTCTACCTTTATTTTAATGATTTGTTACCAATATGGGTTTCAGACAGCTGTGCTTTCAAGCTGACCTAAAGATGTTAATTTATAATCATCATGAGCCTTGGAGCAGCGTAATTTGGACTCCGCCCTTTCATGTCTCGACTATGGCATATATACATGCATGTAGTACCATATATTTTTGTGCTTTAAAATCATTAACGTAAAGTGGTGTACTTGACTGAAATACTGAAGGTGCATTTGCTGTATTATTTATACATTTACATGAGTGTGATACTTATGTTTCTTTATAGTGATACTAAATTAGAGTTTTCATATCTATTTGCATTTGTGTAGTTTGAGTACATTTGTTAACTCTATATATATTCACATATTAATTTGAATAGTATGCTGCATTTATTTTATAACTGTATGTGTATCAATAACCATGCATTTAAATGTGTATTGAAGTGTTCTGCTACATTAGCTTGACCAAAGGCTTTAAGTATTTGTACTCTAATGTATACCCTTCAACATGAAAGTTTGCTCGGTTTTCTTCTTCATTGCTGGTGCGTTGATTTGATCTCATATTTAGTGAAAAGCACATTGTGTATGAGAAATAGTGAGACTCTGGAGGATAACTTTTGGCAAGGATGAGAGGTGCTAACGAACAAAGGGAGGACCCAGATTGATGTTATATCTAGAGACGGGAGGGATCCAAGGAAGTTCTGATGTTCGGACCTGGAGATGGGACTATTGAATACAGTTGCCAAGTTCTACTGTGAGAGGGTGGAAAAGTACTGGGACTCATGATGTGGGATTCTTGACTGTTCTGTTGAGTTTTAGTTGGTGGTCACACTTTAGCTTTAGACAGATTACTTTTAGACTGAGAGGGGTACAGTCCTCTTTTCTATATTTCTGTTGTGTGGCTTTATGCTATGCAATATTCTTGATTTTGGACAACTTCTACAGAAGTCTTTACAATGCTTACACCTTCCTGCTTTACTGGATCTAGTTATAGCGTCCCAACAAATACTAATTAGCTCAGGCTTAGGTAGGTAATTTACATTTACTCATGTATAGAGAAGATGATTTGAAATTATATACTGATCACCAGATGTTGTTCCTTATTTTCTGCATTGATATTACTGAATTCCTTGTATGCTTTATGCTATTGAGGTTAAACTTTGTCAGGCGATTTGGACTGCCAGTAGTGAGTCTGTATTTTTACAATATATTCTTTAGACTTGTATACATTAGTTTGCCTTCGAATTTGATTTGTAATAAACCTACATTTAATCCCATTAGTTGACTTTTAGGTCCTCACTTTGTAGCCAAATGGGTTACACTGTAAATTGAACTCTTGGATGATGTTATCTCCTCTTTATTTCTCAGGCATCTAAAAAGGTCCATCGCAGGATAATTTAGATATTCGGCTCAGTGCTTTGGCAGATAGTAGCAAAATGAGGATGGTTAGATCCTGGAATAGGGAAGTTAGAATACTTTGTTAGAGTCGTTCAGCTCCAATCCCAGCCCTAGAGCCTAGGTTTTGGTTTGGAGGATTGGCGGAGTTCCAGCAGTTAGAGAAAGAGCTGTAACAGCAGAGGTGTGAGTATTAATAGGGTTGCACATTCTAATGGCTTCTGCTTAGTTTGTGGTGTTTATGGAGATTGCGTGATGTTTTGCAGAGATGTTTTGAATGTCATGTGAATGTGGTGTTTAGCACAGAGAAGTTGAAGTTTTTATCGGGTTCGTCGTGGCCAAAGATCCCAGGATGATATTAAGAAGTGTAGAAGACACTGTATTGTAATTGTCTGCTAAAGCTTTGTGGTGCCTGTTGTGAGACGTTGTCGACAGCACAACTGAGATAGGGACATTCATCTTTGTGTGTGAAAGTGAAGTCTGATTGGTGGGGTGGACCCTTTGTGCTGGGAGGATGCAGTACTAACGGGGGATTCCCCACAGGTCGAGATCTCATTTGAGTGTGTCTGAGTAGGTCGGAAAGTGTTTTTCCAAACCATTTCTTGTACGATTGAATACTGCTAATTTTTTAGTGGAACAGACAAAGTTATTTATTGCAATTGCTTTGTATTTGTTTTGCATGCGTACTGCTGAGGAGAGTTTGTTCGTGAAAATTATAAAAGAGGGTGAACTGCTGCAAGGAGTTAGATTCATGTCTTGGTGTGCAGCGCTGAGATTGGTCGGTTGGTGTAAAGCCACGCTGTTATTGGTTGTCTACGTCATAGAATGTTGCACTGGTATTAGTTATTCATTCAGAATGAGGATTGTGGGTAAACCATTATTTCCTGCTCTGAAACAAAATTCTATTTGTGTTTATTGACATTTTGCTAGGAAAATGAAATGTTTTAAAGCTGTATGAGATTTGCTGAGGGGAGATGTGACAATACCTATTAGAGAGGGAGAAGAGGCACCAACCGAAGATACTCCAGGTGATTATATGGCAATAAACGCAGGGCTTCCCACATGTATTTGGCTTAAACAATGGCACAATATCACAGAGACAGAAGGTACACTGACGTTTCCACGCTATGGTACATTTGAAGTGAGAATCATTGAAAATTTGAGGAGAATATTGTATGAGATAAAACCACACTCTAGACCTACACAGTTTGAAGCACTCAATGCTTGGGAGCATGCGGCTCATGCCAGGGAGAAAGAAAGGTATCAGGGAAGAACTAGAAAGGCAGTGCGTACTTACGCTGATGCAAAGTGGGGTGCAGAACAAAGGAAGTAGAGAACTGACATGATAGAGGGAGACAGATTTTACCCCACCTTAACAAGTGAGAATTTGAGAAAAGGAAGGAGAGGAAAAGGAAAAGAAAAAGGGACAAGTCAAAGGAACCAGATGAGAAAAGCAAGAACAGTGACAGTGACTCTAGCAATAGTGTTCTCAATGTGTTGTTGTCAGAATGCACACCTACATTTAATGAGACCCAATAACTGGGTTGTTGAGGCGCTAATGCAAATGGAAATGTCTAGAGTGGGTACCGCACCAGTAAATATGAGTTCTAATGCTCTGGGACCCATCCCTGTTAATACAAATCAAAATCCGATGGGAGGGAGTCCACATATTTGTGCCTCTGGGATCTCTACAGCTCATAATGCTCCAGATGCTCTTATTGACCTAGTTACCATTGGTCCTGTGGTTCCTATATACAACCCTAGATCAGCTGGAAGTATAAAACACCATTTGGCTGTCACTGCTAAGCTAACAGCCCAAAAGAATGCTCCTACAAGTTCGAACGTGGAAGGATTTGTTCCTTTAAATCCAACGAATGCGAGTTCCCCTTTTGGTGCGAGTGCAGACCCCATGATGAACCAGACAGGATTTAGAGCTTTAAGGTAATTCTCGGGATTGCCAGATCTGGGTAAGCTCCCCTGGGAGTCACCCCCAAATACACATAGTAGCACTCCCAAAGAGAGGGCAGTACCTCAAGCCCCTGGAGTGCGGCCTAGTTTTAGCGCTCAAGAATTAGATGATTGGTTGAAGGTTATCAATGCCACTTCAAATGAAAGTGGAAGCTCAGAATTGAGTCAAGGAATGATTCAGTCATTATTGAGGGTACATTTAGTGGCTGTAGCTAAATTGAAACTAGAATTAGATGAAATGATAAATGGAAGTCTTGAATTGGCCCAATTAGATACTTTCCAAGAAAATGAACTTATGTTTAAGAGTATGGAAGTTACCAAAGGGAGTCACCGTTCCTGAGTGGAGATGGAGAGAAGGGAAGTAGGGGGTACTCTTGTCGTGTGCTACTCTGCTTGTGGCAGGCAGGGTGTCCTCATCTTGATGCCCTCACACACCCGAAGGATGTCATGCTTCTTCATTGGGCTTTTGCTCCTCGTCAGGCTGGCGCTGCAATGCCTCGGGTCCCGAAGGGTCTCTTTTCAGAGATCTTTTGATGAAGCCATCTGGGTGCGTGGGTGTAAGTGGCAGTGAAGTCCTAGAAAGTGTATTAAAAAATGGCTGGAGGGAGAGTGATTAATTTTTAATAAAGTGATCCCTCTGTCATTATTAAAACAGGAGGTTATAACTAGGTGACAGACAGATAGACGTATAAAATCAATGATCCTGCACATGGCAGCATCCTCTCCCTTCAATTTCTAAAAACCAACTGTGAGTTATAACTTAGAGCCTTAGGAAGCCCTGTAAAAATGACACATGTGGTTTTCTGTTTTTTTTAAACAGAAAACCACATGTGTCATTTTTACAGGGCTTCCTAAGGCTCTAAGTTATAACTCACAGTTGGTTTTTAGAAATTGAAGGGAGAGGATGCTGCCATGTGCAGGATCATTGATCTTATACGTCTATCTGTCTGTCACCTAGTTATAACCTCCTGTTTTAATAATGACAGAGGGATCACTTTATTAAAAATTAATCACTCTCCCTCCAGCCATTTTTTAATACACTTTCTAGGACTTCACTGCCACTTACACCCACGCACCCATATGGCTTCATCAAAAGATATCCGAAAAAGAGACCCTTCGGGGGACCCGTAGGGCATTGCAGCGCCAGCCCGACGAGGAGCAAAAGCCCAATGAAGAAGCATGACATCCTTTGGGGTGTGTGAGGGCATCAAGATGAGGACACCCTGCCTCCCACAAGCAGAGTAGCACACGACAAGAGTACCCCCTACTTCCCTTCTCTCCATCTCCACTCAGGAACGGTGTCTCCCTTTGGTATAAGTTTAATTTCGGGAGCACGGGTCACCAGACCTTTTAGAATAGCTCCTAGAGTCCCCCTCAATTGATAAATAGGATTATGGACGTTACCAGACATGGAGGCAAGTCAATGATAAATTATCTAAATCAGCCCAGAAATATGAGGTAGATCTGGATCGGCCTAAACCCTTTCAGAAAAGCCACTGACTCTGATTTAGTGATAAGGACCTGGAGTGTATGAGAATACTAGGAATTAAATTGAAAATTCAGGAATTGATTCAAAACATTTGAATTTGGAGTGCGCTAGATAAATGGGAAGATAAATGAGCAAGGAGGAAAGGTCCAAAGAGGTCTATGGGAAAACCACCTCCTCCCGTAGGAGAGGGAGCGGGTACAACAAGTTTCCCTTTACGGGAAGTTCCCAGTGGAACCTATGTCCATGTACCTTAGAGTAGGAGTGATCGTGCGTCATTCACAAATGATTTCCCAAGATTAAGAGAGAAGCCTGTAGAATGGTACAAACAAGTTGAGCGGTTTGTGAAAATCTCAAAGGTGTTGTGGACTGATCTGAATACCTTGTTTGATATTGTAGTTCTAAGTGATTTGTGGACAGCATGTAAAATAAACAAACAATAGGAGGAGTACAACCAGGAGACAAGTCAATGACTCCAAAATATTTTGGAAAAGGGCACAAGAAAGGAGATGTCCTTTCTTAAAGAAGACCCCTCACTCACCCACCTAGTTGGTGACATGCTTCATCATCGGTGTCCCACCTGAATGGCCGAATGCCATCCGGGTGTGCTTCAACACCTGATTACAGTGGAGCAGGTTGTTTTCTGTGTAGGTGAGTGGAAAAAGTGATTTAAAAATTGGCCAGATATAACTCAAAAATGTAATTTTAATTATGGAGTAACTGGGCAATATTAAAAAATTAGTTGCAAGACACCCTTTTGGTTAAATTGACCAACTGGTATCTTTTAGTGAAAAAATGTGCAAAAAAGTGCGTAAAAAGGTCTACATGTTTCAACCTATAATCGGTAATACTAGGTTTTCGTCAGGACCAAGAGTACGTGACCCGGGCGGTATACACATGCTAAGGTGTACCCTGCCCTTGATCACTGTTACCTAACTATGTACTCACAGTTAGGAGACCTTTCATCCGATTAGTTGAAAGGAAAAAATCTGAAAAGACAAATATACAATCACAGACAAACAAAATACAAAAGTTAAGTGCTCCTAAATATCCCAAATATGTGTATTTAAAAGGCGTGAAAAATACACATTTCTTGACATCTGTCTCCTAAGGTAAGAGGCAGTATATGGCAATGTGCACATTCACTCAAGTGATAAAATAAAGAAGTACCGCCCACTCATGGCATTCAGTCCAGTGGGTAATTATACATTCTGGCTGGCAGTACTTGCCGTGAAATGCAAATGCATTTCTAAACACACGCGGATATCAATTGAAACCGTGAGAATATGTTACAACGCCACTTTCGTTCATTTTTTAGAAGTGGGTGTCTGCGCTCTCATTACATAGGTGAGGGCGTACTAAGTATAGCATTCATGCTAGTTAAAACGAGCGTCACATCCAAGATACCTAGAATCAAGACGGGAGGAAACATGGGTGCTTACTATGTGACGCATGTTCGCGTGCCTCATGGGAGTAGGGGTCGTGATGCTGGCTCAATTGCGCAATCTGAAAAAATGAGCATAACGAATAGAGACGGGAAAGTCTCATGAGGTAAGTAGCCAACAAAGGGGTTCAAGCGGAGCCCACCCACATTGGATCGAGGTACTCACTGCGTGTCACCAGTCACCGGCTGCTGCGCCTAAAATACAGACCCGCCACAGCTCCCCGAAGGTACCTGTGTCGGTGCGTCCTCACCAGTTGAATACTGGGCGCTTTCGGGTACGGGAGGGAGGGGGCGTGGTGACGTGGTCACATGGTCAACGTGTGAACGCCGAGAGGGCGTGGTGCTGGGCTTTCTACAACGGTGCACCAAGGTTGCTTAAATGCATTGTAAAGACACAACTTAAAACGAATGTTGGCGTCTTAAGGGGAAAAGGATATGAGGCAATTCTCTATGAGTAGAACGAATGAGGCAACATGTAGGGATTTCCTCAGCGATGGACAGAGATAGCTTGACCACATTGTAGATACACGAATATATTTCAAACAAATGTGAGCCAATAAAATAATATAAAGAAACCGATAAAAGAATACACAAAAAGGCGCTTAAAACCGACTGTTAGCGTCTTATGGGGAAAGGTATTTAGGGCATATCTCTCTGAGTAGAAAAATTGAGGCAACAGGCTGTTCGAAAAACAGTGACTATGTCAGAAAATCACGCAAGCATTCGCTGTTTACCGGGCAGCAGGTGAACTATCAATGCGTATCCAAATTAACGTACTAGACATACATATAGCGAAATCTGTAATACCTGATAGGGTTCCTGAAAAATGCTGTTCGATATCAACAAGACTATCCTGTATAAAGACAGTTGAGAATACAAGCATATATGCATATAGGCAGCAGTGAACAAATGAATACTGGGCATAGAAACATACATAGTCAATATGGTTAATATCGGTGGTCACTGTCCCTCCAAGGTAATACTATAAAGATATGACACAGGACGTTGACTTATTTTGAAAGAACCGAATTCCAAGGAATATTATCGTTCAATCCTTTTTTATGGGTGGATAGCATATATATCCATCGTTGTTCCTTCTCAAATAGGCGTTGTTGGATTTTTGTTCCTGTCTTTATCTGTTCGATAATAGTCCATTTCATATCGTTGGTTGTGTGGTTCTTTTGAAGAAAGTGCTCAGTGAGTTTTGTAGTAGTTTTCTTGCATCTAATAGTGCTGCGATGTTCACAAATTCTTTGTTTTATTTTCCTGCAAGTCATACCCACGTATGCAAGATTGCAGGGGCACTTTATCAAGTAGACCACGTTGGTGCTGTTACAATTTGTATGAACACGTTGGTTCCATACTTTTCCTGGTTCTAATGTGAGTGTTTTGGTATTGCTGGTCAAATGGCAAATACTACAATTTCCACATTGATAGTGCCCTACGATGTCGGGTAGGCCCCACACCATAGTTACAGTTGGTATCGTTTCTTGCCTGACCTCTTTTGGACGCGTATTAACAAGAGAGTCCTTCAGGCTCCTAGCTTTCTTGAAAGAGAAAAGTGGTTTTTCCCAGTGTAAATTTCCTGTATTAATGATAGACCAGTGCTTATTGATGGATCTGGTCATTTGGTTAGAGGCTGTACTATAAGTTGTTACGCATGTCAGTGGTATCACCTCGTCCTTCTGTATTCTGTCTTCCAGAAGTGCCTCTCTGGGTTGGTTGCGAGCTCTTTTTTGACATTTACTAAGAATCCCATTAGGATAACCTCTGTGTGAAAGTTTTTTTGTGAGGTCTTTTGCTTGATTGTGGTAGTCAGTGGTTTTACTACAATTGCGACGTAACCTCAGGTATTGGCCATAGGGCAAATTCTCCCTCAGAGGTCTAGGATGGAAGCTCTCGAATCTGAGTAGATTATTCCTCGCACTGGGTTTGTGGTAAGTTTTTGTCTCCAGGTGACCATTCTCCTTGGTAATTATAACATCCAGAAAGATCATTGTATTCGGGTCCATAGTGTGAGTGAACCTCAGATTGTGGTCACATGAGTTGATCCATATGGCAAAGTCTTTTAATGTCTCGATCGGTCCCTGCCAGATGGCAAGGACATCGTCGATATACCTTTTCCAAAATATAATGTTCGAGAAGAAAGGGTTCTGGTCGTTCAGTATGAATCTTTTTTCAAACTCGAATACATAAAGCCCTGCCACACTGGGGGCAAAAATGCTCCCCATTGAAGTGCCCCCTGTCTGGAGATATAAGGCTCCCTCGTATTCAAAATAATTTCTCTTTAAGGCTAGTTTGGCACATTCCAAAATGAAGCCCTTGGGTGTCCTGTGTGTCCAGGTGGTTTCATTCAGGGCTTTTTGTAGTACTTCCAGGGTGTCATCCTGTGGGATGCTGGTATACAGGCTTTCGATATCGAAGCTTACCAGGATGGTATCCTCATCCACTGTGATGCCCTTAAGAAATTTCAGGAGACATTTGGTATCTTGTAGGTAGGTGGTGGTTTTTTGTACCAGAGTTTTCAGAAAAAAGTCACAAAAGCGTGACAGTGGTTCGAGTAAGGAACCTATACCCGACACAATGGGTCTGCCAGGAGGGGGGATCTTGTTTTTGTGCATTTTAGGCAAGGTATAAAAATATGGAATTTTGCCCTCACAGTTACAAAGAAACCCTGCTTCTTGTTTCGAGATGTGTCCCATTGTTTCTGCGTAGTCCACAAGGGTTCTAATTTCTTGTTTAAGTTCATTAGTAGGGTCGGATAGTAGTGGCCTGTAGTTCCTAGCATCAGACAACAGTCTTTGGCATTCTGCACGGTAGGTATCTTTGTCTTGGACCACCACGCCGCCTCCTTTATCCGCTGGTTTTATAACAATGCTATCACAAGTCTTTAGGGTTTCTAAGGCCAGATTCTCCTCTTTGCTCATATTTTGGAATGGTTGCTTGGGACTTAGATTTTCAATGTCATTGAAGACAGCCTGTTCAAATGTTGATATCTCTACTGGAATAGCACGTGGAGGGGGAATGAAGGTGGACTTTACTCGTAGTCCAGTTTCATTAGGGTCTTCTGTGGCTATTATTTCGCCCTGTTTCTCAAAAAAAGCTTTTAATCTCAGCTTCCTGAAAAAGCCCGCCAGTTCACAATGGAGTTGAAATTTATCAAGGCGTGACGTGGGGACGAAACCTAGGCCTGTGTTCAAGACTTTTTCTTCCATCATTGATAATGGCCTAGTGGCAAGGTTGTTGACTAGGTTCTGTTGTTGCTCGTCCCTGCCTGAGGTTCCCGTGACTTGCTCCATGTGTAGCTGCCTACAGGGTCTTCTTCCTCCCAATGCACTTGATTTACTTGATTTGTGCCCTTTCTTCTTCCTCTCCCCCTCCTGCCCCTGCCTAAAAAAGGAGGCCTGAAGGTATTGGTGCGGAAAAAGTGGTTGTGGGAACGGTGGTTGCCACCCATACATTGGGTAGGGTTGCTGATGGTTATATGGACCCTGGAACCCAGGATGTTTACTAAATCTAAAGGGGATCAGGAGTATTCCCCTCCACATTTTTGTGGAAATCCCTTTCTCTCTTTTGTATTTCAGCATGTAAAATAGCCACAGAATGGCCAGAGACAGAGCCAGAAAGAGATCCATTGACTAATGGTCCATCACCCACGGTAATGAGAAAGTTTAACCAGGTGATGACATGGTTGAAATCTTAGGTATCGTTCCAAGATATTGACGGGGTCAAGATTGACAGGATGACCCAATAACCCAAGGATTCAATTCATGCATATTATGAAAGAATGCTGCAGGCATTTAAGCAGTATAGTGAGATGGAGACGCTGGAGCCCAAGGATATGGGACATTTTGTGTCCAGGTTCATGACAGGATAGGGGCCTGATGTTAGAATGATGATTTAGCAGCATTTGATTTGTTGGCGAAATAAGTTGGTTGATAGGATTTTGAAACATGCAAAGTACTGTAATGATGAAATAGCAAGGTTGAGGTAGATTTTAGCCGCAAGGTAAAGGTCGTGGTGTCCCAATTGACCTGAGTTTTTGGGATTGATGTAGCTACCTTGAAGAAGTCCAACCCCACCATTATTGCAATAATGTGGGGCATTGCAATCAAGAATATCGTCTTAAACCTGCTAATCAGGGTCAAATTTCAGGGTTTGCACAGCCTCAGAATAATAACCCTGTGCAGTCACAAAATGTGCAGAGACCAAGGTCTCAAAATGAAACAGAATGCTTTCCAGAATAACAATGCCTTTCAGCAGTTTCCCATGTTGGATACGGTTGACAATTATGGCTCCTATCAGTCTGCCTGATGGTGCCTGAGGGGGGAGGATGATTGCGTGCTTTGTGCAGTCTTGGAGGTGGTCCATTTATAGATGGTGAAGTAAATGGCCACCCCATTTCATTTCTGGTTGATACTGGTGCTACCTACTCTACTGTTAGAACAGTGGAAGTTCCAAGCCTATCCCTCTCGGAAAAGAGAATCCAAGTTGTAGGAGTTGCAAATAAACAAATGACAAACGAAATGAAATGAAATGAAATTGAGATTCCTAGAGCGCACTACTCCCCGTAGGTGTCTAGGCGCTGAACTCCCAGTTGTTAAGAGAGATAGTAGGTAAAAACCAAGATGACATGTGTGGAAAGAGGTGGGTCATTGAACAAATTGTTAAACAGCCAAGTTTTAAGTGCTTTACGAAAGGTCATTAGATTTTCTGTGGTTTTTATTTTAAGAGGCATCGAGTTCCAAAGTTTGGCAGTGGCCACCGTGAAACTCCTGCCTCCCCAAGTGGCTCTCTTGATTTTCGGTACAATCAGGTTGGCCTGGGAGGTCGATCTTAATATACTAGAAGGAATGTATCGATGAAAGAGCTGTCTGATGGATTCAGGGCCATCAGAATAGAGGGCCTTGAAAGCTATGCACAGAGATTTGAACATTACCCATTTCCTCACTGGAAGTCAGTGAAGCAGGGGGAGTGATTGGGAGACTGACTGATGTTTTGGTATCCCTAAAAGCAATCTGGCCGCTGAGTTCTGGACCATCTGCAGCTTATGCAGAGCTTTCTTGTGGGCGGTCAGAAAAAGCCCATTACAGTAGTCTAGTTTAGAAAAAACTAGTGCAGTAATAACTGCTTTGCGAAGGTCCAGAGGAATGAAAGGAAAAATCTTCCTAAGTGATTTGAGCATAAAGAAACACGAAGAGGTGATGGCATTAGCGTGTCCCACGAAGGAGAGCTTTTCATCAAATTGGACTCCCAGATTTTTTACTTTGGAAACGGGAATTGGAGGAACTCCCATTTCCTGAGCCTACCACCTTGGAGTCCAGAATGAAGGACGAATGCCGAAAAGTAGCATCTCGGTTTTGTCTGAATTCAATTTCAGACAAATATTGGGCATCCAGTTACCGATCTGTAGCATACAGTGGTGAAAGCATTCTGCAGTTTTGTCAGGATCCTCGGTGACCGACACTACTATCTGGGTGTCGTCAGCGTATGAGACAACTGAGAAACTAAAACCTTTAATCAATGAAGCCAAAGGAGTGACATAAAGATTAAAAGGAGTTGGGCTCAGTGCTGATCCCTGTGGTACACCACAGGGAAGGGTAAATTATGTTGGCCTATGACCGTTTAATTCCACAAATTGAACTCTGTTGGTGAGGAAGGATCTAAGGAGCTTAAGGGCGGTGCCCCTGATGCCTAAATCAAACAGATGGTTGATAAGGAGGTCATGATTAACGGTGTCGAACGATGCCAAAAGATCTAACAAAATGAAGGCAACGTTCCCTCCCTTGTCTAATGTAGTACTTACATACTCGGAGGCTGTAATCAAGGCTGATTCCGTACTGTGTTGGCTTCTAAAGCAAAACTGAGAGGAATCCAGCCGCTTATGTTCCTGGATGAAAAGGGAAAGCTCAGTGTTCATAGCCTTCTCTACCATCTTAGCTGGGAAAGGAAGCCGAGAGATTGGCCTATAGTTGCCAGGATTATCAGTGTCAAGGTTCGGCTTTTTTATGAGGGTGGGGATTGATGCTATTTTCCATCTTTTGGGAAAGTAACCTAGAAGAAACATCTGATTAAAAATCAGAAGGAGGTGGGCGGGAACAATGGCACAGGCTTGCTGTAGCACTCTGGGTGGGTAAGGATCAAATGGCGAGCCTGATTTAATTTGATTAAACAAATCTATTACTTGACCAGTTGTAAGGTGGAGAAAGTGGAAAGAGTAGTATTCATGAAGTGAGGTGGTTCTGATGGTTCACTGTCCGAATTGGCAGCTTCACTAGTGTAGGTCCCAGAAGGAGAGACATCAGATATCACAGACTGTAATTTGTTATTCATGCAAACCTCCTTAGAACTATGGTTTGCAGTGAAGACATTAAAGATGGCCTCTACTTTGTCTTTATAAATACAGCAAGTTTATTGCAGAAGGAGGCATCCGTCTTGAGGCTTTTAGCCGGTGAGGAATTGCTCAGTTTAGCCACTGTGGAGAACAACTCTTTGGGAGTATTAATAGCTGAGTTAATTTTATTTGTAAAATAATCGGATTTGGCCTTAATCAAGAGTTTTTTGTATAAAAGCAGCTCTGCTTTATAGGCAACTTTGTCCTCTGCGCAGTAGTTAGACCTCCACTTCCTCTCTGACCTTCTGCCTGATTGCTTGCCATCCGAAGCTCTTCATCAAACCACAGTTCAGACGGAGTAGAACGATTAGTGTTCCCTGATTTGGCGGGAGCTACAACATCAATGGATGCACTGATCCACTGATGGTAATTGTCTGTAGCTGAGTCTAGATCAGAGGAGATCGGTATATTAGATTGACTTAGGGTGTTGGTAAGCTGGTCTTTTATATGCCAGGCTTGGTAGCTAGCGGTAGGCGGGGTCAGAGGCTCTTCGGGGCTGTGGCTCTCTAATTTAAGATGGAACATCACTGCCTTATGGTCTGACCATGTAAGTGATAAAGGGGAGGTGACCTGAATAAAAGGGCAGTCAGAGAAAATGCCATCAAGGGTATGACCTCCGGAATGCGTGGGGTCTTGAACCAATTGAGACAGACCCAGAAGGGATGATGAGGCAAAAAGGTCGCAGGTATCGGGTCCTCTTTTTTATCCAGATGAAAATTAAAAACATCAAGAATGGTGAAATCAGAGGAGTTGACTTTAATATCCCATGGAGTAATATCCATGTTAAGAAAGAGGTTTCTGGGGCCAGGAGGTCTATAGATAAGGGCCCATTAAATGAATAGTGACTTGAAAGACTCATTTTAAAAGCCAAGGCTTCACACCCAGGATAGGATAAGGGGTCAAACCCAATTTTAAATTTGTCCTTAAAGAAAATTGCTAAACCTCCTACTCTGTTCCCTCTGTTCCCTATGCGATCTAGCCTAATTAGAGAATTGCTGGGCGGGGGGAATTAACAAAATCAGGATCTAAGGCTGCGTCTGCCCAAGTTTCAGTAATAAAGGCAATATCAATATTAACAGTGTCTAGAAAATCAGCCATTTCCACTGCATTTTTTATTAGTGAACAAGCATTCACCAGCGTACACTTTATTCTTTCTGCTATGCCCTTGCGAGTTCTGGCCGGGTAGTGGCATAGAGAGTTTATCTGCTGGCAACATAGGGGTCGATTCCGATCTGGGTCGGAAAGCCCTCCGACCGAGCCGGATCCGGAGTGTTCTCCGACCGAGCCGTACCCTTGGAGTCCGACCGAGCGAGTACGATGCTGCCGCATGCTGACGGACTCGGCTCGGTCGGATTCCCATTGAAGTCAATGGGAGCCGGTCGTACGACGCGTGCATGGCCTCGCATCAGCTGAATAGGTACATCTCGCAAAAGGGCGCCCCCTGCAGTGGGTACGCGTTGGTGCCATCCCCACCGTACATGCATGTGAAGGGGGGACCCTTGGGTCCCCCCTTGTGTTCGACTCGTTAGGCTACGGGTGAAGGGGGGTCCGGCACGAACCCCCGAAGTCCGCTTTCTGGAGCTTTTTCATCCCAGTGACTCCGACTCGATCCGGCTGTCCGAATCGTGCATTGTACTGGCTCGGTCGGAAAACGACTCCATTGCGCGGTACGGTTCGTCTGTGACCGAGTCGTATGGAGCGGTTCGGACCCGGAAACGAGTCGGTCGGCGATTTCGCGTACATTCGCATCGTACTTGGGCGTCTGGACATCTGGACGACTCGGTCGGAAACAAAGCCTCTGATTCGGATCTGGTAAAGCCGAATCCGATTCGGAGGCCTTCCGACCGAGATCGGAATCGGCCCCATAGTGTGAGAGAGCAAACCGGGCAAGTTTGGTTTGAAAGTGCACCCAAGGGGGACATTGTAGGACCTGTACAAAGTCGGGCAGCTGGATTAAGTCTGCGTAGCTCTTTGCTGGTGTACCTGTAAGCATCGCTGGGCTGGGAGGTGAGACCGGCAGGGGGGGCTGGCACTGAGTGCGTTCGGAGCGCGGACGGGAGCAGACAGGTTTGCCTTTGGCTCGCCTTTGGCACGCCCGCTGCACGCGTCCGCTGCGCATCCGCAAGGCAGCTCCCATTAAGTAGGAGGAAGGGCCGGGC
The DNA here is from genome assembly GCA_963921515.1 of Calotriton arnoldi. NCBI lineage: Eukaryota > Metazoa > Chordata > Amphibia > Caudata > Salamandridae > Calotriton > Calotriton arnoldi. The sequence goes on from CAWUFW010000601.1 coordinate 469,446, forward strand.
AGTCGCAAGACTAGACCACCAACCCTCCCAAGATAGCACCTGTGTGCGTCAATGATGTGCCCTAGCATCGCGAGTAACCCTGGGCGTAGTTCGCGTAGTCGCGCTACTCGAGGCTACGCGAAGCTGTAAAAGCACTACGCGAGCTACGCGTAGCTACGCGAGCATGCGTAGTTGCTTGTCCCGCCCGTTCGCGATGCTTTTTTCTTGTTCGGGAACACGTATTGTGTGTTCGGGACGGTGTTTGCGTGCTCGGGGGATAGTATCTCGTGAACTTGCCCATGCGGTCACCAATGGGCGCGGCCATCTTGTTTTTCACTTGTCCCGCCCGTTCGCGATGCCTTATTTCCTGTTCCGGGTTGCGTATAGCGTGTTCGCGATGCGCATTTCATGTTCGGGAGCGCGTTTTACGTGTTCGCAATGCTTTTTGCGTGTTCGGGGGGAAATATCACGCGAACTTACCCATGCGGTCGCGATGGGCGCGGCCATCTTGTTTTTCACTCTATGCTATGGTTCTGGGCATGCTTTTCTATCCTCCCTCTATCTTTGTAATCCTTAGGTTTTTACACTGTTTTTCTGATCTTTTTTTATTATTATCTATCCCTCTCTGTCCCTAAGTCTATATTTTGCATTTTATTTCTACTTTTACTGCGTTTTTTTTACTTTTCTACTGTTTTATATTACTTCCTTCTTTAAGCTCCTACTTCTTCCCCTAACTTTATTTTTTCCTTCTAAATTTTTTCCTCCCGCACACCCCAGAACCATGGCTAAGGGTACCACCACTACCGGCTCCAAGGGCAAGGCGCCTGCGCCCAAGAGCTGCCTGCCTTGCGGCAGACTGCGCCCTGCAGGGATGCCGGCCCGGGAGCTTTTCTGCGAGGCGGAGGTGGCCACCCTTGTTTTTTTTGTGCAGCGCCACCTCCCCTTGACCTTGGCAGCAGGCGGCAGGCCTGGCTCCGGGTACCCTACCCAGGAGCGTCACCACCGGTGGGCGAAGGTGCGCCGGGCAGTGTTTCGCTGCTCAGGGGTCCGGGGCACCCATAACCAGCTGGCTCACCGGTGGTCAGACGTCTTGGACCGGGAGCTGCTAGGTGTCGAGGTTGTGGGGCTTGGTGAGTAGCTAATATACTAGTAGTATAAGTATTGTGTATAATTTGTTTCCGAATAGCAAGAATGCTGCTGCTTACATTGCAGGTAAATTACATTTCAAAATCTTCTGTGATTGTAGGACACAGGTGCTCGGCGCTACTAATCTTACTTGTTTGCAACTTTGCGCTCGCTTGGGCTGATTATGTAAGAGTTTACTTTAGAGAACTTAAGTTAGGTAATGCTATTGCTAGAGAGACTCTAGTCCTTCCTTTGTCCTCCTGTCACTAAGAAGAGATAGTGGTGGATGGATTGATAGGTTTAGTTAGTATTAGTTGGTAATTTTTAGCGTTCTGCGTGACGCATCCTCTGTCACTGAGTGCTGCTTACCCCAGTCCTTAGTAGAACCTTTTGTAGTTTGTTTAGTGAGTGGTAAGGCTTAGCAGTGTCACTAGCAGAACATCAGATGCAACCAACCAACAATTTGGTGTATGCACAAATTTATGCATGTGTCCTCCATCTATGCATTATGGAAAAGCAGACTTAGTGAACAATTGGCCCGTCTGGAATAGGTGGGCTAGCTAGGTGAGGTGGTACTTAGGCTTAGTTAGTATTCTGGAATTAGAATGGAACACTGGATTAATGTTCATAAATAATAACTAGACGGTATGCGAATCCCGCAATACTACTAGTCGACCATATTAGATAAGTCAAATTTATTGCAATTGTTGTTTCCATAAATGTTTTTGGTTTGCGTTTTTTACAATATTTTAATTGTTTCACACCACTCATCAATGTTTGTCTCTTTCTTACTTATATCTTTCATGATCAGCACCCAGGGGCAAGAAGACGGGGTCGTCTGAGGGAGCAGCTGATGGCCACCAGGACCGCTCCTCTACCGAGGGCTCTGCTGCTGGCCCCAGTAAGTCCTCCTGTTGTTAATATTAATAATTATACCTCCCTAACTTTTACTGCACCTTATTTTTTCCAAACTATTATTTCTGTTTCCTAATTCTATTTTTTACAACATCTTCTTCGATCTAGACTATCTGTTTCTAAATTCTTGTTATCACTGGCTCTAACTGCCTCTGCTATGACTCTCTGTACTACTACTATTAGTCTGTCTGTAGCTAAGCTTGCCCAGTTGGCCACTCTTTATTTAAAAAGGTTTTAAATAAAACTCAGATTCACCAATAGACCTAGCCACTGAGTCCAGTCCTTTGGGTTGTCCTCTTCTAGTCTTCTTAATCTTGAGGCTTTTTGACAATTCCCACCAACAAAATGCCCAACCAGATATTTTACTATTTTTTATAGGATAGGACATACTACTGTTGTAGTGGTTCTGCACATACACAAAGAACTATGCACAAGAAAATACTTAGGACGTTGGTGATAGGAGGTTGGACCTTCCTCACACCTCAGAACCCACAATCCCCTGACCGACTAGCTATAGTGTCTCATTAGCTCCCCGAACCCCCTGAAGATACCCAATGATTAGACAACCCAGAACATAACACTCCCGACCTGTGAGAGTCCCGGAAGGTATGCACACCCTTTAGCTCACTCACTCGTGTAAGTCCACACCAAATACCACAGAGTCTATGTAAGTTCAAAAGGTTTATTTCCAAATAACAAGATCTGTACGTTGTTCTATAATGCAGTATAGGAATACGAGCCAGCACCAACAGCAAAATGCATAAGATTAAAACAATAAACATTGTTACAAGTCCACATAAGACAAACAGGGAAATTATGATAACTGGTATGAATATAGTTTATATAAATGAAGGTCTGAGCGAATTCTGGGGGGCGCCTCACCTTAGAACCTATAAGTACTGGACATCATAAACTCTGCAAAGCTCTGGTTCATAGAAGGGAATCTTCTGTCTGTTATGAGAAAAATGGTGCACGTTAGTATAATGCAAGCATTTCTCAGTCGTGCCAAAAAGTGTAGCATGTTATGGCTAAGCAATACGGACTGACCAGAAATCCATAACAAAGTGGCTTGTTTTTAGACCTTGTACGCAGCGCTCAGACAGTAGCAGTATGAGCTCATGTGGGCTCAAACTTCTCAAAGGCGTCTTACACAACAACAAGCTGCGAGGTAACGTGCGCAAAAATAAAAGACACGAAGCTAAAATGGTTGCATCATGGCTCAGGCTAACTTAGCAAAGACTAGAATGACCCTAGGGACCATCTAACACTACTAGTGTCTACTCTACTGCTCTGGCACCCGATTTGTAGTAGCGATGTATGTTGTATATATTAACTTTTTTTTCAATCTTGCTAGTGAAAAAGAATAAATAGGGGGAGGTGTATATGGCATCTAAAAAATTTGTAATGTTTTTTCTAGCTGTACTACCGACCACCAGTGCCGGGGCCAGCGGCGATGGCGACACGGCCACTTCAGAGGGAGCAGGAGATGCGTCAACTGCAGGAGCTGAAGGGGTGAGCCACCAGCAGTGGCGGGCGGTGGTAAGTTATATTTCTTACTTATTGACATTACACTCGCTGCAAGGGTGTACACTGTTCTGTTGAGACTTAGTAAGTAAGGAGTTGTTGTGAACAACGGTTGAAGAAGACACCCTTTACTTAGCATTAGCAATAGCATTAGCGGCGGGAGTTGAGTAACCAATGGCCTCTTCCATCTGACTTCAACTCAGCTGTGAAAGTTTTATGGAGAAGACTAAAAGTCAGATTACATGACCTTGATGGATGGGTTGAACGAAAAGGGAAAGAAGGGTGGAATGAGGAAGGACGGGCGAGATGTAATATTTATGACTGGCAGAGAAGGATACGTGGGATGCATGCATAGGTGGCTGATGGGAATCAGATGCATGGGGGTTGAAGGATGGGTGGAAGGTGAAAGAAAAAGATGCCTGCCTGGGTGGATAGCAAGAATCCTACGGGGTGCTTGGGTCAAACTCAAAGCCAAGGCAAGCAAGGAAGGAAGGACACATGGGTGGTGGTTTTAAAAAAAAAAAGAACAAATGTTTGTTGTTGGTGAAAAAAACTAAGGTTTGTTGAGAGATGAAGAAGAATGATAGACGTTTACTTTGAATGGATGGATGCCTGGATGGTATTCATCATAGATAGCATAGGTGGAGAGTGAGACTGTCACTGGATGAAGAGTCTTAGTTTGAAGAGAATGTAAAAGAAACCGCGCCACAGTAGCAAAGCCGGGGAGAATAGAAGTTGTATTTTCAGAATACTCCCTTGACTCACAGTAGTTTGCAAGCACAGCATATATATTGTGTATGTATGTAGTTATCATTATTAAGCGCCTTCCTCCGACTCCGAGGCCCACTCCGTACCTATGTTAATTTATTTTCGAAATTTCGACTGTGTCAGCCAGCCTGCCATGGGTGGTCTATCGGCAGGTTAGTTACAACATCAATCAAAACAAAGTACCTCATGTCGTGCCACATATATAAGCAATGATCATGATTGGATCAGATATCATCGGCCTTTATAGTCAGGGCAGGGTGAAAGTGACATTGAGCAGTTGCCCTTGATGTAACAGAGTATGGCCAGTGCCACCTGTAATAGAAAAAAATCAGAGCTTCCCCACCTGCAGACAGTAGTAAATAAAACTAATGTGAGTCTGCAACTCTGCATCATCATGACTCGTGTATGTTTGTCTTGGGCGCAAGCTGACTGAGCTGGCATGCTGGCTACAACAAGGTTACGTAATTTCGCTAAACTAGAGAGAACAAGAAGACTGGTGTACTACTGTGTACTCGAGTCCATAGTGGTAGTATAATACCTGAAACTACCACAATTGTTAGAGGACGAGGAAGTGGGAGGATAGATACATACCACAAATGTTATGTACTGTGCTTGCTAGTGCTACTGTGCCACTATGTGTTGAATTAATTTTGTGTTACTGTTTTGCTAAGAGTATTGGTTACAATAGTCATTTTCTTTCTTGATATAGCTCCTCCTTCCCAAGCAAAGCCAACCAGGAAGGAGTTGGCAGCCATGGCGCGGCGCCGGAAACTGGAGGCCAACTGCCAAGAGTACCGGCGGCTGGTGGCTCAGGCGGAGGAGGAGGCGGCAGCAGCTGCAGCCTCCTCCAATGCCTCAGGCCCCAGCCAGGCCCCGCCTCCAGTGGTACGGTGCCGCGGTTAGGCAGCCGCCCGCCGCCGCACTGTAACATCCAGCACTGCTGCCCCCCCTGGATGCAACTGCAGGGCATTTTGCCGCCGTATGCTCCTCCGAATGGCACGCCTAGAGGAGCACCTAGAGGAGCGGGTCAAGATCCTGGTGGACAAACATCTAAGAGCCCGCAGAATCTAAGAACTATGACCCCGTTGGATTGCCCCTTTCTTATTCCTTTTTTTAGTGGGTGGGAATTGGGTGTTGGCGTTGGGGTTTATTATTATGGACATTGGTTGGACTTTTTCGTTTTGGACATTGGTTGGGGTTAGGGAGAGGGGTGGGTCAGGTGTTGTGGGATAGTTTATTTTTGTTAGGGTAATAAATTATATTTATACTTAAACATACGATGTTAATGTTTTGTGGGGGGTTACTGTTTTACAAATTTATGTCACATGGTTTCCTTGCTGCTGCAGGGGCGCAGCCAGTGTTTGATTTAAATAATCTGCCGATTTTGTAACACACAAACAGATAGATGCGGTACCCCTCACTGAGTGATTTGTCCTACTAGTACTGTCAGTCTCTCCTCCTAGTCCATTATACCTCCCCAAACTTCTTATCTTACCTGTGATTGATGATTAAGTTAGGCACAGCGATTGCTGCATGGCGATGATGGTTTGGTTTCCCAAGAGAATGGAGATGCCACGGTTGTGGTGGTAGTAGTAGACACTGGCAGTAGCATTTGCAGAAAAAGAAAATGAGACAGTCACTCGCCTGAGAGAGACTGTGGGAGGAGAAGTAGAACGAAGTAAAGTACAGTACACAAGAAGACTGCCAAACAAACAATAATATTGCAAATGCTAAAGTAAAATAAAACATAATGGTGGCGGGGACAGCCTAGTACAACAAGTTACAAACTGTAGTTGTGTCGAGTCACTCAACACAATCGTAACCTTTACTGCTGTGTAGGAGGATGTTGATGATGAATCCAATCGATGCCGGCAATTAATTATGATGTATTAGGTCCCTTTGGAAAAATTAATTGACTTGCACATAGACTGAGCATGGGTGGGCAAGCAGAAGAAGATCCTTGCCCTGCCTTGAAATTGAATTAGTGTTACTTTCACCACATCTGCCCCAGCAAGCGTGTGATCAATTGTTGGTGTACATTTAATTTAGTCACACCTCAATATAAATCACACAGCCCGGGGGAAGAGGGTTAGGGTTTGATGAATGGATGGGAAGGGGGTTTGGGGAAAGGTTTGACAAAGAAAAACAGTACGCATGGACACAACAAAAGCAAAACACAATCTTGGCAGACGACCATCATATCCATAAATCTGTTAAGGGAGAAAAAGGAAATGCATGCATGATGAAGATAACTTGATGGTTAATGAGTAGTACTTACTAACTACTACTAGACAATTAGACAGTACAGGGCAGCAGTATATTAATATGCAATTTGCCTTGCCTGTCTGCCCTCAGAGAGACCCAAATTACATGTTGTATCGGGCTTACTTTTAAAGATAGCAAAGAAAATTAAAAAATAGTTGTAGGGATCAATTAGCAAACAAACAACAACAACACACAGTCGTAATGATTGAAGAGAAAAAATGAATCAAATTAATTAAAAGACGATGAATGATACTAAAGTTACTGTATTATCCTGGTCAAATTGTGGAGTTGCATCTCGGCATTCCTCTTGGTCCTCCCTTCCATGGACGCTCCGTCCATCAATCTTGGGTGCCACTGCCTGCCTGGCGGATGCGGATTGGTAAGGTAAGTGTGAGTTGTTTTTCCCAGTATAGCACAGGGTAAAGGCCGGCCTGTAAGTGTAGATGGAAAAACAAAAGGGATATTGAAAAATCAATGAATTAAAAAAATGCATCAATTACGGTGGAGTGCAACAAGAGAAGAGAGAACACTTTCAGACTGAGGCGGCATGGATACATCATGTCTACTCTGTTTACAGCATTAAGCTACAACAACAACAGGACAGAGCAGGCCCACAGCACCGGGCCGTGCCCGTGACCCAACCTCCATTTACCTTAAATTTTGACAGAGCCAGACAAAGCACATAAACAGCAACCTAGCATTTTCAAAATTAAGTGACTAAATCAATGCACCGCTGTCAGTCATACCACTACTCTCGACTACACCACTACACGGACATGTAGGTCTGCTGTGGTTCTTGTTGAATTGTGTTTACCTTTTATGCCACTTCATGAAACTCAGTTATTCCATCAATCATCTCCGATCCTACTGACTGACTGCGAAGAGTATAGTATGTGGTCATCATGATCATGGTGTCCAACTCAGTCTGTAGTGTACCGAGTGAGTCCAGAGTCCATATTCAAATATCCAATGGATCGCCCTGCAGTAGAAGTACAATTTTGTTATTAAACAACAAGTCTGTTTCCAGCATTAACCTGAAACAGGACACATATACAGCAACATAGCATTTTCCAAAGTAAGTAACTAAATCAACACACGGCTGTCAGTCATACCTCCACTACTACACTCGTGACTACCTGACTCCACCACTACACAGACTTGTAGGTCTGCTGTGGTTGTTGACTTATTTACCTTTTATGCCACTTGATTTGAAACGGCCCGAGTTATTCCATCAATCATCTCCGATCCAACTGACTGACTGCGAAGATAGTATGGTCATCATCATGGTGTTGTACGTGTTGTCCAACTCCAACTCAGTCTGTAGTGTACCGACTCCGAGTAAGTACATATTCCATATTAAAAAATGCAACAGATATTGGCCTGCAGTAGTAGGAGTACAATTTGGTTATTAAACAACAAGAAGGGAAACATTGACTGTCACTTGAGTCACTTTTAGTTGGTAGATTAATTACTAGTACAGTTCGACTTCATGCACAACATCAACACAAAAAACAGCAATCAGTCAGAGTCAGAAATCAGCATCCAATGCATGCCATCATTACCTGTCTTGCTCTTCTCTTTGGCTGTCAGATGCCTAGTTCTGACAGGTGTGTGTTTTTTACCGAGGCAGTGGCCTCATTATTACACCACATTCATTTTGAGTGTTAGTCGCTGTTTCGGTTTTCTTATTCATCTGTGGCACTTTGTCGCAGTTGAAGTTGGTTCACATGGTCAGCGCTGTGATGGGCCGCGGCCTGGGTAGCGGTCATTGGTCAATTGAGTTTGCAGAAATGTCAGCAAGTTTCTTCGAAGAGTCTTGTCTTTCTCTGCCAAGTACCTTCTGTTCTGACAGTGATGAGCTTTGGATGCCTGCCGAGGCTGTAGCCTTCTGACAGTGATGAGTTTACTTTTGGATGCCTGCCGACTGGCGAAAGCCTTCTGACAGTGAAGAGTTTTGGATGCCTGCAGAGGCGGTAGCCTTCTGACAGTGATGAGTTTCGGCTCGGAAACAAAAGGAGGATAGCTATAGTCATGTTCCACTTCTTCTGGAGGGACTGTTAGAGGCAACATTTCTTGTACTATTCTCCATCCAATGTCTGGCTTGATGGAAATGTATTTAGGGCGAGTCAGGAAGATGGAGCAGGACTCTGAGGAGTGGACAGTTAAATGCACAGAGGTGCAACTCCAATATGGAAATAAAAAGAGAAGACGGTGGTGATGGATTTGTTGTGAATTGTGATTTGAACCAGAAAGACAGATACACACACAAATAAAGGAAGGAAGAAAGTAACAATTTGAAAGCTTAGTTGTCAGGGAAGAGGAGCTCGTCCTCAAACTCTGGTGGTTCGACCAGAAGTAGGTCATCTAATACACTACTTCCGTCACCTAAGTCGCTCTCCTCTTCCTGCTGTGATTCAGGTATTTTGTACTCCGGTGGTATAAAGTGCTGATTAATTTTGATCATGGTTAACCTCTCCACGCTTTTGAGTGAGAGACTGGTCCTTTTCACAGTTACAATGGCACCAGCAGCATTGAAAACACGCTCAGAAGAGACACTTGCGACAGGGGAAGCCAGATACTTTATCGCCAGCCTGCTGAGCACTGTCCATTGGCTTCTTTTCCTATACCAATACACCAATGGGTTTCGATCCATGAAGACCTCTGTTGTGTCATCCAGATAGGCCTGGACCGTCCGCTCAATGCTCAGGGGTGCTCCGATGTGCTTGGCCTCTTTTGCCTTTGCATCAGCACTGGACTTACCATACCCATGCCGTAGAAACCAATCAGTTGCCGATTGTACTGTGGCTGATGATCCTGTTCTTGTTGTTGTTGATGTTATTGGTAGTGTTGGTGACTGCTGGGAGGCAAACGCACTGCCCTCAGGCTCTGAAGTAGAACTTGACTCTGGATATCCTGTAGTACTTGTTCTGGCCTGGGGCGGCGGGCCTCTAATTACCAGCCGTTCGTTTTAGAAGTCAGTGGCTTCCTCAGCTATCAAAGTTTTGTACTTGGCAACATCCACTTCTGAAAAAGGAATTACTGCCTTACTGTTCAGAAATACTTTGTACCGTGGATCCAAAATTGTGGCAGTAATGTAATGTTGATGAGACACAATGTTATTTTGAATCCTTGAATTTTCAGATAAGTGAACGGCTAAGGAGTCTGCCAAATAATATGCGTCTTGTTTGTCATCCACACCGGCGTACGTTTCAGACACCTCCTTCAGCTGTTGCTCTAGCATGTGCAACAATGGGATAGCTTGGCCCATAGTACAGTCCTCCCTGCTGACTTCACGTGTGAAGACCTCAAAAGGAAGTAGCATCTCTGTCAGGCATTTAACGATGTCCCATTGGCCCATCTCAACGGTCATGCCTCTCACAGTAGGATCCCCTAATCTTTGCATGACATAAGCATTGAGTGGTATGTACTGCTCAAACAGACGATCAAGCATGTAATAAGTTGAGTTCCAACGTGTTGGCACCTCCTGGATGAGTGCTTTGACTGGCATTTTATGCTCACGTTGAATGACCCTCAGCTGCTTCCGGGCTTTAAAAGAATGGCTGAAATGTGTGCATATTCTTCTGCAGGTGGCCAGTAAGTTGCTGACTTTGTATTCATTTTTAAGAAAGTCTTGAACAACAATGTTAATGCAGTGTGCCAAACACGGGACCCTGAAATAGCCACCATCTTTCATGGCCCTAACTACATTACTGCCATTGTCCGTGGCAACAAAACCAATGTTAAGCCCTCTTGGGCGTAGCCACTCAAAGACCTTGCTGTTAAACTCATCCAAAATGTTTGCAGCAGTATGAGATTTCTCCATGGCAAACATGGCTACAGTTGCATGTTTGCGAGTGGCATAAAAAATCTCAGCAGCGTCAACACCAGCAGATATCTTTTCTCTAACCCCCACAAAAGAGATCCAGTGTGCAGTGATGCACATGTAATCAGTGGCTTGGCAACTGGTCCACATGTCTGTTGTCAGGTGGATACTCTGAACAGCACTCTGCTTCAAGGCTTTTCCAAGCAATTCTAGCACGTCGTGATGTAGTGCTGGAACAGCAACTCTGGCGAAATAGTAGCGGCTGCGAACATGCCATTTTGGGCAGATGGCTGTCACAAATTCCAGAAAACCCACCCCTTCAACAAAAGAAAAAGGGAGAAGGTCCAGTGCTAACATTTTAGCCAGCTTCGCATTGTACAAACGTGCTATTGGGTGGTTGCGTTCGTACTGCCCCTCCGCCCTAGTAAACATGCTGATAATGGTAGGCTGCATGGTTTTCCTTTCTGTTAGGCTCAACAACGCACTTTTTTTCATTGCGGTACTCCTTGGTGTCTCAGGCTGACTCTTATTTTTGTGCCACTGAGATGTTGCTGAGGATGTGGGCGGTACCACTGCACTGCTGGGGACAGGGCTACTTTGTGTACCACTACCAGAGACAATGTCTCCCTCTTCTTCCTCTTCCACCGTGAGCGGATCTTCTACTCGTTTATCCGCACCAACAGCAATGGTTGCAGTTTTTATGCTGCGAAGGTGGTCCTCCCAGTCGATCAAGTGGTGTTTTTTCAGATGGGTTATTTGGCCTCCGGTACCATAGTTTGTACCAAGCTTACCCCGACTAACAGAGGTATTACAAATGGAGCATATAGCAATGTTCTCCTCCTTTTCGCTAACCGTAAAGAAGTCCCAAACTGGGGAGCTTAACTTTTGTCTCCTGCTGGAGGTGCCACTTCCAATGCCGGATGAACTGGAGGGTGTGTGTTGAATTTGACTCTGTGCAGTACCACTACCTACTTCTACTGAGGTGGTGGTTGTGCTGGATGTAGGTCGCTGCCGGGCCTTTGCTAATGCAAATATGGAAGCTGTAGGTGGTGTTGGTGTTAACTGTGTTGGTGTTATCCGTGGCACATCCCTCACAGCAATTTGGGATGTGGTAATGTCGGTCTCCACTGGGGCGGGAGTAATGTCCATGATGACTGGCTCATCATCATCATCCTGCTGTTCTACATGGCCCTCCATAAGTGTAAGGCTTTCTGGAACCTTCCTTTTCCCTAGCCTGGTCTTGGGACGTGTCTCCCTCTCAGACTCAGTTTGTGGCTCCCAAGTGGCATCTAGATCATCAGAAGGGGTGCTTGGCAAAGAACTCAATGGACTAACCCTCCTTTTTCTTTCTGGGGATGTGGAAGACAATGGATCTTCTGAATGAGTGCCTTCCTCCTCTTCTTCCTCTGCATGAGGCTCGATTTCCTGAACTGCCCCTACTTCGGGAGGAACAACTACTATTGTGGGCGGTGGTTGCGGCTGTTGTTGACCACTTATCTGCTGTGTTTCCTCCTGCGTTGATTGGGTACTACTTTGAGATAGCGATAAGTTTATCTCAGGCTCAGCATCACTGGTTTGAACCATTAGGCTTGCTACCTCTTCCACACTCATGTGCTTGGGCCTGGGCTGGTGGGTTGGGCCCACTGATGCGGAGGTGCTGCCCCCCAGCTTGCCCCCCGGACACCGCTGCTGCAGGCGTAATTTTTCGTTTCCCAAAAAAGGTTTGGGGAGGCACACCAGACTTAAGTGTCACTTTCACTTCCTTCTTCTGTTCCTTCTTCTCAATAGCAACTTTCTTGGTACTGGAGGACCTGGTACCTGCTTTCTTTGGGGCCATCTTCTTCAGATGTCAGCAGCACTCAGTTGCACAAGTTGCAGAGATGCCTGGTCAGGTCACACGTCACGTCGTGTACAGCAGCAGGACGTCTGTCTGGCAGTACAACGGGCAATGATGACACCTCCTCCTCAGTCTTTTGTGCACCTAAAAGCAAAAAAGCCAGAAGAACATCAGTCAAACGTGGAATTTGTTGTGCTTAAATGACTACTAGTACAATCAAACAAATATAATATATAACTTAGTGTGTGGTGGTCACAATTATTAAATTTTAGTAACTCAGTTAACAACAACAGTGTAGCCATTTATGAGACTTTGACAACAAGGGCTTTCCTGGTGTACTGTGTACACTCAGGAAGAATAAGAATAGCAAAAAACAAAAACAAAAACACAAATGTAGTGGAACCTGTTTGGTCTTAATTTGTGCATCACGTGGGATGGATGCAGCATCAGGAAGCTGCAGCTGGCAATGGGGATGGAAGCAGTAAGCCAAGAGGAACAATGGAAAGACACGACGCAGGCCTATGTGGTAAAAACAGCACACTACTAACTACCACCACAAAATGGCCCCCAGCCACATGGTCACTCACAGGCACAAGGCCCGGAAAACAATGAACTCAAGCAGGCCTATATGGCCAGACAAAGGATGCCTAATAAACAACACAGCTTTAATGCAAAAACGAAAATCCACATGGCTAAAAAGGTTGGAAAGTTACACAACAACCACAACAACAACACATACACATGCAACAAAGGCATTTATTTAACACACACCCAAAAAGTGAACTACACCCAAAAACCACATTTTGCAATTCAATCCAATGCCATCCTTGCCCTAAATGAAGTTTAAATTCAACAGACACCACAGAAACAGTTGTTTCATGCACCCATGAGTACCTCTGGGCCTACTGGCTGAAAAGGCCTAACACACACCAAAAAAGTGAACCCCCCCCCAAAAACCACATTTTGCAATTCAATCCAATGCCATCCATGCCCTAAATTATGTTTAAATTCAACAGACAACACAGAAACAGTTGTTTCATGCACCCTTGATGAGTACCTCTGGGCCTACCGGCAGACTAGGCCACAAGCTTGGAGGCCTATGGCAAAAGCACAGTGGCTGGTCCCACAAAATGGCCGCCACCACATGGACAGGCCACCCAGGAAGACAAGACAGACAATGCAGGCCTATGGCAAAAGCACAATGCCTGGCTTCACAAAATGGCCGCCACCCACATGGCCAGGCCACCCACAATAACAAGAAAGGGAAGACAAAGGACAGGAACAGGAAGTTGGAGACTCTGGGAAACTCCCTTCCTCTTTAAAAAAATTGTAAAAAAAGAAAAATGACTCCTTGCTCAAAAAACTACAGCCAAATGGGAACCTGAGGAGTTTTTTGAGCAAAATGACCCAAATCAACAGTTTCGAGAAGGTTTTATGCTGCTCGAGAGATATTCTTTGCCAGATTGCAAATTCTGCGTGTTCGGCATCGCGATCTTCACGAAAAGTAGTTACCGCGCGCGCGACAACGCATATTGAGCACGCGAAGAAGAAAAAAAGTGTAACTCCGCGTTGTCGCGCAGTGCAGAGTTGCCAAAACTCCGCCAGCTGAACGCCCAGGGTTACCTACTGGCTGAAAAGGCCTATTTATTTAACACACACCAAAAAACTGAAATACCACCCCAAAAACCACATTTTGCAATTCAATCCAATGCCGTCCATGCCCTAAATGATGTTTAAATTCAACAGACAACACAGAAACAGTTGTTTCTTGCACCCATGATGAGTACCTCTGGGCCTACTGGCAGACTAGGCCACAAGCTTGGAAGCCTATGGCAAAAGCACACTGCCTTGCTACACAAAATGGCCGCCACCCACATGGCCAGGCCACCCACAATAACAAGAAAGTGAAGACAGACAATGCAGTCCTATGGCAAAAGCACACTGCCTGGATGGCTCCACAAAATGGCCGCTAGCCACCCACAACAAAAAGAAATGGAAGACAGACAATGCAAGCCTATGGCAAAAGCACACTGCCTGCCTTCACAAAATGGCCACCACCCACATGGCCAGGCCACAACAACAAGAAGCATAAGCCAAGGGGAACAAAGGAAAGACATGCAGGCCTATATGAAAAAAGCAGCACACTTCTAAACTACCACCACAAAATGGCCCCCAGCCACATGGTCACTCACAGTCACAACAGGCCATGGAAAACAATGAACTCAAGCAGGCCTATATATGGCCATACAAAGGAGGCCTGCTAAACAACACAGCTTTAATACAAAAATGCAAAAACGGAAATCCACAGGGCTAAGAAAGGTTCGAAAGTTACACAACAAGCACACACACACATCCAACAAAGGTATTTATTTATTAACACACACCCAAAAAGTGAAATACACCCCAAAAACCACATTTAGCAATTCAATCCAATGCCATCCATGCCCTAAATGATGTTTAAATTCAACAGACACCACAGAAACAGTTTTTTCATGCACCCATGAGTACCTCTGGGCCTACTGGCTGAAATTACAATTAAAGAAAAACAACTAGGCCCCTACTGAAACTACAGGCCACCCACAACAATACATTTTAAAAACGATGAAAATTCCCAAAAAATGTAGGTACAAACAATGCCCCAATCAAACAAACAAGTACACCAATTCTCCAACTTACTTGTAAAATCTCAAATCCAAAAGTCCTCAAATCCAATCCAATAATATGATGCAGCAGACAGACACAAAAAGTGATCCTTCCAGCTCCAAATCCAAATGAAAGTGAACAGCACATGGACAAAGCACTGGGAGGAGCCTGCTGGACAGGAACAGGAAGTTGGAGACTCAGGGCACTTCCTTCCTCACGAAAAAAAAAGTAAAAAAAGAAAAAGGACTCCTTGCACAAAAAACTACAGCCAAATCACAATCTGAGGAGTTTTTTTGAGCAAAATGATCATTTTCGAGAAGGTTTTATGATGCTCGAGAGATATTCTTCACCAGATTGCAATTTCTGCGTGTTCGGGATCGCGATCTTACCAACACTTCCGCCGGAAGTCAGATGGCGCGTCCGAATGACGTGTTCGCGTTCGCACACTCTCGCGGGATCGTGCGGCCGGATACCAAATCTCGTGGCACACGCGAACGGATAGGAAATCTCGTCGGCGAACGCAGAATCCCGGTAAGTCGTTACTGCGCACGCGACAACGCATATTGAGCACGCGAAGAAGAAAAAGAACTACGCTACGTTGCAGATTGCGTAGTGTTAGGTAACTACGCGTTCTACGCGAACCGCAAAGTTGCCGAAACTCCGCAAACTCCGCGAGCGTAGCGTAGTTCGCCACCCAGGGTTAATCGTGAGGTGAGCGAGGCAGCACCCTGATGATCGGAAAGTGGAACCAGACAGCCCAACCCCCGTAAGCAGGTAGGGTAGTTTAAGAAAACTGTAAATTAAGAGTATAGCCGTATTTTTGCCCACTACATAAACACAGTAAAATCAATGACAACAGGAATATTAGTCAGAGAGCAATGCTCCTGCACCCTGCAATATGCAGCAGTGCAGGAGACTAAAGACAGAGAAATAGGTTAAAACAGTGAAAGAGTGATTAAAAAAGGTGCCCCCACAAGGCTAGCAATATCTGTACTGACCTACAGGGAGTCCGCTGCGCGTCCGCGAGGCAGCTCCCATTAAGTTGGAGGAAGGGCCGGGTGGTCGCAAGACTAGACCGCCGACCCTCCAAAGATGGCGCCTGTGTGTGTCAATGGCGTGCCCTAGCATCACGAGGTGAGCGAGGCAGCACCCTGATGATCGGAAAGTGGAACCAGACAGCCTGACCCCCAAAAGCAGGTAGGGTAGTTTAAGAAAACTGTAAATTAACAGTTTACCCCATAACTGAGGAGGTACCTGTAAAAATAGGGAATTTTGAGCAGAATCACCAATTTGTGGTATGTGATTTGAGTTCTGTGAGTTTGTTGGGATGGGATCTGTTGTGCAAGCTGAATTGCACCCCAAAGGGTCTGGAGTTCCAAAATCATGATGAAGATGTTGCTTTTAAATTGGCCAACCAAACCCCAGCAGTTGAGCTGTTCCCTATGATGACAAATGAAGAGTTACCCCTGGATCTCAGAGATATAGTGAGGCTGGAAGTTTGGGATTTTTCAGGGAAGGACATTGGACTGATCAGAGGGGTTGAGATTTTCCGTATACAGATAAAGTCTAATATTAAAGGACCTAAGAACCCTGCAATATAATCTGACCCCTGAAGCTATTGCTGGAATTACTCCAATAATCGAGACAATGAACCAACAAGGTATTTTGAAGGAGATTATGCGGAGTCCTTGTAACTCACCCATTATGGGCTTACAGAAGCCTAGCAGTAAGTACTGCATAGTTCGGGATCTCGGAAATATAAACAATATTGTAGTTCCTTGTTGTCCACTGGAACTGAATGCTGCTGTGATTTTGTTTCAGATTCTACAAGAGGCCGATTGTGGTTTACTGCCATTGATCTTTGTCATGCCTTTTTCTCTATACCGTTGCATGAGGAAAGTCAGTTGGTCTTTGCAATTTTGATCAGCAGTCATGTTTTGGCATGGTGCCGAGTCCCACAAGGGTATATGGAGAGTCTGTCCATTTTTAACCCGATTCTTAAAAAGAACATGGAGTCCTTGGTATGCCCTGTAACTCTGTTCTGGTGCAGTATATTGACGACCTGTTGGTTGCATCAAATACTCAAGAGGCCTTCAAAACTTATACTATTGCTCTGCTGAACCACTTGGCTGGGAATGGACATAAGGTGTCCCCCACTAAGTTGCAATACTGTTTGAAAGAAGTCCTGTATCTTGGACATCTCATTGAGAAAGGAGTCAGGAAGGTGTTGCAGGAAAGAATCTCGGCGATTCCATAAATGAACCCGCCAACAACGCAGAAAGAAGTCAGAATGATTTAGGAATGGTGGGCTACTGTCACCAGTGGATACTAATTTGTCCCTAGTAGCCAAGCCTTTAAAGAGGCTGACACACAAGCATGTGTCGGATATGGTACCCTGGAATAACAATTGTTTGGTTGCCTTACTAGAGTTGAGAGAAAGTCTCTGCTGTGCCAGACACTGGGAATACCTGATTACAATAACGCTTTTTCACTTTTCTGCAGTTAGAGGGAGGGCTGCACTCTCTCAGTGTGCACACAGATGCATAGACGTGCCCATAGACCTGTTGCCTATTTTTCTACTACCCTTCATCCAGTAGCTGCAGCGTTGCCCGGGTGTCTCAAATCCGTGGCTGCTGCTGGTTTCAGAATTGAAAGTGTGAACGCATTTTTATGGGTCATTCTCTAGCCGTGTATGTGCCGCACTTTGCGGAGATATTGTTGATGTGTAATGACACTCAACCCTTGACAAACAGCCGCCTGACCTGGTATGAGCAAATCATACTAGTGGCCAAAAATGTCACATCAAAGAGATGTGCTGTTTTAAACCCTGCCACCATGTTGCCCCTTCCTGACAGTGACAGTCATGTTATTGAACTGTACACCAAGCCAAAGCCAGATATACAAAATGAGTCAATGCCTGAATCTGATTTTGCATTGTTTATGGATGACTCATGTTTGCGAGACCATGGGGGAAATTTAAGAGCTGCCTATACATTTTGTACAGTTTCAGGAGTACTTGAAGCTTCGTGGCTTCAAGGAGTATTTTCTGCACAAGTGGCTGAATAATTGCTCTTACTAGAGTATGCTGTGTTTCAAACCAGCAGAGTGTGACTATTTTCACTGATAGTCAGTATGGCTTTGGTGTCGTTCACAATTTCGGACAGTTATAGTCCCAGAGGGGGATTATGACCTCTTCAGGGTCTCCCATTCAGAATGGAGAACAAGTGAGAAAGCTTCTTGAGGCATTGCAAATGCCTGCTCAAGTTGCAGTCGTAAAATGTGCTGCTCATTATAAAGGGGATGATTATGTGACCGTTGGCAACAGACATGCTGACGAGGTTGCAAAGTATTGAACCTTTAATGGTGAGTACACGAATGAAGGAACAGATGAGACCAACTACAACCTTTTGTTAACAACTGCTGATACATGGGAGGAGGTCAAGAGAATTCAAGAAGAAATGTCAGAGGCAGAACAGCAAAGTTGGATTGAGGCAGATTGTGTTAAAATGTATGAGGATGATGCTTGGGATTCAGGAGATGGAAGCCCTGTGTTGCCTAATCGTCTATTGCCACCGATGGCCAGGCATTAGCACGGTCCTAATCATGTAGGGCAAGATGCCATGGTCAGATTGTTTAGACAGACCTGGTTTAATCCTAGGTTTAGATTGATGGCTTAAGCATTGTGTAACAGATTTGTTGTGTGTCAATAGAATAATGTAGGGAAAAGACCTGCAGTATCAACGAGCCACATAGGAAGATCAGGTGGTCCCTTCAACAGGATGCAGTTGGATTTCATTGAAATGCCTGTGTGTTTATGATATGTCTTTGTGTTGTGTGCATCTTTTTATCATGTGTTGAGGCATACATGACCAGGAGGAATGGTAGTCTCACAGTAGCAACGTTTCTTTTGAGGGAGTTAATACCTAGGATTGGCTTTCTGACTTCTCTGGAATTAGACCAGGGTTCGCATTTCCACAACTAAATCTTGGGAATGTTTTGTGCAGCTTTACAAGCTGAGCAGAGACTGCATTATAGCTATAGTCCTGAGGCTTCAAGTCTGGTGGAACAGATCAATGGAACATTGAAATCCAGGTTTGGAAAAGTGTATGCTTCTATGTCTCTAAAGTGACCTGATGCATTGCTTCTTGTGTTGATGAGGCTTCGCAGCATTCCATGATCGGAGAACAGAATTGTCCCCCCATGAGATAATCATGGGCAGAGCTATGAGACTGCTAGCTGTATCCTTAAACGCGCTTGTGAATGTTACCGATGACATGATACTTGATTACTGCAAAGGACTGGCTGACGTGGTGCATTCTGTGTCTCATCAGGTTGAAGCCACCACAGCCTCGCCTCATTTGGAGCAGTGCAATGACCTTAGCCCTGGCAACTGGGTCTTGGTGAAAAAACATTTACAAAATAGTTGTCTGGAGCCCTGCTGGCATGGTCCTTTCCAGGTGATTCTGGTCACAACAACTGCTGTCAAGTGCAGAAGGCTCCCCAACTGGGCGCATGCTGCCCAGACTCGCCGTGTTTCGTATCCCCTTGGTGATGTAACAGCACCCCTCCCAGAAGTGCTGGTGGTGGTCTAGAGATCACGGGAGCAGGTTAGTCAAGCTGTGGGGGACCAGAAAGAGCCTGAAGCAGCACGTGTTCAGCCTGAGGGGAGTCTTGAGGAGTCGATAGCTAGAGCAGAAGCGGAGAGTCTTGTCTTATAGTGACAACTGAGTTAGACTCGGACCCTTACGAAGGGCCTAGCGTTGTAGAACCACTAGTGGCATCAGGAGAACGTTTGCCAAGAAGGCCAGAGAGAGGGAGACTGAATCCATGAGGAGAAGGTGGGCTTCAGAGGAGGACACTGAGGATTCAGATTTTCGTTATGGAGGAGGTAAAGGGATTGCTCTCAGAACATCAAAACGAGCTAGAGTACCATGTTGGAGGTACTCGTTTTCTGTATGGACTTACTTTGTCATACGTTACAGGGAAAGAGAGTTCTGGGAATACTGGGATAACAGTGCAGATCCAGTTGAACCTCCTTGAACTAAACATTTTGTTTGAACTAAAATTTGAACTTACTTTATCATCAAACGACTGAGACATTTTATTCTGGATGTGACTATCAGTGACTTTGAGCTGAGCATTTATTAGAGACATTTACATAGATTGGTGGGAGAAGACAGAAGAGTACCGAGGCCCGAGGCAGCTGAAGTGGTGTAAGTTGTCCTTTCAAAGAACACAGAGTAGGGCTAGGGAAGACACACAAAGACCTTGTACATAATCTTATTGCATATTATTTGGATTTTGGTTTTGCCATTTGCATAGGTGATAATTGACAGAGAAGACTCTGCTGCTGTTAAGTTACACCTAATGGTTGGGGCTTGAGAGAAGTAATGGAAGCCAATCCTAATATTAGTAGATGTAGGTAGACAATAGCAGGCACACTAATAGATGTAGTTGTGGTACTAATCATTTTGCTTGTAGAATTATATTCATCTACATCTAATTCAGTAGAGACTGAGGGTCTGATTTAGATCTTGGCAGTAATGGTCCCACGGTCACTTTTTTGACGGATTCACCGCCCGCCTACTTGGTGCACCGCCCGCTCTGTTTAGATTTTCATTACATAACAATGGGTTGACCCAGAAATAGTCTGAGGGACCTGGGCAATTTGTGATACAAAACAATAGTGATCCAATCGAACAGATCCACTTAACGGATGAGGTTAAATGAATAAACTTATCCTAATTACTTTTTAATTTCCCCAACCGATATAACTTGAAGATGGGGGTAGATATTATTTCTGAAAATTCGGGAGAGTAAGTTATATTATCATAAACCCAACATCACACACAAAGGAAACACATTTAAATGTATGTATTTTTCTGTATTTTGAAAAAGTAGAAATACATTATATACACATATGGTCGTTCCAAAGAGGTATGTGAAGGGGTGCTCAGGAAAAAGGTGTTTGTGCGTGAAGATTTTAAACAAAAAAGTAGAGGAAATACACCTATTACATACATCATCTTATTTACACAATAGCCTGTTTGCATACACTTGTCATCTAGCATAAGTACAATCTCATCATTCATAATTGCCCCTTTGTGAAACCATTATATAATCCAGGCTGTAAAGGATGTCAATGTTTCGATCCGGCAAGGGGTGGAGGAGGGGCTAATCTAAGCCTAAAAGCAGGTCTTTGAAAGTCTGGGTAAACCCGTTGTCAGTCTTAATTGATACTTTGTGACAGATGGAGAGCTTGAATGGACTAAAATAAATAGGAGGTCTCCTCCAACACTATATAAGAATTCAACTCTACTGTGCTTGTTCGCAAGGACATATATTGGACTCTCCCTTTAAGGATATATACTTTACTATTGCTTCAAGGTTGACAGTTTTCACTCATTTTAAGGGCTAGATTAAATCCATTGCCATTCAGGAGCCAGTTGGCCCTTGTGATTTAGATGATTAACTCTGCAGTCTTGACATCGGATGAGCTTTCCATGTTGCTCCCCATTCTAATTGGTTACCCAGTCCTAATGAAGACCCGCTTTGGGGCTTAGATGGGCCCCCTTTCCTACCCCTTGCCGGGTCGAAATGTCAACGTCCTTTACAACATGGATTGTAAAATGGTTTCACAAAGGGGCAATTATGAATGATACGATTACCTCTCTTTAGATCAGATTGTACTTATGCTAGATAATAAATACATGCAAACAGGCTATTGTGTAAATAAAAGGCTGTATGCAATAGGTGCATTTCCTCTCTCCTTTTTTGTTTAAAAACTTCATGCACGAGCACTTTTTTCCTGAGCACCCCTTCACGTACCTCTTTGGAGCGACCATATGTGTATATAATGTATTTATACTTGTTTTTCAAAATACAGAAAAATTCATACATTTAAATGTGTTTCCTTTGTGTGTGTTGTCGAGTTTATGATAATATAGCATACACTCCCTGACTTTCAAAAATAATATCTACCCCCATCTTTGATTTATATGGGTTGGGGAAATTAAAAAGTAATCACGATAAGTTTATTCAGTTAACCTTATTCATTAAGTGGGTCTCTCTGATTGCACCACTATTTAGATGTTTTCGGGTCCATGGATGAAAGACCGCCAGAGTCCCACAGACTCCCCCAGGAATTCTCACCTGCTTCAACCGGCGCTATAGGCAGAAGCAGCTGTCGGCAGGAATCCAGGCAAGATGACCGCTGCTCTAATCACAATGTGGGTTTCCGTCGAGACAACTGTGGCGGAAATACATCCCACTTTGAGTTGGCGCAATGGAAGAAAATGAGGTAAGAATTGACCTTTTTAAGTGTTTTCCACTTCCGTTTCCTTCTTGAATCCACATATCCAAGTCCCCTTTTTGTTGCTCCTACTCAACCATGAGGCCAAATGACTCCATTGTCACTGGGATCAAAGGTAAGCAATGGTTACAATTGTTTAACTATGAATTGTGTGTTGACAATTGCTGTACCCCCGTGTATTTTTGCATTGCTCTTAAATGCAATTTTTTCTAATGAGTAATGCAGTAGTGTTAGTTTGCCTACTTATCAAGGTAAATTGGACACACCTGGATTGACACTTAAACAAAATAATTGTTGTTGTGGTGCTTGGGGGTGTTGTGATTGTGGTGCCTGTGAGTGTGCATTCAATAGTGTGCGTATGTTGTTTGTGTGGCATGCAATATGTAACAAAAAGTGCCATGACACATTACCTACATGTGTTTTTGAGGCAAACACAACACATCTGTCTTCACACGAAAATAAGTTGTACTTACCAGTCTCCACTCCACTAGGGTCTCACTCTGTCAGGAGTCCGCCACCAGGACAATGCCAGCACAATGTGGACATCTAAATCGGCTTGGTGGAATACCGACGGCTTGACGGTGATGGAGCCAGAAGAGCCTGCACACATCTAATTACGGCGGGTGGGACTCCGTCAGCTCGACAGAGTACTTGAAACCACTGTCACGGAGAGACAGCAGGAGTACAGCCAAGATCTAAATCAGGCCCTAGGTCTACAACTATTCATAAGCCCTCAAGCACTCGATGTAATCGCTTGTATTCATTAGATGAGATAGAGATGATTATTCTGCAAATGCTTATTTTAAACTGCTTTGTGAGTATATTAACTCAATGGATGCCAGTGATTGCTACGTTTGTACACAATTGCCTGCATCAGCTGCAGTGGGTACCACTCATCAACATATCCCTTTGACTTATGGTGTTACCTGTAGCATTTTTATGAGCCTTGTGTATGGGACGGAACATTGTGAATATTCATTTTTCAATAAGGATTTCGTTTTTTCAGAAGTCCCCATACTTGAGCACCTAAATTGCCACATTGACCCCAGTGCTACGTTTTCTGGAATTAATAAAAAGTTCTTTTAACCTATCATGAGGCGCCTGGAGAAGCATAATTTTGGCTCCACCCTTTCACGTCTCAACTATGTTATATATATGTGCAAGTGCTATTATATACTTGTGGGCTTTACTATCATTAACGTAAAATGGTGCACTTGACCGAAATACTGAAGGTGCATTTGCAGTATAATTCATATATTTACATGAGTGTGCATACTAATGTTTCCTTATAGTGATACCAAATTGCTGTTTTCATGTAAATATGCATTTGTGTAGTAATTTTGTTAACTCTCTATATATTCATTTGAATAGTATCCTGCATTTATTTTATAGCTATACGTGTATCCATAGCCATGCATTTAAATGCATATTGAAGGGTTCTTCTATGTTAGCTCGACCAAAGGCCTTAAGCATTTGAATTCTAATGTATAACCTTCAACGTGAAAGTTTGCTCTGTTGCAATGTTTTCTTCTTCTTAGCAGGTGTGTTCATATTATCTCATAGTTAGTGAAAGACACATCGTATATGAGAGAAAGTGAGTCTCAGGAGGAAAACTATTAGTTAAGACGAGAGGTGCTAACAAACAAATGACCCTGATTCATGTTACATCTAGAGATGGGAGGAATCCAATCTCATTCTGCTGTTCAGACCAGGAGATGGGAGTATTGAATACTGTTGCCAAGTTTTACTGTGAGAAGGTGGAAAAAGTACTGGGACACATGACGTGGGATTCTTGAATGTTCTGGGAAGTTTTAATTGGTGGTCACACTTTAGCTTTAGACAGATTCCTTTTAGACTGAGAGGGATAGAGACCTCTTTGCTATATTTCTGTTGTGTGGCTTTATGCTATGCAATACTCTTGATTTTAAAGAACTTCTACAGAAGTCTATAAAATGCTGACACCTCTCTGCTTTACTGGATCTAGTTAGGATTTCCTCAACTAACACTAATTAGCTCAGGCTTAGTTATGTAATTTAGATTTACTCATGTATAAGCAAGAAGACTGGAAATCATATACTGACCACCAGATTTTGGGGTCCATTACGATGTCGGGCGGAAGCACAACCGCCATGCTGTCGGAGGCAAAAACCGCTAGTTACCGTCCGCCAGCAACGGCCCACACGCCCGCAAAATTAGGATGTGAAAAGTCAGGCAAACACCGCCCGTAAGCCTGCGGCGCCGCCCGACATCAAAGTGCGCCCGTCTACGTAGCGGCGCGAGCCAATGGAGACACACCGTCCGACGAAATGACATACCGCCCGGCGTACAAATTACGATGCCACAACCAAACAGCCCCACCGGCAGAGAGACACCGCACGAGATACCAAGGCGGAAACCCGACTGTTCAGTACGAGACTAAAAAGGCGGCCCACCCAGAGATGAATCCTGCACTCCAGGCCATCCCCATGCTCTACCTGTTGCACCACCTAGGAGTGAACGCGCCGCGATGACGCAGGTAGGCAGACACACAACAAGGGTACCCAAACACTGCACAGAGTGCAAGGGCGGGAAAACTGTACATGGCCCCCCCAGACACCCCTGTGTGGACAGGACACATCCACCACTATACCCACACATGTCCCACCTGTCAAAAATAAACAACTCGCAACATCCTGGGCACCCACTACCCGGGCCCAGGAAGTGACGTCCCCGTCACGGCACCGCAGCGCAGCGGCGTTGACGCAGGTACACATGCGCACAACGCAGAGGCCAACAACAGCACAATGCATGGGCTGCACACAAACACCACAGGGTCACAACTACACACCCCACACACCAGCCCCACCCTGAAGGCACATGTCACGTGGCCTTCCTGCATCAGTCATGTCCCCAACCGACAACTCACAGTTGTCAACCTGATGTCACACAAGTGTCCCGAACAGGGGAGTAATGTGATGGCAAAATAGGACACACCCTTGTGTGCAAAACATGGCGAAGCACACAGCGGCTGCTACATAACAGCGCAGAATATGGACCTCGTCCGCAAAAGGCACGCCAGTCTCATCCAAAAATACCCATACCATCCTGCTCGCAATATCAAGCCATGCAATGTACAAAATTGAAAAACCCTGCTGCCTGAGAACAGGTGTTTCCAATTACTACACCCACACAGAAGCCCCAATGTATAGCGGAAACGCAGTGTCCCGCCCACCAACGGGAGAGCAGATAGCACTGAATGGCCTTCCATTCCTACTCTGAAATCACCTTGCAACAATGTATGCAGGGGAATGGAGCCATTGTACCAACAAGAAGCCAAACAGAGCCATGCAGAGTAAACCGTCCACTGGCAGATAGCGCCCAACATGAAAGAAAGTTAATAACACAAAAAAAATTATACCACTCCTCCATGTGGGTCAAATGCAAGTAATCTGGAAGGAGTCAGACACCACTGACCTTGACCATTCATTGAAGCATGTGGGATGAGGGCCTGTGTCCTCCGCACAAGCTATAACCCAAGTCCTGCCTCCGTACAACCATTCCAGAATTCCCAGCATCGTCGGAGGTTGCACTCTGCTGACTGCACAGGCAGCCGGAGCACGCCATCACATCACCCTGTAGCAAAATAGCTGTTGCACCACTGCTTCCCAACTACGCCGGACAGATGCAGCTGTACATTGAGAGCTTGCTACAGATAGTGGGCTGTGAAAATCTGGCTATGCTGAACATAAGTTACCGAGTAACTTACCGCATTGCAATGTTCAGCTGCGTCATCCCCGTTTTCTACTGTCGGAGGTGTCCGTTCCACTGTCCTGTGGATTTATGTCTCTCCAACCCGGCATGTCCAAAGGCGGACTTGGTACACTTGTTTGCACCCCTGGACGCCCACGACAGGATCTGTTCAGTGTATGGGGGCATGGGGTATGTGGCTGCAATCAGACACACACTGCAATGGGACCAGTGTGCCTCCACACAACGTATTCTGGATCACAGTGTCATCGAATGTCATACAACATGTCCCATCAGGCTTCTACAAGGGACAACTTACGATGAACACGTTGCTAGCCACCATCCGCTTCATTTGATGGCATCCATATTTACCACCAATGCCATGGATGCCCTGCTGGAAGGTATCGCATACCTGACAACTTGTCAATTCATCGGTCCCCGACTCAATACCCCCAATTGAACAATGATGTTCAACACCGTACCTATGCTTGGCTTTCGCACGGAGTGGGCAGTTAGCTGTACAACAACTATACCATACAATCTGCAACAAACACCTCACCATCAACTCCACTACCATGACATCGGACATTTTCGGGACATGCACTCTGTTCCTCACCATATCCCGTGTCTCTGCATGAACAGGGGGAGGCAGAGGTATGGGACTTGTGTACAGTAACCACATGGCCAATACTGCACGAACAACTATGCCATAATATGTATTATGCGCACCTGAACACATGCACCTGTCAGTGCACACTTATCTGTCTGCTGTATTACGTGAGAACTGTCACCTCACCATCGTCTGTACTTCCGTGCCCGGACTTTTGCATGGACAACAAATGCAACCCCCTACAACATGGCCCTAGTTATTGTGTCATGTTCAGTAGCCACCACATTGCAACAACTAGTGAGACGCTGCTGCATGCATGTAGGCTCATGCTCTGATGTCACCTCTGATGCAGGTGTGTCGGAGTTACTATTGTAGTAAACCTGTACCATGGAACTGAGATGTACTGTGCCTATGATGTCAAGCTGTCTGGTAGGCAAAATGAATACTGTCTGTGTCAAAGTCTACAGCTCCTCAGTAATTAGCAAATGTACTTTAGCATAGCAAGGGCAAGGCAGTTGTAACTCTGAAGCCTTCATTCCACAGTCAACAACTAATCAAATCTACCCGTACCCCCTTTTGTATGTGTAATCATGCTAAGTATATCCTCCACATGCATTTTGCTGCCAGTAGTGTCCACTATACTGCATCACAGAGGAAGTAAGTCCAAATACATGCCTTGAAGCAAATATGTGACTCTGTAGAATTATTTTACGAAGACAAGTACGAATGAGAGAGGATGAAAGTGTGTGAAGTACACGAGAGTCGTGAGATGACCATGTAGTCTAGTGTCATTGGATGTCAATGCATAAGAGTTGCCGCAACAGTGGACCTAGTGAAATACTACAGCTCGTGGGCCTGGACTTGTCAGACTCTGACGTGGCCCAACAGATCATCACATTAACACTGACGGCCTGGGCACTACAAAGCACAGTCCTACATATGTGTATAATTACCTTCACAGTCTGACATCACACTCATCAAGCAAAAGTAGGAGCCACGCAAAAGCATGCTACAGCAATGCATGACAAAACACACACACGATATCAGTGTGGGTGGGCAGGACTGCACAGTGAGTAAGAACTGCAGAAATTCACATACATGCTCAATTGAACAAGGCACAATCTTGACAGTCACACACCCTGCAGACACACTATGTCCGAAACATATCAAGTAGGAGTCATCCTGAACTGCAAGGACACACCCACACACTGCACACTGTGCAACATACAACACACACATGTGAACACATTCGCAGACCTGAACACGAATACAAACATCCACCATGGGCCTGGGTAACACGTGTGTAGTCGACATTGCCAGAGCGCACACACACACACCAACACTACCCCAAAGTCACACCACTCACACCACACACACCTACACCTCCCAAATGCACACATTGAAAGTAAGCCATGTGCCCAGGCCCAATGTTCATCACAAGACTAACAAACACCTACACTGCTGGCCACACAGCAAGTAATCTCACACATACCTGCATACTCTGCACATGCTACCTGTCATCCTGTGGCTAGACTCACACCCTGTGCTTTGCTTGCACGCAAACATGACACGGATACATTCTCCCTGAATTACCACCAAATACATGCAGACAATCCGTGTCACAAAAATACTTATTCATCACACACACAAGTACCAGAGTCTGAAAGAAGTGAAGTCCCTGCCACGTGTACAACACATTGGAATGTGAGACCAGACATTGCAATTGTTGAGGTACCATACACGGCATGTGCCTGGCTTAACCATGCACACACAGCAACAACTGCAATAAGCAACTACACAGACACAACCGACTACAGGAACAACAGCATCCAGTCACAGATTACATAGACATGCGGCAAAATTGTTCAACACCAGGGACAGTGGCCAGTCCGATGTGCAGAGTAGTGACACGAAAAGCTGCGTATGCAATGTGTGTGAGTGTACCCTGACATGGCCACCAACACTGCCATGGCAGTCACAATAGCCATCACAGCCACCACTGTGTCACAGGTAGATGTGTGAGTGTGCCTACCATTCAAACAGGATGCCAGTTCGACTCGGTGCTGTCTGTGTGCTACGGGACAGTTGGAGGTCCGCCCCTGAGAGAGAAGCACAACTGTGGAAGACACACATGTGGCATGTGAAGCGGGAGTTCCGCTTGGCCCAGGTGGGTGGGTGGCATGGGTAGGTGCACACATGCATTGTTGAAACAGACTGTGTGGGGAGGATTCCGGAGGGCTAGATTTCCACTGTGTTGGGTATTTGGAAAGCCCACCTGTCTGGGGATGAATGAGAACTTGTGTGGGCACAACAGGCGGGCACACGATCAATGCTGCATCAGGTGTAGACGTTAGCCCTCCCTCTGGGGACATGCTGGATACTGCTGTGCGTCTGCCAGGCCCTTGCCAAGGCACTCACATCCCCTGTCCACCAGGTGTACCCCCTACATTGTCCGCCTGCACAGGCTACCCAGGGCACGGGATGGCAGTGGAGCTTGGTGGGTGGGAGGTCATGGCGCCCTTCTCCTGGTCACATCTCGCAGGCAACACATTCTCAGTGTGCAGCAGGGCACAAGTCCTAAATATGTAGTGGGGGACGCAGACGTCACGACAGGAAGTGACGTCACGAAAGGTGGCTTGCACCATCAGACTTATTGCCTCCTTTGCCCACCCCTTACATGCGATTGCAACAGAGAAGCCAGCGCGTGCACAAGCAGCTCCGAGCTTGCCCCAGAGAGGCCAAAGAGTGAATGTGTGGGTCCATTTGCTACAGTTATCGGGCTCGCGGTAAAATCAGTGGTGGGACGCCGTCCACCCACGTGGTACCCCGACTCGAGACCTGGTGTGCAGGCAAAGTGTCCTATTGGCTTTGCGATATGTGTGAGTTGCATGACACTCGTTGGCGGGGGATGGCTCGGAGGCCCGTCACCCTGAGGCCCATGTCTCACCACATGGGTCCCTTGTCAATGGCAGCGGTTTTAATGACTATGCGCGC
The DNA here is from genome assembly GCA_963921515.1 of Calotriton arnoldi. Classification (NCBI taxonomy): domain Eukaryota; kingdom Metazoa; phylum Chordata; class Amphibia; order Caudata; family Salamandridae; genus Calotriton; species Calotriton arnoldi. The sequence goes on from CAWUFW010000601.1 coordinate 498,967, forward strand.
AGGGGTGGGTCTAACTTTTGTCTGGGATTGTGTTTGCGGCCTGGCCCGCTAGGGCAGCCACAGCCTCTGTGTGTTGCATGTGGTGTATCCGGACTCCGGAGGCTGTCATGCATTGTCACTGTTGTCCAGGTTTCGAGTCGGGGTACCACGCGGGTGGATGGCGTCCCCCTACTTATTTTACCGCGAGACAGATAACTGGGGCAAATGGACCCACACATTCACTCTTTGGCCTCTCTGGGGCGAGATCGGAGCTGCTTGTGCACGCGCTTGCTTCTCCGATGCAATCGCATATAAGGGGTGAGCGAGGGAGGCAATGAGTCTGACGGTGCAAGCCACCTTCCGTGATGTCACTTCCTGTCGTGACGTCAGCGTCCCCCACTTCTTATTTTAGGACTCGTGCCCTGCTGTTGTCAGATGTGCCACTGCCCAGGGGGTGGAGAAAGGGTCAGGAATGTCAGCCTGAGATTGGCCCAGTTGAAGGCCCACCTTGACTGGGGGGACAACCATTGGACAGTCTGGTGTAGCCCACCCACGCGTACATGTGGGCCCTCCATGAACTATGTCACCTGCGGCAAAGTGATGTCATGGGCAATGACGTTATTGAGGAGAGCTGTCTGCCCCACGCAGAGATGGCGCATAAGCTCAACAGACCCAGCACTGAGGGCAGCAGGGGTCACATGTGCAGGGGCAGCTGTGCCTGGTGTGAAGGAAACTCTACCCTTCATCCCTGTGCCGACACATGTTGCACCAGTGGAAGTAGATGGGAGGGTGGGCATTGGCCTCCGCATGGCTGAAGAGGAACCAGAGTCCACGTTCCCTGTGTTAGCAAACATGGATGCATCACCTCTGTCCTCAGATGACTCAGAAATTGCCGTCTCGGCCTGTGATTCATCCAGCACACGTCTGGCCCCTCCGAGGCGCTGGTCACATCTGTCTCACTCAGCACCTGTGCAGCTGCTACATCCGATGCCACACCACTGTTGACCGTCCCCTGTCCCTCAGCACCCACGGGAGATGCCACATGAGAGAGAGCGAGGTGACTTCACTCATCTGGCATCAATTAAACAGACATGTGCAAGGGAAGCAGCACAGAACATCCCCAAATCCACATGTTGCACGATACCTGTGCAATTGCATACAGCCACCACAATCAACACGTAATGGCTGGCGTCCAGTAAATGAAGCCGCTAATAAGTGGCACATGTGTTGTGCACATAGCACTACACCCGGCCTGTGTCACCCTGCGACCATAGCCACAAATCGCGGTGTGCACACCCACTGTCCTGATGGTGGCAAGGATGACCACTACGTAATTAGGCCAAAGACATACCTGCATGGAGCAGAATGGGAAACCACTCACACAGACTGCAACATGACAGGCCACAATGGCCATGAGCCCATGCCATCCACCTGTCGTTCACACGAGCACAACTGCTGTTGCACAGTGTGCCGGATGTGTAAGTACCAGAGATATGAGGTGAGGCATCGCACACATATGACCGAACGAAATCAGAGTAGGCACAGTGCCTCAAACATACATGTGAATTGCCACTCCAGCCTACTACAGGTTGTTCCTGAGGGCTACGACTCTGAGTGCATTGAGAATGCAGAGTGCTCAAATTACATCTTGCCCCTCAGGAATCGCATATGCATGTCAGATGCACACAGCACAGAGTACACTTACAACCCACTGCATCACACAACAAACATCACATTACCCAGATTATGGGTAGGCTGTGGACACATGCTGCCTCTCACCGCAAAAGACACCATCCCACAATACTGTACACTTGCTTGCTACTGATGCCCATACAAACATGCATCCGGCACAGGCTGTGTGACTGTCAAGATGCAGACCATTACTGGTGAAATGCAGTGCTGTGCTGACCTGACAATACGAGGGGGCATCCCCCGATTCGTTATCGCCACTTAGTAGCTCATCCGGCAGATGACGTCACACCCTTTGTGGAATTGGCTGCACTGTCGGTCACACATACACAGAGGCATCAACTTGGATGCAATGGCTCATCACAAGCCCTTGGGCTGGAGGACATCAAACTGCAGGGATGGTACACAAGAGCCTTGGAATGTCACTCATACACTTCTCAACATCACCCACATCCACCAATCACAGTGGCATGCTGCTGACCCAACCCAAATACTCAGAGACGTGCAACAGAGCCAGGAAGTAATCGGACATGGCCTAACAGCATGTGTACACCACACGTGAATGCATGCTGCTGGGAGTGTGTACACAGTACCTGTCCATCCCATTCACATGCAGGTTGCCAGCACATTGAGCAATGTGTAGTCTTCCCACATCTACTGTCCATTGTCAGGTGGACCAACACATAGATCACAAGGCAACACATCTTTGTGGGTGGACTCACTGTGTCCAACACTGCGCAGCCCTCAACGTACTCGCCCTGTGAATGGCTCACCCCACAATGGAGGTCACATTCAGTGCCACTATCTCTCACACACATCCCTATCAGAAGGCATGGTGTGTCCAATCGACGGGGCTGAGTTTGTGCATTTCAGGAGAGTCCTGAACAAAAGACACATGTAACCCACTGTACAGTCAGTGTTGTCTCCTTCTAGGATTGTGCGGTCAATGTGCAGCCCAGGTCTGCTGCGACTGAGAAGGCCAGCAGGGACCCAGCCAGCCATTCACACAAGCAATGACTACCCTGAGTCCTGCATTGCCAAGTGGCTGCGTGACTGGATGTGTGACATGGAAATGCCATGTACCACCACTCGTGAGGGACATGCATGGGAAAGCGCCAGAGAGCCTACATACCCCTTACACCTGTAGTTAGCATGGTAAGCAGTGCATGTTGGAACCCCACAGGCTCAGAATCATAGTGCTGTGGATCAACGACATGTGTGTCCCCCACATGCACTCCCACACACACTGTAGTTGTCTTACACACACAACTTTTGCTATAAATAGCCTTGGGCAGTGTGCGTGGAGCTCGGAATCCATGATCTCCAGCTCCTCGCTGGTGAGTGGACCTGGACATATCTTCAGAGTCGTCGACATGTAGATGGACATGTGGCAGCAGCGGCAGGTGTTGTTGAGGGATGCCAGGCAGCAGTCCCTGGAAGCTGTGGTAATGCCGGTCTCCCTCCCACACTCATATAGCCCCCTGGGGCTGTTCCAGTGGGTCCAAGCTGCTGCAATTGGTGTACCATGTCTGCCTACTTCAAATGCACACAATGGCCTGCACCGAGCTGTCCCGGTACGCTTACCTCTATCGTCGAACACGCAGGATGCAGTCGCGAGGGCCATTGGAGTTGGCCTCAAGGGCCTGGTCCATGGCGGGTACAGTCCGCTGGTGCCATGTAGAATCCACAGTTGAATGTGCGCCATGCATTTGCAGGTGTGGCCATGATTTGTGTGTGGGAGCATGTCCACACTGGACAGGGCCACTTCATGCTGTGTGCATAGGCATTGACGGCCAGTGCTCAGCCTCCACATGTCTGTTGGCACATCATCATGTACACATTAGCATGGGAGCATGGGATGTGCATCTGCACACACATGCCATATTTCTCAATGTACATCTCCCACTTGGCACGTGCAACGTTACGTGTCACTTGTGATGTGTGTTTGCATTCACACAGCTGTGTTGTCATGGAGTTGTCAATGTGTACACCTGTCAATGTGTGTTGGAGGTGTGATACGTACAGTGCTGTACATTGGGTGAACTAGGGACATCATTGACTGTCTCATATCCCATTGTGCAACAGGACCCACTTGTTTTGCCCACTCAGCCTGTGTACATTGTGTTGTTGGTGTGTGCCATACTCACCCAGCCTCGGAAGCTGTGTCTGGCACAGCAGCTAGGTATATTGCCGTGGTGTTGTCGCTTCCCACCTATGCAGTCTGAAACCAGCATGATGCCTTTCAAGCTATTAGGGCCTAAATCCCCATGTGCATGCTCATAGCAATGGTTTGTGTCAGTAGCCATTGCTATTGGTAAGGGGACCTGTGTAAGAGTATTGTGGCTGTGCTGTCCCTACTTGTCAGCTGTTCTGTGATTCTATTGATTTGTCATTAATTTTAGTTATGCTTATGTGTATGTGAAAGTGCCATGTGGTGTGTTGCATTGACATGTGTCCACTTCCATCTGTCCTAGGAGGAGACCAAACATACATCGCCCCTACCAATTTCTGTCAGACATGGAGGATGTGGAGGTCATTCGTAAATTCCGGCTGGTCCGACCCACCCTGCATCACCTATGTGCCATGTTGGAACCCCACCTTCGTCCTCGCAGGGTGTATCCAACAGCATTCACCCCCACGGCTAAGGTGATGGCTGCACTGCATTTTTTCGCTACCGGATCTTTCCAACACACGGTAGGCAGTGGAGGTGGAATGTCCCAACCCATGTTCAGCATGGTGCTACGGGATGTCCTGTCAGCTATGATGCTGTACAGGAACCGGTACATCCGATTCCCCAGGGCTCGTGATTTGGCGGCAGTGAAGGGTGCTTTCTATGCCCTTGGACGCATCCCCCACGTTGTTGGTGCAATTGATTGCACCCATGTTGGCCTTGTTGCACCACAGGCCATGGAGCACATCTATAGGAACCGGAAACATTTCCACTCCCTGAATGTGCAAGTGGTGTGCCTGGCGGACATGATCATCACACACGTGTGTGCGAAGTTTCCCGGTTCCACCCATGACTCGCACATCATGCGCCACAGCATCCTCCCACGAATGATGTCCAATCTTCAACCGGACCGTGCATGGATTGTTGGTGAGTATGCATACTCGTGTAGCGTGCTGGGTGTGACATGCTGTCTTGTATCCTGTTGGAATTGCAACGATTCTCTGTGTTTCTCACACCCAGGTGACTCGGCATATCCTAATGGGCCTTGGCTGCTGAGCCCACTACGTAATCCCAGGACACCAGCTGATGTCAGATACAATGAGGCACATGGGAGGACCAGACGTGTGGTGGAGCGGACTTTTGGACTCCTGAAGTCCAGATTCAGATGCCTGGACCGCACTGGGGGTGCACTGGCATACTCCCCACAGAAGGTGTGCCAGATAGTTGTGGCATGCTGCATGCTGCACAATCTCGCTATTCGCAGGCAGATCCCCCTGATAGTGGATGACGGTGATCAGCCAGGGCCCCCGCCTGCAGACCAGGCCGTGTCCAGTGACGAGGACAGTGGAGAGGAGGAAGCAGTGAATGAGTGTCAGCAGCTCATCGCCCGCTACTTCACTTGACGGTGAGTGACCATGTACGTTGGCTGATGTTGCTGTAGTTGTGTAGGTGTATGTGTGCATTGTCACGGCGGCCTATTGTTCACTGAGTGCTGTGTGGCAATGGTCCATGTCCAGGGTAGTATGCCACTGACAGTGGCTGTGGCATTGTGCCCTGTTGCTCTGTGAGATGTGTGTACATTGCTTGAACTTGATGACAAGTACTGTGTGATGAGTGTGTGACACACACATTCAAGTCTCACTGGCGTTTGGAGAGTGCAAAGTCATCTCTGGACACCTGTTTCCTCTTCGGACGACCCCTTCCACGTTTGAGAGGGGGGGGTTGTGTTTGTGGGCTGCTGGTGGTGGCTGAGGATTGCCCACTCGCTGTGGACGCAGGGGAACTGGATGTTGCACGGACCTGCGCCCCAGCAGGTGGTGGCGGAGGTGGTGTGGTTGGCCTTGATTGGGCCCTCACCGCCACCACTAGCTGGCCCATGAGGTCGACAAGTTTGCCCATACGGGTCACGAATTGGCCCATATGGGCGTCCATGGACCTCAACACCCCAAGGACTTCCCGCGTATCGGCAGATGACCGGGCCCATTGTCCCTGGGCCTCTTCATAGGCCCCAAGGACTCTGGCGATTTGCGGCAGGGCTTGGCTCCCAGGCTCTGATGGCGTTGGCCTGACCCTGCTCCTCCCACCTGAACTGCTGCCACCGACCTGCCCACTTGCCACAGTGGTCACCCGGGGCCTCGTTGTGGCTCCCAGGGTCGATGTCGATGCGCGTGCAGCCCCTTGAGCAGGGTGAGTGGTCAGGGAGGCCCTGGTGGTGGTGGTGGTTGCTGCAGTGGTGGTGGCCGCAATGACCGTGGCAGCAGGGGCCTGGGACTGGTCACCAGCCCTGGGAGATGGGTTGGTGGGTAGGAGGGGTCCTGGGGAGCGGTTGAGCCCTGCCACACCAGATGTGCCTGGTCGGGAGTCCTCGTCCGAAGAGGTGTCCAGGTCTTCCACATCCGTGAGTCCGGGTGGAGGGCTTGTGGACTGGCTGTGATGGCTGCTGTCTCCCTCTCCAGCATCATGCTGTTCGTCACCTGTGGGGCGGAGACGAAAGGTTATTGTGTTGCACCTTGCAAGGTTTGTGTTAGATGTCTGACATTCACAGTTGGTGCACAGTTGTGCACTGATTTCCCAGATGCGTGTGTATGGCTCTACAATGTGTGTGCGTGATCAAGGCAATGGAATAGTGTGATGGGTGCACATGGCATGGGACGGATTTGGATAGCCAATCGGTGTGTGTTGCAGTACCCCTACATTTTGTGGCTTTGGTGGAAACGGGGTACAGCCCCATCAACGCTTTTGAGGTGAAATATGGTTTTGGGGTTCAAAATGAAACGCTTAGGAACGCAGATGGCAAAAGGGGTACAGCCCCATCAACGCTTTTGAGGTGAAATATGGTTTTGGGGTTCAAATGAAACGCTTAGAAACGCAGATGGCATAAGGAGTACAGCCCCATCAACGCTTTTGAGGTGAAATATGGGTTTGGGGTTCAAATGAAACGCTTAGGAACGCAGATGGCAAAAGGGGTACAGCCCCATCAACGCTTTTGAGGTGAAATATGGTTTTGGGGTTCAAATGAAACGCTTAGAAACGCAGATGGCAAAAGGGGTACAGCCCCATCAACGCTTTTGAGGTGAAATATGGTATTGTGGTACATACTGTGACATATGGGTGCAGAAGGGGACATGTGTTTTGGCCACACGACACTGCAGAGACAAAGGTGTGTGTATGTCTGACATACCCAGCATATCTGCTCACTGTTATCATTTAGGGACATTACACTGCAAGCATTGTAGTGAGTGATTAATGGTTGTGTGCCACATAACGTATTGCAGATGGGACAATTCCTTGGTGTGCGTGCTACCCTCAGCCATGTGCAGCAATGCAGTGCTCTTGGGGTGTTGAATATATTAGGTATGTTGTAAATCACAGTGTGACGTGCGCTTCAGACACTGCAGACACATTATTGGTCATCGGCAGGAATCTTTGCTGAACTACTGTATAAGGGACAACTGTTTAGATGATATACCTTTCATGACACTGGGGCTGGAAGATGAGATGGATGAGATATTGAATGTGCATTGTGTAGCTGTGTGGTTCATGGGTCCAGTGGTGTATGTGACATTACTGTGGTTCCACTCTGTTACATTGAGACAAGATAGACTTACATGGGTGATGTTGTACGATGTCAACGGAACAAGCAGACACGACTACATGGACAAGACTTCGATGGTGTTGCTGATGTGTGTGATGACTGGCACAGTGCACGCCATGTGGGTCAGTACTCCAGTGAGACTTGTGCATGCAGACGTGACTCCTTACGTGTTAGTGTAATTGAGATGGCTCATGTGGGCTATGACTCTGTAATTCATGTCCGTGTGCACATTAGTCACATGATTATGACAGGGAGCAGTGCTACCTGTTCCTCTGCTACGTGACATGTCCCAAATGTTAGTCGTAGTACAGTCCTCATGCCTACAGACACCCCACCCTGTACAGTAGTCTACCTACTTGTTAGTTTGGAGGGAGCAATGCAATGGCTGTCACATGGTTATGAGAGGGAGGGGTGCTCCATCTTGCTGGTCTGTGGGAGTGGGGGGCGTGTTGTGAGTTGTGGTGAAGGCTTACCACCCACAGACACCCCTCCATGTAGGGAAACATATCTGGCTATCGGGTGGAGTTGTGCACCTTAATGGCTAACACATGGGTGTGGGGAGTGCTCCGTCTTGCTGCGCTGTAGGACTAGGGGCCTGGTGGGGATTGTACTTCTGCAGTCCCCCCTCTGATACTCGGAGTTTGTGGTAAGGCTACTTACCTGTTACTTGTTGGTTAGTGCAGCTATGGCTGACACATGAGTGTGGGTGAGGGGAGTGCTCCTTCCGGCGCATCTGGGGTACAAGGGGACCTGGTGGGAGTTGTGGTGCTGGCTGACTGTACACATGCCCCCATGGTTTTGTATGTTGGTACCTTTGGGCTGAGTGTGTGGGAGTGTCTGTTGCATGTGTGAGAGATGTCTTGTGTATTGTGTACTGGACATGGGGGTGTTTGGCCCTCGGTGCTTTGGCATTCTGGTAGTGCATGACAGTACATAGCGGTGTGCTGGTATACATTTGTTTGTACTTACCAGCCTCCACTCCCCCTGGTATTCCGGTGAGACTCTCCGGATGCAGAATGCCTCGCACCTTCTCCTCCCACGCCTTGAAGGTCTTGAATAGCGTGGGATTTCCGCCGCCAGTCCTGTCAGCCAGCTCACGATTCTTGGCCTCCTTCTTCCTGACCACGCTTTTCAGGTCGTGCCACCTCTTTGTGATTTCACCCCGGTTGCGTGGCACGTTCCCAACTGCATTCACCTGGTCTACGATCCTATTCCACATTCTGTTTCTGGTGGCTACTGGTGTCTGTTGGACCTGGTTCCCATAGATTTGTGGGTGCACCTTGATGATCTCATCGACCATGACCGTCAACTCAGTGGCAGTGTACTTTGGCATTCTTTGTGTTGCCATGGTGTGTGGTTTGCTATTTGTGGAGCTGGTGTGGTGTGTGGTGTGTGATGTGCAGGGGGTTCGTGGTGCCGTTGTTTCAGTGGTGATGGTGGTGGTGGTAGTGGTGGTGATGTGTGTGATGTGTGCGTGCGTGTGGTGTGCTGCTTTCCTTTGTGTCTCTCTGGGTTCTCTGATGGCGTCTTCGCTTTGTCGTAGTGCAAGGGATTGTGGTCTGTAAAAAGGCTGCTTTTGTACTGACCTATGTGGGTGTGTCATGATGGTCTGTCGTTTTCAGGTGTGTTGTGTCTGTTGTCCTGGGATTTGTAGTTTTTTAGTTTTGGCAGGGGGCATGTGTCTTTGGGATGTGTTCTGTGTTTGGGTATTTTGGCGTAGTTTGCTGTGTGGACTTGTTGGCCATGTTGTGTGTATTTCTTTGTTCCGCAAATGATTTCCGTTAACGGACGTGGCCGCCAGGCCTTCCGCCGTGTCAGTTATTCATCGCTGTTGTTAACCGTGGCGGGCGGGGAATATGTGGATTTTCCGCGCTCATGTCGGGGAGATCATAATTTCACGGTCATTGTCTCGGTCGTCAGAGCGGGCGGATTTGGGGTTTCGGGCGGGATTGCGTCCGTGGCGGACGGTTATTCTTCTACTCGGACATGGATGGGCGGAATTTTGTGTGTTTTTACCGCCGCAGGCGGAGGTTGCTTCGCGACTTCATAATTGCTCGATCGGTATTCACATGGTGCAGGCGGGCGGTTTTCTCATGCTATCGTAGATGGCGGATTTTTTAACGCCGGTTATCGTAATGGGCCCCTTTGTTCCTTATTTTCTACCTTGCTATTTTGGAATTCCTTCTATGCTTTATGCAATTAAAGTTAAACTTTGTCAGATGATTTGAACTGCCAGTAGTGATTCTGTATTTTTACAACATATTCTTCAGACTTGTATACATCAATTTGGCTTTTAATTTGTAATAAACCTACATTTAATCCTATTTATCGGCTTCCGGGTCCTCGCTGTGCGGCCAAATGTGTTTCATTGTAAATTGAACTCTTGGATGATGTTAACTCCTGTTTATTTCTCAAACATCTTAAAAGGTCCATCGCAGGGAAATTTGGATATTTAGCTCAGTGCTCTGGCACCCCCAATGGAGTTTGTTCCAGTATCTGTTTCTATGTGTTAGAAATGGGATTTCTGGTTGGCTAGGGCAAGCACCTAAGTCAGGCAGAAACCACCGCTCTAGTCAGGGCAAGGGAGTTACACACCAAAGATAACAACTGCTCACCCCCTTGGTAGCTTGGCAGAGCAGTCAGGCTTATCCCAGAGGCAATGTGTAAAGCATTTGTGCAACACACTCACACAGCAGTGACACACTAGCCATATCACAAAAGAAAATCCACACAAGGTTATATCAAAAATAGCCTTTGTATTACTCATAAAACACATTAGAACATAATCACATATGTACACTGTGCCACCTGGCACTTAGTATCACCTTACAGGGATTATATACACTACAGGGCCAATCGGGCCACTGTCATAACCATCATATCTCACAGTTAGAGGAAACAACCAGTAACTACTGGTAAGGGCGCACTTAGCACCAAGCATGAGGCATGAACATCATAGCCTTACATAGAATAGCCTATTATGCATATATCATAATCACATCAAGCCCACCTTAGGCCTAAACCTCATCAGCAGCTGTCTACCATATCATCATCACTGCACACGTGGGTACTCAGCGTAGCACATTATGCCCTGGCATTAGGAACCGTGCACTAAAGTAAACACTTGCAAAGTGCACACGTTTTAGATCCACCAACCAAAGCCAGCAGTACCCCACAGTACAACATGAGCCCCACACCCAGCGTGGTACCGGTGCTCTCCTTTAGGTTACTGGGTGTCCTCCCCGTAGGCTTCTGGGCCACGTGCCTACAACAGGGATTGTGGCAATTCCAAACACCGGGGGCCTCCGTCGAGGTCTCGCCCTGGCCTAACCACACCAAGAATGTCCCTGGGGCCCAGAACATCAAATGCGGGGGCGGGGCACAACACCCACACAGTCTCGGCCCGACACCAGCAGGCAAAGTGTAGCCAGTATCCTGCTACTTTTCCATCAGTCCCCACGTTGCCTAAACAGACTGGCTCTGGATAGTGCCCCAAATCAGCAGCTGCCGCGAGTGGCGCGGTGCAGCTCCGGGCCAGCCAAAGTCGTGGGAGACCACTCTGGGTTTCATGCCCTCGATGTCGGGGTAGTCCCCGTAATACTTCCCTGAGGCAGCGCAGTGCCCCTTAGGGCAGGAAGACCTCACTGGGTCCCCCCGCAAAGGCCACTCCCCCAAGGGCAGCGGTCCGGACTCACCCTCACTCCGGGTGAGCTTAGCATTCCCAGGCGGTCTCCAGGACACAGAGCGGAGCCTCCGCCGGCTTCCCTTCTCCTGTGGCGGTCTCCACTTAGAAATCGCGCGGAGCTCTCCTCCCCTCACGTGAGCCCCGCCCAAAACCAGCCAACAGCCGCCTGACTTCCAGCGACTTTAGTGAAGCGTTCACGATGCGCTTCCAGTGGGCAGAACCCCCCTCCTCTTCAGGTTTAGAAATTATGCAGGGCTCTCCTCTCCTCACGGGAGCCCCGCCCAAAACCAGGCAACAGACGCCGGACTTCCGGCAGCCTCCCCGAAGCAGCGGGACCCTCCCCAATGGTGTCAGCAATCCCCAGGTGAATGGGACCTGCGGGGCTCTCCACTTCCTTACGGGAGCCCCGCCTACGGTCAGGCGTCCTTCTGCTTGACATCCGGCTCGGCCACAGCGCTCGTTTACGAGAAAAGTTGGAGCCCCCTTCTTGGGCTCTAGAAATACAATTGCAAAGCGCCCACCACGCGCTGATGCAGACTAGCCCACGCCAGGGGCTCAACACCTAGGACTCCTGTTTTGCTCCAAACCCAGGTCCAGGGCAATCAGTCCAGAGCACTCAGCCCTCCTAGCAGAGTGCTGGGAACACGCAGGCAGGGCGCAGCCAGGCAGGCCAGCACAAGGGGCAGTCCTCCTCTCAGTAACAAAGTCCCATGGCGGTTCCTCCTGGCTCACTGCAGCCCACGCAGTGTCTCCTCTTCAGTCCCAAGTAAGCACCAACAGCACTCTTTACATGGGGTCACAGCCCCAATACTTATACTACTGCTAGTCTTTGTTCACCCCTGGCACGGGGCTCTGTGCCCAGTCTAAACCAGTTAGAGGGGGCACTTAAACATTCCTTTAGAGTGCACAACAACCTCCTTTGTTACTGTGGGCTCTGGCCCCAGACACACCACAGGGGGCTGAGCCAGCATTGTGGAAGGCAGGCACAGTCCTATTCAGGCCCAGGTGCTACTCCTCCCGGTGCACAGACAGAATATCGAGTTGTGATTATCGAACTACCATAATATCGAGTTGCAAATATCGTGATACAAGAATATCGACTGCAAGTATATCGTGGTCCAGAATATCGACAGTAAGGTAAGAAATATCGTTTTTTTAAATATCGAAGTCAGTAATATCGTTTGTAAAAATATCGTTGTTTATAATATCGATTTTTATATTAGTGTGATGTATTTTAGTATGTATTTTAAAAGTATGTGATCTAATTTTTTTGTATAAGTATTGCTTTTTTTAATGTATGTGTAAAATTTTTAGAAGTGAATAATTTTATGTTAATTACATTTTGCGTTTTTTAGTTCTGTAGCGGGTTGTGGGTTTATAGGGGAATAGGGTGGGAAGTAATTTAATTATAAAAAAGTAATTAATAATCTTTATTTATTAGTATTTATAATTATTTTTATTTTTATTAATTATTAATTGGTTATTAATTTTTATTAAATAATTAATTGATAATTAAGTTAATTGTGTTATTTTTTTAGGAGCGGGTTGTGGGTTTATAGGGGAATAGGGTGGGAAGTAATTTAAATATAATAAGGTAATTATTATGTTTTATTTATTAGCATTTATGATTAATTTTTTATTAATTAATTATTAATTGGTTATTAATTTTTATTAATTAATTAATTAATTGATAATTATGTAAATTGTGTTAATTTTTTAGGAGTGGGTTGTGGGTTTATAGGGGAATAGGATGGGAAGTAATTTCATTTTAGTAAAGTAATTAAAAATTGTATTTATTAGTATTTATTTAATTTTTATTTTATAGTGTTTGTGGTAGTTCATTTATTATTAATTAATTATTAATTGTTTGATTATTATTAATTAATTGGTAATTATGTTAATTGTGTCAATTATGTAGGAGTTGTTTGTGGGTTTATAGGGGAGTAGGGTGTGAAGTAATTTATTTAAAATTAATTAATAATTAATTGTTGATTAATGGTAATTAATTAATTAAAAATTAAATATGGAAATTGTGTAAATAATTAGAGATGTGAGTTGTGGGGTTTATAGTAGTAAAGGGTGGGAATTAAATTAATTTCAATTAATTAATAAGTTGTTGTTAATTGATAATACTTTAATAATGTTAAATTAGTTTTGGAAATTGTGTAATTATTTTTATGTGTATGTTGTGGGGTTTGTTGGGGTAGAGGGTGGAAATTATTTAATGTTTTATTAATTAATAAATATTTGCTAATTATTATTTATTTATTAATTGATACATTTTTATGGTAAATGTTTATTTTGTGTGGGGATTTTGAATTTATAGGGGTAATGTTTGGTGAGTAAATACATTTTTATATGTTTAAAATTGAATTTTAATTAATAATAATTGTTTATTTGATAATTAATGATGTTAATTATGGAGGTACACTTTTATAGAAATTTAGATGTGTGTTATGAAAGGTGTAGGGTTATAGGGTAGGAAATAAAAAGTATTGTTTTTGTGTAATAATTAATGTATTTGATTATAATTAATTTATATTAAATATAGTTATTTGTTTGTAAAATGTTTTTTAATTTTTTATAAATTAATGTTTGTAGTTAATTTTTAGTATTTGTTAACATTTTTATATGTTTTTATCTTTTGTAATTTGTTATATTTTTATATATTATTTATTTTTGTGTTATTGACAATTTTTGTATTGTAGTTGATATTTTGTTTCTTTTTTGTGTAGAATTTATTGTTTTGAAAATATAAATTTTAACCCTCTGCTATCCAACATTTTCCCTACTGTTGCACTCTCTGGAGTGGGAATAGTAATTTTTTCCCCTCCGCCATCCAACACTTTCCCTACTGTTGCACTCACTGGAGTGGGAATAGTAATTTTTACCCCAACGCTATCCAACACTTTCCCTACTGTTGCACTCTCTGGAGTGGGAATAGTAATTTTTACCCCTAAGCTATCCAACACTTTCCCTACTGTTGCACTCTCTGGAGTGGGAATAGTAATTGTTACCCTTCGCTATCCAACACTTTCCATACTGTTGCACTCACTGAAGTGGGAATAGTAATTTTTACCCCAACGCTATCCAACACTTTCCCTACTGTTGCACTCTCTGGAGTGGGAATAGTAATTTTTACCCCTACGCTATCCAACACTTACCCTACTGTTGCACTCTCTGGAGTGGGAATAGTAATTTTTACTATTCGCTATCCAACACTTTCCCTACTGTTGCACTCACTGGAGTGGGAATAGTAATTTTTACATCTCCGCTATCCAACACTTTCCCTACTGTTGCACTCTCTCGAGTGGGAATAGTAATTTTTAACATTCGCTATCCAACACTTTCCCTACTGTTGCACTCACTGGAGTGGGAATAGTAATTTTTACCCCAACGCTATCCAACACTTTCCCTACTGTTGCACTCTCTGGAGTGGGAATAGTAATTTTTACCCCTACGCTATCCAACACTTACCCTACTGTTGCACTCTCTGGAGTGGGAATAGTAATTTTTACCATTCGCTATCCAACACTTTCCCTACTGTTGCACTCACTGGAGTGGGAATAGTAATTTTTACCTCTCCGCTATCCAACACTTTCCCTACTGTTGCACTCTCTCGAGTGGGAATAGTAATTTTTAACATTCGCTATCCAACACTTTCCCTACTGTTGCACTCACTGGAGTGGGATTAGTAATTTTTTCCCCTCCGCTATCCAACACTTTCCCTACTGTTGCACTCACTGGAGTGGGAATAGTAATTTTTTCCCCTCCGCTATCCAACACTTTCCCTATTGTTGCACTCACTGGAGTGGGAATAGTAATTTTTACCCCTACGCTATCCAACACTTTTCCTACTGTTGCACTCACTGGAGTGGGAATAGTAATTTTTACCCCTACGCTATCCAACAATTTTCCTACTGTTGCACTCAATGGAGTGCAAAATGTAAGTTTAAAAATTTATAAATATTTTAACAATTTATTTTATAATATAATGTTTTTATTATTAGCTTTTGTGTTATAGGTGTATGTATATATATATGTTTAATAGTTAATTTTTATATATTTATAACATTTTTTTTAAATTAAAGTTATTAGCTTATTAATTGTTTTAAAGTAAATAATCATTTATATATAAAATTTTACATATGTATGTTTAAAGTTTTTAAATTAAATTTGTTTATTATATTTTTTTAAATGTATATTACATGTAAGTAATTTTTTAAAGTTAATTTTATTAATTAATTTTTTTAACATTTTTTATATATATAAAAAAACAATATTTTTTACATCTATATTATTTTTTCAATATTTTTGTAATTTACATTATATGGATAGGATGTCGATATTTTGACTATCGATATATTGCATCGATATTTGTGTAGGTAGATATTTTTGTGTTCGATATTATGTTAGTGATTCACTCCTCCCACTACTCCAAATGCAGATCAGCCTATTCAGCCTAGTGCTGACTCACCCAGCCCCTCTGGAGCCACTGCACCTCCCCAGTCTCTGTCACTCCATAGCCACACATGCAATACACAACAGGCAGGCACAAAGACACATACCACACAGAAATGCCGACTTCTAAAAGAGGCATTTCTAAAATAGTGATAATAAATCTGCGAACACCATTACGCAGCATTTGTTACCACTATTTCAAACATACCAAACTTGACCACGCTACTCCTCTCATGTCAGGAATTACCACTGAAACACGTATCAGGGAATCCCCAATGCATTCCTATGAGCGGGCAGCCCCACAGTAGTGAGAAACCAAAATGGCTGTTTGTCACTAACAGGACATGCCACACAGTTAAGGCACATGTCCTACCTTTTACCTACAGCGCACCCTGCCCGTAGGGCTACCTAGGGCCTACCTTAGGGGTGACTGATATGTAGTAAAAGAGGAGTCACAGATGTGGCACCCACTTTATGTGCCATGTCACAGCGGCAGTAAACTGCGCGTGCAGGCCCTGCAATGGCAGAGACCTGAGACAGGTTTGAAAGGCTACTTTGGTGGGTGGCGCAAGCAGCGCTGCAAGCCCACCAGTAGCATTTAATTTACTGGTCCCGGGTATATGAGATACCACTTTACAGGGGACTGATGGGTAAATTAAATATGCCAAACAGGTGTAGACCAATCTTACCATGTTTATCATTTAGAGCACATGCACTTTACACTGGACAGCAGTGATAAAGTGCCCAGAGTCCTAAAACCGCCAACACCAGGGGCCCGATTCTGATGCGGGTTGGAAAAGCTTCCCGACCGAGGGCCTGATTCTGATGCAGTTAGGAAGGCCTCCTAACGGCATTTGCTCCTTCCAAATCGGATCGGGAACGTGTCTTCCCGACCGAGGGCCCAATTCTGATGCGGTTAGGAACAAATGTTCCCATTGAAGTCAATGGGAGTTCAACCAAATCGTATCTGGAAGCATCCGGATGCATCCTACTCCGCCGGTCGGACTTTCCCGATCCGAGTGGGTCGGACACCATTTCCCAACCGATTCGGTCGGGAAGCTTTTCCAACCCGCATCAGAATCGGCCCCTATGTCTGAAAAAATACCAGGAGGAAGGCAAAAAGTTCAGGGATGACCCTGCAAAAGGGGCCAAGTCTAACACTATGAGAGTATATGTGACTGGAGTGAGAAGGGTAAAAATTAAAGTGAATCCAAACGAAAAGATGACAGATAACAGACAATGAACCTAGAAATTAATTCAGGCAGGAGACAGAGCACAAACAGGACAAAAACTGGTGAGTCAGAGCGAAACTGAGCAACACAAGTTGTCAGCTAGAGAGAGACTACCAGAATGGAAAGTGAGACAAGACAAAATAGAAGATAGGACAAGCGATCGAGAGAAGGCCAATACATTAGGCAAAGACACTGTCTAAAGAAAGCCACTCTCTAAGGGAGTATTTACAGTACAAACTAGTAGTCGAGCTCTCGCCTCTCACATTGGGATGTCGCAGGTCTCCGAAAATTGCAAGAGAGAAGAGGCAGGTGGAGAGAGCAAGTGAGAAGGACAAAGAGGCCGTGAGGGAGCAAATGCGAAGAATGATAACCAATTAAATCCCTGAGGAGAGAGTGACAAGTTAACAAATAAATAATCGACAAGGACAGGCTCGAAATAAATTAGAGGCAATGAAAGGAAATTAATTCGCCATTTAAGGACGCTTCTGTTTTTATTTACAGGTGGTTTTCGGTACATTTGTTACGAGATTATCTACAAGGCTTTCTTATGGGTGACTCCCTCAAGGTAACGCAGCTGAAGACGCTGAGTTTTGAAATATCTCAATAACTTGACATAGGCACAGTGCTTTTGGGATGTGAAATGGGAGAACTCGCACCGCCTTCTTAAGCGTTTCTCTCTAAATGAGAGTGGAACGAGAAGGCAACAGAAAATTAACTCGGGAATATTTATTTCAAATAAAACCCAAATTCATGAACTACTTGTAATGAGCGGTCTAGTGGTTGCCGGCCGCCGCCGGATGTAACGCACACGCGCTCCCGCCGGCGGGCGGGGCGCGCCAATAAAAGGGAGGGGCGTGCCCGCTCGGGGGCAGTCCTCCAGTAATACAGCCCCGCGGAGTGCGCCCTTCATTGCTCTGCATGCGGCGCACCACGCGGCGCGCGCTATGACCCTAGAAGTCAACACTGGCGACGAGGATCGGATGACGCCCACGCCCCCACACGTGAGCGCCGACTGCCGGAGGGCACTACCCGGCCCAACAACACAGCAACCCCATCGAGGCCCCCACAACCTTACGCCTGCAACAGAAAGCACACCCACGGCCTGCAACCATCGGTAAGGCGCGCACCCAGGGGCCCCAAGCAGTGAACACGCCCGGATAGCGCCCCTGCCATCGTCTGGCCCACGCTGGCCCAACAACCTAGCTGTGCAGGCCCCCAAGCGACAGTGCCACCCCCCAGCCGCCCTACAGGGACCCACGCTCTGTCGTAGCGCCACATGGGAGCGAGAGAGGGCTCGACGACACGACACACCCCAACAAGGAACAGCCAAAGGGGAGAGTAAAACGCGACGGAAAGGAGGGCAGACGCAAGAGCCAACGGCGCGTAACCCCCTAAGACAAAGATGGGGGATGACCCAGGCAACCAACAGGCGCAGGCACAAATACGTGTCGTCACCCAGCATGCACCCACAGGGGTTCTGCCCCCATTCAGCGAGGCAGCGGACCCTACAACTGCATCCCCACGATGGAGAACGTGGCTGGGCCGCCTCGAAAATTATTTCATAGCCACAAGGGAAACGGAAGGAGCCGTCAAGCGCTCGCTCCTACTCCACTACGCCGGTGAAGAGGTATACACTCTATTCAAACACCTCCCGAGGACGGGAGGCCCGGCGGATTACGACGCAGCGGTGACCGCGCTCAATGCGCACTTCGATCCCCAACTAAACAGAGACTATGAACGATTCAAACTGCGGCAGGCAAGACAACGCGAAGGGGAATCAATTGATGCGTTCCATGCAAGGCTGAGAGAACTAGCAAGTACCCATCTCGCCGATGAACGAGCGGCAGAGGAGATCCGGGCCCAGCTAATCCAAGGGATACGCAGCAAGATTTTGAGAGGACTCATTCTGCGGCAACCTGACATTCCCTGAACGATATCCTGATCATGGCCCGATCACACGACTTATCAGCCGCCAGAGCGGAAGAAATGGACCTAGCGCTGACACGCACAACTGAGAAGAGCGCAACCGTCAAGATGGAGAGAACCGACGCCATCACCACGCGGGACAGGAGGAGCAGGCCTCGGGACCACCCGCCCCAGACCCCGAGAGGTCAGTGCGGATACTGTGGGCATGAAGAACACCCTCCCCACAAGTGCCCCGCACAAGGGAAGACGTGCACCAACTGTGGGATACCAAACCACTTCGCATCGGTGTGCCGGAGAAGAGACCAGAGGAGGGAGAGAAGAGGAGCCAAGCCAGGACGCAAACTGGTGAGACAGCTGTCACACCTGTCACTGTCGTCATCACAAGGGCGGCAAAAGGGCGACCGAACAACATACCAAGCCGAAGATTCATCCACCGAGGAAGACGACGGTGAAACCTATCTAGTATCATTCACGCAAGCACTGAAGAAGCGAAGAAGGCCCCAGCCCACGTGCACGGTGAAGATTGCGGGGTCAGAAGTGCGCGCAGTAATTGACACTGGCGCGTCAGTGAACGTAATGGGCATCCAGCAATATAATCAGCTGAGACCCAAGCCCGAGCTAAAACCATCCAAAACCAGAATATTTGCGTATGGAAGCGACACACCCCTACCAGTCCGAGGCAAGATGACAGTACCAATACGGTCAGAGGAGAACGAGATCATGGCCGAAATCCACGTGATCAACCAGGAGGCCGACACCCTATTGAGCAGCCACGCGGCAGAAGACCTCAAACTAGTAATGTTCGCAAGGAGTGTACAAGCCAACCAGACTAAAGAGCTGCTAGACCAGTTCGCAAACCTATTCCAAGGACTGGGCCGGATCAAGAGAGCACCAGTCCAGCTCCACATCGACCCATCGGTGCCACCAACGGCACTACGACACAGGAGAATACCCTTCCACCTCAGACCCCTTGTGGAACAAGAGCTACAAAAGTTGGAGGACCAAGGGGTCATCGAGAAAGTCTCAGGACCTACACCATGGGTGTCTCCCATGGTGATCGCCGAGAAACCCAGACAGCCGGGGAAAATCAGGCTGTGTATAGACATGCGCCTCCCCAACAAGGCCATAAAGCGAGAACGTCACATCACGCCAACGATGGACGACATTGTGGCCGACGTCAATGGATCTCGCTGGTTTTCAAAACTAGACTTGAACGCAGGGTATCACCAGCTTGTCCTCGCCAAAGAGAGTCGATACATAACCACGTTCAGTACCCACCTGGGGCTTCGGAGATACAAGCGCCTCAATTTTGGGATATCGTCTGCAGCAGAGGTGTTTCAGGACGCGGTAAGAGAGATCCTAACAGGCCTACCCGGGGTGCTGAACGTGAGTGACGACATCCTTATCCACTCGGAAACTGCGGACGACCACTACCGGCACCTCAGGGCAACGCTGAAGCGGCTACAAGATCACGGCGTCACGCTACACAAAGAAAAGTGCCTCCTGTTTCAGAAACAAATAGAATTCTTCGGGTACCTATTTAACCAGGAAGGGATCCAAGTAGACCCGCGGAAATCCCAGGCGATCAAGGACGCCCCAGCCCCTGCAACAGATCCGAGGTGCGAAGCTTCCTAGGAATGGCCACATACTGTGGCCGGTTCATCCCCGACCTGGCCACCATAGCCGAACCACTCCGCAACCTCACCAGAGCAGACGCCATGTGGAAGTGGGGAGTCCTGGAGGAAACAGCATTCCAGAGCATCAAAATGGCCCTTTTGGATCACACCACCCTAGTATACTTTGATCCGACCAAACAAACAGAGATACTCGTTGATGCCAGCCCGGTGGGACTAGGAGCAGTACTCACCCAAGAACAAGAACCGGGCAGGTGGGCAGCACTGGCATACGCCAGCAAGGCGCTCTCACCCACGGAGAGGCGGTATGCACAAATTGAAGGGAAGCCCTGGCCATCCGGTGGGCCTGCCGGCATTTCCACCTGTACATCTGTGGCCAACCCTTCCGAATGGTGACGGATCACCAGCCACTGGTGCCACTATTTCGAGGGTCTGCACCACACCCTCCCCCGAGGATTGAACGATGGGCCATCGGGCTACAACAATACGAGATGGAAGTGATCTACCGCCCCGGCGCCAAGAATCCCGCTGATTTCCTCTCGAGGCACCCAGCCCCACTCCAGGATCAAGACGAAGATGCGGGAACCGACGACCTGGAGTGCCACCTCAACATGCTATCCACAGCAACATGCCCGAAAGCCCTGACGCTAGAAGACATCGCCACAGCCTTAGAGAGCGACCCGGTACTGGTTAGGGTACGGACAGCCGTCCAAGGAGGTTGCTGGACTCAATTCCTGCAGTCAGCTAATGACTGGGCCGGCCCCGAGAAGGAGAGCCTCCTAAAGATGTGGAGGGTTAGGAACGAGCTGAGCGTCACACAAGGAGGGGTCGTGCTCAGAGGTTCCAGGATAGTGATACCGTCCCCTCTGCAACACCAGGCGACACAACTAGCCCACGGAGGACACCAAGGGGTCGAACGAATGAAGGCCCGAATGCGAGAGAAGGTCTGGTTTCCAGGGCTAGAGACCCAAGTTGAGGAAATCGTGAAGAGATGCCCGGCATGCCAACTGACCAGCGCAGCCGAGAGACCGGCACCAATACAGACCGAGGAACATGGAACAACTCCATGGGAAAGAGTGAGCATCGACTTCGGGAGTTTCCCCGACGGGCGAGTGACGCTGGTGATAATTGACAGTCACTCGAAATACCCTCTAGTGGAGGTAGTCCGCTCTACCGCGTTCTCTCAAGTGGGTCCTATATTGGAGAAGATGTTCGCCATGTTCGGGTGCCCGGAAGAAATCAAGAGCGATAATGGGCCCCCTTCCAAGGCAGTGAGTTCCGTGACCTCATGCAGAGACATGGCATAAGACATCGTCGCATCACTCCCCAGTGGCCCCAAGCCAATGGGGAGGCTGAGAGGTTCATGAGAACGCTCAACAAAGCGTTGCGCATCGCCACCCTGGAAGCTAGAGACCCAGAACTACATCTACAGTCCTTCCTTCGGGAGTACAGAGGAACCCCGCACAGTACTACGAAGTGCACGCCATGGTCCCTGATGTTTAACGGTGTTCGTCGGGACGGGATCCCAGTCTGCCCAGGATGGACCCCGCCCCCATACCATGCGGAAGAAGTGGCCGAGAGGAGAAGGAGGCAGAATCTGGCAGTGAGCAAGAGCCGAGGAGCAGTATTCCGAGAGATCCGCAGGGAGACTCGGTACTCCTAAAGGACCGGAGGCCAGGCAGCAAGTTTCGGACCAGGTACGAGCCGGGCCACTGGACGGTGGTCGATGTAAAAGGTACCATGGTCACGGTGGCAAGGGGAGGCGAGCGAGTGACAAGGAACGTATCTTGGCTCAAGAAGATACCGGAGCCCAGGGTCACCCTAGAGGCCGAAGGAAACCATCACCCAGAGTGTCGGGACGACACTGAACAAATGGAGTCCTCGAGAGAGACCGAGCCGACACCCAGGCCCGCAACACCAGGAGCAGAGTGCTCAGGATCGGAGCCGCTGATCACCATCCGCAGCAACCCGACGCCAAGTGGCTCGGAGCCAGCCGAGACCAGCAGTGCCACCCGAGGTGGACGCTCTAAATACCAGCTACGAGAGAACCCCAGGCCCAGCTCCCGACTGAGAGAATACGCATGTCAGGCAAGCGAGCAACCAATCACTCGCGGAAGGAAAAGGACTGAGTTGGGATGGGATGTAATGAGCGGTCTAGTGGTTGCCGGCCGCCGCCGGATGTAACGCACACGCGCTCCCGCCGGCGGGCGGGGCGCGCCAATAAAAGGGAGGGGCGTGCCCGCTCGGGGGCAGTCCTCCAGTAATACAGCCCCGCGGAGTGCGCCCTTCATTGCTCTGCATGCGGCGCACCACGCGGCGCGCGCTATGACCCTAGAAGTCAACACTACTTATGTTTGTATTTTAAATCAGTACAAATTTCAAATCCGTTAAACCATTCACGGAAAATACAAGGGCGGGTATTGTTCTGTGTACTTGGGGCTTGCTGTATATTAGGTGAAGAAAACAAACTTGCGGTTTAAACGTTTGACAAGGGGAATGGAAATCGCATGGCAGGATCTGGCAACGATTAAGAGTTCTAAGGAAACGTGCTCTGCCATCCATGCAAATTACAGTGAACAAAAAAAAGGTTTACAAAATAATCATCGGGCCCATCTCCTGCCGCTGGTCCCGAGGGGCTCCTCAACCCAACGCAAAGGTAAGGAATTAAGAGGACAGGAAGTGGGTAATGAACAGTGGTCGTCGGTCAGCCTGTGGCCTACTTTTTCACTCAAACACGTTTTGAAGTTAAATAAATACGCAATGAATCATTGGCCATCGCGAACTGTTCTTTTTGAATGTTTACTGCTGCGCCTGCTCCCCTTGGGGTTCCTGCAAAGAAACACTTTTTAACAAGCACTCTTAAAAAGAGCTGCCCGGAAATGATGCGGAGCGACTCGTTACTGTGAAATATGTCTTCAATTTTAATATGCATTGTCCGTGTAGCGTGTTAATTTTTTCCCTATTTTGGTTGCCTGGAAAATATAAGTGATAGGTAAATCTAACAGACATGGTAGTTTGTATACAATGTGCTCTTTCATTTTGATCATGCCCTTTGTGTTTGCTCCATTGCCTCACTCCTGAACTGTGAGCCATTTGGTTTAAAATCAAAAGTGTGTCCTCCTGTTGTAAGGATTGCACAAATGCAATTCTTGCAACATATTAAGGTCCCTGGGTGGGAGATGAAGGACTCTGGTCTTCCCACGGGGAATGTTTTGGTGTTTGGTGCAAGCCACTCAATAGGGATAGGGGACGGGGCTACTCGTTAGTGACATTAAGGGGAAAGCGGGTTCAGGCTCTCCAACTGCCACTACGCTTTGGGGCAAGGCTCAGTTTTTGTGAGGTCCCTCCCCCTTCTCTGTCAGGAAGCCTGTGCTGACAAAAGCATAATATACAGGGCATGGCTAGTTAAGCTGCTCTTCTGTGTATTTGATTTTGGGTGGGTATGCCATAACAATATGTTTTTTTTGTGATCATGGTAGATAAAATTCCAGATTGGATATTCAGAGGTTTATAGCATGTTTTTTCTACATTATGGTTACATTTGATATACCAAGTCTGTGTTTCATGCGGTAGTTTTCTATTGTTAGCTAGTTTTAGTTTAGCCGCTAGTAAGATTCAGTCGAATGAAAGGCATGGGTGGGAACAATGGTTTTGGTTGGGTTCGTTGCTGGGCAGACAACTTCAGCTCGATGGTGGGGGGGGGTCTTTAGGAAGAAGCAGGAATGCAGTGGATAGGTGTATCTGGCTTGGTTATCTATGGTTGTTGTGTTATGTTGTTAATTTAATTAGATATTGAGCACGAATCACCCCGGGAGATGTATCTTGGCGCAGAGGGATAACAGGTGTAAGAGAAACTACTGAATTAGAACACCTGTATTAAGCAATTTTCTAAATTTAAGATGATCAGTGCACATTTGAATGTGAAGAGGCAGCTTGTTCCAGTAGAGAGGGGTTAGGTATGAGAAAGACCGACCACCAACTCGGGACCTTGTGAGCCGTTGGACAGTGAGCAGAGCTTTATCCATGGATCTGAGAAGTCTGACTGGACGCTAGTAAGTGAGCTTCAAAGATAGGTAGCTTGGGCCTTTCCCCATCAGTGAGTTGCGAGTTAGACAGCAGATTTTGAAAATAATTATTTTTCGGACTATCAGCCAATGTAAAGAAAGCAAAAGGGGAGAGAAGGCAGTCCCAGAAGGAAGATTGCAAATGAGACAGCCCGCAGTATTTTGAACAACTTGTAGTTTTGATAACTTCTCATTTGCAGAGGCTAGTAGGCCATTGCTATGATCCAGTCAGCTTATGACAAGAGCCTGGACCAGAGTTTTCCGTGCTGAAAGAGGGAGGAGGGAGGAATGGGAAGGCTCTCCTCAACAGGAGCATCATGTGGATACAAGAACCAGTGATAGACAGAACCTGCTTTTTCATGGTAAGGTATTGGTCCAATCGCAGGGGCGTAACACAGGCCCCCGCAGCCCCCGCGGTGCGGGGGGGCCCCGTGCTCCAGGGGCCCCCTCCGCGGCCGGCCGCGCAGCCAGCAACCACTTAGCACTCCACACATCCGATCCTTCTCGGATGCTGGGAGTTACGTAACTTACGTTACGCTCGCCCGGTCACGTCCCTTACAGAAAGCAGAGCGCGAGGCGAAAAAGAGGGTGCGCAATAAGTTCTCTACTTTTACTGAAGAGAAATTTGCACGTTAAGCTTGGGTTTTGTTAGTGTACAATCTTTTTAGATGAAGAAAGCGTTAATACTTTGGAGGAAAGTCGCAAAGGTACATTTCTTCTCGCTGTGAGACAGTGTTATGCTGGTGCTTCTGAGGAGGTGAGATCAGGAGATTCAATTTGATTTATGAAACTCAACGCGCCTATCCCTTTGTTATCTGTTATTAGCGATATGCAGTAAGTTGCGTATAGTTTAGTTTCATTTGCATGACATTGAGCTCTAAACTACTGACTGCGACAGAAATCTTAACCAGAGACTTTGGAGGCGGTCACAATTTACAAATGACTTGCACCATTGAGCATTGCTATTATAGCCCCATTGGTACCTGCAGTGAAGAGAGGGCACCCCAGGGCCCATTGTTATTGACATATTTTAAACCTTTCAGTGTAGCACAGTGGCGTAACGAAACTTGAGGGGGCCCCCCTGCAAAGCACAATGAGGGGGCCCCCCCAGCGGCCCGGCCTACCACCTACCACTTTGCCCCACCGACAAAAATAAGCAGTCACCTAAAGCCGTATTTTCAGCACTTATCTGTGCGTACTTGGAACAACAAATATAAATAGAATGCACTTTAATTGTGTTCTAGGGCTGCCTGAATGATGAGATCCATGACTGATAATTAAAGGGAACAAAGACAGAAAAGTCACATTACAAATGAATACATACTTTTTATTTATAAACCTATTTAGTGCCAAGACGAGGTCTTTCCAGGCTCTTTGAACACATGGCTGGCATTTTTCTTTTGGCAACCCTACTTTATATTCCTTTTCATGAAATGCATTCTCACACTACAGCAGTAAATGTAAATTTCAAATGCAAGGAATAGGCAGAGTGGGGGCCAGAGGGTTCTGGAACCAGAAAATAACTAAGCCTTGGTAACCAGTTTACAAAGGTATGTTGACTGTGCACCTCAGATAGAGCGTACAGCTGACTGTTGTGGTGCACTGTAGCACCTAACAACACTTTTCAATAATGTACATCACACGCCGACATGTAATAGCGCTCACTGGGTAGAGCTTATATAGCACATCGCTCAGAAATACCATATAGATGGATGGCACGCAGCTCCCAAGAAGATTTTATGTAGTTTAAAACACACGCAAGCATCGAGCAGAACGCTCTGGACAGACCTTGTATACACCCCACATAGCGCAGATATACTATACAGCTGGCTGCAATGTGCCCCGAAGAGCACTTTTCAATAGCATGGAACACATACAAACTTCCAACACAACACATTAAATAGAACATTTTGCTTACATCTAACTAAGCACAGACATGGCATTTGGGCCATCGGCCATATTTTCCATAGAATGCATTATATAAACATAAATAACGTACCATAACATGTAATTGCTGCCCTATAGTTGTGTAGCTCTATCTATAACTTGGTCATCAGAATGTGCTACAACAAAGACGATGATGCTGGGCTGGTAAACAGGAGAGAGGGCCAACCCATCTTCACTATTGAGAGGCTCAGAAGCGCATCATTTAATTTATGAGGCAGGCCGCCTGGCACGCAGTACTGATATGAGGCAACTGGAGCACCCATGCTGCAGCTGCGCGCTACAACTACTGTGCTGATGGCCCGAACTCTACGCCACTCTACTCTATTCCACTGCACTTTTGGGTAGCGGTGCATCAGTGAGTGAGGTGCCCCAGTACTGGGCTAGAAGTGCCAGCTGCAGATCAGAAATGATTGGGCACATATGCAACTCTGAGTGGATCTCTGTACTGGAATTGCAGAAGGGGGCTGTCCTACAGGCCAGACACATGCTGGGAGAGTGGCCAACTAGACGCTGAGCACAGGGGTCATCCCCAGGGTGCAAGTGTCACGGCCCACTCTAAACATATCCCAGAGTGCTATGCAAAGCTGAGACTCCCCCACCATACCCTGGGTGCTTGCCCTCTGCTGGCCCCAAGCTTGCGTCAGGGGTCAGGCACACTAGGGCTCCTCCACAACACAAGACCCAAGTGAATGCTGGAAATGAGCCCAAACTAACAGACATCTGTGCAAGTCTTCCTGCTCAGTCGGAGGCTGTGCACATATTTCACAGCATCCATTTACAGGCCTCAAAGCACACTGAGTAAACAACTGGCAGGCTCCATTTACAGCCTCAGAGAAGGCTGTGCACACAACCGACTGTATCCATTTACAGGCCTCAAAGCCGGCTGAGAAAACAACTGGCAGGCTCCATTTACAGTCTCAGAGGAGGCTGTGCACACATCCGACTGCAACCATTTACAAGCTTCAAAGCAAGCTGCATAAACGGCTGGCAGGATCCATTTACAGTCTTAGAGGAGGCTGTGCACACATCTGGCAGAATACATTTACAAGCCTCAAATGAGGCTGCTTAAACACCTGGCAGGATCCATTTACTCCCTTAGAGGAGGCAGCGCACACATCTGGCAGCATTCATGTAAAGGCCTGAAAGTAAGCTGCGTACGCAGCTGGTAGGGCCCATTAGGAACTCAGAGGAGGCTGTGCACACAGCCGTCAGCATCCATTTACTGGTCTCAGAAGAGGCTGACTACAGCTAGCAGGATCAATTTACATGCTTCAGACAAGATGAGCACAGCTAGCTGGCAGGACCCGCTATGACCTCTGAACAGCCGGTGTACACAGCTGGCAGGATCCATTTGCAGCCCTCAGAGGACACTATGAACAGCAGGCTTGGCACGTTAAGACCTTAGAGGAGGCTGTGAACACATCTAGCAGGGACCACTCCAGGCCTCCGAGGAGGCTGTGAGCAGAGCTGGCAGAATCCATGTTCATGCATCAGTGGAGGCTGTGCACAGCTGGTTGGAGCTCTTTACAGGTTACAGAGGATGCGCCGTTTTGGCACCTGTATAAGTGACCATAAAACAACACACTATCTGTTGTAGGTATTTAGCATGGGGTGTGGTTAAGATTTTGAAACAGATCAAAAAGGGGTTCATTCACAAACTGCATTTTGTAGTACATAAAGTAGTACTAGGTAGTACTTCTCATGTACTATAAAATGCTATTCACAAACCTACAACAGAGCCCTCCATACCTCCTATCTTTTCTATGTCGAGATTTCTGTAAAAGTGTCGAAGGTCTCCGCACACATAAACCTACGATTTAGCTGTAAATGTCAGAGGGACAATGGAAAGTTGCTGGGAAATGAGCAATAGTTACTACTAAATAGGAGGGTTCAATGCACAACGTTTTGACTTTGGTCCTCACAGTGCTGTATTGTGTGCGTGAGTTGACAATATATCAGTGGGCTTCAATGACAGGTCCTCATACCAGTAAAAAACTGTTTTTAGTGTTTAAAAGTGCTGGGTTTTTCCCCAAATCTTTTAGTCCACAAATATTCACTTTGGTCCTATGTATGACATTCAAGACTTCCCAAGTTGACTAGCAGTCTGGAACAGAAAATACACAATTGATAGAAGCCTTAGCATGAAAGAGAGGAGTTAGAGGCAAAGGAACTGAGAGCGGTGAAGGGAACCCCTGGGTGCAGTGGGAGTGAAGTGTGGAATCACTTGGATGCTGCAAAGCCGTGGGATCCCAGGCTTGTCAAAAGATATTGTGGGACCCGGGTAAAAAAAACTAGATATAGGGCCCTCTTTCCTTCATTTATGCTAGGTGGCACAGGAATCAGATTCAAAGTATTGAAAAAAAGGTGATCGAAGGAAATAGAACAGGTATTGCTGGTTATTATACATGATCTGATGCTATCTATTGCCAATTCGATGTAAGCTGCCTCATCATTAATATTAAAAGAAATGTCAGGCTTGCTTTATAAATCTATAAATCGATTTAGAATCAGGAAAGTGTGGCCCTGCAAAAATGCAGGACCTGGGGCATAATGGGGCAGTGAAATGCGTGGCCCTCAAGAATATGGAAGTGAGGGGTCCCTTTAGGGAGGGAGACCGTGAATGTTGTGATAGCTGCATGATGGGGCAGAAGAGTGTGAAATCAAAGAAGCATGGGGGTGCTGTGGAGTCTGGGCTCACTAAAGGGGGCAGTACATTTAAGGAGCCTGGTAGGATAGATGGTACAGTTGAGCACTGGGTGCCGTTGGGGCAAAATCCCTGCGGCCAGTGGTGCATAGAACGCTAGATCTCCATGCATAGGGCTGCGATGCATATAGGATTCAATATGACGCTATACTCATGGATAACTTGTCTCCAGTCCTAAGCATTCATTGACTCCATTAGTGGATTCTGGGAATTGCAGTCAAGAAGACAGTGAGTTTTTAAGGGAAAGCTCACGCTGGAAAAGAGGTATTCTCGTGACATTGGGTCACATAACAGAACCTGGAGGATGAGCAGTGGCGTTTGGGATCCCTGGGGTAGAGGAGCGACCAGTGGAGTGGAGGCCACTGGAGTCGGGGGGAGGAACTGGTGAGTATATTACAAAGTGAGTGTATGATCCCTGCAGGGTGGATCTAGGGGGGGTGGTGGAAATGATTTCCGTGGGTCATGACCCTACTCTGTGGGACGCTGAGAAACCCAAGGCGGGGGCACTGTAATTTCGAGAATCGGTTTAGCCATTTAACACTTTTAGGGACAGGTATGGAAAGTCTTCCAAGGGCCGTTTTAATAGCAGCTTTGTGTACATCAGACTGGGACATGTCACTCCAGCCCCCTCATCCAGCACACATTTTAGCATGTTTAAAAGTCTAAAGGCCTCCAGAGGTCACATTGAAATCAGTTGTATGATGGAAAGCTTTTTATGGTGAGGTCCGTATGGGTGCGTTGCTCTTCAAACAGCCTCAGGAGCGCTACACCTCGGCCTGACAAGGAGAGTGGCCAGATCTGGAAACGTGCGTCAGATTGGACTGTCTCTCTAGACGTTGTCCTGTACCATGTGTTTCTTCGCCAGAAAAAAATGCCCCCTCACCACTTGACACCGCAGGGCGGGGCTGTTCGCGCCAGCAGCGGTTAAGAGGGAGTACAGCCTCTTGTGTTGTAGATTAATAGTGCTACACTGAAAGGTTTAAAATATGTCAATAACAATGGGCCCTGGGGTGCCCTCTCTTCACTGCAGGTACCAATGGGGCTATAATAGCAAAACTTATTGCGCACCCTCTTTTTCTGATGGCCAAACCGATTCTCGAAATTACAGTGCCCCCGCCTTGGCTTTCTCAGCGTCCCACAGAGTAGGGTCATGACCCACGGAAATCATTTCCACCACCCCCCCCTAGATCCACCCTGCAGGGATCATACACTCACTTTGTAATCTACTCACCAGTTCCTCCCCCCGACTCCAGTGGCCTCCACTCCACTGGTCGCTCCTCTACCCCAGGGATCCCAAACGCCACTGCTCATCCTCCAGGTTCTGTTATGTGACCCAATGTCACGAGAATACCTCTTTTCCAGCGTGAGCTTTCCCTTAAAAACTCACTGTCTTCTTGACTGAAATTCACAGAATCCACTAATGGAGTCAATGAATGCTTAGGACTGGAGACAAGTTATCCATGAGTATAGCGTCATATTGAATCCTATATGCTTCGCAGCCCTATGCATGGAGATCTAGCGTTCTATGCACCACTGGCCGCAGGGATTTTGCCCCAACGGCACCCAGTGCTCAACTGTACCATCTATCCTACCAGGCTCCTTAAATGTACTGCCCCCTTTAGTGAGCCCAGACTCCACAGCACCCCCATGCTTCTTTGATTTCACACTCTTCTGCCCCATCATGCAGCTATCACAACATTCACGGTCTCCCTCCCTAAAGGGACCCCACACTTCCATATTCTTGAGGGCCACGCATTTCACTGCCCCATTATGCCCCAAGTCCTGCATTTTTGCAGGGCCACACTTTCCTGATTCTAAATCGATTTATAGATTTATAAAGCAAGCCTGACATTTCTTTTAATATTAATGATGAGGCAGCTTACATCGAATTGGCAATAGATAGCATCAGATCATGTATAATAACCAGCAATACCTGTTCTATTTCCTTCGAGCACCTTTTTTTCAATACTTTTAATCTGATTCCTGTGCCACCTAGCATAAATGAAGGAAAGAGGGCCCTATATCTTGTTTTTTTTACCCGGGTCCCACAATATCTTTTGACAAGCCTGGGATCCCACGGCTTTGCAGCATCCAAGTGATTCCACACTTCACTCCCACTGCACCCAGGGGTTCCCTTCACCGCTCTCAGTTCCTTTGCCTCTAACTCCTCTCTTTCATGCTAAGGCTTCTATCAATTGTGTATTTTCTGTTCCAGACTGCTAGTCCACTTGGGAAGTCTTGAATGTCATACATAGGACCAAAGTGAATATTTGTGGACTAAAAGATTTGGGGAAAAACCCAGCACTTTTAAACACTAAAAACAGTTTTTTACTGGTATGAGGACCTGTCATTGAAGCCCACTGATATATTGTCAACTCACGCACACAATACAGCACTGTGAGGACCAAAGTCAAAACGTTGTGCATTGAACCCCTCCTATTTAGTAGTAACTATTGCTCATTTCCCAGCAACTTTCCATTGTCCCTCTGACATTTACAGCTAAATCGTAGGTTTATGTGTGCGGAGACCTTCGACACTTTTACAGAAATCTCGACATAGAAAAGATAGGAGGTATGGAGGGCTCTGTTGTAGGTTTGTGAATAGCATTTTATAGTACATGAGAAGTACTACCTAATACTACTTTATGTACTACAAAATGCAGTTTTTGATCTGTTTCAAAATCTTAACCACACCCCATGCTAAATACCTACAACAGATAGTGTGTTGTTTTATGGTCACTTATACAGGTGCCAAAACGGCGCATCCTCTGTAACCTGTAAAGAGCTCCAACCAGCTGTGCACAGCCTCCACTGATGCATGAACATGGATTCTGCCAGCTCTGCTCACAGCCTCCTCGGAGGCCTGGAGTGGTCCCTGCTAGATGTGTTCACAGCCTCCTCTAAGGTCTTAACGTGCCTTGCCAGCTGTTCATAGTGTCCTCTGAGGGCTGCAAATGGATCCTGCCAGCTGTGTACACCGGCTGTTCAGAGGTCATAGCGGGTCCTGCCAGCTAGCTGTGCACAGTCTTGTCTAAAGCATATAAATTGATCCTGCTAGCTGTAGTCAGCCTCTTCTGAGACCAGTAAATGGATGCTGACGGCTGTGTGCACAGCCTCCTCTGAGTTCCTAATGGGCCCTACCAGCTGCGTACGCAGCTTACTTTCAGGCCTTTACATGAATGCTGCCAGATGTGTGCGCTGCCTCCTCTAAGGGAGTAAATGGATCCTGCCAGGTGTTTAAGCAGCCTCATTTGAGGCTTGTAAATGTATTCTGCCAGATGTGTGCACAGCCTCCTCTAAGACTGTAAATGGATCCTGCCAGCTGTTTATGCAGCTTGCTTTGAGGCTTGTAAATGGATGCAGTCGGATGTGTGCACAGCCTCCTCTGAGACTGTAAATGGAGCCTGCCAGTTGTTTTCTCAGCCGGCTTTGAGGCCTGTAAATGGATACAGTCGGTTGTGTGCACAGCCTTCTCTGAGGCTGTAAATGGAGACTGCCAGTTGTTTACTCAGTGTGCTTTGAGGCCTGTAAATGGATGCTGTGAAATATGTGCACAGCCTCCGACTGAGCAGTAAGACTTGCACAGATGTCTGTTAGTTTGGGCTCATTTCCAGCATTCACTTGGGTCTTGTGTTGTGGAGGAGCCCTAGTGTGCCTGACCCCTGACGCAAGCTTGGGGCCAGCAGAGGGCAAGCACCCAGGGTATGGTGGGGGAGTCTCAGCTTTGCAGAGCACTCTGGGATATGTTTAGAGTGGGCCGTGACATTTGCACTCTGGGGATGACCCCTGTGCTCAGCGTCTAGTTGGCCACTCTCCCAGCATGTGTCTGGCCTGTAGGACAGCCCCCTTCTGCAATTCCAGTACAGAGATCCACTCAGAGTTGCATATGTGCCCAATCATTTCTGATCTGCAGCTGGCACTTCTAGCCCAGTACTGGGGCACCTCACTCACTGATGCACCGCTACCCAAAAGTGCAGTGGAATAGAGTAGAGTGGCGTAGAGTTCGGGCCATCAGCACAGTAGTTGTAGCGCGCAGCTGCAGCATGGGTGCTCCAGTTGCCTCATATCAGTACTGCGGCCAGGCGGCCTGCCTCATAAATTAAATGATGCGCTTCTGAGCCTCTCAATAGTGAAGATGGGTTGGCCCTCTCTCCTGTTTACCAGCCCAGCATCATCGTCTTTGTTGTAGCACATTCTGATGACCAAGTTATAGATAGAGCTACACAACTATAGGGGCAGCAATTACATGTTATGGTACGTTATTTATGTTTATATAATGCATTCTATGGAAAATATGGCAGATGGCCCAAATGCCATGTCTGTGCTTAGTTAGATGTAAGCAAAATGTTCTATTTAATGTGTTGTGTTGGAAGTTTGTATGTGTTCCATGCTATTGAAAAGTGCTCTTCGGGGCACATTGCAGCCAGCTGTATAGTATATCTGCGCTATGTGGGGTGTATACAAGGTCTGTCCAGAGCGTTCTGCTCGATGCTTGCGTGTGTTTTAAACTACATAAAATCTTCTTGGGAGCTGCGTGCCATCCATCTATATGGTATTTCTGAGCGATGTGCTATATAAGCTCTACCCAGTGAGCGCTATTACATGTCGGCGTGTGATGTACATTATTGAAAAGTGTTGTTGGGTGCTACAGTGCACCACAACAGTCAGCTGTATGCTCTATCTGAGGTGCACAGTCAACATACCTTTGTAAACTGGTTACCAAGGCTTAGTTATTTTCTGGTTCCAGAACCCTCTGGCCCCCACTCTGCCTATTCCTTGCATTTGAAATTTACATTTACTGCTGTAGTGTGAGAATGCATTTCATGAAAAGGAATATAAAGTAGGGTTGCCAAAAGAAAATGCCAGCCATGTGTTCAAAGAGCCTGGAAAGACCTCGTCTTGGCACTAAATAGGTTTATAAATAAAAAGTATGTATTCATTTGTAATGTGACTTTTCTGTCTTTGTTCCCTTTAATTATCAGTCATGGATCTCATCATTCAGGCAGCCCTAGAACACAATTAAAGTGCATTCTATTTATATTTGCTGTTCCAAGTACGCACAGATAAGTGTTGAAAATGCGGCTTTAGGTGACTGCTTATTTTTGTCGGTGGGGCAAAGTGGTAGGTGGTAGGCCGGGCCGCTGGGGGGCCCCCTCATTGTGCTTTGCAGGGGGGCCCCCTCATGTTTCGTTACGCCACTGTCCAATCGGACACCTAGGTTCTTAACTACCTGTTTGGGTGTCGGAGCCTTGCCTTGTTCTGAAGGCCACCAGTCGAAGGCCCAGAATTGTTGGGCCTTATCGAAAAGCATTATCTCTGTTTTTCCTGCATTCAACTGAAGGTAGTTCTCTGTCATCTAGGCAGCAATTGCTATCATCCCTGCTGACAAGCGTTCTTTCGCTTTGACCAGGTCTTTGCCAAAGGAAATGACCAACTGCATGTTGTCCGCATAGGATAGTACATCAAATCCAAAAGATTTGATAGTCTTGGCTAGGGGGGTCAACATATATGTTAAAAAGGATTGGACTGAGGCAAGAGCTTTGGGGGACATATGTCCAGAGGAGAGCCTGATTTGGTGGATACAAGCACTCTCTGAATTAGCTCAGGTGAAGGAGCAATAACATTTCCTAAGCTAGTGGCACCATTTCAGGGGGTTGGGTAAGTTGGAGTTGAACTCCTCATGTGCCTGATCAGACAGGCTAGGGAAGTTCTGTTAAATCTTATTAATTTTATCCTCAAAATAATTAGCAAGAGAATCACATAGTTTTGTGACGCATGGGTTTCTTGGGAGCAGGCACGAGGGTTAATAAAAGCATTAAGCACTTTGAATAGCTCTTTGGATGAATTTCCAACCTGGCAAATTTGGATGGGGATATTAATCTTTCTGGCTTTTTTGATGTTGCGGTAGTAAATCGTTAGGGCTGCTCTGTAGGACTACTTATCATGCAGAATATTGGTCTGATACCAGCGTCTCTCTAATTTTTTGCAAGAGGCTTTCTCAATTCTCACATCTGTTGATTACCATTGCGCATGGGATCCATGTCTAGATTTGGCACAATATTTAAGAGGGGATACCTTCTCAAAAGCTGAATTTAAGGCTTTCTCATAATCTAATAGTGCTTGATCGACATATATGTCTTCGGAGGTTACAGTGAACTCAAACTCCTTAGCAAAGGAGTTAGAGGTAACTTTCCGCCAGTGTCTTCACATGCTTTTATTGGCTTTTGTCATCTTTTCAATCTCATTTACCTTGGGAATCTGGAAATGGATCAATGAGTGGTCTGACAAGAGTAAAGGTTGGCAGGATTTGCAGGTCAGAGATATGGAGTTTGTAAAAATGAGATCCACTGCGTGCCCCGCAACATGAGTTGGACCGTTAACTTTCTGGTGCAAGCCGAGCATAGCTAAATCTGAAATAAGCTGAGCTACATCTGTGTTTAGAGAGTCTTCACCATGGTAGTTAAAATCTCCCAGCAAAAGAAACTGTTTAGATGCCAAAACATGGGTCACAATATGTTCTGTTAGGCACTGACTGAACTCTTTTTTGTGTCCTGGAGGGCAAAACACTAAAGCTCCTTTCCAGCAGTCCTTGGGGGAGAGTTCAAGTTTAAAAATACTATCGCAGTCCAATCAGCATGTAAAGCACCTGTGAGTAAGACTTTAACTAAGTCTTTAAAAACAATGGTTATGCCGCCACCTGCCCTGCCCTCTCTGTCCAGTCTAAGAATGCGACAGTGTAACAAGGTAGCTCGAAATAACTTCCAGAGACAATAGATGGTAGGAAGATGAAGTCTATTCCTTTTTCAGAGAGTCCCATCCATCCCCAGCAACTGCTCTACATCAACTGCCTGTAACCTCTCTGAACACTTTATGAGCTCATACAATTCCATTGCCAAGGTTACTCTCAAGTGTAAACACCAGCACTTGAGATACCACACACCTTCCCCCTTAAAAAACAAAAACATATTTAACAGCCTATATACACATGTAGCACATAAAAAATTGAACAGAAAATGTGAAAACAGATCACGAGAAGATATACGAACATGCATTAACACACATAATGGTCTTTTGGAAGCACAAAACTCAACAGATTTCCAGGAGTTTTTTTCTAAACCACAAGATAATCTTTGAAATGTAAAGGAACTCTACTGTCTCTAGTAGACTTACTCAAAGGTACCTTTGAAGTGGGTACCACCACTGCACCCTCTCCAGAAAAACCCTTTCTGAGAACAAACACTCTATTGAGATTCCATATGCAGGAGTCTTCTGTCTTAACAGCATTGGTCAGAAGCTTACTTACCATCTAAGGCTTCTGGAACCCAGCTAAAACCTTCCGCCCGTACGGTCTTCTAATCATGACCCAATCACCAACCTTGGTGCTTGTCATCTTTACAGTTTTCCTAGTGTCATAATTGTTCTTATGTGCCTCTATTTTCTTTGCCTCTCTGGATTTCCAGCTCTTATCACCTTTGAGCATACCTGCTCTAGATTCCATGTCATTCACCCAAGGGGGAGCTACCAAAGTGTTGGGATGTCTTCCCCTGAACAATTCAAACGGAGATCTTCCTGTGACCACATGAAGAGAGGCTCTATAAACCTCAATCTTCTTAGCAATCTTCTCCAATCCAAAGCATTCTCCTTGGCCATGGTGATGGTCTCCTTCAACACGCGGTTGAAGGGTTCCACCATACCATTTGATTCTGGGTGATATAATGAACACCTCTTATGCTTGATCCGACATTTCCCCAGGAATTCCTCTATTTCTTTTGAAACCAGTTGCACTGCATTATCGGTCAGCATAACATTGGGTATACCTTCTCTTCCAAACAATTCTTTAAGGAAGGACACAACGGGGCCGATTCCGATTCCGGCCGGAAATCTCTCCGACCGAGCCGGACCCGGAGAGAATTCCGACCGAATCGGACCCTAGCAGTCCGACCGGACGAGTACGATGCATTCGCATGCTATCGGACTCGATTCGGTCGGACTCCGATGAAGTCAATGGGAGCCGGTCGTACAACGCGGTACGCGGGCTCCCATTGACTCAATGGGTGCGAGGCGAACAAGGGCGCCCCTACAGCGGAGTACGCGTCCATGCGCATCGCAGCGTACATGCACAGGTAGGGGGGACCCATGGGTCCCCCTGTGTGCGACTCGAGCGCCTACGCATACAGGGGGGTCCGACGCGGACCCCCAAAGTCCGGCTCCGACAGCTCTTTCGAGCCGGACGGCGCGAGTCGGTCGGACTGCTCGCGGCGCGCATCGTACTTACCCGGCCGGGAAACGTCTCCATAGCGCGGTGCGCGTCGAGTCCGAGCGAGTCGGTCGGTGCGGTTCGGACCCGTGAACGAGTCAGTCGGCGATTTCGCGTGTGCTCGCATCGTACTCGCTCGGCCGGACCCGCGTACGATTCGGTCGGGAAACAGGGCTCCGAATCGGATCCGGTAAATCCGAATCCGATTCGGAGCACTACCGGCCGAGATCGGAATCAGCCCCAACATGTCTTGTTTCAATCCCTTTAGAGATCTTCATTTCTTGCTGCCTAGAGTACATGTCAATGAGTACCATTACGTAAGACTCACACCCCTCCCCATGTATCGGACCCAAAATGTCCAAAGCAACTTCCTATCATAGTTTGTTCAGACGATCCCAAACCACCATGGGCTGTACCTTAGGTTTCTCACCTTTCTCACTCATGATACATGGGATGCATTCTCTAACCATCCTTTCTAACTGAGTGCCCATCCCCGGCCACCAATAAGTCAACCTGAGCCTTTCTTTAGTCTTAAACATGCCCTTATGTCCCGCATGTGCTAAAACCAAGAGCTCCTGCCTAAAGGTAGCTGGTGGAACCAATCTGGTTCCCTTAAACAACCAACCATTTGTCTCAGATAGCTCGTCCTTTACATGCCAATATTTCTCACAATCCCCTTTTATTTTTGAATGCCAACCTTTCCTCAACAACTCCAAAACATTTTGCATTTCCTTGTCCAACACACATGCATCACGCCACCTTTCTTCCTTGAGACAATCACATTCAATTTTGCACACCAACTCATTATCCTCATCACCACCATCACACTGGTTTCCCTCACTAACCTCCAATAATCTCAAAAGTGTGTCTGCTATTTTATTCTTCACACCAGGCAAGTACTTTATCTCAAAATCATACTCCTGTAGAGCAACAACCCACTTCGAGATCCTTCCTGACACTGCTTTCTTTTTAAATATTTCACATAATGGTTTATGATCTGTGCGGACTTCAAACCTGCTACCGCACAACAGATTCTTCAATTTCGTAACCGCCCAATGGACTGCCAGGGCCTCACTCTCAATAACAGAATAACGCAACTCTGCCTCTCGAAGCTACACGAGAGAAACAGAATTACATTTTCAGAACCACCTTGTTGCAACACCGCTCCTAAGACTTTCATGCTAGCATCAGTAACCAGGACAGATTTACTAGCAGGGTCAAAACTCCGTAATTTGGGAGCCTTTCTTTATTTCCTTTTAACCTCTTTAAACTCTGCTTCACATGCTTCCGTCCAAACAAACTCGACCCCTTTACGTGGTAAACCTCTCATGTTCACACAAAACTCAGTAAAGCCTTTAACAAATACTCCGCCATTCCGAGAAATTTCATTAATTCTTCCTTGTTGGAAGGAGCTGTTAATCTCCATATGGCATTTACGAGATACTCCTTAGGAGTTACGCCCTCACCAGTTATCGTGTGGCCCAAATAGTTAATGGATCTCTTCCTAAAACCTACATTTATCCAGTCTAACAGTAAGATTGAATTGATCTAACATCCCTAAACCTTGTTCCACCCTCTTATCATGCTCATCATTGTCTTTGCCAAAGACCAACACATCATCCTGGTAAATCCCTACGTCCTCAAGTCCCTTCAATACTTTTTCAAGGGCCCTCTGAAACACTGTGACCGCCAATACCAAGCCAAAGGGCAATCTGCCAACCCTAAATGTACCAAATGGCGTTATAAATGCCATAGGATCCCTGGATTCTTCATCATGTCTAATCTGGTGGTAAGCTGATTCGAGATCTATGGTTGAAAAGACTATAGAACCTTTCAACAACATGAGCATATCAGAGATTTTGGGCAGTGGCTACTTGTACACCACCACTTGCTTGTTTAACTCTCTTAAGTCCACACATAGGCGCAGACTCCAGTTCGCATTACTGGCAGCCACTACCGGAGCTAATCACTGTGTCCCTTTCACTTCTTCAATGATCCCATCACTCTTGAGTTTCTCCAACTCTGCTCTCAGTTCTTCCCTCACAGCAAATGGAACACCATGCGCCGTTCCAGAAAATGGTTTAGCCCCACTGACTAGATGTATGTGATGAACATAATCAAGGAGGCATCCAAGTTCATCATTGAACAGTCTAGGAAATTCTCCTTTTAAAACGTGTGCAAATGTGTCACCAGAATCTTCTTGTACATCCACCTCCTTTACTTGAAAACCCTCTTTCAACACAATGGGAGGATCGCCGTTTGGGACTAGCATCACCCCAAAGTCTCTCTGTTGAAACCAGCTCAGAATGCTGTCTCCCTTAAGCGATATGAACACCTTTGCGCTAGTATATCTCTCTTTGTACTCAAGCAGTCCCCAAAAATAAACAAACATCTTTATCAGTTCCCCACCATAGGCACATGGCATAATATCAGGTTTCAAGACTTTGACTTTTTCTTTAAGCTCCTGTAAGTAAAATTCCTTCAACACTATGGTAACCTTGGCTCCTGAATCAAATAAAACTTTTGTTCTTCCACCCTCAACAATCACTTCATCTAATGGACTCTTGTTTCCATTCCCTGTCACTTGCAACACAATTTGACCACAGCCAAAATCCTTCTCCCCATCACTGTCACTGCTGCATCCGTCTTTGACTGTTTTCTTACAGTTCATACAAACCGCTTTAGTTGCTGGGCACTTTTTTTATTTGCCAAATGACCAAGCTTGCCACATCTATAGCATTTAGGTTGATAAGTACTTTTCTTTTCAACCTTATAATTAATTTCCTTTCTTTTGTCTTTTTCCTTCATGGGATGTTTCACCATGCGAACAGTGTCACTCTTCGCTTCATCTTTCCTGATAACTTCTTTACACTTAAGAGAATGCTCTATTTGCTTTGCAAGTAACAGGATCTCATCTAAAGAAGGTTCATCTTTTTGCCACAAATCATCCCTCACTCTCTCCATACTAAATCCGAGCATAAATTGATCTTGACGTCTTTCCTCTATTAGAGCTCCAAACTTACAGGAGGAGTCTAACTTTCTTAAAGCAGTGACATAATTCTCTAAAATTCACAATCCTTTTGACTCCTGCGTCTAAAATGACAGCACTCCAAAATAGTGCTAACCTTTGGTAAATAGTGTCTATCCAACTTCATAATGCAAATGTCATACTCATTCACATCTTCTCCTACAATGTCTGGAAGATGATCAAATACTTCTTGACCCTCTGAACATAGACAGTGTAGAAGCAGAGCTGTATTCCTCTCAGCACTCAGAGACGTCCCACACACTTTTGCATACCTTTCAAACACCTTCCTCCATTTTTGCCACCTGATAGGTGGGTCCCCTGGTGACGTTAAACAAAATTGAGGGGCAGTGACATTCTGCATTGTTAAGTTTCTTGCAAAATAAAACCCTGGTAACACAGAACAAACAGATGTAATGTACAGTCAACAAAATAATGGAAATGAATATATATATATGAGTTTGTGAAAATGATGCCATAAAGTTGAACTTGGAAAATGAAATTATAAGTGAGTAACAGTAAGAAAGTGTGCAAGGATAGCCCTGTAAAATTCGACTGAATTTTCGCACAAGCCAGAGAGATATTGTAAATGTTACCAGTAATGACTAAATCAGTGTGCGTGTCACAGAAGAAACTAACAAGCAAGTTAGTGTGCGTGTCACTGGCAAAGTTTGTGAAGACAAACTTAAATTAACTGTCATGTACCGTGGTACGAAGAATACTAATGCAGAAACAAAACTAAGTGTGTGTGTCACTGACACACCCGAAAGACACGCAGCTCACTGTAATCACTTTGTGTTGCTGATCACGATTCCAAGTATTTTTAGGATGTAAGAATAAGCAGAGGGTCTAATGTCCAGTGTGCGTATCACTGATTACGGAGCAAGCACGTCAATGTTAAGTGTGCGCATCACTGTTTGCTGTGTACGCACAGAGAAAACAAACCCGATCCAAAATGGTGCCTGCGTTACGTAGATTACGAGAGGCGCGTTGACGTAGAGTGCCGGCAAGACGAAGCGCAGGATCAGTGATATGAAGTGCAGGATCCGAAGGCTGCTGCGGGTGATGGGAGGTGACAGAACCACAATGCTTGGAAGGGGAACATGATGTCCGACATTCTTTACCACCGATGCATTAGCAGCCACCTGCTTGTCCACGAGGCACAGTGACAGTTGCCGGTAAGCTTGAGCGGTAAAGCTTGAGGCTCATCTAAATGTAGAAATATACATTGACAAGTACAAGGACTGGTACAAACGCCATGCCACGACACTGTCCACAAGTAGAAGGGCTGGTTCAAACGCCATGCCATCGCGGGTGCAAGCAGATCTTTGGGATGTAGTAAAATATGCTGATCAAAGACGAACTAAGAAAGTTTGGCACATTCCCAGTCAGGATTTACATGACACGGTTAGAGGGATGTAGGAACCAGCTTGAAATAAGTAGCACAACAACAAAATCCAAGGGGTTCTCTAGTCACACAGCAAATTGAAATCGTGGAGCTTCCTTAGATACAACAATGAAAGGGTCGTGTGGATGGGATGTTGAGACCCTGAACAAGAGTAAGGTGAAATCCAATCCCATCCTCATTGCCAGTGTAACAAGGTAGCTCCAAATACCATCCAGGGACAATAGATGGTAGGAAGATATAGTGTATTCCTTGTTAAGAGAGTCCCATCCATCCCCAGCAACTGCTCTACATCAACTGCCTGTAACCTCTTTCAACACTCTGTGAGCTCATACAATTCCATTGCCAAGGTTACTTTAAAGTGCAATAAATCCCTAAGAAGAGAGTAATGGAGGTTGTACCTCAAGTATGTCCTCCAAAAGGATGCAACACAAGAATTATACTTGAGGTATTATTATGTCAGCTATATCCTATTTGGTTTACTGACTACTCTTAGATGTGGGTCATCAAAAGATTTTTGAGAAGTCATCCCACCCTCAACTTATCGAGGCATGCTTCATCATTTGTTGACCTCTCACAACGGGGTAGGAGCAGTGCCGTCCCAGCGGATTCAACTAGGGAAAGCTAGTCTATCCCTAGGAGTTCTTATAAATCTCAGATCAGGACAGTACACTAGGTCCTGTTTTTTTTAGTGGGACAAGAGTGAATATAAAATATACCTGGAGGTATACTCAAAATCTTATTTATTCAATGAGTACCTCTGGTATGTTTAAAAACCTTAAAAAGATTCGGTCGTTAGGTGAAGTACAATGGATCACCTGACCTAGTATTTACATGTTACCAACATGTATCGACCTCTGTATGAGCCAAAAGTGTCTGGGGTCTTCTTCAGGGTAGAACAACTATCAGGCAATGTGTGCATTCAAACCATGCGAAAAGGTGAAAAATTGTCAGAACCCTACCGGCCCCTCTCATGGTTCAGAGAATACCTGAAAGGAACAACAGAAAGAAGGGAGAGGGACAAGGAGAGACATAAATCAATGAGACTCACTTTTGTTTTGGGGGGGTGCACATATAATTATGGCCTTACGGAGTTTTTTCATTACAAAATATCAATGCTGCACATACTTTTGTCACAATACATTAATGATTAAAAACTGCCTATAGGTTCATTTAATATATATCATGATAGCCGTGGTTCTCACCTTCCGTG
Source organism: Calotriton arnoldi (assembly GCA_963921515.1). Classification (NCBI taxonomy): domain Eukaryota; kingdom Metazoa; phylum Chordata; class Amphibia; order Caudata; family Salamandridae; genus Calotriton; species Calotriton arnoldi. The sequence continues at coordinate 541,952 of CAWUFW010000601.1, forward strand.
GTGGCTAACATTCAATTATGTACCAACGCTACCTGTAGCATTTTTTTTAAAAAGAACAGGAGGGTGAGGGGTAGGGTTGAGGGGGAGAGCGAATTGAACCCACAGATTGCAGGTAAAAAAAGGTTTAATCAGCATCTAATACATGACATACCGTGCACCACTTGACGCTTACTCATTACACATTTGGCTTGACGTTTTTTACTTACCCCAGTCATCTTAAACTGCGGGCTCCATAGCTAAGTGTGGGGTGCGCCCTTTCCATAGTCACACACTAGTGGTACAAAATGGGTGTTAGGAAGAAGCAGAACAGTACACATTTATAAATTCATGCCAATCCCATGGTAGCATTCTTAATTTTATGATTTGGCGGTTCTTTGTTAACTTTATTTCCCAAATCACCTTGTTTTGCCGCAAATTGCGTACGTTTATAGTCATTTTTGATATAATAATGTTGATGTAGGCCACCGTGTACTTGTTGAGCCCACTATTCATCATGCTTAGAAGGATACCAAACAACCAAGAAAATAATACAATCTGTGGAAAGTGCCATTCATCCGTCATCACAGTAAGCCCATATTCTTTATTGGCTCTTCCCATAGAGTCTTCATGTGTAGAGCCGAGGTAATTTATACCTCTACTTGATCGGTCTATCTCCATTCTAAGACACGGGTGTGTGCCCCCCTGTGTGTGCCGATCATGTAAAGTGATAGTTTATCATCATGCAAATGTTTAAGCACAGACTTTACGGAGGTGCTTTTTAAAGGAACCTTGGCAGGCGGTGCTTCGTTTTTAAATGCGGCACCGCCGTTAGCATGCATTGTAAGTTAAGGGTGTGTGCCCTCTTGTGTGCCGATCGTGTGCTTTAATATTATGTCATTTCATTCAACTACTCTGGCATGAGCTGGAAGAAGTACTCTGGCGAAACAAATATGGAAAGAAATAGAGAAAAAACAGAAAAACTGGTTCGGCTGGCAGAGCTTCCAATTGAAGTGCTCTGCTGCCGCTCATATGCGACTCCACTTACTTCATCAAGAGATAGGCGCGGTGTAGTCACCTATCCTTTCTCCCGGTCCACTGCTGTAATTTGAGGCCGGGGCCATGGGGTTGGGCTAATAATAGCTGTTTGCCAATGCATGGAACTACAGAGCGTGCCGGGAGTTGTAGTTCTTTCTAGATTCTGCCGGATATTTTTATGATAACCTGGGATGTTTTTGCTATTTTCTCGCCTAGAAGATATTGGATAGCTGAAGCTCATAGTTCTTATCAGTACTACAAAATGTGTATTTAAATTCCTAAAATGCAAACAGGAACCTTTTGTGAAAATACTCTCTTATTAATCACGAGAGTCTGAAACTAGGTGAAATAGTGTTAATCTATATATATCCCTCAGCAAACAACTCACATGTTAGTGCTACTAGGGGGAGGAGTGTATGTACAGCTTTTGTATTCTAACCTTACTCATGTACAACTATTTTGATTTTGAATTTTGATTTCTTACGAGAAAACCTAGAGTATTGTGGGTGCCTACAAGTTGTTTAGAATTTGAATCCCACTGTCGTATGGTAGAGGGTAATATTCCATATTTGCTATGACAAATTTCCCTTCGTTAGAGACCGGACAAGTAGGAGATTACAGTTTGGCTCTCTTGTGCGTCAAAAAATGGTTCTCTTTGTATTATCCAGGATAAAATATTTGTTAAGGTATCACACCAGAACTGATGATGATTCTTACTGTATTTATAGTTGTGTCCATTATACATCATCGTTCAAACCCCAGCTGGAGGTCGCCAAGCGGTATATCCACCTTTGTTCAGCCATGAAAAGTTGTTTATTATTGATGTTTCTGGATTGGATTTATTCGATGATGGTCCATTCGAAATCACTTTCTGAATGTTTTTTCTCAACGAAATGCCTCATCAACCTTGTGGTGTTCTTTTTACACCTGCAGGTACTCCTCGTTCGTTCATCTGCACTTTGGCTTTTCTTGTGGTCATCCCCACATATCTTTCACCACAGATACATCTGAAGAGGTATACACATTGGGCCCGATTCACAGAACTAACTTACGTCAAAAACGTAAAGTTAGTACTTTTTGGTATTCACAGAATACACTTACTCATTTTGGTATTCACAGAATGAACTTACTCATTTTGGTATTCACAGAATGAACTTACTCATTTTGGTATTCACAGAATGAACTTACTCATCCTAACTTTATGTCCGCACTCGGGCCGGAGATTCCGGGCCGGAGGCGGAGACTCCGGCCCAATGGCGGAATCTCCGCCTCCGGACCGGAATCTCTGCCTCCGGCCCGGAGTCTCCGCCTCCGGGCCGGAAAAACTGCATTTTGGCCATCTGAGTATTTAAAGTGCCTACCATCCCCCACCATGCTCCAGCTGAAGTCAATTAAGACTAACTGCAAAACCAGCACCACATAAAAGCAGCACACATTCAAAGACCAGGTTTGGCCACAGAGAGTTCCTGTTTGCTTTGCTGTTCATCGCTACTGCAAAATGTACACACTGAGGAGGAAGAATAACTTCACAACTGAGGAGACCACCATGATGTGGAGTTCATTGTGAGGCACCACAAACGCCTACATGGTCTCCCACCTTACTGCACCAGTGGCAGACAGAAGGCAGCTCTCTGGCAGCAGTTAGCCACTGCTGTCACAGCATTGGGGGAGGATGTGCACACAGTCCGTGAAATAAAGGGGAAGTGGCAGGATGAAAAGAAGATTGTGAAGGAGAAGTACTCCAGGATCGAGTTAAACAGAGTTCTCCCTGCCTCACAATCTGGACCCCGCCTCCGTCTCACACCACTAGAGGAGGATATCATCACTACAATCCACCCCCACATGCTCCATGGGCTGCCTGTGAGTATTGTCCGCAATGTGGCACCAGGTAAATGGGATGACAAGAACAAGTATACAAAATGTATGTCTGTGTCGCACTGCCATTGTGAGTAAGGAAGTTGTCCAAAGTTCATATACAAATATAGTCAGTCAGAGGCTCATGTGTTTCCCTCTGTATGTTGCACCACAAGTCCCAGAATCCTTTGTATGCGAAATGGCAAATCCCTTTCACACTATTAAATACAAAGGCCCAGTACTGATGCCGTATGTATATACCTAACACCGTTAAGTAGCAATTGTCAAAGCGCCCCTTCCACTTATCCAGATGCGGCTGGGTCAGTCAAGAACGTAAGAGGGTGGGGGTGCAGTGCAGAGGCAAATCAACAGACAACAGAATAGAGAAAATAACTATAAAATATCCTACAAAAAACTCACCTTGGGCCTACCAAAATCACATAACTGAAGGTGAGAGAATCCTCATTTCAAAATATTTCATTGCCATATCCCATCGTTAAATTCCCACCCTGCCACGCCATCACATCACCAACACACCACTGCTCCTACCTGCACCGGCTGTGGCAGTACTTCACAATACTGTCAGCATACAGAAGAGATGAGGAAATGTCTGACAAGTTCCACATGTACATTGTCCATGTGTTGATTTTTCTCTCTTCTCACCCATTGACACATTCAGCCAGAGTACAGACAACCACAGTAGCAGAGGTCCCTGCATCTTCTGGGAGGAAACATCATCCAGAGCAACGTAGAGCACACTCACCAACTGGTAAGTCAAACTTGTCAGGAGATGGTCAAAATGCACACATAGGCAGCAGACAACAGAGGGAGATACATACTGTCTGCATCTCAAAGCAACTGGAGAGGAAAAACTAGCCTTACAACTATTCGAATTCTCAAAGGACATTTACCTTTACCAAACTATATCTGTGAATAGCAAAAGACAAAACATAACATATCTAGGCTCATCATATCATTGTGTTTACAGAACATTACATGTAGTCCACCAACAGTTCGAGGCCTGGGAACTCGATCGTGGAATTGAGTGCCAGTGCAAGTGTAAATGTATCCACCTCTAGATTGCAATTATTTTTGTAGCCTAAATCAAAAAACCTATGAGAACAAATATGACAATGATGAACAAGAAGTGAGATTCAAATATCAGGATTGAGAATGCGTCCACTGTCCAACTTAGAATGTTTCTTTTCCATACATGAATTTGTCAAGTCCAACCAGCTGGTCATAGATGTCATAATTGTATGGTATGTCTATTGGTCTATTAACATGATAGTGGACCTTACTTCAGGAAGAGTTGTTGTGTCAATTTGATAGACGTTGCTACTAGGCAGTGGGGCCATAATAAGTTGGATGTGGGATCACTCATGATAATTTGTGGTAGATACTGCTGCAACGGTAGGGCCCACACTCCTTGTGCTCATCCTTCCTGCCCCATATTGAGTGCATCACATGTGGCAGCCGAAATGTAAAGTTGCAAACACACTTATCATTGTAGGTCCAATGATGTCCTCCCAGAGTCCAAGACACACATTGACTTCTGCTACAAGGTTGGCTGTGACATCTGGTCGGGGACCACACACTGGGCCGGTGCAGGGCCATGGTAAGTAAACCCAGGAACAATTAACCTGAATACTCATGCTCATGAAATGTGCCTTTAATCTCCGCTGTATGTTGTATGTGTTTCACATAACTGTTGTCCTGCATCACAATATGCCTACATATGGAATTGAACCATATACCAGATCACACCATGGTGGCTAGTGAAAGGATGTCACAAAACATATGACAAGTGAGTGTAGAATGGACATAAAAATAGTATAAAGTGTCACATTAAGTGTGCTAGACACAACTGGATCGTAATTCAATGATATGAAAACTCCCTAGCAGAATTCCAAGGGACAAAACAATTTGAAATTGGCGTGGATGATGCTCGCACTGATGCCAGTTCTGTACCTTTGTGATGGATGTATGGGCTGCCAAGGTGAATCTTCAGGAAGTCACATTTCAAAATCCCTTGGCTGAAAGACCCAAACAAAATCCAGTGTAGGTGTCAACCATTGGAGATTCACAACTTACCCACAATGTGGTATCCTGGTCAAATGTTGCACTCTGCTAGCCTCCTCTTCTACTGTATCCATCTATATAAGTGAGTGTATGATATCTGAGGGAAGGATGTCTGCTGTACAAGACCTCATCCGTTGTCAGCTTAGTTCTACCATGATGTAGGAAATGGATAATGGGAACAGAGGACACTCCAAGGATGAACATAACAAATGTGTGATCTCTCAATCCAAAATGTGACTCCATTGTTAGGGAAGCACAAATGACACACAAAAGGTACCTGACTATTGCACATCTCATATATGAACTCTGCAATGCAATGTTTGAACTGATGTGCAAATGTGAAACTGGTCAACAGACAACATCATACTCATGAGACATATTAGTCTTAACGGTGAAGGTGTAAGCAATGTAATGCGGTGGCGTCCTGATCATTTCTCCCCTTCCTTCCTATATCAGTAACCTTCTCATATATGTTTGTCTGTTAATGTGCCATCTCATTGATGTCAGTGCTGTGTGGAGGTACAGCTGCCAATTGCTGCATGTGAGCAGGGGCCCACATGTAAAGTCCATGAGGTAAACATGCTGCACAAGTGCTGTGTGGGCACAATCCATTACGGACTCCCACTGGGTTATCGATGTCCATTCTTCCTTTTGTAATAGATGGTCCAATACTCTTAGTGACTCTTCTTGAGGGATGCTTGTATACAGGGCTTCTACATCTAGTGTTAGAAGCAGTTGTAAATACTAGGTCAGGTGATCCATTGTACTTTACCTAACAACCGATTCTTTTTAAGGTTTTTAAACATACCAGAGGTACTCGATGAATAAATATGATTTTGAGTATACCTCTAGGTATATTTTATATTCACTCTTGGCTCCCTAAAAAAACAAGACCTAGTGTACTGTCGTGATCTGAGATTTATAAGATCTCCTATGGATAGACTAGCTTTCCCTAGTTGAATCTGCGAGGAAGGCACTTCTCCTACCCCGGTGTGAGAGGTTGTCAAATGATGAAGCATGCCTGGATAAGTTGAGGGTGAGACGACTTCTCAAAAATCTTTTGATGACCCACATCTAAGAGTAGTCAATAAACCAAATAGGATATAGCTGACATAATAATACCCTCAAGTATTATTCTTGTGTTACATACTCTCAAGTGCAAAACACCAGCCCTTGAGATACCACAGATAGTTATCAGGGAGAGCCAGTGTAATTGCTGGTAGTGCACCTCAACTAGGTTTCAGAAAGGAAACCGACCTCCAGCGACAATGAAGAAAACAAATCCCAGATTTCAATCGCATGCTTTGACAGGGACCTGCCATTACAGAGCAGGCTATAAAGATGTTTAGTTAAAAGTGAGAATGAAGAAGAATAGTACTTGGTGGATCAGTGGGAGTGTCTGCTGACATATGTATGTAGTAGTTGGCTGGCAATATTGCCACGCACACATCTCTACATCATGGAGGCAGTGAAATTTACCTTCTAGACAGGCTTTGAGGCCTTCTGTATGGGGTGGAAAATGAACTACTGCAATGTGCACCTGTAGGAATAGAGGCTCTTTGTAGGTCATCAATTTTATTTGAGGCTTCAGAAGAATAAATACATCTGGTAGGTTTCCTGACCTTTGGTGTAAAAGGGGCAGGGGTCCTGTCTCCAGGTGATGCCTGTCGCAGATGGGTGCAGACTGGCTTGCCTTTGATGCGCCTTTGGTGAGTCCACTGCACATGTCCGTTGCGTGCTTCCGCTGCAGAGTCTCCCTTATATGGGAGATCAAGAAACTAGCAAGGCAATCCGCTAGAGCACTAACCCTAAGATGGCAGCTCTAGACGGCACTAAGAGCAGGGGAAAAAATGACACCCACTCTCGAGCAGTCCACAAAACAAAATGCTACAAACAAAACTTTCCCCCCGACCCTTTCAAATGTGCCCCAAAAAGTGCAGAGGTGACGGTAGAGAGAGTTAAAACCAAAGGTCCTGAGCACGGTTAAGCACTATATCAGGACAACTGATGCTGAGTGATAGTTGTTTTGTTAAAATGCAGTTTCCAACATAAAATGCATACAGCAGCAACAGCAGCCTAAAATGAAGTCTAAAAGATTATAAAAGATTAAAAGGAGAGGACTGGCAGCCTTACTTATCCACAGCCTGCCTGCTGCATAGTCTCCCTTATATGGGAGATGAGGAAACTAGCAAGGCAAGCCGCAAGAGAGCGAACCCTAAGATGGCGGCTCTAGACGGCACTGAGAGTAGAGGAAAAAATGCTCCTGGGAAGTCCACAAAACAAAATGCCACGAACAATACTTTCCCCCCGACCCTTTCAAAAGTATCCCAAAAAGAGCAGAGGTGCCGGTGGAGAGAGCTACTGGCCGGGTGGTTCTCTGAGGGAGGTTTTAAGTTGGGGAGGTTAGATGATAATTTCTGCATTAGTGAGGAATGTTTAAGATGTAAGGCAAATGCAGTTTCCATCATAAAATACACAGAGTCGCAACAACAGCCTAAAATGCAGTCTAAAAGATTAGAAGGTGAGGGCCGGCAGTCTTACTTATCCACTGTGCGTCCGCTACATAGTCTCCCTTATATGGGAGATCAGGAAACTAGTAAGGCAAGCCGCTAGATCGCTAACCCTAAGATGACAGCTCTAGATGGCACTGAGAGTAGGGGGAAAAATGGCACCAATTCTCGAGTAGTCCACAAAACAAATGCAACAAACAAAACTTTCCCCCTGACTCTCAAAAGTGCCCCAAAAAGTGCAGAGGTGCCGGTAGAGAGGGTCAAAACCAAAGCTCTCGAGTATGGTAAAGTACTATATTGGGACAACTGAAATCGAGTGATAGAAGTTTTTTGAAAAATGCAGTTTTCAAAATGGCAGATCAGGAAACTAGTAGCAAGGCAAGCCGCTAGAGCGTTAACCCTAAGATGGCAGCTATATACAGCACTGAGAGTAGGGGAAAAAATGGTACTGCGCTCTCGAGCAGCCCACAAAACAAAATGCCACAAACAATACTTTCCCCTCCGATACTAGTAAAAGTGCCCTAAGAAGTGCAGAGAGGCCGGTAGAGAGAGCAAAAACCGAAGCAAGTCTTGAGCACAGCAAAGTACTGTATCAGGATAACAGATATTGAGTGCTAGTTCTTTTTTAAAAACGCAGGTTCTAACCTAAAATACACACAGCAGCAACAATATCCTAAAATGCAGTCTAAAAGATGATTAAAGATTAAAAGAAGAGGGCCAGCAGCCTTACCTATCCACTGCACATCTGCTGAATAGTCTCCCTTATATGGGAGATCAGGAAAATAGCAAGGCAAGCCACTAGAGCGTTAATGCTAAGATGGCTGCTCTAGACAGCACTGAGTAGGGGAAAAAGTGGCGCTCCGCTCCCGAGCAGTTCACAAAACAAAATGCCATGGATAATACTTTCCCCCCCATCCTTTTAAAGGTGCCCCAAAAAGTGCAGAGTTGCCTGTAGAGATCAAAAACCAAAGCTCTCGAGCACAGTAAAGTACAATACCAGGATAACTGATATCGAGTGCTAGTTCTTTTAAAAAAATGCAGTTTCTAACATAGCAGCAACAACAGCCTAAAATGCAGTCCAAAAGATTATAAAAGATTAAAAGGAGAGGGCCGGCAGCCTTAATTATCTGCTGCATGTCTGCTGCATATTCTCACTTATATGGGAGATCAGGAAACTAGCAAGGCAAGCTGCTAGAGCACTAAACCTAAGATGGCGGCTCTGTAGGGCACTGAAACTAGGGGGGAAAATGGCACCCGCTCTAGAGCAGTCCACAAAACAAAATGCCACGAACAATACTTTACCCTCGACCCTTTCAAAAGTGCTCCAAAAAGAGCAGAGGTGCAGATAGAGAAAGCTAATGGGTGGGTGGGTTTCTGAGGGGGGGTTTAAGTTGGGGAGGTTAGGTGATTTTTTACTGCATTAGTGAGGTTTTTTAGGCTATAAGGCTAATGCAATAGGGGTTTTGTGTTTAAATATGCAGAACTGTTCTGCATATAGTTTTAGTTAGTTCTAATTTAGCCACTGCTAGGATAGGTTCAGCTTTTTCAGCAAGATGAAAAGCATGGGTGGGAAGAATAATTTCATCTTGGGTTTTAGCAGGCTAGACAACCCAAGCTCAATGAGAGGAATATGTTCAGTGAATGGGATCAGTAAATACAGTGCTTGATTTGTAAAAGAATGAGTGCAGGTGCCCAAAGCTCTGCTGAGAAGCCCTCCGCCGGTGCTGTTAATTGGCAGCGTGCCAAATACCAATGCTGCATGGTCTTGAATCCATTGCCCGCCAAATTAATCCAATACCAGGCACCCCACTACCCATTTGTCTCACTCTTGCAGGTTCCTGCTTTCTCTCTTTGTGATGGTTTTTCTGTCCTACATCTTTCCATTTTGTGTGTTTTTTACCAATTTGGCTCTTGGCTAATGTCTGATGTGGAAAAATAAGTGCCAGTCCCAAAAAGGGGTGCAAGTGGGCCCTACAGGCAACAAGCTGCTCAAATTGAACATGAAAGGGAGTCAAGGGGCTGCAATGGGTATCTTTAGGAGGTAGCAGGAAGGTGGAGCATATGTATGTGTGGGTTGGATGTCTATTGAGTGTTCTGAGGGAGGTTAGGTGACATATGCTTTATTAGTGAGAAATCTTTAGGCTGTAAGTCCCATGCCATAGGGTTTTTGTGTTCACCTATCTAGACCTGGTCAATTAATGCAGACCTTTCACACTTTAAGATGGCGTTGAATGGTTTTATTGCAATTTCCTACAATACTATTTAGAACCCGTTATGGATTGCTGAGATTGGCTCTTCCAATCAGAAGGCCGACATTCTAAGTTTCATTGAAACGTGAAGCTTGAGCTATGCAAACTGCACCTTCACTATTGATCCCTGGGAAAATACATTTTATGACTTTTAAACTTCTCAGTTATTGTTTACATTGCTGGAAGCTACTAGAAAGAGAATTAAGAAATGTATTGATGTTGAAAAATATTTTGTCAGAACAAAGATGGGGCATTTTGGGATATACATTTGTATTCATTTCTATTTTGTTAGAAGAATGGTATGATCTTAATTTCTTGCATTTTCATACAGTTTTACAAGTTTTGAGAAGCATCCTCATATTGACACTTAAGTTCTCCACAAACTTATTATAGTACTCAATCATACCAAAACATTTCATCAACTCTTCCCTGGAGGTGGGAGCACACATGCGCAAAATGGTATTCACAAAATCAGCCTTTGGCATGACCCCATCCACAGAGATGGTGTGACCCAAATTGTTGATGGTGGTGGTGGCAAACTGACACTTTTCAGCTTTAATGGTTAGATTTGCACTATCCAGCCTTTCTAGCACCCCACTAAGGCAACTCCCATGTTCTTGCTCATCTTTACCAAACACAAGGATGTCATCTTGATATACACAGACCCCTTCACAACCCTTTAGAATCTTCTCCATGGCATGCTGAAATACGGATGCCGCTGACACTAAGCCAAACGGCATCCTCACAAACCTGTATGTGCCAAAAGGCGTAATGAACGCCGTGTAATCTCTTGAAGACTCCTACAACTCGACCTGGTGGTAAGCTGATGTTAGATCTATGATGCTGAACACCTTAGCACCACTAAGCAGCACAAATAACTCTGAAATATTTGGTAGAGTATACCGATCAACTTTAACATTCTTGTTAAGCTGTCTCAAGTCTACACAAAGTCGAAGATTTCCATTGGACTTGCGAGCAGCCACCACAGGGCCAACCATTCAGTACCTTCAGCTTCTTCAATTATTGCCCCTTTCTTAAGTTTTTCGATTTCTTTTTGCATTTCATCCCTAATGGCCAAAGGTACACTTCTCACTTTACAACACGAAGGTTGAGCCCCAGCACACAAGCGTATTCCATGCTGAAATCCTTTAAGACACCCAAGTTCTTCTCTAAAAACATTGGAAAACTTCTCTTTGATTTGACGCTCAACCTCCTTACTGAGGAATGTGTCCCCTTGAATCATGTTCACCTTTTCCTCCAACAGTATGGGAATTTTGCTACTTGGGTCAAGCATAACACCCAAATCACCCTGGTGAAACCAACTTATAATACTATCCCCTTTTTCAGAGACATAAATCTTTCCTGAAACATAACTCTGTTTGTTCTCAATCAATCCTACAATGTACCCTCGCAAAGGTATTGGTTCCCTACCATATGCAAAAGGATTTATATCTGGTTTATGTAAGAACATTTTGTTTACAAGCTTATCTTGAAAGAATACCTTTGATACAATAGTGATTTTGGAATCAAACAAGACTCTAGTGGACTCTCCTTCCACTAAGATAGTATCAACAGGACACGTTTTGCTTTTACCATCAGCGTTATCAATTTGAACAACAATCTGTCCACGTACAAAATCTTCTTCAATATCCTCTGTTTCAATGCACTTCACATTAGAAGAAGATTGCCTTGCCTTACACACAATAGCAAGATGTCCCTTTTTTCTACATTTTGAACATATTACTTTTAACGCAGGGCAATTCTTGTCATTAGCCAAATGACCAGTCTTGTCACACCTGTAACACCTGCATAATGTAACTTTGCTCTTCACTCCACTTCCTTCTATTTTTTTATTTTTTATTTTTATTAGTGATTACATAACAGTAATAACAAACAATATCAAGCATGTTGAGCAGGATACACAGAAAGAGAGATCATTGTACACACCACATCATAGGGTAGTGATCAGCATATCAACTATACAGCACATCAAAGTTCAAAAATAGATCATTTGCACATATTAGGATTCGGATTTAAAGAGGTCAGGGTGTTCACGTAGATAAATAGTAAGAGGTTCCCAAAAATTAGAGGGCTTGGCGGCTGTAGGTAGCTCCTCTGCATATATCAGAACATTTTCTCTACAATAGATGGAGTCCATTACCCAGCGGGCTATGGTGCGTGTTTTTTTACTGTCCCAATGCATTGCCACTCTTCGTTTTGCCAAGAGTAGCGCTATGGCAGCCACTTTTTTCTTGGCAGATTTCAGAGGTATTAGGTGGCATAACAGATTTGTGGTGTGCAACCTAATTGTGGTGTGCAACCTAATTTACAATTCAGGATTTCACCCAGTAGGCGCACTACTTGCTCCCAGGACAGTATCACTTTACCACAATACCATGCCAGGTGCCCAAAGTCAGCCTGATCAGACCCACAGCGTTTACATTTTGCATCGTCACGCAAACCATATTTATGCAGCTTAAGCGGAGTATGGTAGGCCTGGTGCAGATATTTGTAATGTATGATACGGAGATTCCCGTTGGGTGTAAGTAATTTGGTAAGTGCGCAACAGTATTGCCAATCTTCTACATTCAGGGGTGTGTCTAGCATCGTGTTCCATTTGTCGAGGGCCGTTTGTGTTGTGTCGCCAATCTCCGCCTGTAGGGTTTTGTTGAGTCTCGCTACTATATGATTATTGTCCGGAGCGGCGATTAGTAACTGCAGTGATTCTAGTGTGGGAGGTTCATTCAGATATGTAGGATATAACACTTTAATTGCCGCCCTTAGTCTGTGATAAGTAAATTTGAATAACATAGACTGATTACTCACATATGAGAGGTCGTCAGGAGTGATACATGTGCCTTCAATATAGAGGTCACCCAACATCATGATGCCCACCTGTTCCAGCAGTTCCATACTGCCCCTGTCTTGTGTAACCGATAGAGCGGGGTGTTGAGCCAGAGGCATATTTGGGGCATAAAGTGGTGCTTTGTCAGTTATTTGGCTAATACGCTGCCATGCCATTGATGTGGTTCGTATCGTGTTTATTTCTTGTTTGGACAGATGAGGCCGTTGATGTGTCAGTATACTTGCCAGCTCAATAGGGTGGGCGTCACCATCCTCCGCCGCAAGATGTGGCATATAGCGTACCGGATGGTACCAATAGTATGCGTATTGAGCTTGAGCACATAGATAATATAAATACAGATCTGGAACTGTGAAGCCGCCAGAGGCGTATGGAAGTGTCAGTGTATGACGACTTATCCGTGCTTGCTTAGCAGCCCATATTAGTTTAGTTAGATTCACGCATAGTCGTTTAAAAATTGGGGTCGGCGGAGGTATCGGGATGTTGGTGAATAAATAAAGTAGTTTAGGCAGTATCACCATTGTTATAAGTGATATCCTGTCAGCCAGAGATAGGGGAGAGTGGTCCATCTGGCTATTTGTGTTTCTATTTTGTCAATTGCAGTGCCGTAATTAACTCGAAGCACGATCTCGGGATCTCAATGAATCCAGATTCCTAAATATCTAATGGGCTTTTCAGCCAGATAAGTGGAAATTCCATTTGTTGTGACTCTGTATTTTCAGTCAGTGGCAGCACTGCTGATTTACTCCAGTTTATCTGGAGGCCTGACTGCCGCCCAGATTTGATATATTCTCTGAGTATCGGCGATAAGTTTGTACTCGGGTCTCTAATGTACAACACCATATCGTCTGCGTACATTGATATGCCAATAGGCCGTAGGTTAAATCGTAATGCTGTATGTGCATGTTGTTGGCGTATTTTACAGGCTAGGGGTTCCAGTGCAATAGAGAAGAGCAGAGGGAATAGTGGGCAGCCCTGTCGTGTACCTCTTTGTATTTGTATAACCTCAGATATGTGTCTGTTTACCTTGATGCGTGCAGTGGGTTTAGTGTAGAGAAGTTTAGTCCAATTTATTAACATAGGTGGCAATCCAATCCGCTGCAGTATTGTAAATAAATAGGTCCATTCGACTGAATCAAAAGCCTTGGCTGCATCAAGGAGCACAGCCACTGCCTCCAGCTTGGGATTCAGTTGGTGTAGAAGGGCAAATATAGTACGAATATTGTGTGCCGTGGATCTGGAGGGTTTAAACCCGTATTGATCCGGTAAGACAATAGTTGTCATGAACAGCTGTAGTCGAGTGGCAATAATCTTAGCTAGTATCTTAACATCAGTATTTATTAAGGATAGTGGTCTGTAGGATTCGGCCTTCTTTGGGTTTTTGTCCGGCTTTAGTATTGCCACTATTAGCGCCTCACGTAGTGTCGGGGGGAGAATTTGATTATTATATGCTTCATCATACATTTCAAGAAGATATGGGCTAATCAGCTCAGAGTATTCTTTGTAAAATTCCCCTGAGTAGCCGTCAGGTCCGGGAGTCTTACCATTAGGTAGTGTTTTTATAGCTATGTGTACTTCTTCGATGGTAATTGGCTGCTCTAGGAATTCATGTTGACCGCCTGAGATGCACGCCAGCGCAATGTCCTCAACATACGTCAGAATCTCATGTGTGTGTGCTGTGTCCTGTGTTTTATATAAAGTGCCATAAGTATCCATAAATGTACGCAAAATGCCGTCCGTGTCATAGTGTGTTACATCTTCGTCATCTACCATACGCAGAATAGTGTGCTGCTTGTGCTCCACTCGCACTTTTTGTGCTAGGATCCGGCCTGGTCTTCCTCCCTCACCCATCCTACGTGCTGTGTGGCGTCGTGAAATATATTTTATTTCATCGTCCGCTAGTTTATTATAATTGTTTAGTTCGACCCTTATGGTACTCAGTGTAGATGCGTTATGGGTAGTGTCGTATTCTTTCTCCAGTGTTTGAATGCGTGTCTCACTTTGTCGTAGTTGTGTGCGAATATCTTTTAAGATACCCGCATTGGTACTTATACTGATGCCTCTCAGGGTTGCTTTAAAGGCTTCCCATAGGATGCTTGCACTATCAATCGAATTTTTGTTAGCGTCAAAAAATTCTACTATTGCTGTGTGAATTGTGTCTTTATACAGTGGGTCTAAGAGTGCAGCTGCATTGAAACGCCATACAAATGGTGTTGGGGTGTATGTCGGGATCTGTAAAGATAATAAGACTGGTTTATGATCCGATAATGTTTTCGGGAGGTGCCTAACGTCTTGGGTCCACCTACATGCTTGCTCCGTTAGTAGCCAGTAATCAAGTCTGGACCAGCTGTTGTGTACGGAGGATGAGTGAGTGCTTTCTTGTGTATGTGGATTGCGCATGCCCCATATGTCATGCATGCAAAACTCCGTCATGTCATTTAGGATAGTAGAGGTAGCTCGTTGATGGTGTTCCGTCGTGGCTTGTGATCTGTCACAAGTGTCATCAAGCGCTACATTCAGATCCCCGCCCCAGAGCAATTCCATAACTGGAAGTCCCTTCAGCGCAGACCATATGTTTGCAAAAAAGTCAGGGTTGTCCACATTCGGGCCATATGTATTAACAAGGCCTACTTTTGTACCTCGTAGTATGCCCGTGACAATAACATAGCGTCCTTGTGTGTCTGTTAGCGTTTGCTCCTTCAAGAAGTGTGTCCCTTTCCTTATTAGGGTCATTACGCCACGTGCGTATGAGGAGTAAGATGAGGACGCCACCAGTTCGGCCCACCACTTCCTGAGCCCATCTGCTTTTTGTTTGAGTAGATGTGTCTCTTGGAGCATAGCTATATCTATCTGATGTCTGTCTAGGTATGCAAAGATTTGTCTAATCTTTCTAGGGTTGTTAAGACCTCATACGTTCCAGGTGGCAAATCGTAAAGGTGTAGATTTAGGAACAGTGTGCATTAGTGTGTCTTAAGTTTACTTCGGATGAAGAGTATATGTTTGTAACTCGCTTTTACATTGAATGCTGCTAGATGATCTGTAATTAAAAACGTGATGTGTGTGTGTGTGGTTGTGGTATGAACCAACATTTGTACAATTGCTTGATATAACAAACCATATAACCCAATGTACCCCCCACCCATTGCAATATCCCATCCCTCCCACTTCGCCATCCCAATTATGGCAAAGACAGTCCCAAAGAATAGAAAACATACCCACCCCCCTCCCTCCCAACCCTTTAGGGTAACAGAAACTTGTTGTGGTGCACACATGGTGGCGGAAGCTACCAGCCGGTTACCCCAGTGACGATTGCCACACAGGGGGTCACTGGTCTAATTAAAGACATATCGCATACACCTGAATCCGCTGTCTATGAAGGATCATGTTGACCACCAGGTCACGCCTAGCAGCTCAATAGCATCTACATATCTAAAATACACATTTTCCCATTCCAAACCGTCAGTTATATTGCAATCTCTTAATCATAACGTCCCATTAAACACTTATCTGTGTCACTTCGTGGCTGCAGTCGTTTTGTCCATCAATCCACCTCTTTGTAGTTGTGATCAATTCTAAGAAAAATGTTCTATTATTCAACGTCCGAGGTGTTAGCCTGCTCCTCTGGCCCTCCTCTTGGTGATTTTCGGCGTGTGCTTTGGGATCCTTTCTGTTGTAGGTACTTGAGCACTTCCTTTGGTTCGCAGTAGACCATGGTTTTCCCGCCGTCAGTGACACGTAATCTGACTGGGTAGAGAATCGCATATGGAATACTTTGCTCTCGAAGTTTCTTTTTGACTGGACCGAACTTCTTTCTCGCCTCCTGGACTAATGGCGTGAAGTCAGGATAAATGGATATGTCCATACCTTCATGTTTCAAGCTGCCCAGTTCCCGGGCTTTGCGGAGTGCCGCATCCCGGTCCCTGTAATTTAAGATTTTTGCAATTATCGGCCGTGGTTTGGCTCCAGGCGGTGGCGGAGGAGCTGGCGATCTGTGAGCTCTTTCAACAATAAAAACGCCAGAGAAAGTTTCTTTACCCAACAGAGTTATGAGCAGTTGTTCAATATAGCGTTCCATGGGGCCTGTGTTTGTTGTCTCCGCTATTCTCATAAGGCGTAGATTGTTGCGGCGGGAGCGCGCTTCCATATCGTCAGCCTTCGCCATTAGTGCTGTTAGGTTTTTGTCCATCTTCTCTTGTTTGGTTTCCATTTGTTGATGTGCGTCTTCAGTTTCCGAGATGCGACGCTCCGCCATGTCAATCCGTTCAGTATGTCTGTCCAGGCGCTCAGACATACGATCCACTCGGTAAGTTAGAGAGTCTATCTTACCGTCTATGTTAGACAGGGCGGTTTGTATCGATGAGAACATGGCCTGCACGTCGCCATTAGTTACACCGCCAGCCGCCGCCGCAGTTTGCTGTGAAGATTGTTGTTCATCCGATCCAGACTCAGTCGATTTCTTTGAGTGCTCGAAGGTTATTTTAGGTTGGTTTCTGTCCGGTTTGCCCAAGTCGCAGTGTTGAAAACGAGCCTCACCTTTCCCTGAACTGACGTCGTATGATATTACGAGACGTAAGGGAATTGGAGTAGGAATAGCTGGGTTTTATCGGCGCTTGGCGTTATGGGCCCGTTATGCCTATACAGATTGTGCTTACAGCTGCCTTTTTGACACAGTTTCAGTGGGGGGCTGCAATTCTGTCCCACTGAAGCGGTCTGCTCGTGTGACCGGACAGCAGAACTCCTTTTTCACCGGAGCTCAGGGTATTTTGAACTGCCCCGTAGTAGCAATGCTTGGCGAGAGCGTGGTGGAAGGGTCCAGGGGGGGTGATGGTCTCCAGCCGCGCTGGTATTGTAATTGCAGTACCCCAGCTGTCGTCAGCCTGGCTTGCAGCGGCGCACCCACAGCAAATCGCTGTCTGCGTGCTATTCTAAGCAAGGGGCACCCTCATTCCGGCTTGCGCCCTGCAGGTAGGTTGTAGCTTGCGTGCCGGGGTGTGGTCGCAGTTCGTAATGATTTCGGCGCAGATGCCGATGGTAGGGAGCCCAGCCAAAAACACCCCCCGATGGGTCTTGGTTGAAACGTATATAGCCCAGCTCTGTTCAGACTAGGCTGGATCCACCTTCGTGGCGTGTAGTGTCGCCTGCAGCGTTAGTGTCCAATCTGTTGCACAGCACGTTATTGTTCTGATTCGCTCTGATCGCAGGATCTTATTGGTTACACCAGGGTGTTGGGGGCCTCTGTAGGTTATGATATATTATCAGGAAGTTTTGTTTGATCTGCTCTGTCTCAGGTGCGGTGGGTGTTAATTACTCACTTCAACGTCGCAGCCCCAGGCCACATCTCGCGTCGTCCTTCCCTTTGCCGTCAGCAGGGTTCCCACGAATAGGGTCCCCGCAGCGATTGGCAGTATCTCCAGCGCTTCCCACATTGTTCGGGGGGTAGGTTACCAGACAATGGTGGGGTCGCGCTTTTGTAGTCACCCACGCGCCGCTCCGGGCACCTGCAGCAGAGGCTCCGGTTAGTTGGCAAGCGGGGCTTTTATTATTTCTTTTGTTGTCTATTTTATCTCTTTTTTAGTGGGACATTGGGGGGCAGCATTATGGTCTTTGATTCTGGGCGGGGGTCCAATTCGCAAGTACCAATGGCCCCGTGCACACCCAGTCGCGGTCGTCAGTTAAAGCTCCGGGGGCTTAGGCCGTACGCTTGATTGCCCTCACCTGTTGCTGCTACCGGTATCGTTGGGATCAGGCGAACCTCACCTACGCTGTACTCCAGGGTCGATTGTCAGCAGCTCACCATATTGATCCGCAGCGGCATCGATGTCTTCTTTGCACTTTCAGGAAGCGGGACAGCGCGCACCAGTTGGTCCGTCCCTGCGGCCTCGCGCGTCTCGTTTCCCAGCCAGCCTCTGGGCAGGGCTGCCGGCTCACGCCTGTGCACATCCCCTAGGCCGCACCCCAACTGTACCTTTACGGGTGTATTTTCTCCAGTTCTACGCCACTCCAGGCAGCAAAAGTGGGCTCCGCGGGACGGCACACTGTTCCGACGTTTTATTTATGCATACTTTAGCACAACAGCAGGTTTGCGGCGTAGGATAATTGCAGGATGTTTAAGCGAGCGAAGGAGCTCGCTCAGAAAGCGGCCATCTTCAGGCGTGGCTAGCTCCGCCCCCCACTTCCTTCTATTTTAACAGTAGATTTCTTACTATCCCCTTTAATTACCTGAACAGACAACTCCTTATCTTTCTTGATAGTGTCCACGCATTTCAAAGAATGTTCAACTCTTTTAGCAAGTTGTATCACCTCATCTAGAGAGGGTTCATCCCTCAACCATAACTCTTCTCTGATTCTCTCCATATTACATCCCAGCATGAATTGGTCTATAATCCTCTCATCCAGCAGATTTGCAAATTTGCAAGAAGAAGCAAGCTTCCTTAATTGGGTAATGTAACTCTCAACTGATTCTCCATCATTTTGCATTCTCCTGGCAAAATGATATCTTTCCAGTATTGTGCTGACTTTGGGGAGGAAATGTTTATGTAACTTTTTAATGCAAATGTCATATTCATTCAAATCTGTAGATTCAGAACCACTTAACTCCGGCAGATGGTCAAAAATCTCTTGACCCTTTGAGCCCAAACAGTGTAGTAAAAGTGAAGTTCTGCGTTCTGCACTCAATGATGTCCCACATACTTTCGCGTAACGTTCAAATACTTTCTTCCACTTTTGCCATTTGATAGGGGGCTCACTCGGGGTCACCAAAAATAAAGGAGGATCAGTAACATTTTGCATTTTCACAGATAGATCAGAAGAGAAAGTAAAGTGCAGGGATCTTAAACACAATGAACTGAGACGCAATGAAGGAGCCAAAGTTTGGATATGAGAGCCCACAATTAAAATGTGCCTATAACTCAGCAGGCAAGAGAGGAATAGCCATTAGATGTGCCTCTTATGTATAAACGTAGAACAAGCATCAAGTGTGCCTATCATCGGATAGCCAATGTGGACGGCTGAGCATTAAGTGTGCCTATTACTGAGGACACTACGTATAATAGGCATCAAGTGTGCCTATCACTGAATAGGCAAGGAGACCCCCTGAACCAACAATAAGCTATAATAGCCACATCCAGTACTGATTGTAATCATGTGTGCCTATCACTGTGTAGGCAATTCAAAATTATAGCCACATCCAGTACTGATTGTAATCCAGTATGCCTATCACTATGCAGGCAATTCAAAATTATATATTTGAGGGCACTTGCTCTCGCTTCTCAATTAGTATGCCTTTCAAATTGACATGCGCGAGGAAGAAATGTACAGTAAAAAGTATGGGAGGTAGCGGTCTAGTTTATGAACTCCCAGACATGCGCAGTCTATCTGTGATAGCCGGAGCGGAAGAAGGTTATCTGCGAAGCGGAGCGAAGAAAATCAAAGCGGGCTCCTGCAAAGCCAAGCTAGCTCCGGGAGGGGCTCCCGCAAAGTTAAGCTAGCTGCAGAAAGAAAGAGGAAATCCTGTGATCCCCACTGAAATCGTGCAGAGTAAAGACATTTCCAGAGCAAGCTCGCGCAAAACAAAGGAAAGTGAGCTCCTGGAAAACAAAAGGACCAGTTGCGATCCTAACGCGGAGGCAGGTGGTCAACAACGAAAAGTAAGTGCACACTCTTGACCTTGTTGTCCCTCAGTAACAAGTAGTTGTCCAATAGAGACATTGAAACGGGATCTGTAGATTTGTTGGGATCTTCTTTTTACAACATATAGAGCTGCCGACTACGCCAGTATGAGATCCTGCTATAAGTTGAAAGGATCAGTCGAGGCAGGTTGTAAGGTGAAGCTCATGCTTTATTCTTCGTAAGAAGATCCCATCCATGTCCCAGCAGCTGGATCCAGCAACAGTCTCCCAGTTATTTTAAAAGCAAACACTCTAACCCACCAGTAACAAAGATAGCATTCCAGTGATTACATTCCATCGTAGCCATGGCACCGCAGCACCGCAAGGCACAGATGCCACACTAAGCAATAACACAATCCCCTTGAGGTCAGGGCTCTAGTTTTTAAAGGGCAAATCCCTGTCACCCCTCTTGCTTGTAATGTAGTTGAGGTGTTTCCCCATTTACTGGCAAGCCCATCCAGGGAATGCACACTATGAGGCCTTATTTAAGAGTCCACTCTGACTCTTAGGAAAAAATCAAACGTGTCTGTGGCACTGAAGCACCTTTAGCAGCAGGTCCCAGGCGAGAACAGACCGGTAACAAGTCTTACATACCCCAGCAGCAAGGAAGTCTTCAGCGTTTTAGCCGGTGCTCCCAACCTGGTCCCAGTGACAGAGCAAAGTCCTCTTGACATGCTCTGGAGTCCACTAGGCAGGTCAGGGCACAGGTTTCAGGGCTTATTTCCGACCCACAGGTTGCAGCTTCAGTTTTCCTGGGCAACTGCCCTAACTTTGCAGGACCCGGTACCAGCAGCCCCTCCTGGCATATGGGTTTGCTGTGATACCCGCTGGGAAGGCTTCGGTCTTTACTGCATAGCCACCTATACCATGACAGCCCCTCATGGCCCACACAGGTCTTGGCGCTATGTCAGCAACAATTTCTTCCATGGTGGCCCCTCCTGGCATATAGGGTCACCGCAATGAGGTGGTAAGTGCTTCATGCTCCCCGCACAGCACTTGATTCACAGCTAACTTCATGACGGCCCTCGCCTGGCATTCCGAGATCACTTATTTGATCCTGCATACAGTTAGCAAGCCTTTTAGTGCACAGCCATCCCCTCACACCTTACAAAGGGAGTCCTCTTGGCAGGGCTCTCCCCTGGATCTCACTATCTCCAACACTTTCCTTTTCCTAGCAGTGCACACTGATCTTGGCAAGGGGATAGGCACTGGTGATCCAGAGCAGGTGGTCTTGGTTTCCCTGGGTGATGTCCCACTCACCCAGCACAGAGACTAGCAAGCATTGGCCTCCAGTCCTGTTCACAGGCAGAAGTCCTGCAGAGCTTCCCCTCCTCACACAGCCATCTGGATTCTTGGCAGATGACAAATGTTGAAGTCTCAACCTCCCGTTCTTATAGTTCCTTTCCAGACATCAAATGTGATTTAGGGTCTTTGAAGCTTTATGTTGGGGTTCTGTTTCTTTTGAAGTGTACAGATGTCTCTCTCTTCTTCCTCTTCAAAGGATGTCTGTCACAGCAGGAGAGACTCTCAAGCTTACAGTCCCACAACACAGTTCATGGGAGTGACTAAAGTTCACAGCTGGATGTCAACCACAGTGATATGTTCATCAAAAGGTTAATCCTTGGCTCCCAGCCCTACCCTTTTTGATTCCCTCATCAGCCCTATCTCCTTCCTGAGATGCGTCCAGGCCCTTTCCTTGTGATCTAACACTGAATCAAAAAGCATCTTTTGATATATATAAGGGGAGTCTCTCTCTCCCTTCTCCAGTGTGTCCCACCCAGCTCACGGGAATGTGGCAATACACAAATCTGTCTTGGGGGTTTTGTCCACTCTTCATGTCTTTACCAGGCAGGACTGAGCTTCTCAAAATGGAATTCAGGGTCCTCCACGTAATGTGTCATTGCAGACACACTTGCACTCAGTATATGGACACAGCACACACTCTATTCAGTACTGTTTAAGTTTAGCTGCTGGTAAGGTTCAGTCGAATGAAAGGCATGAGTGGGAAGAATGGGTTCGGTTGGGGTTGCTGCAGAGCAGACAACTTTAGCTCAATGGGGTGGGGTCTTTAGGAGGAAGTAGGAATGCGGAGGATGAGCTTCCCAAACTGGAACCTAGGGCCCTCCACATAATGTACCATTGCAGGCACACTTGCACTCAGTGTATGGACACAACACATACTCTATTCAGTACTGTTATCGTCATGCATTGTGCAGACACACATATATTCAGCACACACATTTGCTCTGCGCATGTTCAGTACTATAGCCTTTTTGTCTGGCGCTAATGGGTGCTACTTGCAAACACACACAATGCCAGTACGCACATTCATCATGCGCACACTGCACAGCACTTAAACTTTCATGTGTTGCACTTTTCGCAAGAAAACATACACCCACCACATACTTCCACTGCTCACGCACTGTATAGCACTACATCTCTCATGTAATGTACTCCTCACAGGTATACATACACTCAGTACATGCACTCACCATGCATGTACTGCAGAGCACTGCTCTATTCCTGTACTGTACCCTTCGCAGGCACACATACAACCAGCACAGAGTCACCACTCCTGCGCTGTGTAACACTTTACATCTAGCTGATGTATGTCGAGAACGAGTTAAGCACACAGCAGCAAAACGTTTTGAAAATGTGAGTGAGCCTGTATGCTTCATTTCAGTGACATAGGGTAAAAAGGATCTGTTCACTTCTACTGATCACTACAAGGTATGCTGCCACCACCCCACTCATGCTGCTTAACTCCTTGTGAAGACAGTAGCCTTCCACCTCTATAAGGGTAGCACTTCCTGCATCCCTCCTGGTCCAAGAAGACTGCAATCCAATGAGTCAGGTCTATGTCATGGAGCACACACATGATCCTTGTTTGCCTTTGACAAACAAATCAGCATTATGGATGCAGACAACAGTACAGTTGGGCACTCAGCACAGGGGTACATGTCCCTAATTGTGCAGAGGACTTTTCCATCTGAAAAAAAGCATTTAGTGGCAACTGAAATAGGGTTTTTAAGGACCTAATACCCAGAATAATGCCTTAATCAGGTAGTTTTGTGTGTGTGTGCGTGCATGTGTGTGTGTGTGTGTGGGTGTGTGCGTGTGTGTGTGTAATCCCTTGAGGGCAGAACCTCTTCCCCTCACTTTATATTGAAAACAGTTTTTAGGTTTTAGGAGATAAAGAATTACACATCTAGTAATGAAATGTTAATCTGAAATGTATAGAGTAGTGGAAATAGTGCCCAACATAGA
Source organism: Calotriton arnoldi (assembly GCA_963921515.1). NCBI lineage: Eukaryota > Metazoa > Chordata > Amphibia > Caudata > Salamandridae > Calotriton > Calotriton arnoldi. The sequence goes on from CAWUFW010000601.1 coordinate 565,458, forward strand.
TATCTTATGTATGATTATACACAGCTAATCACATTAATCAATTGCTTATATCAATGAAATAAAGATAGAAGAGATCCGATTCATGACATGGGAATTGATGTGATAACGGTCAATTAATGCGATAACAGCCACTACGTATTTCATCCCATAGCAATGCACAGGCCTGGGGTCTTTTCACGACTGAAAAATATCATGGACATGAAGATGCATCAGAATCCATGTAATAAGTCTTCCTAAAATATCTCCAAATAAATAGAAATACCCAAGTGTGATATATTCTATCGCCAATTCATATAAACTATAGTCCCGCTGTGCACCATATGAGCATGAGTCTGAAAACTGATGAATATAATAGTAAGGGTCAAGATTCTGTGAGGGAAGATTCCAGTTTTTTACTATTCACCAGGTGTGATAAAGCATTGATCCTGTAAGGGAAAAGAAAGGTAAGTTATATAAGTGCCCCTGACAAATAGCTTTATGAAGCAGTCACAAAAAGTATAAGGTCAAGTTTATCACCTTGCTGGTAAGCTAGTCAGGTCAAAAGTATAGTTCATCTAGCAATCACAAGGTTAAAATTGTTAAGAATAAAAGCCAAAAGGTGCTAATTAATCCACTCGTAGTGTAGGAGGATTTGGGGGGATGTATTGGGTAAGTAGAGATAAATACCTGGCAAACCCGTCAATGAGAGGGTATCAGGTCATGTACAATTCCTAGGAAAATAAGGAAAGGTAAATTAAGCATCTGCGGCACCTATAGATCAACTGACAGGTCTAATATGCCCAGATAAAAGACAAGTCACATCAATATACCTTGTTCGGTCTTAATATGCATAGTATCGTCTCCGTTCAGGTTCATCTGGCTAAAATAAATCATGAATTTGTTTAAGGTTTGTAGCCCATCGAAAGCCCATTTAAGGTTGTTCTGATATTGAATTTCTCAAGGAAGGATTATTGGTCAGGAGATGCCAATGTTTTTTTCAAAATTCTCCTGATGTGGAAGGGACTATTGTGGAATTGTGTTATGTACCTCAAAGTATCAGTTTTGTTATTTATTGGTGTCTTTTCAAGCAATAAAGTGTTTTTGGAAGTTGATGAGATGGTCTTGATTGTTTAATCTAGGTGATGTTTTTTGTAGCCCAGTTATGTTCGTCTCTGAATTCGTTCTTCACTTTTAAGCGTGAATTTGCTCTCCTGTGAGCAGTTTCTATGAACGTTGAGTAATTCTCCTTTGGGGATATTCCTTATGGTGAAAGGAAGATGGCAACTGCCTGCCTGCAATATGGGGTACGTTGCTGTTTCCTTTTGGAATAGCATAGTGTGTATTTAATTGTTCTCAATGTACATAGTGATATCTAAAAAATGAATCTTGGTAGTTGAGAATTCGAATGTCGTTGTGATGTTCCACTTATTATTATTGATAAGCGCCAAATAGCTTTTTAATTTATTTCGGTTATGCTGCCAAATTCAAAGAATGTCGTCAATGTACGGCCCCAATACATGATGATGGGTATGTATTCTTGGAATTGATCATCCCAGATCCAGAATTTCTCCATCTATCCAATAAAAAATTTTGCTCCCATGGCTGTTCCTTGTGTTTGTATAAAAAAATCAATATTGAAACTGAATATATTGTGTGTTAGACAGAGTTGCAGCAGGTCCAAGATCATGTTTCATGGTTTAAGGAAGTATACTGGTTACGTTGAGAGTGCTTTGTGCACTACTCCTATGCCACAATCAAGTTTTATAGAGATATATAGGCTAGCAACATGTATAGTAACCATGATGCAATCTGGTTGCCAGTCCATATTAAACACAAGGAGATGATGGACAGAGCGCTGAAACTTTTCAGACACTCACCCCCAGTCACAGATCTGGGTTGAATCAATCATCGTTCTTTAGCTCACTTCGCCACCCCAGTTCAGACACAGCTATATGCAAATCAGTCTTGACCCTGTGCCTCATGGGAACAGTCCAGCCCGAACTGCCAAGCCATATCTTTCCTGGACCGGAAACAAGCATCCTGGGACCGGTTTCGGGCTAACAGCCCTCATCAGCCAGGCTAGCTTGAATCCAGTGGCAAAGTGAGCAAGGGACCCACGTCTGGGTATACCCTGCCAACTTAGGGCGAACAAAACAAACACAAGGAGATGATGGATGGAGCGCTGAAACTTTTCAGACACTCACCCCCAGTCACAGATCTGGGTTGAATCCATCATCGTTTTTTAGCTCACTTCGCCACCCCAGTTCAGACACACCTATATGCAAATCAGTCTTGACCCTGTGCCTCATGGGAACAGTCCAGCCCGAACTGCCAAGCCATGTCTTCCCTGGACCGGAAACAAGCATCCTGGGACCGGTTTCGGGCTAACAGCCCTCATCAGCCAAGCTAGTTTGAATCCAGTGGCAAAGTGAGCAAGGGACCCACGTCTGGGTATACCCTGCCAACTTAGGGCGAACAAAGCAAACACAAGGAGATGATGGACGGAGCGCTGAAACTTTTCAGACATTCACCCCAGTCACAGATCTGGGTTGAATCCATCATCGTTCTTTAGCTCACTTCGCCACCCCAGTTCAGACACAGCTAAATGCAAATCAGTCTTGACCCTGTGCCTCATGGGAACAGTCCAGCCCGAACTGCGAAGCTATGTCTTCCCTGGACCGAAAACAAGCATCCAGGGACCGGTTTCGGGCTAACAGCCCTCATCAGCCAGGCTAGCTTGAATCCAGTGGCAAAGTGAGCAAGGGACCCACGTCTGGGTATACCCTGCCAACTTAGGGTGAACAAAGCAAACACAAGGAGATGATGGACGGAGCGCTGAAACTTTTCAGACACTCACCCCCAGTCACAGATCTGGGTTGAATCCATCATCGTTTTTTAGCTCACTTCGCCACCCTAGTTCAGACACAGCTATATGCAAATCAGTCTTGACCCTGTGCCTCATGGGAACAGTCCAGCCCAACTGCCAAGCCATGTCTTCCCTGGACCGGAAACAAGCATCCTGGGACCGGTTTCGGGCTAACAGCCCTCATCAGCCAAGCTAGTTTGAATCCAGTGGCAAAGTGAGCAAGGGACCCACGTCTGGGTATACCCTGCCAACTTAGGGCAAACAAAGCAAACACAAGGAGATGATGGACGGAGCGCTGAAACTTTTCAGACATTCACCCCAGTCACAGATCTGGGTTGAATCCATCATCGTTCTTTAGCTCACTTCGCCACCCCAGTTCAGACACAGCTATATGCAAATCAGTCTTGACCCTGTGCCTCATGGGAACAGTCCAGCCCGAACTGCCAAGCTATGTCTTCCCTGGACCGGAAACAAGCATCCTGGGACCGGTTTCGGGCTAACATCCCTCATCAGCCAGGCTAGCTTGAATCCAGGGGCAAAGTGAGCAAGGGACCCACGTCTGGGTATACCCTGCCAACTTAGGGTGAACAAAGCAAACACAAGGAGATGATGGACGGAGCGCTGAAACTTTTCAGACTCTCACCCCCAGTCACAGATCTGGGTTGAATCCATCATCGTTCTTTAGCTCACTTCGCCACCCCAGTTCAGACACAGCTATATGCAAATCAGTCTTGACCCTGTGCCTCATGGGAACAGTCCAGCCCGAACTGCCAAGCCATGTCTTCCCTGGACCGGAAACAAGCATCCTAGGGCTGGTTTCAGGCTAACAGCCCTCATCAGCCAGGCAAGCTTGAATCCAGTGGCACAGTGAGCAAGGGACCCACGTCTGGGTATACCCTGCCAACTTAGGGCGAACAAAGCAAACGCAAGGAGATGATGGACGGAGCGCTGAAACTTTTCAGGCATTCACCCCCAGTCACAGATCTGGGTTGAATCCATCATCGTTCTTTAGCTCACTTCGTCACCCCAGTTCAGACACAACTATATGCAAATCAGTCTTGACCCTGTGCCTCATGGGAACAGTCCAGCCCGAACTGCCAAGCCATGTCTTCCCTGGACCGGAAACAAGCATCCGGTTTCTGGGTAACACCCTTCATCAGCCAGGCTAGCTTGAATCCAGTGTCAAAGTGAGCAAGAGACCCACGTCTGGGCATACCCTGCCAACTCCTTGTGTTTGCTTTGTTCGCCCTAAGTTGGCAGGGTATACCCAGACGTGGGTCCCTTGCTCACTTTGCCACTGGATTCAAGCTAGCCTGGCTGATGAGGGCTGTTAGCCCGAAACCGGTCCCAGGATGCTTGTTTCCGGTCCAGGGAAGACATGGCTTGGCAGTTCGGGCTGGACTGTTCCCATGAGGCACAGGGTCAAGAGTGATTTGCATATAGCTGTGTCTAAAGGCTCCAGGACCGAACCTATACCGGAGACAATTGGTCTCCCGGGAGGTGGTCTCGTAGGTTTATGTACCTTGGGAAGAGTGTAAAAGTACGGGGTCACTGGGTTATTTTGGCATAGGAAACTGCCTTCCTTCACTGTAATCCAATCGTTGTTTATTGCCTCTTCAACAATGGTGGTGATTGACTGCATAATATCCTTAGAAGGGTCATTAGGAAGTATGCTGTAATTTCTCTCATCTGAGAGAAGTCTCAGGCATTCTGTGTCGTAGTCGGCTTTCGTTTGTATTACGATCGCTCCCCCTTTATCTGCTGGTTTTATCACTATATCTGGGTTGCTTCTTAGTTGTTTCAGTGCCTCATTCTCCTGTTTGATCAGGTTCTTGAAAGGGACGGTTTCCTGCCTGGCAAGAGTCTCAACCTCATGAATGACAGCTTGTTCGAAAGTCTGCACTTCAATTGGGAGGGTGGCTGTGGGGGTTGTAAATCTTGATTGTGGGCGAAAGTTGGTGTCCCCTCTTACTTCATTTGCCTCTGTTTGCACATCAAAATAGACCCTCAGTCTGATGTTACGGAAGAAGCCTGCCAGTTCCTGGCGGATCCTAAAAACATCAAGGGTGATGGTAGGGTCAAAACCAAGTCCTTTATTGAGAAGTGCATCTTGCGGACTAGTCAGTGGAATATTAGTCAGGTTCATCACCAGTGTCAATCCCTGCTCATTCCCGGGGACGGATCCCTCACCATGCTCCTGGTGACCCTCTGGTCCAGGTCTTCCCATTGTACACCTGTCGTGCCCTTCTGTTTGCCCCTTCCTCTTCCTCTGCCTCTCTCTAAAAAAGGATTAGGCATCTGTGGGTACTGTGGTGTCTGGGGTGCCTGCATATGCCTCCGACAGACCCAAGACCTACTGGCCTTCAGAAGACTCCTCAAGACCTGGCTCTTCGATCAGTAGCAGCACCACCCCCCTCTTCCCCCAGCGCCTTGAGACCCTCGCGGGTATGTAGTGCGCTTTATAAATGACATGATTGATTGATTGATATGTGGGAACAAAGTTTTGTCCCTGGAAATTGGGGTATATAGGGTTGAACATTGGACGTGGACCTCCAAAGGATCCCCTCCCTCTACCCCTTCTATGGGGTATCCTTTCAAAGTCACTATTCTCACTACTGGAACTAGTTCTATCTGAGTTCCTGTTTTCCCTGTTGGAACCTTTCTTCATGTCCTCTAATTTCTTTTGGATGTATTCTTCTGTTGTATAGGGGTACACTTTCTCCTTCGAAAACTTCTTAAGATCTTTCTGGAGTTTGTCAACTTTGGATCTGAGGAGATAGTCTTTGTATTCCCCTATTTCACTATTCGTTTCTTCTAGTTTCTTTTTGTAGGTTGCCAGAAGGATACTGGTTTTTAGACCTTGCTCATTGGCCTGTATCTGAATGTAGAGGGTATCTGCTGTTCTCTTGGCTGTGTTGGTGATAAGAATCAGCCAATCCCTCGTACATCTCCAGGCTATCAGAGCCCAATCCTTGCGAAAGGCCGCATCCTCTAGAAAAATTAGAGGTTCGTTTGTGACGATCAGACCCCTTGGGGCAACATTGCCCCTCAGGTATTCTGTAAGTATCGCCCCATGAAGAATAGCCTTCACATCTGATCGCTTGAGTTCGATTAGAGTGACCCACCCTTCTCCCTGGGTCAGGACCTGGTTGATGGTGGTATCACCGAGTAACGATGGGCCAGCAAGGATCTGTGCTACCATATCTCTCCAAACGCTAAACCCTGGTCCTCTGCCATTTTTCCACAGCTAATTGTTGTGGGAGTACTTTTACACTCTTCCCAAGGTACATAAACCTACCAGACCACCTCCCGGGAGGTCAATTGTATCCGGTATAGGTTCGGTCCTGGGGCCTTTATCACAATTTTGTGGTTTTTGCTTAAAAACCTTGGTTTAGAACAGGAGAGCTTACCTCAAGGATACTACAGATGTCCTGAATTTATTGAAGGATCTTACTTTTGATCCAGAAAAAGAGTTTCTGGTGGGACTCGATATGAGTCCCTATACACAAACATACCACAGAGAGAAACTCTGTGGGTGGTCAAAGAGATTTTGTTTGACCAAGACTGGGAGTTTTGTACCCCAAGGTCATTCATTCTACATCTTGCTGAAATAGCACTGACAAGAAACTTTTTCGAATTTCAAGGCACCCACTACCTTCAAACCCATGGTACGTCTATGGGAAGTGCCTTTGCCCCTAGTTTGGCAGGCCTCTATGTGGCACATTTTGAAGAACAATTCATCTACTGCCCTACTAGCCCATGGAAGATGAACATCAAGGTGTGGAGGCGTTATATTGACGACGTGCTCCTGATTTGGGAGGGGGATGCCCAGTCCATCAAGGATTTTCTGGACTGGTTGAACAACCAAAACCATCTCCTTCACTTTACGTCGACCATCACAAAGGAGAGTCTTCCCTTCCTGGATCTGGTGATTTTTGCCGGCGAGGGACGTCTACAAACATGAGTGTTCCACAAACCAACCGATAGGAACAGCCTCCTTCTATTCGATAGTTTCCACCCAAAGTCATTGAGGGATAACCTCCCGGTAGGTCAATTCCTGCGCCTTCAGAGGAATTGTTCCAATACAGTGCATTTCAAGACAGAGGCCGATGAACTGACAGGGAAACTACTGAGGAGGAACTACCCACAGAAAATCATCAGACGGGCAAAGAAAAGGGCCACCAATTGCAATCGAGGTGGCCCTTCTTGAGTCTAGGGAAAAAACATCTACGACAAAACTATCTGTGCGACAACCTTTAATACCGCCTCAAACAATATCAAAAAGATCATTTTGCGCAACTGGAGGATATTGAACTCAAGTGGACTGCACTTGGAGAAACCTTTGTTTTCATTTAAGAGGAGTCAGAACATCAGGGACCTCCTCGTGCACACTAGACCTTGGAATACACCTGTTAGATCCATGGCTAGACAAGGCCAAGGGAATAGATGGGAGCTTCCCCCAGTTATGGGCCACACAAGATGTGGGTCATGCGATGTGTGCCATTTGATGACCAAAACTAAGACGGTAGACGTGGGACTGCCCTATCCATGGGAACAATGTAGGCACACTAATTGCAATTCCAGCAACGTCGTCTACATGATCAAGTGCCCCTGTGGCCTTATGTACATTGGGATGACGACTCGTAAAGTTAAGATCAGAATAATGGAACATAGATCCACCATCAGGTGGCAGCAGACAACTACATGTCTTACCTCGCACTTTAGAGAAAAGAATCACACAGGAAACGAACTTTCCTGGACAGTGTTGGACAAACCTAACATTCCCCTAGCCGCCCGGAACTCGAATAACATCCTCTTTCTACGGGAGCAGAAATGGATTTATAGGGTTCAGAGTCACATCAGTGGGCTCAACGATGATATTCCATGGACCGCCCTTAATAACCTGTAAGATGGTCCCCTTCTGTATCTTTCTGTGAACCACATGAGTTTTCCCTACGGGTAGTTAACAGTCATTATACCCAGCTAGTACACTGGGACACCATACTCCCCCACATGTGGCCTTTAGGTGGGGACAGGATTTTTTGATTCTGCCCCATGTGGAATTACTACATGGCTACATATGATGGCTTAATTGCTTTCCCCATACAAGATGGTGTGGCTATACTGGGCACCTTGTGTTCCCTTCTTGTGACCCTTTATTAGTACACGAGGTCCCTTTCCATCATACGCTTTTTGGGTTTTCAGTACAATAGGGGCATATACTTTCCCTCCACTTAATCATTCGCAAGTAGAGAAGCAGCGAAGGGGCTTTCTATTGTCCTTCAGTCCTCTCATTTCACTGGCTGGGTCTACTGCAGGATCCAGTGTCCCTCTATTGCTACGCAATATGGGTGCACAGTATTCTGATATTGTAATTGGTTACGTGTACATGGCAGTTATTCTGACCTCCCAGTCATAGGTTAAGCTTGGTCTACTTGCATTATGTAAGCGCACCTTTCGCTAAGGATTTATTGCCAATCCTGAGAAAAAGCGCTCACACGTTGGGCCGATATTGGAATCCGGCCTTATTCCCTTCCAGTATGGCTGCCTCAGGTAGCATTCTAGCTGTTTTCTGCCACTCCAATCATGCCACCTGCCGCCCACGTCATCCACGTCATCAACGTGATGACATCAACGGAGTCAGCCGGTTTATCTCTCCGCCGCAGGACCCATGTCAGCTGCGCGGCACTGGGAGAGACTACGGGCTAAGGATACGGCTCACCTTGACGAAGTAAGTGTGTGTGTGTGCGAGGGACCCTCCTGAGCACAGTTTGGCCATTCCTTGGTAAAGGGGCCCGGGTGGCCCGGGCCGTACTTGACACAGCGGTGGCTCAAGCAATGCCACGCTAGCCCCTGAACTTTTTTCTTGCGAACGGATGCATATCCGGTCCCTTATGCATCTCCATGGTGAAGTGTCAGAGCACGTCAATTTCAAATGTGAGTGAATTACGAACTTGATATGAGAAACAGATTTAAACTTATTTCTTTCTCTCTTCCCTTATCTCAATGCTAACAGTGTGTGACTATAGGGAGCTGTCCTCACTCCCCCACCAGTTCAAGCTATGTGATTAGTAAACTCGGTAAGATACGCGAGAGAATTTTTTACATGTGGCACTTCACCGAGTGACGATGATCCGGCATTTTTAACAGTAGTTTTCACTACATGAGCGCTACACTCGCGCTCTTGTTGGGTTTAAGGACCATACACTTGTTGTGGGGTGTCCTAGTCTTAAAATTAAGAACCCATTGAGTCGCACTTTTAATCTAGAGGGGTACAACCATTTTTCTTCACTTATGTTTGTGTGTTTATATACTTTACACCATGTGCACTTGAGATAATTGTGTTCATGGATGTACATTTCTCATTGTTTACAGGTTACTCAATGGGAGTAAGTTCCTCTACCATCAAACCTGATCATTTAATCAGAGTCTAACTACGTTCTACTCTACAAAGAAGGAGGTAGGGATAGTTTTGGAAGGGATCTTTTCTCAGTCCTGATGAAAGCCGGGAATTTCATTTTATCCGGCTGAAACATGTCGACATCTAGCAGAGTGGAGGGGTAGGTGGTTCCTCATTTTCCACCACACCACCATCCACTGGTCTTGGATTGACCTTTTAATTAGACCAGGGAATCCAATATTAAAGGGATTACTTAGGAGATCCCGTGGTCTATTTTTAACTTTGTTCTGCACTCCTTTCGTGATCCCGCACATTGTTTCTTCTGTGTTGTGTTGTGTCTTCCCCCTCCCTATTGCTCCACCTCCAGCGTTGGTCTGTGCGGGGATGTGTTAGCGGCCCTATGATGAAGCATGCCACAGATTTATGTGGGTGAGGGCAGTATTAATACACATGTGAGTTGTCCCCTCTTCTTTACTCTTAGCGACCATACTTTTGAAGCCCCATTTCTTTGTGTGTGTAAAAATATTTTCTTTTCCAAACCCTGTATAACTGCTGTATGGAACAAATCTATAGAATTCCCTGCTGGTCGGATTTCTCACACCCTTGGTGCAAAAGACTTAGTCAATGTGTCAATATGAATTAGAATTCCTGCAGGTCTGCAATCTATACACAAACCACTGAGCAATGCTGTGTAAGAAGTGTCTCCTGGCAATAATTAGTCTCACAAGATGAGTTCAGAGATACTCTGGAACTCCAAACCCTCTCTCGTTAAGGAATGCCAAAGTCAAGAATTGTACTAAGAAACAGGACATGCATTTTAAAATGTTTATTTTAAAATCCTAACCTAATGCATAAAGTATGAATAGTAACCTCACAGAATATGAAAAGCATCCTCACGCTATTCATTGACACAATGCTAACTTTAGCTAAGCCAGTAAATAGCAAGCCTATTTCTTGAGTTTCATAGATGGATTGCACAGCATACCAGTCTTTCCTATTGCAGCTTCCACTGGACTAGAACATAAACAGCAACTGGCTGGAGCCTCTGTCTAAAGTTGATGCTGCAATCTGGCATGATCTCTGCCTCAATAGCCCTGGCACGAAGTACCGGTCTAACCTATACAATACCTGGGTTTTCATAGGCTCAAATAATTGATCTTATTTTATATTTTGAAAAAAATTTGGGGCTAGGAGACAAGACAAGACACTTGTGGCGATCAATGCATCAACGTGATTATCATCTTGTTAAAATATTTAAATTACCTTGAAAGGCAGTTGCATAGGTTGCAGACATTTCTAACATTTCCATACACATCTAAAACTTCAGACTTTCTATTAAAGAAATAATAGAAGAATCTGAAAAAGGGAAAGAATGGAAATGATAAAGTCTGAAGTGACAAAATCATGGAATCAGAGCCTGAATGGGAAATATCCCAGTGTTTATTACAGACATAATGTAAGAATCACTAAAGATGTAAAATTATGATTTGTGCAGCAGAAATACCTGTGCATATATTTTATGTCATGAAGTTTGAAAATAAATACTCAGCCCAGGTGGCAGTGTAGAGAAGCTCCTGAGAATTTAAAATAGGTCCAAACTCGCAATATTTTGGTACGGTCATTTTACGGTCAAGCAATCCTGTCCTGTACTGTAAGAAACTAAAGGCAGTAGGTTGACCGTTACAGTGTCATTGGTCATTCCCCAACTAGTAGTGCACCAGGAGGTGCGTTAGAGAGTGGTGGTGAAGGCGGTCGTGGATTCCGGTGACTTGCAGCCCCCTCCTTTCTTAGAATTTGCCTTGAGGAGGTGGTGGTCCGCAGGGCTGCCGGGGGGGTCCATGCAGCCCCCCCACATTGTTTTAAAATAAAGCCCTGGGAAGCTGAAGGTCCCGGGACTGGGGGGGGTCCAAGAGGCCCCCCATTTAAAAACAATAAGCCCGGGAGGTGGTAGTTCCCAGGGTAGGGGAGGTCATATGAGCCTCCCCTCATTCATTTGAAAAGAAGCCCCAGGGAGGTGGTAATCCATGGGGCATTAATAAGCCCCAGGAGGGGGCCTGTGTGCCTCCCTCCTTTATTATACAAATGCCACCAGGACCTGGCCCACCTGGGTGGCTATTATTAAAGAATTGCGGGAGCCTACATTTCATTTTTTAAAAACTTTTCAGTGGGATCCACGACTCCCGCCAAATTAAAAAAAAATGTAAATGCTTTTTTGGCCTTGCGGGGTCCCTGTGGGACTCCCCAAAGAGGCCTACAGGGTCAGGGTATTCCTACCCAGCCCCCTTCTCTTTTTTTACATTTTTTTCTGCGACTCATTTAAAGTTGCATCACAAGATGGCTGCCAAATCTTACTGGTTTGAAGTGTTGGCAGCCAATCAGATCTCAGCACGAGATCAGGAGGGGTCACAGATCCTCTGCGTCCCTATATATACAAATTTGGATTTTCCTTAATATTTCATAAACTACTGTGTAAATATGGCTTTGAGAAAGACCGTTCTGGTTGAAACCTGTTAGCCATAATAAATCAGTAAATATATATGTGCAATATGTTAAGTCATAAGCAGTGCATTGCAGGGGAGTAAGTTATAGTTATCTCAGGTAACTATAACTGCTGAATTTCACTGGTTTTGTATGAGTGAAATGTGAGCCTAACTATAACGTCCCTGTAAGCTTTGGTTTTGGCTCACATTTCACTCATAAAAAACCAGTGAAATTCAGCAGTTATAGTTACCTGAGATAACTATAACTTACTCCCCTGCAATGCACTGCTTATGACTTAACATATTGCACATATATATTTACTGATTTATTATGGCTAACAGGTTTCAACCAGAACGGTCTTTCTCAAAGCCATATTTACACAGTAGTTTTTGAAATATTAAGGAAAATCCAAATTTGTATATATAGGGACGCAGAGGATCTGTGACCCCTCCTGATCTCGTGCGGATTTATATATATATATATATATATATATATATATATATATATATATACACATGTACCTGATTTTCCTAAGATACAGGATTTTCTTCAGGACTGTGGTTCATTCATATATATATATATATATATATATATATATTCACTGAAAAAACCATAGGTTTCAGGCCTGTTATAGTTAGGGTTTAGCATTTAAGAAACCTTTGAAATTCACTGAAAAAACCATAGGTTTTAGGGAAAGTTATAGTTAGTTGGACATTGCACTCGTACAAAACCCGTGAAATTCCCCCGTTATAGTTAGTTCAGCTAACTATAACTCGCGCCCGCAATGCACTGCTGATGACGTCACATATTACATCACTCATGACATGGTCAGTGACATCACTGATGACATCACTGATGACATCTCAAATGACATCACTGATGACATCATCCAGTGACTGTGTGTTTCTGTAAAGTTTAAATATTTTTAATATATATAGGAAAAGACGTATTGAAGAATGAGTGGGTGTGTAAGTGTCTGTATGGATGATTTAGTAGGTGCGTGACTGACTCTATAAGTGAGTGATTTAACGTATCTTACTGAATGCATGGGTTAGTGACTAAACTGGGTGAATGTCTGTATCCGTCTGTCTGTTGCTGTGTAAGTGGCTGCATGGGTTTGTGAATAGCTACATGAGTGTCTATAAGAGTTATTGATTTGTTGTCTGAGTATCTCTATGGGTGCCTGAGTGTTTGTGTGGATGGGGTGTGTGCGACTGTGCATAGATGTGTGAGTGGGTGATTCACTGGGTGGATGGTTTCAAGAGTGCATCTGTGATAGACTGTATGGGTGGGTAAGTGTGTGTAAGAGTGTGTTAGTGAGTGAATGTATGTCCCAGTGGTACATGTGTGAGTAACTACATATGTGAAAGGCAGTATATATGTGTGTTGGAGTATATAAATAGCTACAAGCGAGAGTGAGTGATTGTGATAGTGGCTGTATGGATGAGTGTGTGCTTGTATCAGTGATTATATAAGAGCGTAACAATGTGCTAGTATTTGTTTGATTAAGTGAGCTGGTGTGTGTATAACTGTATAGGTGAGTAAATGGCAGTGTGTTTAATTATTTGCATGACTGACTAGGTGTGTGAGTACCTCTATGGATGAGTGGCGGTGTTTGAGTGTCTATATAGGAGTAAGAGTGCATATGATAGTCCTGTACTGAGTGACCATAAGTATGAGTGACTGTACGGGGTGAGTGAGTGGATGTGTGTGTGTAGACCTAAGAATCAGTGAGTGGGTATGTAGTTATTGGTGTTGGAGTGTCTATGGTTTTGCGAATGGCAGTCTGTAATTTGGATTGGGTGTATCAAAGGTTATATTAGGGTGTGAAGAGCTGCGTCAGATTATCACGTGGATGATGTCATCAGTGATGTCATTTGAGATGTCATCAGTGATGTCATCAGTGATGTCACTGACCATGTCATGAGTGATGTAATATGTGACGTCATCAGCAGTGCATTGCGGGGGCGCGAGTTATAGTTAGCTGAACTAACTATAACGGGGAATTTCACGGGTTTTGTACGAGTGCAATGTCCAACTAACTATAACTTTCCCTAAAACCTATGGTTTTTTCAGTGAATTTCAAGGTTTTTTAAATGCTAAACCCTAACTATAACAGGCCTGAAACCTATGGTTTTTCAGTGAATTTCAAAGGTTTTTTAAATGCTAATTCCTAACTATAACATGTCTGAAACCTACGGTTTTTTTCAGTGAATTTCAAAGGTTTTGTAAATGACAATTTTTAAATGTATTAATTGTTATATTAATTTTTTTCATACTGATTTACTACATTTTTAGAAACAATTTTTTTACATATTTTATTTTTTAAATTACATTGTAATTACATTATACATTACAAAAATACTTTCTCAGAATGAATTACTTTAGTTTAAATACTTTGCACATAGGCAATAGACTTTTAAGTACAGTAGTTACAGTTGTTGCAATGGGCAACACATTTTCAAACACAATGCAACATTCAGCTCAATGTGAATTTCTAGTTAAATGCAATTAGTTACTTTATGGATTACTTTTCTAACCACAGGACTGGATCCTAGATTCAGTCCTGGTACATCTCCTGTAAACAGTTGAGTAAAAGCGTTTTGGTTACAGTCGTGATTTTTAAGGAATATTATTGTATTTTAAAAGTTGACACTTAGAAACTTTTTCTCATAGAATCACCAATGTTATCCTATGGAAGGAAATTCACTTAGCAGGTAAAAACTGTTATCGTTACTTTTTCTTACTCAGTGTTGGATCCTGGATCCAGCACTGGTGCATCTCCTGTAAACAGTTGAAAGAATGCGTTTAAGTCATACAGGCGATTTTTAAGGAATATTTGTAGTTTGTGAAAATCGACACTTTGAAACTTTTCTGCTGAAAACCAGACAATGGATTCCTATGAAAGAAAATATAAGTTACTGGTAAGTACGGTTAAAATTACTTTTCAGGGTCAGTGCTGGGCTAAAAGATGCAGCACTGGGTTCTCTCCTGATAACAGGTGAGTAAATTGGAATTCGTACTTTGGTTGATTTTAGAGGAATATTATAAAGTTCCAAAACTCCACACTTAGAAGAATTTCCAAGTGAAACCAGTCAATGTTAGCCTATGAAGGAAATTCAAGCTACCGGTAAGTACGGTTAAAATTACTTTTCAGGACCAGTACTGGGCTGAAAGATGCAGCACTGAGGTCTCTCCTGATAACAGGTGAGTAAATCAGAATTCGGATTTCGGCTGATTTTAGAGGAATATTTGTATGTTTCAAAATCAACACTTAGAAACTTTTTCAGCAAAAAGCAGGCAATGATATCCTATGGAAGGAAATTCAAGTTACTGGTAAGTACGGTTAAAATTACTTTTGAGGATCAGTACTGGGCTGAAAGATGCAGCACTGAGGTCTCTCCTGATAACAGGTGAGTAAATCGGAATTCGTAGTTCGGCTGATTTTAGAGGAATATTTTAAAGTTCCAAAACTCCACACTTAGAAGAATTTCCAAGTGAAACCAGTCAATGTTAGCCTATGAAGGAAATTCAAGTTACCGGTAAGTACGGTTAAAATTACTTTTCAGGACCAGTACTGGGCTGAAAGATGCAGCACTGAGGTCTCTCCTGATAACAGGTGAGTAAATCAGAATTCGGATTTCGGCTGATTTTAGAGGAATATTTGTATGTTTCAAAAATCAACACAGAAACTTTTCAGCAAAAAGCAGGCAATGATATCCTATGGAAGGAAATTCAAGTTACTGGTAAGTACGGTTAAAATTACTTTTGAGGATCAGTACTGGGCTGAAAGATGCAGCACTGAGGTCTCTCCTGATAACAGGTGAGTAAATCGGAATTCGTAGTTCGGCTGATTTTAGAGGAATATTTGCACAATGGTGAAGGGAGGGGGCGGGGCCTGAGGTGACATCTGTGCAAACGCGCCCCGTGGCGCGTTTTAAGTTGGGGGATTAAGTCCCCTTGAATCATGAGGGTCCCTACGGGCCAACTAGCCCACCAGGAACCTCCAGTATGCGCCAGGGGCTGCGTTGCAGAGATGTGTAGAGAGGCCACACCCCTTTTACACCTCTCTGCAACGCAGCTCTGTGGCGCTTTCTGGATGTACCTGTTGGGCTAGTTGGCCTCAGGGACCCTCAGGATTGAAGGGATTTAATTCCCCATCTTAAAACGCGCCACCGGGCCTGTTTGCACACATGTCACCTGAAGCCCCGCCCCCTCCCTTCACCACTGTGCAAACGCGCCGTGGCGCGTTTTAAGTCAGGGGATTAACTCCCCTTGAATCCTGAGGGTCCCTGGGGTGCAACTAGCCCACCAGCTACCTCCGTTAAGCGCCACAGAGCTGCGTTGCAGAGAGGTGTAAAAAGGGCGTGGCCTCTGTACACCTCTCTGCAAGGCAGCTCCTAGCGATACTGGAGGTTCCTGGTGGGCTAGTTGGCCCCCAGGGACCCCAGTATTGAAGGGGAATTACTTCCCCCATCTGCAAACGCGCCAGGAGGCGCGTTTGCAGAGTGGTGAAGGAAGGGGCGGGGCCTGCGGGCCCGATCGTTTTTTGTTGTTGTTTTTTTCCCTGAAGGGGGCTGTGTGGCCCCCTTCCTTTTTCCTATTTTTAGGCCCTGGGGACCCCATCCCCCAGGGCCTTACCCCTTTTTTAAATTAAAATTAAAAAAAAAACGGGAAGGGGGCCGCGTGGCCCCCTTCCCTGGGCCTGTATTGGCCCCGGGGGACCCCATCCCCGGGGCATGGCCTCGATTTTTTATATTTTTATTTGGAGGGGGCTGCGTGGCCCCCCTCCTCAGGCCATTTAAGGCCCCGGGGACCCCATCCCTCGGGGCCGGCCTTGACCTTTTTTTTTTTTTTTTTTTTTTATACTTTGGGAGGGGGCTGCGTGGCCCCCTCCCGGGCCACTTATGGCCCCGGGGACCCCATCCCCGGGCCCTGGGCTCACATTGGAGACTGTGGGGGTCCCCAATCCCCCCACAGTCCCAGCCGGCTCCCCGCCTCCTGCGAAGCCGGCATTGCTTTTCCACATGGGGAGCAGCTAACATGCTGCTCCCCATGTGGAAAGCTATTGTTTGCATTTTGAAAGAGAGAGCAGGTTTCCTGCTCTCTCTTTCAAAATGCAAACTAAGTTTAGCTATGACAGGACGGGGCCGCGAGGCTCCCGTCCTGTCATAGCAAACAGCAGTGTCCCGGGGTAGGCACCCGGGACACTGCAGGAGCCGGCCCTGGGGGTGGTGGTCCCCAGGGCCATCAAGGGCTCCAGGAGGGGGCCGCGCGGCCCCCTCCCATTCAGTGCACAGCCCCGGGGAGGTGGTGGTCCTCGGGGCTTGGGGTCCGTAACGGACCCCCATATTTAAATGTTTAGTGCCCGGGTAGGTGGCGGTCTCGGGGCGTGTGGGGGGCTGGAGCCCCCACACTGGTTTTTTCATTTAAAAAAGAAGCCCCGGGGAGGTGGTGGTCCCCGGGGCTGCGGGAGGGCTCAGAGCCCTCCCGCACCATTTGTAAAAGAAAGCCCCGGGGGTGGCGGTCCCCGGGGCTTGGGGGCCCTTTGAGGCCCCCATACATAAATTGAACACCCCCACCATGCCCCCGGGACTTGGGCCACCCGGGGCAAATGCTATCGAAGCGCGGAGACCGCGCTTCGATTTTTTCGGCAGGATTCGCGCACCCTGAGCGCATCCTGTCGATTTTTTAAAACCCCCCAAAATTTTTGCCCAGGGGTCCTTGTGGGACCCCCTGAGCAGACCTAGGGGTCAGGGTGTTTCTACCCTGCCCCCTTTGTGCGCTTTGCGCACTTGTTTCTGTCCCTCGGTTCTACCGAGGACAAAAATGGCTGCCAACACTTCCTGATTTGGAGTGTTGACAGCCAATAGCATGCAGCTCGTGATCGGGAGGGTGCGCGAATCCGACGCGGCCATAGATATATATGTACTTTTACTTTTGATTTTCTCAGCAACTACTGAACGGATTTACACCATTTAACAAAAGGGTTCTTTCTGAACCAAGAACTACCTCTTTGCCAAATTTGGTGTAATTCCTTTCAGCAGTTCGGGCTGTAGCCGTGTCTAAAGTTTCCTATGGAAAATTGCATGGGGAAAATGTGTTTTGGGACCCCCCTTTTTTCTCGGCCCCGCTTGCGAATCCTCCCGAGACTTTCAGGGTAGGAGCGGACCGGAGCGCCCCACAAAGTTTGAAAATTTTGCGAAGATACGTCAACCGGCAAGAGAGTTATTTCAAATAGAATGTCGCGGATTTCCTATGGATAATAGGTTGTAACTATAACTATCTACTGGCGACCGCCAGTAGATATATATATATATATATATATATATATATATATATATATATATATATATATATATATATATATATATATATATATATATATAAACCGCAAAGTTACCTTAACAGAGGAGCCCACCACACGGGTAAGTATTTGCTTTACAATTTATTCAAGGCTGTTTGGCAAAGTTGGTAGGATCCGCAAGCAGTCATTACGCCAGACGCGTTTCGGGCCCCTGCCCTTAATCATTGGCTATGAACATCCGTATGCAGGAAAACATCGTGAGCACCTGGTATTTGATTAAGTCCGCCGCCACAGTGGGCGCGGCCGCTCGCGACGGCCTTCTGGTCATCGTAGTGCCCAAACTTTGTATTACTCCAGTGAGCTGTTTAACCTGCAACAAAAATAAAGTCCAATTATTTCCTCAGTGGGTGGCTTTGCTGTCCTCCATAATTTTGACAAGCACCTCGCTGCCTTGAAATAATGCACCCGTCCTGTTCGTAGTGACTACCGTTTGGCATCACTCAGGTCTGCGTTGCCACAGCGGGACTCCTCCACGGCTAGGAAGGCCGTTAAACATAAATCCGCAAAGTTACCTTAACAGAGGAGCCCACCACACGGGTAAGTATTTGCTTTACAATTTATTCAAGGCTGTTTGGCAAAGTTGGTAAGATCCGCAAGCAGTCATTACGCCAGACGCGTTTCGGGCCCCTGCCCTTAATCATTGGCTATGAACATCCGTATGCAGGAAAACATCGTGAGCACCTGGTATTTGATTAAGTCCGCCGCCACAGTGGGCGCGGCCGCTCGCACGGCCTTCTGGTCATCGTAGTGCCCAAACTTTGTATTACTCCAGTGAGCTGTTAAACCTGCAACAAAAATAAAGTCCAATTATTTCCTCAGTGGGTGGCTTTGCTGTCCTCCATAATTTTGACAAGCACCTCGCTGCCTTGAAATAATGCACCCGTCCTGTTCGTAGTGACTACTGTTTGGCATCACTCAGGTCTGCGTTGCCACAGCGGGACTCCTCCATGGCTAGGAAGGCCGTTAAACATAAATCCGCAAAGTTACCTTAACAGAGGAGCCCACCACACGGTATTTGCTTTACAATTTATTCAAGGCTGTTTGGCAAAGTTGGTAGGATCCAAACGGTAGTCGCTATGAGCAGGATGGGTGCTTTGATTCGAGGCAGCGAGGTGTTTGTCAAAATCATGGAGGAGGGCATAGCCACCCACTGTGGTAACACTTGGATTTTATTTTTGTTGCAGGTTTAACAGCTCACTGTAGCGACACAAAGTTGGAGCACCACAATGACCAGAAGCCCGTGCGAGCGGCCGCGCCCACTGGGGCGGTGGTCTTAATCAAAAGTCAGGTGCTCAAAAGGTTTTCCTGCCCATAAACATCCAAAGCCAATGATTAAGGGCAGGAGCCCGAAACGCGTCTGGCGTAATGACTGCTGTGCGGATCCTACCTACTTTGCCAAACAGCCTTGAATAAATTGTGAAAGCTGATACTTACCCGTGTGTTGGGCTCCTTCTTTGAGGTAACTTTTGCGGATTGATGTTAAACGGCCTACCTAGCCGTGAAAGAGTCCCGCTGCGGCAACGCAGACCTGAGTGATGCCAAACGGTAGTCGCTATGAGCAGGATGGGTGCTTTGATTCGAGGCAGCGAGGTGTTTGTCAAAATCATGGAGGAGGGCATAGCCACCCACTGTGGTAACACTTGGATTTTATTTTTGTTGCAGGTTTAACAGCTCACTGTAGCGACACAAAGTTGGAGCACCACAATGACCAGAAGGCCGTGCGAGCGGCCGCGCCCACTGGGGCGGTGGTCTTAATCAAAAGTCAGGTGCTCAAAAGGTTTTCCTGCACATAAACATCCAAAGCCAATGATTAAGGGCAGGAGCCCGAAACGCGTCTGGCGTAATGACTGCTGTGCGGATCCTACCTACTTTGCCAAACAGCCTTGAATAAATTGTGAAAGCTAATACTTACCCGTGTGTTGGACTCCTTCGTTGAGGTAACTTTTGCGGATTGATATATATATATATATATATATATATATATATATATATTATTATCTACTGGCGGTCGCCAGTAGATAGTTATAGTTACAACCTATTATCCATAGGAAATCCGCGACATTCTATTTGAGATAACTCTCTTGCCGGTTGACGTATCTTGCGAAATTTTCAAACTTTGTGGCCCGCTCCGGTCCGCTCCTTCCCTGAAAGTCTCGGGAGATTGGTCAAACGGGGCCGAGAAAAGGGAGGTCCCAAAGCGCGTTTCCCCATGCATTTTCCCATAGGAAACTTTAGACACGGCTACAGCCTGAACTGCTGAACGGAATTACACCAAATTTGGCAAAGAGGTAGTTCTTGGTTCAGAAAGAACCCTTTTGTTAAATGGTGTAAATCCGTTCAGTAGTTGCTGAGAAAATGAAAAGTAAAAAGATAGTGATATCTATGGCCGAGTAGGGTCCGCGTACCCTCCCGATCACGAGCTGCATGTTAATTGGCTGTCAGCTGGCTGTCAACATTCCGATTCAGGAAATGTTGGTAGCCATTTTGTCCCTCGGTAGAACCGAGGGACAGAAACAAGTGCGCAAAGCGCACAAAGGGGGCAGGGTAGAAACACCCTGACCCCTAGGTTTGCTCAGGGGGTCCCACAAGGACCCCCTGGGCAAAAAAAAAAAAAAATTTTTTAAAAATCGGCAGGATGCGCTCAGGGTGCGCGAATCCTGCCAAAAAATCGAAGTGCGGTCTCCCGCGCTTCGGATAGCATTTGCCCCGGGTGGCCCAAGTCCCGGGGGCATGGTGGGGGTGTCTTGTGGTTTGTTGCCTGCCTTGTTATGTTGGCCTAGGACTAGCTGCCATGCTGCTTTTCTTTGCGCACGTTACACTGAGCCAGGGCTCCCTCGCCCTTTGCTCTTGCCAAGTTCCTTTGCGCTGTCTGCATTTTCTGTCTTTCACCTTTTCTCTTGTTCGATTTGGGCTCAGACTGCACAACATGTACAAGGTCGCATAACAATGTATTTTGGTTCTTCCTGATATGGCCAGTCTCGCGCACCCAGACATAACATTAGGCGCAAATGCCATGAAACTTTGTGTGCCTTTAATACTGCAGTTTGTGCTGGCGCTGGACACTTGGAGAAATCCTTTTAAGTGAGAAGAGCTATGATGTCCTGCTGATGTAATTCTGCATCTAGAGACTGAGGTATGGGGGTTCGCTAGTCAAAGCCCAGAGGTCTTCTATTTTTATAATAAACTATCTTACTGCACGGGGAGGGTGGTAATGTTATTTAGACATTTATCCACTGAGTTATGAAATGCTTTCCCCGTTTGTATTCTATGGAATTGTAACCATGCTGCTTATATTATTCATATGCATTATGCTATTAGTACTGACACGTGTACTGTACATTAGAGCACGTAAGTTGGAATAAACATTTTAACCTATCCAGTGTCTCTTCCTACGCACCTTGTAGACAAGTACGAGTGAGTGACGAAAGAGTGTTCTTGCTTCTGCGAGTCCTGAGATAAAGATACCGTGTTCTGGGTTGTCCAATCATTGGTACTTGGGTGCTAATGGGATGCTAAGCTAGTTGGGTTGGGGTTTTTGGGTGCTACGGTATATGGTAGGCAAACCACTGTATTCCGGGGTCCCATTATCCTGTGCATAGCTCTGTGTATGTGCAGAAACCTTATGACATGGCGCGACCACCGTGGGGCTGCTTATCTGCGAGACGCTTGAGTAGTACTTGTGCTTGTCCACAAAACCCTCACGTACGCTTCCGGAGGCGTAAGTGACGGTGATACCTCCTATATTGAACGTTTTATAGGTTCTTTCAAGCTTGAAGTTATTAAAAAGGTTACATAAAAACCCATTTTGTGCTCCCTGTTAGGTTGTCGAATACAATTGTTTAGTTATGGCTGGTGTGGCGATAGCTGCACATAGCCGAGGACCACTCCGAGAACACCTAGGTGTATACGGAGTGCCCGATGCTGGGGTCGAGTTGGTCTTTGTGGTTCAAGCCGATCCGGCTTATCACTTTGAAGTGTTTTACACTTGGATCACTTTTGAGGCGGTGGATGCAGGTGATAATCTGTTTCATGAATATAAACTCACCGCTATTCCTGCTGCCTATCGACCCTATACTAATCTTGAAGTGCCTCTCACGGCTTGGCAGCACCGTGTTTGGTTTAATGGCGCCCTCCCCAACCAAATACCGCAGTTCGTTTAGGTCCCTTATCCATTGAGGGGGCCACTTGGCCTGTATTGGCCGGGTATACCCCGCATCCACATTATCTGGCATTACCGATTGCGGATCTGCGCACTATGCATACAGAACTGGTGCGAGTGCATCGGGCCTTAGTGACATACGTTACAGGTAGTCTCCATGGAGCTGCTCCTGTAGTCGCTGGCCAACCAGCTATTGCAGCTGGAGTGACCATAAGTCCTGTCATGGTAAATTCTGTGATGGGCAAACGTCCACAAAATAAGGACGATTATCCTTACTGGCTTGCAGAAAAGTTCGATCAGATAGAAGCGGTGTTTCCACATACATCCTCGGTGGATAAACACCGCATCCTTACGATAAGTTTGCCAAAAGACTTAATCCCGATTTGACATCATGTGAAAACTGGGGTAAGGTATTCGCAGCAGTTTATTCAAAATGTTTTGGTACTCCTTCCATGACGGTTCTACCCTCTGTAATTAAAAAAGTACAGGATGAGCATGGCCCTGAAGCGGCTGTGGAATTAGGGATGAGACTAGTGGGAGTGTTTGATGTAGTAGCTGAACTGATCCTTGGAAATGTCAAGGGCGATGCAATGAACTTTCAAGTAGCGAATGCTTTGGCTTTAGTCCCAGAGTTGGACAGGCCCCGCGAATTACCGAAAATTATAGCCCGGGCTTATAAAACAATTGGAAGAAACAGCCTAGGCAACAAGCCTTTTGTAAAAATGCAAACTCAATCGCAAACACAAGTTACACAAACAAAAAGTACATCTGAGAAAGATGATAGACCAGTCTTCACTAAAAAGAGTTGGAGACAGAAAAAACAGGGTAAGCAACAAAAGAAGCCGGGGTCGAGAGGCGCTTCCCCAGTTTCGGTTTCTTCTGAACGTACTTATGATTTACGTGATAGGTCGAGAATTAAATCACCAGAAAGGTTTCAGAGCTCTGATACGCGTTCTCCTCGTTCTTCACAGGCCCAGACGTCGTCACAGGCTGGTGGAGGAGGACGGCAAGATAGAGGAAGGGGCCGAGAGGCTCCCCAGGAGCGAGACCAACCTCGACAACAAGTCAGAGGGAAAGCAGAAGACTTTCACCTTCCTCGACCGCAATTTCAGAAGAAAAAAGTTGCCGCTGTAACAGCGAAATATGCCACAGACCGTGAGAACGAGACTCCAGAATTGGACGTGGGCAGTGACCCTCCTAGACAGCGCCGCGGAAGTTACCATAGTGCGGGAGGCGCTACGTCCTCATATGGAGGCGACAGCAACTGAAACATTCGTTACTGTAGAGACAGCTGACACGAGAGTGGCACCCCTGACAGACTTTACAACATAGTCATCCAAATTGAAGGTGACATACCGCGTGAAATAAAAGGGATTTTTGGGAAAATCTAACCTCTTCATATGACATTTTGTTAGCAGAGGTGGATTGGCCACCCCCATTCGTTTTAGCTGCACATAAAGGAGAGGAGGTAATCCTTCCAAGCTTTTCAAGGCATGTCCCAAAAGACAAAGCTGAAGCACTTGCAGCTGAGTGGGCTGTGTACCTGGCACCAGCGTTATACCGCAACCATGTGGGATGGGATGAAGAATCACCTCCTCATGCAATACCTTTGCGGTCACTACCGCAGCCACAACCCCAATATCCCATCAAACGGCAGGCAAAGGCCCCGTCTCCGAAATTCTGACACAGTTGGAATATCAGGGAGTAATCGAACCATGCGTATCACCTATGAACAATCCCCTTTTCGTGGTTTCTAAACCCGATGGATCGTACCGCTTAGTTTTGGATTACCGGCATTTAAATTCCCATTGTCGGAACTTTGCGGTACAGAATACACATAGTTCTGCGCTTGTAGACAGTCTTGTTCGTAAAAAATATAAAACGACACTTGACCTTTCAAACGGTTTCTACACGCACAACCTAGCCCCGGAGAGTGGTCAATGGACCGCATTCACTTCCGGTGGTAAATTATTCCAGTTCCGGCGTTTACCCATGGGCTACAAAAATAGTCCGGGTATATTCGCCGCCCGTGTTGTTTCTTTGTTAAATGACATTGATCAAGACGCATGTTCGTACGTAGATGACATCTATCTGACAGACGACGAGTTATATCAGCATCTGTCCCGTGTGGACCGCATTATTCTTGAATTTGCGGAGCAGGGTTACAAATTTAACTTTGCTAAGTCACACATTGCTGAATTTACCGTTCTGTTCTTGGGCTATGAGCTCAACAACGAAGGTAAGGGCTTAGCCCCCATTTCTTGGAAAAATGTGCACATTTGTGCCCCCCAAATACTCTGAAGAAACTTCAGTCTTTGCTGGGTTTCCTGAATTTTGGGCGTACTTACATTCCCGAATATGCCCAGCGTATCAAGCCTTTGTATGCTTTGATACAACCTACTTATTCAAGGTCTTGCTGGCTGCCTGAGCATACCTCAATTTTGCAGTCTTTGCAGACAGACCTATTGGAGTCTAAATATCTTTTGACTCGTGATAACCACACAAACCTGGTGATTAGAATAATTCCGGGGGCGGTGGGATTCACATACTTAACCTTTAATGAAGGTGATACAGTACCCATCGCATACAAGTCGCATCTGTACACTTCCGCTGAATTGCGCTTTACATCTGTCGAAAAAGTTCTAACTGCAGTGCAAATGGCGATTCTAAAAGAACGCGCACTGGCACAGGAAAGCGGATTCTAGTGGTGACACCCTGTCCTGCCCTAGAGGCAGTAACAAAGGCAAGTGTACCGAACTCAAAAGCAATGCATCCCCGTTGGATACAATGGGCTACATCCTTGACGTCTTCGGACGTCACTTTTATTTTCGATTCTTCTCTCCAGACTCAGGAGTTCTTGCAGTATGAATTCGTTCATCCTCCTCCTTTGTTTTTACTGCCGCTTGAGGATTACAAATGTGTGATCTACACCGATGGTTCGGCGCAACCGGCCACTGGGTCCAAGCACGCTTATTCAGCTGCATGTGCTATTGTTGCGGGTTCCTTTGTAAATGGAACGTTCAAATCCTCTGTAGTGCACACTCGCACACTTGGAGATAGTACCGCACAATTGGCCGAGCTGCATGCATTGCTACTTGCGCTTGAGTTCGCTTCTCAGGATGAGACCACTCTTATTGTATGTGATTCCTTCTACTGTGTACAATCTTACAATGACAATCTGTTTTTCTGGTCAAAAAATGACTACAAGGACGCAAAAGGGAGCACAATTAAGCATAAAATGCTTTGGGTTCGAGTGGCAGAATTGCAACAACGTCTGCCCCTCACACAGGTGGTTCACACCTTAGGCCATCAGCGGGTGGGCGCACACGCTATTGGTAACGATCTGGCAGATGAAGCTGCCCGTTCAGCAGTAGTCACGTGTTCAGTAGCAGCGGTTACCAGGTCCATGTCTAAAATAGACTCTGTTATTCTAGCAGCTATTGCTGAAACCAAGGAAGGTGATAATTACCCTACAGGTTTCCCTTCCAAGTATTCTTACAAATTAAGTCCCGATCAGGTTCCTTATGTAACAATACCTGACGTTGGAGATCGGCTGATCCCCAACGCGGACCGCAGGAGTGCCTTGATATCAGCTGCACACGAAGGCATGGCTTCGGCTCATGCAGGTGTGTCAGCTACAGTTTCCATCTTGCAGCAGCGTTATTGGTGGCGTGGATTGTATAAAGACACCCGTGCTTTTGTGCTTTCTTGCGATGTTTGTCAACAGATTAAGCCTTCCACGGTAACACGCCCACCACAGACCCCGCTCTGCATTGCTAACAGACCCTTTGGGTGTGTTTACTTGGATCACTGCGGTCCATTCTCATCAGACACTGCCTATAAATACATCTTAGTAGCAGTGGACTCGTGCACACGGTTCCTCTGGGTCTGGCCACAACGTAGTGCTGACGCTCGAAATGTAATCAGGGATTTGCGTGTCTTTGTGGGAATTTTCGCATGCGGCACCTTCCATTCGGACCAAGGTCCAGCGTTTGCCTCTAGGGCTTACAAGGATGCTATGGCTTCGCTTGGGGTGCGGGTGAAATTTTCGTCTCCGTATAGGCCTGAGGGCAACTCTATCGTTGAACGAATGAACTGTGACTTAAAGCAATCCTTAACGGCTAGAGTTATAGGTACTGGCAGGAACTGGCTGGCCCACTTGAATACCGTTCAGCGTGCACTTAATAATCTCCCTAGAAGACCTCTGGGTGGGCGGACCCCATACGAAATGCTCTTTGGCATAAGAATGTTTGTGCCTGACCTTGAGGGTCCAGACATCGCGGCGCAATCCGCCAAGTTTGATGTAGATAACCATTCTGCTATGTTACAGGACTTACAAGAAGCCCGAGACAAACTTGCAACTACACATTTGCCTTCAGCCACAGATCCTGCGTTGCAGATTCCGGTAGCCGGCTGGCTTCCAAAGGTTGGCGAACTGGTTCGAGAGAAGGTTGAAAACAAAAAAGAATTTGGCCCCTCTTTTCGTGCACCGGTTCAAGTTCTGGGCTTGAAGGGAACACGTACAGTCATCTTACCACCGCTTCCTGGTCGCAAGGAGAACAGATACATCTCAGTGGAAAATGTCAAGCTACAGCGCCTGGCCGATCCTGAATAGTGTCACACCAGCGGTCTCTTGTCCTGCCATTTATCGGACATATGTTCGTGACCCATCTACACGAACGGTCGCTGATGCTGTAATTGAGATGGTTGATTTGCCTGAAACTACAATTGATCCCCAACTCTCCACCAATATCGACGAGGACGAGTATACTTATCCTGCATCTGAATCGGTGGCACATCAACCAATAACGCCACTGAGTCCGACTCGTTATTCCTTTGATTCGGATTCCACATCTTCAAAAGTCCCATCCAAGTTCAGCCTTTTTGTATCCTGGTTTAGAGACAATTTTTTGATTCCACCCTGGACATACCTCTGGTTGGTACTTTTCTTGATTTTTCTGTTCATGTCCATTGGCTTTGTCACAGTGTTTTTCTACTAATCAATGGTCACTATTTACCTGAACGCTCTGCTGTAGACTATGTTTCTGGAACTTTGGCTCCTCATTCCTCGTCTCACATCATGAAGCGTGACCACACATTTGTGAACATTTCAGCTTTTCCAGTTGCTGATGGCATCGTATGGGATGCAGTGAACTATCAAATCCATGGTCCGACGGAAATTATTAATGTACCTAATGTCCTTCGTGTTTCAATGGGTGATGTAGTACAAAATAATATTCATTCTGATGATTGGGATGTGCATGCCGTTGAAGCATTGTTTGCCGATTTAAAATATTATGCATCTTTTAATGCTGAGGATTTATATATGAATTCTGCGAATTATGCCGATTTGTATTGTTACCAACATTGGGGTAATCATTTTCTCCATAAGCCAAGTGCCCTGCGTAGTTCTGTTAACTACACCCAATGGGAACATTGTCCAAACCCCTTGCCAGGTAGCTCACAGACTCTTCGAAATAAGTTTACCTATTTTACTGATTTTAATCGGTCGAACCCTGCATCCTATTATTTTAGACTTAATACCACATCAACTCAGAAAATTATGTTAACACACACCAAATTGCTTTATTCGGGTTCCTTTTTAAGTGCCCTAGCAGTGGGTGGTTATGAGTACTGGGAGGATACAATAGATTTGAAATCCATTTGGGGCTCCAAGCCATGGCAGGTACAGGGAACCGAGGCGTTGCATCGTGCTTGCCTCATCCCTACCCAAATTATGTTCCTAAATGCTTCCATCTATCAAACTACATGTTGGGGCTTAGCTACCACTAAACAATTAAACTCGCCCTCAATTCCATCCCTGTCGAGTTTTCCCAATGATAGCTCACGTTTTAACCTGTCCCTGACGACCCTACAGGCTCTATTACAGAATAATTCATTTAATGTTTCCGAACTGGATCAGTCACCCTGGTTGGTATGGCCTATATCATCTAATGCATGTCAAATGCGTTTTCATGACTCAGGTACTGGCTACACACAGGGAAGGCCTGATCCGAGATTTACTGCTTCCCGTACTGTCACTACATATTCTGTTGGTAAATTATGCAAACAATGGCTGCAACATTCGACCCTTGATTCTGTTAAACAACATTTGTCCCTCCTTTCAGGCAATATTGATCTGTCCGACTTTGTTTTGGGACCTCGTGGTCCCCGACCTAAGAGGTTCATTTATGAAACGTATAATGAACTCTGGAAGCTATCACAAATGGAAGCTGCTTCCCGTCTTCGGGAAATAGATCAAGCAAATTTGGAAAAGGTGCTTGCTGTTGTTGACAATAGTATTAATACCCTGTCTTCTCGCATTTATACTTTAGAGAATATTGTGTCCTCTGTTGTTGATATTGTACAAGATGATGTTTCTGTGTTATATCATGGTCAGAATCAATTGCGTTCAGTTATGCAGTTTGCATGGACTTTACAAACGCTCAAGTTAGGTAAAGTTCCTTGGCATTTTTTGAACACCTCTGCCTTGTTTCTACCTTTTAATTTAACTGACAAACAGCAATTCATGTCCATGAAAGATGCAACTTACACTTTATTACATATCGAAAAGATGGATCCTTTGCCGTTCTCTGTTGCAGAACTCGATTCTGCTGTGTGGCTAGTTCATGGGGTTATCGCTTTACCTTTTTCCTTGTTTGAATTTGACTCGTGCATGAAACATTATCCTGTGGGCCGTTACCGGCCCTTGGGCAGTGCTTTCCTGCATGAACTCTGGTCCTTGCCTTTCATGTATAAATGCCTTCGGGACGGCAAGGAAGTCTTTCTCACGGGGGAGTACTGCGACTCGACTATGGGTCATTCGCTTATTTGTAAACACATTAAATTGCATGGCTCATGTAGCGTTTCCGCTCCTAATCTTGCTTGTGTGCTGAAAGGTATTCCTGCTCCTGTTATTTCTCCTACTTTCACTCTCCTTTCCAATGGTAGTTATTTACTTTTAAATAACGAAAACTGTTGTGGCCTGCAGGCTGGCATTCCTTACATTGTAACAGTTTCGCACAGGGTTGTCTGCTGCAAAAATGTGCTTTTTCCTCCCCCTCATGGCAAGGTTGATATCTCTATTTGGCCTTCCATCCCTACCATGGAGGCAGATTTCAATAGACTGAGCAGAATAAAGGCACTATTATTGAACGAGGAAGTTATGCTCACGTCCGCCCGGGAGACATTCATTCTCCAGGTGGCGAGTACCCACAGTGAAATACAGGCCCTTTTGAACACTAATCTCCCCCAACATTTTGGGGAGTTAATTCATCGTATTTTTAACGCATCTAACACGGAAGGTCTGGTACACTTTTTAAAGTCGTGGGGTCTGGTTTGGTGTCCTCCTTCCAAACTATTTTTGGTGTCATCCCTGCGTTTATTCATTCTATTTTTTCCAGCGTCTTTGGCGGTTTCCCGTTGATCATCGCCTTGGCGGCTGGTGTCCTGTTATTAATTTGTTTTATGCGCAATGGCTGCTCCCCGATGGGACCTGCTCGATCCAGAACGCCTCCAGCTGCTTCGTGAGCGCCTTTTGGCTGGTTTTGGTGTCTTGCCATTGGCGACACTGAGTGTGTCATATACTCTTTCCTTTCGCTTTGCGTATTTCACTTGCGTGCAACCTGTAATGACTTGCATCCGCTGTCCTTTCACCTGGACCTTGGATTATTGCCTCTCCAATTCGTCATTGTCTGTTCCGGATTTTGTTCAGTTGATGGGTCCCTTAGAGGCCCATGAGCAGGACTGTTCCGTTGCCGGCTGTATGGCGCGTGCGGCTGCACTGGGGATTTTGGCGCAATGGGATATCTGGGCGGCTGCCCAGGATCTCCTACAACAAAGCTGTTTCGTTTATCACGCAAGTTGTCCCGCATTGCTTTTGGATGCTCCCTCTGCTGAGGAGCATTCCTGCTCTTTGATCTCATGGATTGGATGGCATCTATGTTTTTGACGATTCCAATGATGCCCTTTTGGAGGGTATGGCTTTTTTCTGCACTTACACTTTCATGGATTGACTTGTTTTTCGCCGTTTGGGCGCTCCCTGTGCTCTACTGGATATTTTTTTGGTTTGCCCTCTGTCTTGGACGCCGGACTGACCAGGGAGGGTGTCTTGTGGTTTGTTGCCTGCCTTGTTATGTTGGCCTAGGACTAGCTGCCATGCTGCTTTTCTTTGCGCACGTTACACTGAGCCAGGGCTCCCTCGCCCTTTGCTCTTGCCAAGTTCCTTTGCGCTGTCTGCATTTTCTGTCTTTCACCTTTTCTCTTGTTCGATTTGGGCTCAGACTGCACAACATGTACAAGGTCGCATAACAATGTATTTTGGTTCTTCCTGATATGGCCAGTCTCGCGCACCCAGACATAACATTAGGCGCAAATGCCATGAAACTTTGTGTGCCTTTAATACTGCAGTTTGTGCTGGCGCTTGGACACTTGGAGAAATCCTTTTAAGTGAGAAGAGCTTTGATGTCCTGCTGATGTAATTCTGCATCTAGAGACTGAGGTATGGGGGTTCGCTAGTCAAAGCCCAGAGGTCTTCTATTTTTATAATAAACTATCTTACTGCACGGGGAGGGTGGTAATGTTATTTAGACATTTATCCACTGAGTTATGAAATGCTTTCCCCGTTTGTATTCTATGGAATTGTAACCATGCTGCTTATATTATTCATATGCATTATGCTATTAGTACTGACACGTGTACTGTACATTAGAGCACGTAAGTTGGAATAAACATTTTAACCTATCCAGTGTCTCTTCCTACGCACCTTGTGGACAAGTACGAGTGAGTGACGAAAGAGTGTTCTTGCTTCTGCGAGTCCTGAGATAAAGATACCGTGTTCTGGGTTGTCCAATCATTGGTACTTGGGTGCTAATGGGATGCTAAGCTAGTTGGGTTGGGGTTTTTGGGTGCTACGGTATATGGTAGGCAAACCACTGTATTCCGGGGTCCCATTATCCTGTGCATAGCTCTGTGTATGTGCAGAAACCTTATGACAGGGGGGGATAATTTAATGTGTGGGGGGCCTCAAAGGGCCCCCCAAGCCCCGGGGACCGCCACCCCCGGGGCTTTTTAAAAATGGTGCGGGAGGGCTCTGAGCCCTCCCGCAGCCCCGAGGACCACCACCTCCCCGGGGCTTTTTTTTTATTAATTAAAAACCTGTGTGGGGGGCTCCAGCCCCCATATGCCCCGGGACTGCCACCTCCCGGGGCACTAAACATTTAAATATGGGGGTCCGTTACGGACCTCCAGAGCCCCGGGACCACCACCTCCCCGGGGCTGTGAACTGAATGGGAGGGGGCCGCGCGGCCCCCTCCTGGAGCCCTTGATGGCCCTGGGGACCACCACCCCCAGGGTCGGCTCCTGCAGTGTCCCGGGTGCCTACCCCGGGACACTGCTGTTTGCAATGACAGGACGGAGCCTCGCGGCCCCGTCCTGTCATTGCAAACTGCTTTGGATATTGGAAGAGAGCAGGGAAACCTGCTCTCTCTTCCAATATCCAAAGCCGACTGCTTTCCACATGGGGAGCAGCATGTTAGCTGCTCCCATGTGTAAAAGCAATGCCGGCTCCCGTAGGACACGGGGAGCTGGCGGGACTGTGGGGGATTGGGGACCCCCACAGTCCCCAACGAGAGGGCCAGCCCCGGGGATGGGGTCCCCGGGGCAAGTAGTGGCTCGGGAGGGAGCCACGCGGCCCCCTCCCCAAAATAAAAATAAAAAGTAAAAAAAAAACGGAAAGGCCGGCCCCGGGGATGGGGTCCCCGGGGCCTTAAATGGCCTGAGGCGGGGGGCCCGCCCCTTCCTTCACCACTCTGCAAACGCGCCCTGGCGCGTTTGCAGAGGGGAACGACTCCCCTTGAATACTGGGGGTCCCTGGGGGCCAACTAGCCCACCAGGAACCTCCAGTATGCGCCAGGGGCTGCCTTGCAGAGAGGTGTACAGAGGCCACGCCCCTTTTACACCTCTCTGCAACGCAGCTCTGTGGCGCTTTTGGAGGTATATGGTGGGCTAGTTGGACTCCGGGGACCCTCAGGATTCAAGGGGACTTAATTCCCCAACTTAAAACGCGCCACGGGCGCGTTTGCACAGTGGTGAAGGGAGGGGCGGGGCTTCAGGTGACATGTGTGCAAACAGGCCCCGTGGCGCGTTTTAAGATGGGAATTAAATCCCCTTCAATCCTGAGGGTCCCTGAGGCCAACTAGCCCAACAGGTACATCCAGAAAGCGCCACAGAGCTGCGTTGCAGAGAGGTGTAAAAGGGTGTGGCCTCTCTACACGTCTCTGCAACGCAGCCCCTGGCGCATATTGGAGGTTCCTGGTGGGCTAGTTGGCCCCTAGGGACCCTCAGGATTCAAGGGGACTTAATCCCCCAACTTAAAACGCGCCACGGGGCGCGTTTGCACAGATGTCACCTCAGGCCCCGCCCCCTCCCTTCACCATTGTGCAAATATTCTTCTAAAATCATCCGAAATACGAATTCCTATTTACTCACCTGTTATAAGGAGAGACCTCAGTGCTGCATCTTTCAGCCCAGTACTGGTCCTGAAAAGTAATTTTAACCGTACTTACCAGTAACTTGAATTTCCTTCCATAGGATATCATTGCCTGCTTTTTGTTGAAAAAGCTTCTAAGTGTTGATTTTTGAAACATACAAATATTCCTCTAAAATCAGCCGAAATACGAATTCCGATTTACTCACCTGTTATAAGGAGAGACCTCAGTGCTGTATCTTTCAGCCCAGTACTGGTCCTGAAACGTAATTTTAACCGTACTTACCAGTAACTTGAATTTCCTTCTATAGGCTAACATTGACTGTTTTCACTTGGAAATTCTTCTAAGTGTGGAGTTTTGGAACTTTAAAATATTCCTCTAAAATCAGCCGAAATACGAATTCCGATTTACTCACCTGTTATCAGGAGAGACCTCAGTGCTGTATCTTTCAGCCCAGTACTAATCCTGAAAAGTAATTTTAACCGTACTTACCAGTAACTTGAATTTCCTTCCATAGGCTAACATTGACTGGTTTCACTTGGAAATTCTTCTAAGTGTGGAGTTTTGGAACTTTATAATATTCCTCTAAAATCAACCAAAGTACGAATTCCAATTTACTCACCTGTTATCAGGAGAGAACCCAGTGCTGCATCTTTTAGCCCAGCACTGACCCTGAAAAGTAATTTTAACCGTACTTACCAGTAACTTGAATTTCCTTCATAGGCTAACATTGACTGGTTTCACTTGGAAATTCTTCTAAGTGTGGAGTTTTGGAACTTTATAATATTCCTCTAAAATCAACGAAAGTACGAATTCCAATTAACTCACCTGTTATCAGGAGAGAACCCAGTGCTGCATCTTTTAGCCCAGCACTGACCCTGAAAAGTAATTTTAACCGTACTTACCAGTAACTTATATTTTCTTCCATAGGAATCCATTGTCTGGTTTTCAGCAGAAAAGTTTCAAAGTGTCGATTTTCACAAACTACAAATATTCCTAAAAATCGCCTGTATGACTTAAACGCATTCTTTCAACTGTTTACAGGAGATGCACCAGTGCTGGATCCAGGATCCAACACTGAGTAAGAAAAAGTAACGATAACAGTTTTTAACTTCTAAGTGAATTTCCTTCCATAGGATAACATTGGTGATTCTATGAGAAAAAGTTTCTAAGTGTGAACTTTTAAAGTACAATGATATTCCTTAAAAATCACGACTGTAACCAAAACGCTTTTACTCAACTGTTTACAGGAGATGTCCCAGGATTGAATCTAGGATCCAGTCCTGTGGTTAGAAAAGTAATCCATAAAGTAACTAATTGCATTTAACTAGAAATTCACATTGAGCTGAATGTTGCATTGTGTTTGAAAATGTGTTGCCCATTGCAACAACTGTAACTACTGTACTTAAAAGTCTATTGCCTATGTGCAAAGTATTTAAACTAAAGTAATTCATTCTGAGAAAGTATTTTTTGTAATGTAATGTATAATGTAATTACAATGTAATTTAAAAAATAAAATATTTTAAAAAAATTGTTTCTAAAAAATTTGGAAATCAGTATGAAAAAAATTTATATAACAATTAATACATTTAAAAATTGTCATTTACAAAACCTTTGAAATTCACTGAAAAACCGTAGGTTTCAGACATGTTATAGTTACAAATTAGCATTTAAAAACCTTTGAAATTCACTGAAAAACCATAGGTTTCAGGGACGTTATAGTTACAAATTAGCATTTAAAAAACCTTTGAAATTCACTGAAAAACCATAGGTTTTAGGGACAGTTATAGTTAGTTGGACATTGCACTCGCATACAAAACCCGTGAAATTCCCCGCTATAGTTAGTCCAGCTAACTATAACTCGCGCCCCGCAATGCACTGCTGATGATGTCACATATTACATCACTCATGACATGGTCAGTGACATCACTGATGACATCACTGATGACATCTCAAATGACATCACTGATGACATCATCCACGTGATAATCTGATGCACCTCCTCACACCCCAATATAACCTTTGATACACCCACTCTAAATTACAGACTGCCATTCGCAAAACCATAGACACTCCAACACCAATAACTACATACCCACTCACTGATTCTTAGGTCTACGCACACATCCACTCACTCACCCGTACAGTCACTCATACTTACGGTCACTCAGTACAGGACTATCATATGCACTCATACTCCTATATAGACACTCAAACACCGCCACTCATCCATAGAGGTACTCACACACCTAGTCAGTCATGCAAATAATTAAACACACTACCATTTACTCACCTATACAGTTATACACACACCAGCTCACTTACTCATACAAATAGTAGCACATTCTTACGCTCTTATACAATCACTGATACAAGCACACACTCATCCATACAGCCACTATCACAATCACTCACTCTGCTTATAGCTATTTATATACTCCAACACACATATATACTGCCTTTCACATATGTAGTTACTCACACATGTACCACTGGGACATACATTCACTCACTAACACACTCTTACACACACTTACCCACCCATACAGTCTATCACAGATGCACTCTTGAAACCATCCACCCAGTGAATCACCCACTCACACATCTATGCACAGAGTTGCACACACCCCTCCCACACAAACACTCAGGCACCCATACAGATACTCAGACAAGCATTCAATAACTCATATAGACACTCATGTAGCTATTCACAAACACATGCAGCCACTTACACAGCAACAGACAGACGGATACAGACATTCACCCAGTTTAGTCACTAACCCATGCATTCAGTAAGATACGTTAAATCACTCACTTATAGAGTCAGTCACGCACCTACTAAATCATCCATACAGACACTTACACACCCACTCATTCTTCAATACGTCTTTTCCTATATATATTAAAAATATTTCAACTTTACAGAAACACACAGTCACTGGATGATGTCATCAGTGATGTCATTTGAGATGTCATCAGTGATGTCATCAGTGATGTCACTGACCATGTCATGAGTGATGTAATATGTGACGTCATCAGCAGTGCATTGTGGGGCGCGAGTTATAGTTAGCTGGACTAACTATAACGGGGAATTTCACGGGTTTTGTACGAGTGCAATGTCCAACTAACTATAACTGTCCCTAAAACCTATGGTTTTTTCAGTGAATATATATATATATGTACTTTATTCGGCCAAAGGCCATAAAAGTTGCATAAATCAAGTTTAAAAAGATATACAATACATAGCTTTGGGACAATCCAGTGAGCATACATTGATTTACATTAATTCACCTCAAAATCCAATTGCACAAAATTAGCACAAATACACTACCAAGGACAAAAACCTGGGATGGTCCGCCGTCCCCGAGGGTGAGATTCATACATAACACTTGGCTAAAAAATTGAATTAAAATATTATCCCAAGACAGATAACAGTCGAAACATGACTACATACATGAATTACAGTAATTTAATCTCAATACCTACATCATAAATACTTGTGCATCAATTGACTAGATAAGTCTGCATCATGAATTGTATATAATATATTCAATAAAAACAGCAAAGGTAAAAACGATAAAAACCTTAAAACAAGTGGGCGCCCAGGTAACAATATATATATATTCACTGGAAAAAACCACAGGTTTCAGGGACGTTATAGTTTATTGGACATTTCACTTGTACAGACCAGAGAAATTCGGCCGTTATAGTTAGTTGAGGTAACTATAACTCACGCCCCCGCAATGCACTGCTGATGACGTCACATATTACAACACTCATGACATGGTCAGTGACATCACTGATGACATCTCAAATGACATCACTGATGACATCATCGAGTGACTGAGTGTTTCTAAAAAGTTTAAATATGTTTTATATATATATATATGCTAAGGTGTATTGAAGAATGAGTGGGTGTATGAGTGTCTGAATGGATGATTTAATAGGTGCTTGACTGACTGTATAAGTGAGTGATTAAATGTGTCTTACTAATACATGGGTGACTGACTAATCTGTATGAATGTCTGTATCAGTCTGTCAGTTGGTGTGTAAGTGGCTGCTTGGGTTGGGGAGTAGCTACATGAGTGTCTATATGGGTTTTTGATTGGTTGTCTGAGTACCTGAATGGGTGCCTGAGTGTCTGTGTGGGTGGGTAGGGTGTGTGTGACTCACTGCATGGATATGTGAGTGGGTGATTCACTGGGTGTATAGGTTCAAGAGTGTATCTGTGAGGGGCTGTATGGGTGGGTGAGTGCATGTATGGCTGTGTTGGTGAGTGAATGAATGTCTCAGAGGTACATGTGTGAGTAACTACATATGTGAAAGGCAGTATATGTGAGTGTTGGAGTATATAAATGATTAAATGTGAGAGTGAGTGATTGTGAGAGTGGCTGTATGGATGAGTGTGTGCTTGTGTGAGTGATTGTATAAGAGAGTGAATATGTGTTAGTATCTGTATAAATAAGTGAGGTGGTATGTGTATAACTTTGTAGGTGAGTAAATGGGAGTGTGATTGATTCTTTGCATGACTGACTAGCTGTGTGAGTAACTCTATGGGTGAGTGGCCGTGTGTGAGTGTCTGGATGGGTGTATGAGTGCATATGATAGTGGCTGTATTGATGAGTGACTGCATGTATGAATGACTGTATGGATGAGGGAGTGGATGTCTGTGTAGACCTAGGAATCACTGAGTGGGTATGTAGTAACTGGTATTGGTGTGTCTATGGTTTCGAGAATCGCAATCTGTATTTTAGAGTGGGTGTATCAAAGTTTATATTAGGCTGTGAGGAGGTGCATCAGATTATCACGTGGATGATGTCATTAGAGATGTCATCAGTGATGTCACTGACCATGTCATGAGTGATGTAATATGTGATGTCATCAGTAGTGCATTGCGGAGGCGCGAGTTATAGTTAGCTCAACTAACTATAACGGCCGCATTTCTCTGGTTTTGTATGAGTGAAATGTCTAACTAACTATAACGTCCCTGAAACCTGTGGTTTTTTCAGTGAATATCTAAGGTTTTTTAAATGCTAATTTCTAACTATAACGTCCCTGAAATCTATGGTTTTTTCAGTGAATTTCAAAGGTTTTCTAAATGCTAATTTCTAGCTATAACTTCCCTGAAACCTCTGGTTTTTTCAGTGAATTTCAAAGGTTTTTTAAATGCTAATTTCTAACTATAACGTCCCTGAAACCTATGGTTTTTCCAGTGAATTTCAAAGGTTTTTTAAATGCTAATTTCTAACTATGCCTACAGAGGTAGGACATATGCAGAAAGAGGAAGAAAGGTGCAGAAAGACGCAAGAGAAATGCAGAAAGAGGCAACAGAAGGCCAGAAATACGAAGAAAGGTGCAGAAAGAAGCAATAGATAGGCAAAAAGAACCAACAGAGGTGCAGAATGAGGCCTTGTTGCAAAGTCATCCTGTGCCCCCATCATTTTGCTAACTGGTACTGGTGGGAACTGACTCTGACTAACCAGGCCCGGAGCCAGTGGTATGCTGAAAGACACTTAGAATACAGTGAAAACACATACATACACTAGGGTACACTATGGGTTGGGGTACCCCTGTGATTGGCATGACCTCCCCTGTAAGGCCCTAGTACATAATAGGGCAGGGGGATTAAAACTACCTCTAAGTCAGAAGTGCAGAAAGAGGCAAAAGAAGTGCAGAAAGAAGAAACAGAGGTGTAGAAAGAAGCAAGAGAAGTGCAAAAAGAGGCAAGAGGGGTGCAGAAAGAGGTAGGAGAGGTGCACATAGAGACAAGAAAGGTACAGAAAGAGGCAGGAGGGATACAGAAAGAAAGAAAAGGCAAGGGACTTCCTGAAAGAAGCAACAGAGATATAGAAAGAACCAACAGAGGTGCAGAAAGAGGCAAGAGGGGTACAGAAAGAGGCAAGAAAAGTGCAGAAAGAAGCAAAAGAGGTGCAGAAAGAAGCAGGAGAACTGCAGAAAACGGCAAGAGAGTTGCAGGAAGAGGCAGGAGAGGTGCACAAAGAGGCAAAAGGGGTATAGAAAGAAGCAAGAGGGGTGCAGAAAGAAGCAAGAGAAGTGCAGACAGAAGCAACAGAGGTGCTTAAAGAGGCAAGAGGGGTGCAGAAAGAGGCAAGAGAAGTGCAGAAAGAAGCAACAGAGGTGCCGAAAAGGAAAGAGAGGTGCAGAAACAGGCAAGAAAGGTATAGAAAGAGGGAACAGGTATGCAGAAAGAGGTATGAGGGATACAGAAATTTGCAAGAGAGGTGCAGAAAGAAGCAAGAGCAGTGCAGAAAGAACTAACAGAGGTGCAAAAAGAGGCAAGAGGGGTCCAGAAAGAGGTAGGAGAGATGCACAAATTGGCAAGAGAGGTACAGAAAGAAGCAACAGAGGTACAGAAAGAAGCAAGAGAGGTGCAGAAACAGGCAGGAAAGGTACAGAAAGAGGGAACAGGGGTGTAAAAAGAGGCAAGAGAGGTGCAGAAAGAGGGAAGAGGGGTGCAGAAAGAAACAAGAGCAGTGCAGAAAGAACCAACAGAGGTACAAAAAGAGGCAAGAGGGGTACAGAAAAAGGTAGGAGAGGTGCACAAAGAGGCAAGACAAGTACAGAAAGAGGCAGGAGGGGTGCAGAAAGAAGGAAGAGAAGTGCAGAAAGAAGCAACAGAGGTGCAGAAAGAGGCAAGAGAGGTACAGAAACAGGCAGGAAAGGTGCAGAAAGGGGGAACAGGGGTACAGAAAGACTCAAGAGAGGTGCAGAAAGAGAAGAGAGGGGTGCAAAAAGAGGCAAGAGGGGTGCAGAAAGAAGTAAGTGAGGTGCAGAAAGAGGCAACAGAGGTGCAGAAAGACGCAAGAGAGGTGCAGAAACAAGCAAGAGAAGTGCAGAAAGAGGCAAGAGAATTGCTGAAAGAAGCAACAGAGGTTTGGAAAGAAGCAAGAGAAGTGCAGAAAGAGGCAAGTGAGGTACAGAAAGAGGCAAGAGAAGTGCAGAAAATGGCAAGAGTTTAGCAGAAAGAGGCAAGAGGGATGCAAAAAAGGGAAGAAGGGTGCATAAAGAAGCAAGAGAGGTGCAGAAAGAAGCAAGAGAAGTGCAGAAAGAAGCAAGAGAGGTGCAGAAAGAGGGAAGACGAGTGCAGGAAAAGACAACAGGGGTACAGAAAGAGACAACAGGGGTGCAGAAGAAGCACGAGAGGTGCAGAAAGAGGCAATAGAAGTGCAGAAAGAGGCAAGTGAGGTGCAGAAGGAGGCAAGAGAACTACAGAAAGAGACAAGAGAGTTGCAGAAACAGGCAAAAGGGGTGCAGAAAGAGGGAACATGTGTGCAGACAGAGGCAAGAGAGGTGCAGAAAGAGGCGAGAGGGGTACAGAAAGAGGCAAGAGGGATGCAGAAATTTGCAAAAGAGGTGCAGAAAGAAGCAAGAGCAGTGCAGAAAGTCCCAATAGAGGTGCAGAAAGAGGCAAGAGGGGTGCAGAAAGTGGTAGGAGGGTACACAAAGAGGCAAGAGGGGTACAGAAAGAGGCAAGAGGGGTGCAGAAAGAAGGAAGAGCAGTGCAGAAAGAAGCAACAGAGGTGCTGAAAGAGACAAGAAGGGTGCAGAAAGAGGCAACAGAAGTGCAGAAAGAAGCAGCAGAGTTGCAGGAAGAGGCAATAGAGGTTCAGAAATAGGCAAGAGAGATGCAGAAAGAAGCAAGTGAGGTGCAGAAAGAGGCAAGAGAGGAGTAGAAAGGAGCAAGAGAAGTGCAGAAAGAGGCAAGTGAGGTGCAGAAAGAGGCAAGAGAGGTGCAGAAAGAGGCAAGAGAGGTGCAGAAAGAGGCAAGAGATCTGAAGAAAAAAGCAACAGAGGTGCTGAAAGAGGCAAGTGAGGTGCAGAAAGGGGCAAGAGAAGTGCAGAAAGAGGCAAGTGAAGTGCAGAAAGAAGACAGTGAGGTGCAGAAAGAAGAAGAAAGGTGTAGAAAGATGCAAGAGAAATGCAGAAAGAGGCAAGAGAGGCACAGAAAGAAGAGAGGTGTGTGCACCATTAGTACCAATTTAACACCCACATTTAGCAATGAGTAACACATGACCATTCCAGCTTTGCTAAGGGCCTCCCACCATGCTGTAACACGTGAAGCTGCACTTTTGGGAACATGTGAGCCATTTGAGCTAGAAACAAGGCTTTTTTTGTTCAAATCTGCAGATTGGGCAGCAGATGATGGAATATTTGGCAAATGCGGAAAATGTTTAATTATGTGAAAATTGGTGCAGCCGAACAGTCACATAATTCCAGTGGCCCTGCTCATACCTCTGACTATGTCCAGAAGTGCTCCTCAGTGGTTCCCTCTTTTTTGTGTCTCATTGAGTTTATAGTTTAGCTTCTATGGAAACAAGGAAGACTAAACCTGAGGTTACCAATTCACAACACAGACAACAATACCACATAATTACTCTCCAAAACACATAATCCCACTCCACATAATTCCTATACACTAAATACCACATACTTTCTATTCACATAATTTCACTGCACAACATGCCACTTAATTCCACTACACACAACGTACATCCACTCTACACCAAAAAGCATGAGTAAAAATCTTTTACATTTACAATGCCAATAGCTCTAACTCTTTCAAATGCAAAACCTATTACATTGCAAATGCTTCTTTAACTAGTAGTCGCGTTAGCAGAGTGGTGTAGAAAGGGTGCTGGGCCTCCAACCAGCACTCAGGAGGAATTCCGCTGCGGAGGACTTACAGGAGGTACCAGGAGGGCTGCTTGGCCCCCAAAGTCCCTCAGGAGTAAAGTGGACTTCATCCCCCAACCAGTACTGTGCCAGGAGGCACGTTTGCAGAGTGGTGGAGAAAGGGGGGGCGTGACCTCCGAAGACCTCTTAGCAATCCCACTGTGTGGGACTTAGTGGAGGTAATAGGAGAGGTAGTTGGCCCCCAAGGACAACCTTGGGGGCCATCTACCCCTCCTATTGCTTCCAGTAAGTCCCACACAGCCGGATCGCTAAGTTGTCATAGCAGGCCACGCCCCCTTTCCCCACCACTCTGCAAACGCACTCCCTAGCACGCTCTTGGATGGGGATTAAAGTCCCCATCGCTGCTGGGGGTCCTTAGGGGCCAACTAGCCTACCTGATACCTCCAGTATGCCCCAGATAGTGGGATTGCTGATAGGTGGACAAAGGCCACGCCCCCTCTGCAAACGCGCGTCCTGGCGCGCTCTTGGTTGGGGGATGAAGTCCCCTTGCCTCCTGAGGGTCCCTGGGGGCCAACTAGCCCACCAGGTACCTCCACTAAGCCCCACACAGCTGGATTGCTGAGAGTGGTCCGAGGTCACGCCCTCTTTTTACACCACTCTGCAAACGCGCCTCCTGGCGCACTGCTGCTCGGGGGATGAAGTCCACTTGTGTCGTGAGGTCTTCAGGACACAAGAGGACCTCATCGCCCCACCAGCAGTACGCCAAGGGGACCTAGGGGGTCAGGTTGTTTCTACCCTGCCCCCTTTTCTTCATTTTTAACTTTTCTTTTCCTTTTTCTTGTGACTCGGTTTCAGCGAGTCACAAGATGGCTGCCAACACTTCCTGGTTTAGAGTGTTGGCAGTCAATCAGAATGAAGCTTGTGCTCGGGAGGGTTTGTGAATCCTCCTCGGTGCTCAGATATATACATTTTTATTTTATGAATTTCTCAGAAACTACTGAACTATTGTACACCATTTTCAAAAAAAGGTCGCTTTCTGAACCAAGAGATACTTTTTGCCAAATTTGGTGTAATTCCGTTCAACGGTTCGGGCTGTAGCCTGTTCCAAAAATTCCTATGGAAATTAACATGGGGAAAACGCGTTTTGGGACCTCCCTTTTTTCTCGGCCCCCGCTTGTCGAATCACCCCGAAACTTTAAAGACATGAGCTGACCTGAGTGAACCATTAGTTTTAAACATTTTGCAAAGATTCGTCAAACGGCGCCAAAGATATTGGCAAAAGAAAAAACACCTTTTGAATAGAAACAAGGTCCTAACTATAACTACCTACTGGCGACCGCCAGTAGGTAATATATATATATATATATTTATATATATATATATATATATGTCATGTGATCAAGCTCGCGAGATGCGAGCGAAACGCGTCATGGCAGGCACTATGCCTGGTTATTTTGTGGAAATTATGTCGAAATAAATTCTTCACTGCTTTTGCACATTTCAACGCTGCTTGGATTATTTGGGAGCGTATCGAGGTCGGTGCCTGGGTATCCTGCTGGAGAGTATCAGGCCAGGATTTGGAGTTTGATATATATACACATCTTTGGCGCACGCATCTTTTTGGCACTTTTGTTTAACTTTTAAACTCGTGGCGTAGTCCTTCACTTCCTGACTCATTGGCGGGGTTATCCTTGGGCCCCTGTAGCTCAGATTTATGAGTACAAGAATTGTCAGCGACACGCACATATGACATACGCCAGCCTAGAATAGTATGTTTTTGTCTTCATCGTACCTTTTCCACTAGCGCTTGCCAGATTGCACTGTCTCTCTGTTCTGTTAGCGCGCGAGTATTAAAGTTGAGGTGTTTTGTTTCCTAACATGTACTTCGTTCGGATTACACTAGTCGCCACAAGTTGTTGTCATTTATTTTTGCACAGTCTGTTTTCCCTGTTGTCTGTATGCCCTGC
This sequence comes from Calotriton arnoldi, assembly GCA_963921515.1. Taxonomy (NCBI): domain Eukaryota; kingdom Metazoa; phylum Chordata; class Amphibia; order Caudata; family Salamandridae; genus Calotriton; species Calotriton arnoldi. Next base: position 608,819 of record CAWUFW010000601.1, read on the forward strand.
CATGTCATCTGACACATGCTTTCCCTCTTGTAGTAAAACCACACGCATGACTGTTAGCGTTAGATGTAGTAAAATGCCTACTCACTACAATGGACATAGCAAGCAGACTACTGCATCCAATCACCCTCACCTGTATATATTCTGCACATGTCCTCAATGAGCGCTATGTGATCAAGGCTGCATGTTTGGCAGCCAAAACGCGTCATGTTGGACCTTTTCCTGATGTGTGAATAAACTATCACCCTTTTCACACCAGCTTTCGGAGTCTGTGCCCGTGTGTTAGGCCGGAGTGTTTGTCGTGGCATTGGGATTTTCTTCGTGATATATGTGCAGAGTACGGCTGTCTCTGCTTCACAGACCCCCTCTTCGTTTCAACGCTGGGCCAAGGTGATTTATCAACGGCCGCATTTCTATGTGAGCTCCGGGAGGAGAAATTTGCCAAATCACGGCCCCCTGAAAGCCAGAGGACCGCTTGCTGTGACCCAACCGTGACGGAGGTGCAGATTGAGTCGGAGGACCCATCCAGTATCCCGTTATCAGGTGGTGAGTACCGGCAGCGCTCAGGGCGTATATCAGGTACAAGAAGAGGAGCACCAAGTTCTTGCTTAAAGCGTGTTAGCATTTACGCTTATATTCGCTTGGCAGGAATTTCATTCAGTATTAGATTTCCACATCATGTCCAACGAAGCGCTGCGAGAGAGGGAAGCAGCTGCTGAAGCGCTTTTTGAGAACCTACCACCAGTGTCTAATCAGACAAGGCGTGCAGAAATAAATGTTGGCACAAGTAACGACAACTTCAAAACAAAACTCAAAACATTAGAAAAATTAATGCGAACAGAAATCACCAAATGGTGGGAGGCTAAGTCACTACAAAAGTATCAAGATGCAGGGCGCGTCCCGCGCTGCTTAAGAATCATGCTGGCGCCGAGTTTCGAGAATCCCAACCCAGACATGCTGAAAGAATGGGCGATCAGTAACCTAGATGCATCCATGCGACTAGTAATAATTCTGATCAAATATGCAGAAATCGACCGAGTGAAAACACAAAAAGAAATAGAACTGATTAACCAAGAGCTTGACCAAATGGAGCAAAAAGATGAGATTTCCAAGGGCAAAGAAGAAATCAACGCACACCTCCAAAAACATGAGGACACGATCAAAGCGCGAAAATTTTTCAAATTTGCAAGGGACAAACAAGACTACGAATGTGGCCAAATCTTCACTTTCGCCCGTAAATATGACACCATAAGGAAACAGAGACTGAATAAACCTATTCAGCAAGCACAAGACCAACCGACAACCAATGTAGAGGGAGCAGAAGAAACCTCATTGTCGGATCTAAGCTCAGTAGCGGAGTCAAGCACTGACTCAGAAGATGGAGGGAGATGGCGTGGAAGAAACGAGGCTTGTGCATCTGACATCGGTCTGGGAGACGAGATGAATTTTTTAGTCTTCGACCGGAGACAAACCCTGCGGCCGAGACTACCAAAGAAACAAGGCGCCGAAGGAACCGCAGGCGGCGCGAAAGAAGAAAAAGCAGAAAGACCGAAATCAAACAACAGGAGGCGAGGAAACTGGAGGCGCAAGTAGGCGCCAACACCAAAACCATCGTCAACCTGAGCACCATAACTCTGACTGAGGCGGAAAAACAACTTCTTTCGCTGGGCCTCACATTCTGCCCCGAGAGCAGTTTCGACTACAGCAGCACTCGCATCGATGTATTCAAGTTTATTAGAAAATTAAAACTTTTGAAATTCTTTAAATTGAAACAAAGTAACCGGGTTGATCAAGAGGTAATATCTGGCATGACACCAACGAATGTTCCCCTTTCAGTCGCAGACATTGCAGTCATACGCACTTTGACTGAACTAACAACTCCTGACGCCCCTGCAAGTACACAACAACTCTGCCATAACGAAGGTATTACAATCAATACTAGAATACCAAGTCCTTTCAAGCCACATTCTGTGTTTATGCCTATGATGCCTAAAGACGCCATTGATGTATACCATGATGTGATTATTGATGATCTTAAAGCTCTTCAACTCAAAACATCAAGGAAATCAGCCAGACTCTACAAACATAACCTTAAATATCACAGACTCATAACTAAACTTCAAAATGTAAATGAAGTAATCATAAATAAGTCAGATAAAGGGAAATATTGTGCTCTGGCCAAGACAGATGTATCTTGAGGAGGCTAATAGACATCTACTGGACAGAGACTGCTATAAAATCTCAAGTCACAAAGAAGTAGCAGTCACCAACAAAGAATTAAGGAAGCTTCTGAATGACTACAGAACGCAAGGACTTTTAAGCAAGGAGGAAACTGCTTTTCTGAGTACAGAATCACCTGTCTTACCCTTCCTCTATTTCCTTCCCAAGGTGCATAAAAACTCCTTCCCAATCCCTGGGCGACCCATCATATCTGCACGCAAGAGTATGTGCGAAAACACATCAAAATATGTGGACTTCTTTCTTCAAGATCTTGTTTCCAGTCAGCCTTAATACATCAGAGATACTAGTGACTTTCTTTGTAAGATCAAAGATATCCCTTGGCATAATGACTATGTTTTAATTTCACTTGACATCACTTCTTTGTATACTAGCATTCACCACACTGATGGGTTGGATGCCTGCAAACACTTCCAAGACAAGAAACCTATTCATTGCCACAATCACAATGCGATGCTCCTCAAGCTCATTCATTGGTGCATCACACACAACTACTTCCAGTTTAACAAAACGGTGTACCAACAACTCAGGGGAGTAGCCATGGGGGCCTGTTTCTCACCCAGCTACGCATGTCTCCATGTCGGCTGGTGGGAGGAACAGGTCCTCAGGGGAGAACACATCACAGCTTGGCAAGACAACATTATCACTTGGTTAAGGTACATCGATGATGTGTTTTTAATCTGGAAAGGCAGTACTGAGAGTGCAAACACGTTTATCACGCAGATTAACAGTAACACCTTGAATCTAGAATTCAATGCTAATATGAGTAATACTTCCATCGAATTTCTAGATGTTACGATATACATAGCTAACGACTCGTTGCATTCCAAACTTCAGAAAGCCCACGGCGGGCAACTCAGTCCTACACGCCTCGAGTTTCCATCCCAGGCACTTAATAGCCAGCATCCCTTATGGAGAAATGCTCAGGATAAGGAGGATTTGTAGCTCACCCACTGATCTGTTGATATGTCAACAGGAGGCAGCCAAGAGTTTCAGAACACAAGGGTACTCCCTAGCTAACATCAACAAAGCTATGAAGAGAGCTAATGCCCAACCCCGAGAGGCTCTCCTCACGGGGAGTGGGAACTCAAGCGCAGAAAGAGAAATCATTTTTTCCACTGAAGGGCGTGGGTCCACAGTAGGCACCTCTGAGCCAGACAGTAGTAGCATCCCAGCCAAGGAGAATACTCAGACAGTCAGCATGAGACTTATTATTACTCATAACACTGAAGTGAGAGCTATCAGATCAGTTATTAACAAAAACTGGGGCATCATTAGATCCAACCCGACTTTGGGCCCTTTAGTTGCTCCTTTTCCAGATATCACTTATAAACGGGCTAGATGCATGCGTGACGCTCTCGTCAAAAATAGTCCTGAAATCAAGAATACAGCCAATTGGCTCTCTGACAGGAAGGGGTTTTTTAAATGTAGCAGCTGTAGGGCCTGCAAATTTGGAAAAACATTACACAACTTGATTCTACCTTCAGACAAACACCTCTCATCATCAAACAACACCTTACATGCAGAACAGAATACGCCATTTACATTCTGGAATGTGACTGTGGGCTTCGCTACATTGGGAGTACTAAGTTAGCTGTACACATGCGCATCCTACAACACCTTAGAGCCATCGTGAATAGTGACCCTACATACCCGGTGGCGAGACACTTCAAGGAAACACAGCACAACAACCTAGAACACCTGAGGTACTCAGTGATTGACTGCATCCCTACACTCAGAAGACGTGGGAATAGGGAAAAATTGCTGCGACAAACAGAAAGTAAATACATCTTGCAATTTAACACTAAACAACCTGCAGGCCTCAACACTAGTGAGGACCTCTATCACTTTCTGTGAAATCTACAGTGTTCTATGTTCTTATGTGTTTATCTGTTGTTTTGATTGCATGATATGATGCGTTTACATTAACTCCCACAGCCTGTTTTGCTTACGTTTCATGATTGTTTGCATAATTTTCAAAGCATGAGTAGACGCTCTGTATTGAAACAGTTATTATTTTGATGTCTGTCCTTGTTTTCTTGCACTGTACACTAGTATGACATGAATTACACACGCGCCCTTAGTCACCACATTTAATAGTCATTTTTGACTAGATTAACACTGTATGGTTGGTATGGCTTCGTTTGACTTGGATGCACATGTTACCTATATTCACAACATGGCATACATACTTATTTTTATACCACTAGTCTCTCGAATGGGAGGAGATTTTTAATTTTGGTTTCAATACCACCACTTAATACACTGTGCACTCGTTCACGCACGTCTCCTCCATTCTCCCTTAAGCACTTCCCCTTAAACCCCTCTCACCATGTGCGTTCCCACTTTGAGGCTCAACTGCAGTAGCACGCTTACTTTGTCACTTTTTTAGCTGGCATATGGATACCATGCATTCAGTTCGGTACACTTTAGCATTCTACTACAGGGGTTCTTTAAGCAAGCAGCATTCCCTAGACAATCGCACATCTTTGGCGCACGCATCTTTTTGGCACTTTTGTTTAACTTTAAACTCGTGGCGTAGTCCTTCACTTCCTGACTCATTGGCGGGGTTATCCTTGGGCCCCTGTAGCTCAGATTTGCGAGCACAAGAATTGTTAGTGACACGCATGTATAACATACGCCAGCCTAGAATAGTACGTTTTTGCCTTCATCGTACCTTTTCCACTAGCGCTTGCCAGATTGCACTGTCTCTCTGTTCTGTTAGCGCGCGAGGATTAAAGTTGAGGTGTTTTGTTTCCTAACATGTACTTCATTCGGATTACACTAGTCGCCACAAGTTGTTGTCATTTATTTTTGCACAGTCTGTTTTCCCTGTTGTCTGTATGCCCTGCCATGTCATCTGACACATGCTTTCCCTCTTGTAGTAAAACCACACGCATGACTGTTAGCGTTAGATGTAGTAAAATACCTACTCACTACAATGGACATAGCAAGCAGACTATTGCATCCAATCACCCTCACCTGTATATATTCTGCACATGTCCTCAATGAGCGCTATGTGATCAAGGCTGCATGTTTGGCAGCCGAAACGCGTCATGTTGGACCTTTTCCTGATGTGTGAATAAACGATCACCCTTTTCACACCAGCTTTCGGAGTCTGTGCCCGTGTGTTACGCCGGAGTGTTTGTCGTGGCATTGGGATTTTCTTCGTTATATATATATATATATATATATATATATATATATATATATATATATATATATATATATGAAATTGTGGTTTCGAAAGTGTGCGCCTAACCGCTGGTGGTGAACGGAATAGCATCACTGCTGATGTTGTAATATCTCACAAAATCTCCCAAACTCCGTTAAGAGTAAGGGAGCCAGCACTCCAAGTAAGTGGAATAACCCTGTTTAATGGAGCAGGCCACTCATGGACGCAAAGATACAGAGACGCGTTTCGGCTCTATAACAGCCTTTTTCATATAACTAGCGCCATTTTGTTTCCATACTTATACATGTAATGCCATAAACATGAACAACATACTATAACATTGAATGCCAGTGTATGTGCAAGATGGCTAGGGTTTGGTTGCTTGGGCACAGTTCAATTTTTGGGCCAGACACCATACTAAGAAAGTATGTTCGAAAATGACTTAGGTTTGAAAGGAGTTGAACTAACTTGGATTGGTGAAATAGGTTTGTAATGCAATCAGTTACTCCGTCTACTTTCCTCTGTTTGTACTTGTGACCATCCTCACTTTATGGTTATTCAGTGTGGTAGCAATGGTATAGGACACTTAACTCGAGTTAGATAGGAAATTGAGACGAAGGAGACATTTTCCATCTTAATGTCTATGTTTTCCGAATACACATTTTGTGTTCTCAAATATTTATCAAAGACAAAAGTGGAAGTGATCTACACTAAATGCTACTAAATTTGAAAAGACTTGAAGACAAACAAAGAGCCTTTTAATTTTATTTCATAATATATTATTTTAAAGCCTTTTCAATTTATTTGATCATATATACATTTTTTTTAAATTTCAACAACTACTGCAATACTTTTTAAATAATTTAAAGAAAGTAGCGCGGCACATCGTAAACTTAAAAAAATATATTCATCACTGAAGATACTTTTCCTAACTCATTTCTTCTTATACATTACAAAAAGAGTAGTAAGCTATACACGTTGTTAAAACACAGAACAAAGGCAAAGTGTGATCAAAACAATATGGCTTATTTTACAAGGGGATTTTATTAACCAATAATATTGTGTTTCGTCATTGCGGTATACTGTGACAAAAAATGTCACTAAGTTTTTGTCTCTTATTACTTAAAAAAACTGAACAAATTCGGATCAAATACCGGAGGACCCTTTCCACACGATAATCCATATTTCTGCCAAATTTCATATAAATCCATGCAGCCATTTTGTCGCTACGCCTGTTTAAAAAGTCTATGGAAAATGCATCGGTGGAAACATTTGTTTTTGGACCCTCTGCTTTTTTAATTTGCACCACCTTAACTAATCACCACAATACTTTGCATCATCAGCCAAAGTAGAAAAAAGAATGTCTTCAAATTGTCCTGGAGATTCATCAAACGGTGACAATGTTATTAGCAAGCAAAAATCTGATGAATTCCTATTTCTCAGAATCCTAACTCTAACTATAGAGTAGGTACAGGCACTCTGAAATATATATATAAATCAATTATGTCATTTGACATGTCATGAATGATGAACTATGTATCATCATAAGCAGTGCATGGCAAGGGAACAAGTTATAGCCGGCTCTGTAAACTATAACTGGTGAAATGTAGAGTTTTTTTCTTTTTTAAACGTTTGTTTTTACCTTATTTCAACACCCACATATAATAATAAATATTCTATGTTCAGGACTATCAATGAAGATCTTAAAATGCAGAAACAACCATTTATCACATATGTTCACTACTGAAGAAGATATGCAGTCTCCACAGATGAGGTTTCCCATTTCACAAAATAGCGAGCAGTTTAATACAGTTATAAATAAGATAAAAGGTAGTAGTTTTTAAACTCCTTATCTGGCATCACTGAAAATATTAATAATGTGTCATTAAAATTTGTCAACTGATGTAAAATTAGATAAATGCACTTCAAATGTCCACATTACATTACATTAGATTAGCAATTTAAATGGGTACAATTATATTGTCTAAAAGGAGTTTGGCAAGAGTAGTCATACGAAGAGGTGTGGCGCGACAGCCAGGGCGACTGACGCTGGAATCTGGGGCTCATGGTTCGATCCCCGGCAGCAGGTCAGCCCAGCACCATGTGACTCTGGGCAATAGCTTGCTTAATCTTCCCGACGGCCCCCAGAGCCGGGATGCCTTCGGGTAGCTGTTCGCGCTTTACAAATACTGGATTTACATTTTTTTTTTTACTTGCGAACAAGACAGAAATACAATATGCTAATGTTTTGTAGTAAACGCTGATTTTTGCTCTACTGCTTATACCCAAAGAATGAATGAATGAGGGCACTTCTAAAGTGAGCGGCTACTCAAAAGTGTCCTGGCACTAAACATGGCAAATTCGGTACAGAGAGCATTAATCACTAAATAGATGTGTTTTAACAGTTTCCTGAAAGCAGTCTCATTTGCAGAGTTTCTTAGTTGAAGAGGGAGCTTGTTCTAGAAAGAGACTGCCAGGAAGGATAGGGAAGATCCACCTTGCCTCTTTTTCTCAAAGAGCGGAACAATCAGGTATCTAGCACTCAAGGAGCGCAAGGATCTCGGGGGACAATATTTACGAATTCTCAAGTGCAGGTATTTAGGACCTGAAACATGGAGTGTATGGTGAGAAATTGTTAGTGCTTTAAAGATAACTCTTTTTTTAACTGGGAGCCAGTACAATTTCTTGCGAAAAACTGTTACTGGCGACCATTTTGAGAGTATGAACAGTAACCAAATCGCAGTATTTTGCACAACCTGGAGTCGATGTGTCAGACAATCAGGAAGGCCAAGGTAGAGCAAGTTGGCGTTGTCCAAACGGGATAAGATCAGGGCCTGTACTACAGATTTCTGTGCATCCCAGGGAAGGAAGAACAAAAAAGTTTCAGTGTTCGTAGGACCCAGAGATATGACTTAACTAAAGAGGAAATCTGCCTCTTCATAGTCAAACTGACGTATAAAAATAAACCAAGTTCCTGGCTCCGCTCATTGGCGGGGGGGGCGCAATCTGCAGGCCAACAACCTGTCCATCCAGACAAACAGTCAGAAGCAAACACAGAATTTCAATTTTGTAAGGTTTACACTGAAGGTTGTTGGCACTGAGCCAGCCCATGACTGCTCTTGTACAGGCTGTGAAAGCCCTCTTAGCTTCTGATGAAGTTGCTTTGTACAAAAACAATAACTGTGTATCGTCTGTATAAGAAACAATTTTGATGTTGAACAACTCCACTAAAACAGCAAGAAAGCTAAAATTCAAATAAAATAACTCTGGAGTTTTACTGTGTGTTGCTATTGGGACTTGAAGTGAGAATCACACTCTCTCCTGTTACAAAATACATTATCAAACATACAACGAGAAAAGATATAAATGATATAACAATGAACGTCTTTGTTCTGTATGCCGCTCAGGTTCTTTGGTTTCTTTTTTGACCTTCTTGATTTGTATAGACTAGGTTTTGGTTTGAAATGGTAGCCAATATGGTTTTGAACAGATATACATCATGTACAAGTTGCAGTGATATATATCTTGATGTGTTTGAATACTATTCGGTGACACCAATGATATCACAATGCAAAACAAATAAGCCAATTGGATCCTCAATTTTCCAAGGGGTTAAATTGTTATACTCCTGGTACTGCTTATAAACACCTTGTGTGATTTTCAATTAACTCCAGAGTCCCTGCTCATTTATACCCAAGATGTAGCTCAAGACTGGCCATAATACTGCTCGACTACACCCCAGGGCAATTCATTGATGCCCCTGGCCTTTTCTTAATGTTCTATTTTGTGCAGCTCAGTTATGCCGTCAATTGTGCTTTCTGAGGCAATACAATGATCTCCATGATGCTATTCAATTCTATCTGGGATGCACACAGATACAGCTACGTTATAACCCCAGGTGAAATTGAATAAAGACTCTGTTGCTGCTCATTTATGCCTCATGGTGCTATGCAGATTGATTCTGCTAAATTATGGTGTGTTGTAATGGAAAAGGCCCCATGCATGGCTCCGGAAAGGGTGCACCCTTGCCTGAGTTGCCCATAGCAAGTTTCTGTGTGCCAGGGTTTGTATCACTGGCTTCCAACTTCTCTTTGCCACGTTCAAGAGCAGGAACTTGGAAGTTCTGCAACCTGCTAGGAAGAGTTACCTTGGTCCTGTATTGAGAGAAGAAGATGAATGACAACAGAGTAGTGGTGCTACAGGTGTCCATGATTGAAGAACATGCTACAGTAAAGAGGATGATCGTTTAGAGCTGAGGAGGGACAAGCAGAACACAACCCGCTGCAGTTCAGGGAAGGATGTGTATTGCCAGGCTGTGTGGTGAGGCTTTTAGACCCTGTGGGCCCTGCATTGTGCCCAGAAACTGAAGCACCTGCAATGGCTGGCAGTCAAAGTGCTTGCAAATGCAACCTGCAAACTTTTTGTTATGAGACAAAGCACCAGTGACTGTGTTGTTGCTGAAGAGCCCAGACCGTGCTTCAGTGCTTACATCAAGAGAAGCTAAAGTGCTAGAGAAGGGTGATGCTATAACGAGATTGCCTACAACAATCTGTGGTTTTCAGTGACCCGTTTGAATCACCACAGTGGCCCAGAGTAGGTACTTCATGTGAGTGGTGGTTTCGTCTTTGGGTCTAGAAAGAACCATCCGCAAACACCCATTGGATCCAAGTGGAGTTGGTGGAGTGCGGCCTTCATCTCTTCTATGCACACACCGCACCTTATTCTCAGCCAGAGTGTGCATCTGTGGGTGACACACAAGGCTGAAGACACCAAAAACATTGGCTAGGCTGAGTCAATTGCGACTTTTCCTGGAGGGCCATATGATACTGAACAACACTAGTTGCTGCACTGCCCCTGCCCATAACCAGCGGAAGCAGACCGATCTGCTGCAGACTAAACACTCTAGGTAAAGTGCAACAGTGGGCCAATTGCAGGAAAAGGCTGTGAAATTTGGGGACATTTTTAAGCACTATCTGTATCCTAGCCCTAATGAACTTTGGGTGGGGAGGTAGGAGGTAACCCAGAAGAGTATCAGCTGAACCACAGACATCCATTAACCCAGGGCAACATGTGCTCTACATGTCACTGACAGTCTTTATGATACAATACCTTGCCAATGGGTAGAAGCCTACACTAATGTCTACTGGATGCCTCAGTGCACTGATTGATACCCCAACAACTGTGTGCCTTTCAAACCCTCTGAATTTTGCATTTACAATATTCAATCAATCAATCAATCATGTCACTTATAAAGCGCACTACATACCCGCGAGGGTCTCAAGGCGCTGGGGGAAGAGGGGGGTGGTGCTGCTACTGATCGAAGAGCCAGGTCTTGAGTCTTCTGAAGGCCAGTAGGTCTTGGGTCTGTCGGAGGTTGGTGGGGAGGGTGTTCCAGGTCTTGGCGGCGAGGTGGGAGAAGGATCTGCCGCCGGCGGTCGTTTTCCGGATGCGGGGGACTGTGGCGAGGGCGAGGCTGGTCGAGCGGAGCTGGCGGGTGGGGGTGTAGAAGCTGAGTCGTCTGTTGAGGTAGGCTGGTCCGGAGTTGTGGAGTGCTTTGTGTGCGTGGGTGAGGAGCTTGAAGGTTATCCTCTTGTTGACAGGGAGCCAGTGCACGTCTCTCAGGTGGGGTGTGATGTGGCTGCGTCGGGGATGTCGAGGATAAGACGTGCAGAGGCGTTCTGGATGCGTTGCAGCCATCTCAGGAGCTTAGCCGTCGTTCCTGCGTAGAGGGCGTTTCCGTAGTACAGCCTGCTGGTGACGAGGGCCTGGGTGACTGTTTTTCTTGTTTCGGTGGGGATCCACTTGAAGATCCTGCGGAGCATTCGGAGGATGTTGAAGCAGGATGAGGAAACGGCATTGACCTGCTTAGTCATGGAGAGGGTGGGGTCGAGGATGACCCCTAGGTTGCGTACGTGGTCGGTGGGTGGCGGGGCTGTTCCCAGTGATGTTGGCCACCAGGAGTCGTCCCAGGCTGAAGGGTTGGAACCAAGGATGAGGACCTCCGTCTTGTCCGAGTTCAGCTTCAGGCGGCTGGTCCTCATCCATTCGGCGACGGCCTTCATTCCTTCGTGGAGGTGGGCTTTGGCGGTGTGAGGGTCTTTGGTGAGGGAGAGGATCAGCTGGGTGTCGTCGGCGTAGGAGATGATGTTGAGGTTTTGCTGTCGGGCGACGTCGGCCAGGGGTGCCATGTAGATGTTGAACAGCGTTGGGCTGAGGGAGGAGCCTTGGGGTACGCCGCAGATGATCTTGGTGGCCTTGGATCGGAAGGGGGCGAGGCGGACGCTTTGTGTTCTGCCGGAAAGGAAGGATGTGGTCCAGTCCAGGGCCTTCTCTTGGATCCCGGCGTCGTGAAGGCGTGTTCGTAGTGTGTGGTGGCAGACCGTGTCGAAGGCGGCTGATAGGTCCAGGAGGATGAGGGCTGCTGTTTCTCCGTTGTCTAGCAGGGTCCTGATGTCATCGGTGGCGGCGATGAGGGCGGTTTCGGTGCTGTGGTTGCTGCGGAAGCCGGACTGGGAAGGGTCCAGGATGTTGTTCTCCTCGAGGTAGCGGGTCAGTTGTTTGTTGACGATTTTCTCGGTGACCTTCGCGGGGAACGGGAGCAGAGAGATGGGTCGGAAGTTCTTGAGGTCCTTGGGGTCTGCCTTGGGTTTCTTGAGTAAGGCGGTGATCTCGGCGTGCTTCCAGCTTTCCGGGAAGGTTGCTGTCTCGAAGGAGATGTTGATTATTTTCCAGAGATGGGGCGCGATGACTGTACTGGCTTTGTTGAAGATGTGGTGAGGGCACGGGTCTAGCGGTGAACCGGAGTGGATGGTGTTCATGATCTCGCTGGTGTCCTCGTCGTTGATGTTAGTCCAGGAGAGCAGGCGGTTGGTGGTTGTGGGGGCAGTGGTCCCGGTGGTTGCCGGGGCGGTCGTGGTGTTGAAGCTGTCGTGGATGTCGGCAATTTTGCGGTGGAAGAAGGTGGCCAGTGAGTCGCACAGGTCTCGCGACGGCTGGATGTCGTTGGTGTTGGAGCTGGGGTTGGAGAGTTCCTTCACGATGTTGAAGAGCTCTTTGCTGTTGTGTGCGTTGTTGTCTAGGCGGTCTTTGAGTGAGGCCCTTTTGGCGGATCTGATGAGGTGATGGTGACTGCGGGTGGCGCTCTTGTGGGCGGCGTAGCTGTCCGCTGTCCGTTCGTGGAGCCAGATCTTCTCCAGTTTTCGGCATGTTCGTTTGGAGGCCTGGAGGTCTTCGGTGAACCAGGTGGCTTTCTTGCTGGTGTGGCTGTTGGGCGGATTCTTGAGCGGGGCGAGGGTGTTGGCGCAGTCGTCGATCCACTGTCTGAGGTTGCGGGCGGCGGTGTCGGGGTCGGAGGGTTCGGCGGGTGGGCTCAGGGCGAGGGTTGTGGTTAGCTGGTCTTCCGTGACTCTGCTCCAGCAGCGGCGAGGCATTTGTTCGGTGCGGTGGTGCGTGGTGGGCTTCCTGTAGGTGAAGTGGATGCAGTGGTGGTCAGTCCAGTGGGGTTCGGAGGTCTGGTTGCATTTTGTGTTAGAAATAAAGTAGTTTTTCTTATAAGTACAAACAATGGGCATCTATTTATTGATTACTCATAGAATTTTATTTAATTTTATTTGACTACACGTATAATTTTATTTCATTTTATTTAGTTCTGAGCTTCTACTAGACACCACGTCCATGAGTAAGCCTCGTACTGCTCCAGTTCACCACCATGAGGGTCAAGTGTTAAAGAGATGTACTTGATGTTCAGTTTTCAATCAATCAATCATGTGTTTGTTAAAGCGCGACTACTCACCCGTAAGGGTCTCAAGGCGCTGGGGAGGAAGGGAGGTGCAGGTTTCCAGTCCATCAAGGAGGGGGTCTGTCGAAGAGCCAAGTTTTGAGGTTTCTCGTGAAGATGAGGAGTGATGTTGTCTGTCTGAGGTGGAGCGGTAGGGCGTTCCAGGCTCTGGTCGCGAGGAAGGAGAAGGAGCGGCCTCCCGACCTGGTCTTTCTGGCACGGGGGACCATGGCATAGGAGAGCTGGGCTGATCGTAGGGTCCTTTGGGGTGCGTGGAATTCGAGTCGGCTGTTCAGGTATGCTGGTCCGCTGTTGTGGAGGGCTTTGTGTGCGTGGGTGAGGATCTTGAAGGTGATTCTAGCCTCGATGGGGAGCCAGTGGAGTGTGCGCAGGTGCTGGGAGATATGGCAGTGTCTTGGCAGGTTGAGGACCAGTCTTGCGGCGGCGTTCTGGATGTTTTGTAGCTTGCGGGTGAGGTTTTTGTTTATTCCGGCATAGAGTGCGTTGCTGTAGTCGAGTCTGCTGGTGACGAGGGCGTGAGTGACAGTCTTTCTGTGCTTGAGGGGGATCCATTTGAAGGTCTTACGTAGGAGGTGGAGGGTGTGGAAGCAGGAGGATGCGACGGAGTTGATCTGGCGGTCCATTTTGAGCTTGGAGTCCAGGATGATACCAAGGTTGCGTGCGTGGTCCGTGGGGGTAGGTGGGCTTCCGAGGGCAGGGGGCCATCAGGTGTCATTCCAGACGTCGGGGTGTCGGCCCATGATGAGTACTTCTGTTTTGTCAGTGTTGAGTTGTAGGCAGCTGCTTTTCATCCATTTGGTGACGGCTTCCATGCCTTCTTGAAAGTTGTGTTTTGCTGCATTGGGTTCGTTGGATAGGGAGAGGATGAGTTGGGTGTCGTCTGCTTATGAAACAATGTTGAGTCCGTAGGTTCTGACGATGGGGGCGAGCGGAGCCATGTAGACGTTGAAGAGCGTGGGGCTGAGGGAGGACCCCTGGGGACTCCGCAGGTGGTTTGTGTAGGGTTCGAGAGGAAAGGAGGGAGTCTGACCCGCTGCGTTCTGCCGGAGAGGAAAGAGTGGATCCAGTCGAGGGCCTTGTCCTGGATCCCTGCGTCGTAGAGTCTGCGTGTTAGGGTGCAGTGGGAGACTGTGTCGAAGGCCGCTGAGAGGTCGAGGAGGATGAGGGCTACTGTTTCTCCTCTGTCCAGGAGGGAGTGGATGTCGTCTGTTGCGGCGAGGAGGGCGGTTTCTGTGCTGTGGTTTTTTCTGAAGCCGGATTGGGAGGAGTCGAGGATGTTGTGCTCTTCGATGAAGGTGGCGAGTTGGCTGTTGATGGCTTTCTCGATGACTTTTGCTGGAAACAGGAGCAGGGAGATGGGTCTGTAGTTTTTGAGGTCGGTGGGGTCCGCCGGGGGTTTCTTCAGGAGGGGGTTGATCTAGGCGTGTTTCCAGTCGTCGGGGAAGGAGGTGTTCGCCAGGGAGCGGTTGATGGTGTGGCGAAGCATGGGTGCGATGGTGTCAGCGGCTCTGTTGAAGATGTGGTGGGGGCAGGGATCCGTGGGTGCCCCGGAGTGGATTGACTTCATCGTCTTCAGTGCGTCTTCGGTGGTGAGGGCTGTCCAGCTGTTAATCGTTGGCTTCAGGGTGTCGGGTGGCTGGTGAGGGTTCAGTGTGTTGGTTGTCTTTGTCAAAGTTGTCGTAAATGTTCTTGAATTTGTGGTGGAAGAAGGTGCTGAGTTTGTTGCAGAGGTCTTGTGAGGGAGGAATGTCAGTAGACTCGCTGGTGGGTTGGGCAAACTCCTTGATGATGCTGAAGAGTTCTTTGCTGTTGTGCGCGTGTGTGGAGATTCTGTCTTCGATTTGCTGTTTTTCTCGTATTTCTGATGAGTTGATGGTGGGCGTTGGTGGCGGCTCTGAAGTTGTTGTGGGCTTCTGTGGATTTGGAGTTCCTCCAGGCCTTTTCAAGACAGGGGCATGTGCATCTGGATTCTCGAAGTTCGGTGGTAAACCATCTGGCTTTCTTAGCGTGTGTGTTGTTGTTCTTCTTGAGGGGGGCTATGGTGTTGGCGCTGTCGGAGATCCATCTGTGCAGAGTTCGGGCTGCGGTGTTGGGGTCATAGTCTTCCGCGGTGGTTGGGGTGGAGTTGCTGAGTGAGGAGGTGAGCTGGTCGTCGGTGATTTTGGTCCAGTTTCTTCGTGGGAGCAGGTGCTGGTGTCTGTGGATGGTGGGTGTTCTGAAGGTGAAGTGGATGCATCGATGGTCTGTCCACGGGAGTTCGGTGGTGTGGCTGAAAGTGATGGAGTTTCCTGTTGTGAAGAGGGGGTTGAGGGTGTGTCCTGCTGAGTGCGTGGGTTTGGTCACAATCTGGCGGAGTCCAATGTTGTGGAGGTTGTCCAGGAGGGATGTGGTGTTGGGGTCTAGTTGATTGTCGAGGTGTAAGTTGAGGTCTCCCAGCAGGGTGTAGTTGGTGGATGCTATGGCTTGCGGGGAGATGATGTCCGTGATGGAGTTGGTGAAAGGTCCGCAGGGTCCGGGGGGTCAGTAGATGAGAGTTCCTTGGAGGGTGGTGGTAGGGCTGGCCTGTATCTTGAAGTGTAGGTGTTCCATCAGGTCTGTGGGCTCGTCGGGGAGTGTGCTCAGCCGGAGAGTGGATTTGTGGACAATGGCGATTCCTCCTCCCGGGAGGGTGGGGCGGTCCTTCCCGGTGATCTTGTATCCTTGGGGAATGGCGATGGCGATGTCCGGTCCCGAGGTGGTGTTGGTGCAGGTTTCGGTGAAGAATGCTACGTCCGGGGTGGTGCTGTCGAGGAGGTCCCAGATTTCAGTGGCGTGTTTGTGGAGTGATCGGACATTGAGGAGGATGCATTGCAGGGTCTTCGGTTCGGTTGTGTTATGCGGGCGGGTTGTGCTGGGTCCATGTTCCTGGCGGTGCTGTAGGTGTGCCGGCAGCGGTGACAACTGAAGGGTCCATAGGTGTCGGCTGGTGATGCAAGCTTGCAGTTGTTGTTGCGGCCTGGGTTGAGTGCGTGGAGTGCCGCTGGGTTGTAGCGTTGGGGAGGTCCAGGGTTCCTGATGCTGGTCGCAGTCGGGTCGCGGACGGTTGCAGACAGGCATGCCTTTGCACGCCAGCGGCGCGCCCGCTGCACGGCTGCACAGCAGCCGCCATTAAGTAGGGGTCGGGGAGGGCTGGACAGCTGGGAGAGGAGCGGGGAGGGGAACTAGCTCGGGCTGGTCGCACTAGGGGGAGGGGCCGCGGGGGCAGCAGTGGCAGGAAAAACTGGGGAAGCAAGCAAAAGAAGAGGAAAAATATATAGAGTAAAAGGGTGAAAAAAGAAAAGAACAAGATATAAAGAGTAAAAGGGTGAAAAGAATAAAGGGAGAAATGGAGCAGAAAGCAGAAGAAAAATGCTATAAAGAGTGAAAGGGTGAAAAAGCTAAAGGGTGAAAATGGAGCAGAAAGGAGAGGATGAAGGGGGCAGAAAGCGGAGTGAGAGAAAGGAGTCAGAGGTCCACTGGACCACCAGGGATGAGGCGCAGGTATAACCTGCGGGTGGAGGAGGGCCCCGAACACCAACACTACGGGAGTGCAGGGGCTCAGGAGAGGCCCCACTTAATGGTGGAGCTGCAAGGGTGGGAGAGCAATTTCACTGACAATGAGTCAGTGGTCTTGCTCGCCTGTCCCTGCAGCGGCTGCCATTAAGTAGGGGTCGGGGAGGGCTGGGCAGCTGGGAGGCGGGAGCAGGGAGGGGAACTCGCTCGGGCTGGTCACGCTGGGGGGGAGGGGCTGCAGGGGCAGCAGCTGCGGGAAAAACTGGGGAAGCAAGCAAAAGAAGAGGAAAAATGTAAAGAGTAAAAGCGTGAAAAAAGAAAAGAAAAAGATATAAAGAGTAAAAGGGTGAAAAGAATAAAGGGTGAAAAGGAGCAGAAAGCAGTAGAAAAATGCTTTAAAGAGTGAAAGGGTGAAAAAGCTAAAGGATGAAAACGGAGCAGAAAGGAGAGGATCAAGGGGGCAGAAAGCGGAGCGAGAGAAAGGAGTCAGAGGTCCACTGGACCACCAGGGATGAGGCACAGGTACAACCTGCGGGTGGAGGAGGGCCTCGAACACCAACACTACAGGAGTGCAGGGGCTCAGGAGAGGCCTCACTTAATGGTGGAGCTGCGAGGGTGGGAGAGCAATTTCACTGACAATGAGTCAGTGGTCTTGCTCGCCTGTCCCCGTAGTGGCCGCCATTAAGTAGGGGTCAGGGAGGGCTGGACAGCTGGAACACGGGAGCGGGGAGCGGAACAGGCTCGGGCTGGTCGCTCTGGGGTGGAGGGGCCGCGGGGGCAGCAGAGGTGAGAAAAACTGGGGAAGCAAGCAAAAGAAGAGGAAAAATGTAAAGAGTAAAAGGCTGAAAAACTGGGGATCTAAAGAGTAAAAGGGTGAAAAGAATAAAGGGTGAAACGGAGCAGAAAGCAGAAGAAAAATGCTATAAAGAGTGAAAGGGTGAAAACAGAGCAGGAAGGAGAGGATGAAGGGGCAGAAAGCGGAGCGAGAGAAAGGTGGAGCAGGCAAATCTCTGCACACTTGCAACAGAGCGGAGTTGGCCTCCCACCCGCCTCCCGTCCGCACTATTAAAACGTTAAAAAAGAACAATTTAAAACGCCTTACCTTATCGGCGGCGCCCCCGGGCTTCCCTCTTCCTCCATCGCGACTTCTTCTTGAAAACTGCGCATGCGCGGGCGCCCGTGCTTGCGCATTTCTCGCGAGGAGTGCGCATGCGCGGGCACCCGCGCATGCGCAGTTTTCAAGAAGAAGGCGCAATGGAGGAAGAGGGAAGCCTGGGGACGCCGCCGATAAGGTAAGGTGTTTTAAATTGTTCTTTTTTAACGTTTTAATAGTGCGGGCGGGAGGCGGGTGGCGCGTAGCGGAGCTACGCAGAGTGTGCGGAGATTGGTTCCGTCTCCGTGGCACTCCACGTAGCCCCGCTACGCCTACTACGCCCACCCCTAGTGAAAGGGTGAAAGAGCTAAAGGGTGAAAACGGAGCAGAAAGGAGAGGATGAAGGGGGCAGAAAGCGGAGCGAGAGAAAGGAGTCAGAGGTCCACTGGACCACCAGGGATGAGGCGCAGGTATAACCTGCGGGTGAAGGAGGGCCTCGAATACCAACACTGCGGGAGTGCAGGGGCTCAGGAGAGGGCTCACTTAATGGTGGAGCTGCAAGGGTGGGAGAGCAATTTTACTGACAATGAGTCAGTGGTCTTGCTCGTCTGTCCCCCCAGCAGCCGCAATTAAGTAAGGGTAGGGGAGGGCTGGACAGCTGGGAGGCGGGAGCGGGGAGGGGAACTGGCTCGGCCTGGTCGCGCTGGGGTGGAGGGGCCGCGGGGACAGAAGCAGCGGGAAAATCTGGGGAAGCAAGCAAAAGAAGAGGAAAAATGTAAAGAGTAAAAGGGTGAAAAAAGAAAAGAAAAACATATAAAGAGTAAAAGCGTGAAAAGAATAAAGGGTGAAACGGAGCAGAAAGCAGAAGAAAAATTCTATAAAGAGTGAAAGGGTGAAAAAGCTAAACAGTGAAAATGGAGCAGAAAGCAGAGGATGAAGGGGGAAGAAAGCAGAGCGAGAGAAAGGAGTCAGAGGTCCACTGGACAACCAGGAATGAGGCGCAGGTATAACCTGCGGGTGGAAGAGGGCCTCGAACACCAACACTACGGGAGTGCAGGGGCTCAGGAGAGGCCTCACTTAATGGTGGAGCTGCGAGGGTGGGAGAGCAATTTCACTGAAAATGAGTCAGTGGTCTTGCTCGCCTGTCCCCGCAGCGGCCGCCATTAAGTAGGGGTCGGGGAGGGCTGGACAGCTGGGAGCGGGGAGGGGAACTGGCTCGGGCTGGTCACGCTGAGGGGAGGGTC
Source organism: Calotriton arnoldi (assembly GCA_963921515.1). Classification (NCBI taxonomy): domain Eukaryota; kingdom Metazoa; phylum Chordata; class Amphibia; order Caudata; family Salamandridae; genus Calotriton; species Calotriton arnoldi. The sequence continues at coordinate 627,895 of CAWUFW010000601.1, forward strand.
CGTGGGGGCAGCAGCCACGGGAAAAACTGGGGAAGCAACAAAAGAAGAGGAAAAATGTAAAGAGTAAAAGGGTGAAAAAAGAAAAGAAAAAGATATAAAGAGTAAAAGGGTGAAAAGAATAAAGGGTGAAACAGAGCAGAAAGCAGAAGAAAAATGCTATAAAGAGTGAAAGGGTGAAAACGGAGCAGGAAGGAGAGGATGAAGGGGCAGAAAGCGGAGCGAGAGAAAGGAGTCAGAGGTCCACTGGACCACCAGGGATGTGGCGCAGGTATAACCTGCGGGAGGAGGAGGGCCTCGAACACCAACACTACGGGAGTGCAGGAGCTCAGGAGAGGCCTCACTTAATGGTGGAGCTGCGAGGGTGGGAGAGCAATTTTACTGACAATGAGTCAGTGTTCTTGCTCAGTTTTGGGCTCTAAATAGTGAGGTCAGCAGGACACCAGTGGTAAAAAATCTCTTATTTTTACTAACTCAACCCAGCAACCTTTGTCCACCCTGTGACTCCTAATATTGGGGCTGATTTAGATGGCGGACGTTCGGACCGCCGCCAGCTATTGCGGCAGTTAGGAGACTGCCCGACAAGCATGCGGCGGTCCGTCTGCCACATTTCGATATGGCCACTGTGCTGGCAGTCAGAAAGTGCTCCGCATCATGGTGGCTTGTGCTGCAGCTAAGGAAAAGGGCCACAGCACAAGCCGCCGTGGTACGGAGCACCTCGTGAACATCCATGGACCGTGTGCGATGCACCATGTTGTGCATGGCATACGGTGCATGGAGGTGAGTGGGAGAACTACATGTGTCCCCAGGGCCACTTTACAGTGGACGGAGGCCCTGTGTGGGGGCCCCCATATCCCTTTCCGAGAGCCTTTTCATGGAAGTCTTCCCGCCATGAAAAGACTGTTGGAAAGGGATATAGTAATCCAGACAGCGGTGCCTGTCTCGGCACCGCCGCCATTCAGGAATATGACTCCGACCAGCACCCCGCCGGTACCTCTGATGTGGGCCTGAGAGCAGGAATTGTAATCCGGCAGTCGAACCGAAGGGCTGTTGGTGGTCAGACCGATGGCCTGTCTGTGGCAGTCCGACCGCCATCGTAATCAGGCCCATAGTAAAATTAAATAATGCTCTTGTGCTACTCATGCACCTCAGCTATGCCCCAGTTGTCTTTAACTATGCTTTGTTCACAATATTGCTCATTAATACCCTAGGGTACTGATGAATTATGCCCCGGTGCTGAACATATTGTGTAGTCAAGTCACTCTAATTCTAATTGAGGATATTCCTTGTTCACAGTAGTGCAAAACAGCACAATGTGTACTTCCAGACCTTTGGGTGACCTTGCAGCAGAAAACTGTGACTTAATCTGTCTGTTATCAGAATGCACTACAATAATGAATTTGAAATCATAAGATGCCAGGTCCAGTTGAAATTTATAGACAAAAACATGGTCAAACCTTGGTTATTTTGATTGAGCATGTCCAAGAACATACAATTAGGAAGCCACAAGGACCTAGCCTGCTTCCAGGAACCATTTGAGCTCCAACTTAGTCTAATTCACTGATCTGTTTTTGATATCTCCTAATTAATGCTGTGGTGCAAAGAGTGCTTGATATATTAGATGCGCATTATGAAGCTCTTCAGTTTCCTCTTGGGAATCTGTAGTACTCTTTATCTATATTGTTGGATCCCAGTTCATTTCAGCTTTTGGATTATTGGGTTTTGGTGCAGACACCACCATACTAGTTCAGGCCTGCTGAGATACCCCTTGGAACTCAAGACTGTTGAGAAACCAGGACAAAGTGGAGACAATTTATAGTTGCTCTTTGAAATATAATCTCCTTTTGGATACCATGACGCCATCGGCTAGCTCAAGGAAACTAAACTTTCTAGTAAACCCACAAGATCTGATGATTCCTAAATTATGTTGTGTCTTTATGGTCCTCCCTCAAACAATAACATAACACATAGGGGCATATTAGCAAGGACCTGCGCTAATTATCGCAAATCGCGCTTAGCACGATTTGCATTATCGCCGCCTATCGCTGGAGTACATCGCCGGTTTAGCGGCGTATTAGCAACGCTTTGCACAATGGCGATGTACATTCCAGCGATAGACGGCGATAATCGGCATCTGCGCAGGAAAAGCTGCGATAATGGCAGTGTGCTACGGAAATCCTAGCTGATAGGGGAGTGTGGATTTAACATGTCAATCCACCTCCCATTGTGGACATAGCTAAGTCAGGGTGTGGAGCAGGTGTTAATTTCCGGCGATAATCGCGGTCAGTGTAGCTTTTATTGTCGCTTGACCAGCGTTGTTAATAGGGCGATGTTGTGTTGGCGAGGGATTTCACTCAGGATCATGTGAGGAACGCCCACTTTGCATGTCATTAGCGATGTTTATCGCTGACATGCAAAGCGGGAGGGAAAAGGGCGCTATTGCCAGTAAGCTGTCGCTCACAGCAGTTAGCAACAGCTTGTTAATTGGGCAATAAGAATATCGCCGCTTTAGCGGCAGAAAGTGCCGCTAAAGCGGCGTAAATGCCCTTGCTAATATGCCCCATAGTTTCTCAAGTTAATTGGAGAACAGCACCATAAGCTATAAATGTTATACTATATCTTGGATTGTATCTCAAGTGAAGAAGATACTAGGAAATTCTGGGTTTGTTTGCCCTGCCTTTTTCTGCCATACCTTCCTCTTTTATAATAAAGGCCCTTTCCATTTATAAATATCAAACTGGATATTGATTTTTAATATGCACTTGATGTGCCAAACTATTGTACCAAAAAAGTCTAGGCCGCGGACCCTGAACAACCGCATCTATCCTGCGTTCCTGTGTAAGTAGGTGTCAGCAATTTATTATCTATCCACATGCACACACAACAGGCACCTGCTGCCAAGATGTAACCTTTCAGTCAAAGACATAATCCAATTTGAGTTAGCTGTGCACCACAAAAAGTACATGGAGAAAGAGAGTCATAGTGTCATTGGATAATGGAGGTTTTTTTTAACACTATAAGGACTATATATACGCATATATCCTCCTCCTATTATTGTATCATGTCACTATGTGCCATCTGGAGGCAAATCGGTCCAAGCTTTTCATGCAGTAAATTTCAAATGGTGGTCTATGGATGCCGAGTATTAGTAATGTACTTTGAGGTATGAAGAATGTATTAACCCACAACTTTTTGGCAGCAAGTTTTCGCAAATTTCTCCATGTTCATAAAGTCATCGCCATGTATCAAGATCACCTAGAAGTTTAGCCACATTTTTAGAAGTCACTTTGTTTTTAGCATTTGTTGTATGTTATGTTTGTCTGATTTCTAAGACTATTTATTGTTGGTAATAGTAGTTTTATTTCCTTGGATAACTATGTTATTTGGATCTTTGTTGCTCTTTTGAGGATAACTGTGTTATTTATTTGCCCTTTTTATTTTGTTATGCATGACCGTAGTATGTTTATTAGTATGTTATTTGTCATTATGTATGTATTTATGTAATGCCACTGGATTCAAGCTAGATTGGCTGATGAGGGGTGTTACCCCAAAACCGGTCCCAGGATGCTTGTTTCCAGTTCAGGAAAGACCTGGCTTGGCAGTTCGGGCTGGACTGTTCCCATGAGGCACAGGGTCAAGACTGATTTGCATATAGCTGGGTCTGAACTGAGGTGGCAAAGTGCGCTAAAGAACGATGATGGATTCAACCTAGATCTGTGACTGGTGGTGAGTGTCTGAAAAGTTTCAGTGCTCCGTTCATCATCTCCTTGTGTTTCCTTTGTTCACCCTTAGTTTGCAGGGTATGCCCAAGCATGGGTCCCTTGCTCACTTTGCCACTGGGTTCAAGCTAGCCTAGCTGATGAGGAGTGTTACCTTGAAACCGGTCCCAGGATGCCTGTTTCCGGTTCAGGGATGACCTGGCTTGGCAGTTCGGGCTGGACTGTTCCCATGAGGCATAGGGTCAAGACTGATTTGCATATAGCTGGGTCTGAACTGAGGTGGTAATGTGAGCTAAAGAACGATGATGGATTCAACCCAGATCTGTGACTGGAGGTGAGTGTCTGAAAAGTTTCAGCGCTCCGTCCATCATCTCCTTGTGCTTGCTTTGTTCACCCTAAATTGGCAGGGTATGCCCAGACGTGGGTCCCTTGCTCACTTTGCTAATGGATTCAAGCTAGCCTGGCTGATGAGGGGTGTTACCCTGAAACCTGTCCCAGGATGCTTGTTTCCGGTTCAGGGAAGACCTGGCTTGGCAGTTCGGGCTGGACTGTTCCCAAGAGGCACAGGGTCAAGACTGATTTACATATAGCTGGGCCTGAACTGAGGTGGCAAAGTGAGCTAAAAAACGATGATGGATTCAACCCAGATCTGTGACTGGAGGTGAGTGTCTGAAAAGTTTCAGCTCTCCGTCCATCATCTCCTTGTGCTTGCTTTGTTCACCCTAAGTTGGCAGGGTATGCCCAGACGTGGGTCCCTTGCTCACTTTGCTAATGGATTCAAGCTAGCCTGGCTGATGAGGGGTGTTACCCTGAAACCTGTCCCAGGATGCTTTTTTCCGGTTCAGGGAAGACCTGGCTTGGCAGTTCGGGCTGGACTGTTTCCAAGAGGCACAGGGTCAAGACTGATTTACATATAGCTGGGCCTGAACTGAGGTGGTAAAGTGAGATAAAAACCGATGATGTATTCAACCCAGATCTGTGACCGGGGGTGAGTGTCTGAAAGGTTTCTGTGCTCCGTCCATCATCTCCTTGTGTTTGCATTTATTGCATTACAGCCCTGAAGAAGTCACTAGTTACGGACGGAACACATTGGCTGTCTTCGCTGTAACGTGTGATACTTTTGAGAAGGAAAATACAATGAAGAATTGACAATATTTCATATTAGAAATTGGGACTTTCTTTCTCAATGTCAATATTTTTTGAAGGTCACCACTAACTCAAATTGGATGATGTGCCAAATTATGGAGCCGATTACGATTCTGGTTGGACGCGCATCTGACTGGCATTGTAGCGGAAATGGGACTGCCCAACAAGGAATCGGAGGTCCCGCTTCCCAGATTACGATCTGACAGCTGTGTTGGTGGTCAGATCCTGTATTTTTTCCATTGCAGCTTGTGCTGCCACTCGCAGCACAAGCCGCAATGGAAAAAATGCAGAGTTTAAACATCCCTCCACCATGTGCCTGCCACATTGTGCAGGGATGTTTAAGTGCCCCCCAGGCTCCATAGCAGAGGGCCAGGGGGAAGGGAGCCCTGCTATGGACCCCCAAAGTCACTTTCAACCTGCCGGAAAGTGAAATTGTAATCCCGACAGTGGAGCCAAGGCTGGCTACACTGCCATTTGTGGATTACATTTCCGACCGCCGCCCCGACGGGCTCTGTGAGCCTGTTGGAAGAGGAGCGGTAGTCCCCCGCAGCTTTCCCTCTGACCGCCAGTATCATGATACAGCGGTCAGATGGAAACCTCTGATGTCGGGCGGAAAGCCTCTGACGAGCTGTCCGATGGCTTTCCGCCTGACATCATAATGAGGCCCCATGTTTGAGTCTCAAAACTACTACCAATTCCTAGAGTAAGACTTGACTGCTCGGCCATGCTTCCCCTGTGTAGTGGCTTGCAATATTTTATGACAGAACCATTTTGGCTCTTAACGGACTCCATAGGTGTCAGAGCACAATTACATGAAAGCTTGTTTTAGAAAGTTGAGTTCGCAGATGTGTAATACTATGCTCCGTGTGTGGCGTTGGCGGGTACACAGGCTGGGAAGGAGCTACACCCTGGAGAGTCAGGGGCTTTCTCTAGTATTGAAGTGTTGGTGACCAGAGATGGGGTATAGGGAGAGGGTCAAAAAGGCGAAGGGAGAAGTGGGGAAGCATTTGAATCTCCTCCCAATTGTGCAGGAGCATGGCGAGTAGAGGACAGGTGCTACCGGCAGCCATCTCCAGACCGTACACAAATCTGGCCCAGTGTTTCCGGGCTTGGAATTACTGGCTCTAGTATTTTCAGACCTGGCAACTATGAATGGCCACTCGTATTGAGGGCCTATATGTAAGCAGTCCCACTAACGTGTCTCCTTCTCCCCATCCTATTGTACAGTGCTCTGTAGTGTTTCAGTTAGATTTGAGCTTCATGAATACATATATTATGCACAAATAATAAATATATGAACATGAGGTGATAACTTTCTAAACTGTATAATGTCATCTTGATCACATCATCAAGTTAAGATTTAAGATTTACATATGATTATCCTAAAATATATTTTTTAAATACGGTAGAAAATATTTTTCCAGTTTTATATCACCTACCGTGATTTTATTGTATTGAAAATATAAACCGTAACACAAACGTAAAGAGAAGAAGCAGACATGGGGTACATCAAACCAAACACAAATTCAAAACAAAAGAGACAGACTTGATTCACTTTACAGTATATACAAGTAATGTGATACAGGCAGCCAGCGACCGCCACTGAGTCAAAACCATTTAATGAATTCAAGAAGGAGTGTGACAAACATTGAGTAAACATAATTTAGTATAATCAGAACTAAGTTGGAAGTGAAGCTTTACAATACCTTTATAGTAATGTAACGTTTTCTGGACATATTTGAAATAAATGTTCTTCCAGAGTCTGTGCTTCTCAGCATTAAACTAGATGGATTTTTCACCGTGTAATATGAAACGAGAGTAAATGCAGCTTAATTATCTGCTTTTTGGCCCGAATTCTAATTATCAAATCAAATTCTAATGTACTCCGTCATCAGTTTTGTGTTACCAGTCATGCTCCAGCCTCAATTTAAGTATATTAAGCAACAGTTAAAGCTTTTGTAGATATTATTTGCATTTGAAGCTACAGATTTGGCGGTACAACATAAAGAAGCCTGGAGAAATGTATGGCCGGGGACTCGAGCACTCCTGGAGGGAGGGCCCTTCAGCATGCTTGTGCGAATGCTAGAAAGTCGTTGTCTAGCCAGCCATTATCCGTGTTGGCTAAAAGGACCCTGGGTATCTCTTGCACTGAATTACAGAGCAGACGCCTTGCTCTGGTCTGCTCCGTGGTGCACACTTTTGGGTGTGATCTGTGCAGAGTAGAACAGTTTGCCCATTTATGCAAATTATAAATGTGCTGTGCCAGTGCAGGAGTCAACTTTCACACGTGCTGGGACAGCAAAGCACTGAAAATCGGAGTAACCAGTTCAAACATTCAGCCTGCTTTTCAAAGCATAGGGAAGGTCAGTTTTTAAAGGAGCGAGCTGGCCCCCCCTGCAGGCGGAGACAGTGCATGGCTGCACCTTACAGTGGGAATCATGCATGGGCTCAGGGACCTTGGCCGGGTGTTCCAACCTGCTTTACAATTTTCAGGTCCCCAGTGTACCCCTCCTAAGGGTAGTTAAGCCTGTGACAAGATTTTCAATGGAACTTAAGTGTTAACCCCCAAAAGCTGTGATGAAAAGGCCCAAAATGTGGTCTTCCCTTGACGTGGTGCGCTTAACGGGCTATTTCAGGGAGAGTTTCCTGAGGTGCATCGATCATCTCATATGGCTAAAGATGTGGGTCCTGATTCACAAAGGGCCTACACACTCGTGGCGTAGGTCCGGCAGTCGTGGGGTAGTCTCTGTACTAAGAGCGCAATCATTGCGGAGATTCCACCCCGAGTGCCAAACACAGGTGAGAAACCTTCGAGCTATCTTTGTGCCAGTGAAGGAGCTGCACTACCCAACTGGAAATAAAGAAATTCCCACAACACCATTCTACATTACTAACATTTCTGTCTACTGCTAGAAGTGGTTTGATCCCACCAGACTTCCACGAGTAACATTGTTCATATCATAGGGGTCCTTCTGTGAAAACTGGTAGCCACAGCCAAATGAGCTGCCTTGACAAATGTTTCCATTTTTTTCCATGTATTGTCACCATTTTTAACAGGCGAGTGATGGTAGAATGTAACCACAGAATATTTGCCTAGAATATGCAGAAGAGAAAAATACTTCAGATAGCTTGTTACAAACCGGAAATACAATGCATAAATGCAATACATACTGACCAATAGGGGGCCGATAGCTCTTTATTTGCTGTCGGTGAAGACACTGTCATTTGAGTGAGGGCATTTGTGGACTCTAAAGACCAGAAAGCACTGGAGCCAGGAGGATGAGGGGCTCCAACATTGTGCCGCACTAGGCGCTTACGCCTTGGCTTACTCTTGTGCTTTAAGGACTGTTCCGCCTCAGGCAGACCCGACGGTGGTTACTGTTGAGGAAAGGCATCCTAAAGGCACTAGTCTTATGACTATCCAAGCACCAGCCAACTTCACTCTTATTATCCTCCCTGACGAGTCGATTTTAGATCCCCAGCCTCCAGCTCAAGAGAGGAAGAAAAGGGGAGCAATGAATCTTAAGGGGTTACTGCAGAGGGAACGTGAAACTCCGCCTAGACCTTTTAACAGGATCTTGAGTCCCATAGAGGAAACGTTTCTGGACTCTCTGTTCAACATTCTTTTTTCCAAATTTCAAGGACTGGTCCAAGATTCCCTTAGGCCTTGCTTGAGACGCCTTGAGAAAATTGAAAGTACATTGTCCGAGCTGGTGGGGCACATAAAGGTCTCTCTCTTCTGTCTCTCTCCTGTCTTGGTTAACAGGAAGGTTACAGGTCTTCTTGGTGAGCAGGGGCTAGGTGAGATGTGGGCTATTGTTGCAGCAGATGTGGATGGACAAAGTTCTTTTACAGCGCAAAAAGTCACCAGTGCGCATAATGAGCAGCCCATGTTGATTTTGACACAAAAGGCACCTCTGTTTTCTCTAATGGTCTGCTCCAAAGCTACGCAGACCCAAGGGCCCGTTTGGCGATCCAGCATCCCTTTTCGCGTCAGTATAAGATGAACTTACTACCCCCCTACAATAAAGGAAGGGTAAGTCCTTCTCAGAAACATAAGAGTCTTTTGCTTTCTGGCCCTGAAGTAATTATTAACTTACCTCTCGAGGCAACCACTTATGTCGTCGTTTTAGGTAATGTCACCCCATTGAGAGCTGGTTTGAGTGGGTCCTTCTAGCAGCTCAAGAAGAAAGTGCCCCACTGGTTAGGGAGGCATGTGGGTGATGGGCTAAGAATCTCCTGGTGTACTAACATGGTACAAAGTGTTAGCTGGATCGGGAAGGACAAGAAACAATTTGAAGGGGACCGCGTCTTAATTAACTTTAATATGGTTTTGGTGTCAGCCCTCCTACTGGTTCAGAAATCATCTCTTAAATCCTGCCCTGTTCCGTCTATAATGGCGCTACCATTGTGGTTCTTGATAGACCCCATAATGTATGTTCTAATAAACGCAGCCATATTTCAACCTAGAACATACTGGAAAACGAGGGCCCTGTGAACCTCGCAGTAAGTCCTTTCAACGGGTTTGAGCCTTTGAGTTCTGTGCAAACTGTTATTGACTTGCTGCAGATCTAGAAAGTTACTCAGCCCTCTCTGCTCAAGGAAGTGCAGTTGCGGTCCCGCTTCGTGCACTGCTCCTGGTCTTAAAATTTTAAGTTGTAACATTGTGGGTCTTTCTGGAAAAGCCAATGCCGAAATATGGATCTTCTTCAGCAAACGATTCAATTTGATTTGTTTACAAGAAACTTGGGACACTTCAAATAACTTTCAGTAGACGGATAAAAGTCCTATTTTGTCCCTTTAATTTCCTCTGACCCTGGCTGCCCCAAAGGGGTTCTACTGATATTAATTTCTTTATCAATGAACTATAAATTTGATGAACTGGTTAAAGGATTTCCCAACCTTCAAGCCTTATTGTTTACCCGCCCTCAAGTGCCTAAAGTATTGTTGTTGAACTTTTATAATGCTCATCCTTCATCGCGCAACATGGTAAATTTGAATTTTCAAAGATCTTATTTAAAAAAAAATCGAGGGGCGCTTTTTGTCTCCGTTCGATAGTTTGCTTTTTGGAGGAATTTAATATCCATTTGTGCGCCAGTATGCAGTCACGCCTCCGACTTTTTCCTTTAACTGTGACAAACGGGGGTTGCATATGGAACATACCAAGCCAGGAGATTTTGTAAATACTTTGTTTAGCCAATTTAATCTTGATCTTTCTCTTGAAAAAATTGTTTTTTTTCACTCTCTTTCCCTTTCACTTTTACTGACCAAGACCGTATTTTGACAATTGATTTTGGCTTCGTATCAGCTCCACTTTAGGGTCCCTCGGAGAACATGGCGATCCCTACGAGTTGCTACAGTGACCACTACCCCATTTGCTTCTCCCTGGGCTTGCAGGAGACCTATATCTATATGGGAAAGATTAGTGACTTGTATAACAATATGGTCCCGGCTGATCAAGGGAATAGACTGAGGTAGTCACAATTAGAGGCTGACATAACATGCGTTCATGGTCCACTTCAATCATCATTCCAGTGTTCAAGGGTGGAGACAGGGACAACCAGCAATTCTATAGAACAATTTCTCTCATTGGCTCTGTCGTGAAGGTAATTGGGCATGTTGCACTTGACTGACTGCTTTCCAGGGCTGACAATAACCACATTTCACCTGATCTGCAATATGGTTTCAGGTCTGGGAGGGAAACAAATGATCAGTGCCTGAACCTGTATCTGAACCAGAACACAAGCAACCTAGGACCGGTTTAACCCTAGTGAGGGCTCTTCAGCCAGGTATAGCCTTGTTGCAGTGGCACAGGGAGCCCGGGACCCACGTCTGGATAGTCCCGGCGCACTTAGGGCATCAAATGCAAAAGCAGCATGGTGATGGATGGTTTCTTGAATAAAAGCTCAGACACTGGCAATTGCCTGGGCCTCATCCCAATCCATCGTTTTCTTGCCCACTATGCCTCCTCAGTTTGGACCCAGACATATGCAATTCAGTCTTGACCTTGCTCGTCATGGGAACACTCCAGCCTGAACTGCCAGGCCATGTCCTCCCTGAACTAGAACACAAGCAACCTAGGGCAGGATTCGGCCTAGTTAGGGCTTTTCAGCCAGGCATAGCTTAATTCCAGTTGCACAGACCTGTACCCACATCTGGGCATTCCCAGCCTACTTAGGGCAAAGTGACCCTGTGTGGCCTGATAAATCACATTTTAGTGTTTGCGTCATGCATGCGCCTTGTTGCGTGGTGCAAACACATTGCAAACCCTTGATAAGTAGGACCCATAGTTAGTAAGGAGAGTGTATCTCACTTCATTGTCCAAGGCAATGAAGCTGCAATTACATACTCGGGGCACAATGTGGTGCATGCATAATGCGAAACCCTAAAATGCGATTTATCAACCCACGGAAGGCCACTTTACATGCCCCTGCGTGGCTTGTTAAATCAGGACTAACGAAACACAGCGCAAATTGCTGAATTGCATTACTCTGCCCTGGGAGGTTGTTCCATGGGCGTTGCGTGAGTTTTCCCACTCAACTACCATGGATTTTGACGCATTCCCAGATTTACCATCACAGGTAGATGGACCAAAAAGATTTGCCTTCTCAGAGGAGGCGCGATGAGGAAAAACATCTTAATTTCTCCTCTTAACTTCCTCTTTCTATCTGCAGCACATATAGAAAGAGGAATATGCATCTCAGGATTGTTTTTGTGCAGGAAGGTGCAAGGGTGCCTGCATTGGCGCTAGGCTGCCAATTGTGAACCAGCACTGGGGAAAGGACAGGAATGTGCTGTATTGAAATAAATATGGCACATTCCTGTCCTTCCCCTGTAAAGCAGCGCGCTGCGTTGTGTTACTTTTTCTTATCTATGCCCCTCAGTTTTCACAGCTGTAGTGTTTCTAGTCATGACCAGTGTAATTGACCCCTGCAAACTTTGCTGGACTGACCACTTACGTTTACAAAAATAAGTCCCCTGATATTAATCCAACAGTGTTGCATGAAAGGTTACAATTGGTAAATGTTTTTAGGGTAAATCTGATGGAAATTGCAAATCACATCAGAAAAATGCTGACATAAAAGTCCAAATTAAGAACAAATACTAGGTGCATATGTTATTCTCCATTATTTGAGCTAATGGATGCAATGGATAAACTCAGAAAACATTCAGTGCAAATAACATTTCTACCCGTATTTTCAGAGTTTTACTTTCAGTCGTTAGTATAATAGTGAATAATGGATATCAACAGATACATAAGCCCCTTTGATGAATGCCATTTCCACATTTTTCTTGATTTGTGCTTTCAGTTACCGCCAGCTATAAATTGACAGTAATTGCATGCACAAAGTAAAAATAACTTCAATTGGTGCTCAGATCCTAAATTGTCACTAGGGCTAAAAATGTACATAAAAATCATTTGTGTCCTTTTAAGTATAGTCACCACTGCTTTACTGAGGCCTCAAATGACCCACAAATGTTGACCCTCGTTACGAGTTGGCCTTTATCGTATGCAATACGTATCTCACCGAGGTATGCATCAGGTGCAATAAATATTGCCTGTCAGGTTTTTTCTTTTTAAATAACATGTGGTTTTGGTACTTACACCACCCTCATCCTCAGGTTCAGGTATTTACTGTGCATTTTTCCCGGATAAATATTGGCAGGTTTGTGACAGGAGTTACCACACATTTAGAGGCCCACTCGTGATGGTTTCACCCTCTTTTAACAAACACCACACTCATGTAGAAAGAATTGCAGCTTTTCATTAAGAGTGAAATCACTAAACATGAAAGAAAAAATGTACCCTTTTGTGACAGGAAGGAAAAGACCCGAAAAGACCAAGTCTGTTTCAGGGTTCACGGATTGTGTTAATGATGCTTCTTTCTTGAAGATGTGCCCTCTATAAGCATAAAATACCAGACATTTAATATATTTATTTTATGTCTCCTCTAACTCTCCACAGAATCAGCACCCTTCTATTATTTTATTCTTGAAAAAATGGCAGCTAAGAAATTGTAAGTGCCTCAGGGCGGCTAAAACAATCCACAATAATGGCCTAATTGAGAGAAGCTAAATGGTAAGACCATATTGATGGCCATAATAATAAGGGAGCCAGCAAAATTAAGATCCTCAAAATATGTCAGACCAAGCTCTGCATGGCCAAAACGTGAGAAGTGTTAGGCGGTAGACCCAATAACGTGCAGCAGAAGCAATTTTCTTCTTGTTGCAATTTGGCACTAGAAAAGTAACCCAAAATACCAGCAACATAGCACAAAATGGAATACACCTCATTTTGTAAATCACTAACATCTGGTCAAGAGGTTTGGGCACCACTTTAGAGGTAAAATTGAAAACAGCCTCTACAGATTGGACAAATGTAATGCTTCTGAGGTTACTGCAAGAAGATCGTATGTAACCTCCAGATAAGAGAGATGATACACTCTCTCAGTGATTTTGTTTTAAGTATAGTAAACAAAGAGCACCCTGGTCTTAGTTGTTGTGGCCCGCAAACCATAACATGGGTTTTTCAAAAGATTAGTATACAAATCTAGGTTATTCATGAAGGCGACAAAACTCTCTACAAGTTTTTTCAGACCATGTCTTGTCATAAGGTTTCTGAACATACAGATCTATGCACAGGATAATAGGACCTCGGAATATAGTGGTGAGCCAACCATATGCCTTAGCACCCAAAACCCCAACCCAACTAGCCTTAGCGTCCCATTAGCACCAATGTGCCAATGATTAGACAACCCAGAACACGGTATCTCTCTCTCAGGACTCGCAGAGGCAAGAACACTCTTTCGTCACACTCATACCTGTCCACAATGTGCGTAAGAAGAGACACAGTATAGGTTAAAATGTTTATTTCAACTTACGTGCTCTAAGATACAGTACACGTGTCAGTACTAGTAGCATAATGCATAGAAGTAATATAATCAGCATGGTTACAACTCCATAGAATACAAACGGGGAAAGCATCTCATAAAGCAGTGGATATATGTCTATCTAACATTACCACCCTCCCGTGCTGGAATCTAGTTTATTATAAAAACAGAAGACCTCTGGGCTTTACCTAGCGAACCCCCATACCTCAGTCTCTAGACGCAAAACTACATCAGCAGACAATCACAGCTCTTCTCCCTGGAAAGGTTTTCTCCAAGTGTGTCTAGTGCGCCCTAACCGCAATATTAGAAGCACAGTAATTTCTCCATGGCAGCTGTACATGGTGTTATGTCTAGGTGTGAGGGACAGGCCAAATCAGTAAGAACCAGGGACGTGTTGTTCGACCTTGTAACTGTTGTTCAGACGGAGCCCAAAGGGAACAGGAGAAAAGGTGAGCAACAGAATATGCAGACCAGTGCGAAATAACTTGGCAGGAGCAGAGGGCAACAGAACAACGGCTAAGTGTAACGCGTGCAAAAGTCATCATGGCCGCCAGGCCTGCGCCAACATATCCAGGCAGGCCAGGAGGCCACAGACCACAAGACAGTCTCTTGGAGATTAAATAAGGATTGAGATTATTGATGTACAAAATGAATAACAGTGGATCGAAACACATAATCCCAGCCCCTGATATACTTCCATAAAAAAATGTTGTCCAGAGATTTTCACTTTTGATTTGTATTTTTGTATCATTAGAGAAGTGTCTTAGGGTAGGCATTGCTGATCCGGGCCGAATATTTTTGGGCGACATTTCTATAACTGGTGGATGCGTTGCAGTGATCATCTAATATTTCAGGGACCATGAGGCCAAAATACTTCATTTTGGTGTCAAAACATAGGTTTTGGGGGTCAAGTAGTCTTATGGAGACAGAATTAACTACTCAGAGCAACCCTTCTGCCATTTTCCAAAATGGTGGCTATAATAGAGGAAGAAGAGACATATATAGAAATGAAACAAATAATAATGCAGAGGGCAACAGAACAACGGCTAAGTGTAACGCGTGCAAAAGTCATCATGGCCGCCAGGCCTGCGCCAAAATATCCAGGCAGGCCAGGAGGCCACAAACCACAAGACACCCTCCCCTGGACAGTCCAACCGCCAAGACTAAAGACGAAGACAGAGTTCTAAAAACCTGAGCAGAATAGAGGCAGTCCACGGACAGTGAGCGGCAAATCAATCCAAAAACATGGAAGTGCAAAAAAATGCTATACCGTCCAAGAGGACATCATTGGAATCGTCAAAAAAACGTAGACGCCATCCAGTCCAACAGGTCAAAGCTGCAGGAATGTTCCTCAGAGGATGGAGTATCCAAAAGCAATGCGGGACAGCTTGCGTGATATTCAATATAGCTTTGTTGTAGGAGATTCTGAGCAGCCGCCCAGATATCCCATTGTGCCAAAATCCCCAGTGCAGCCGCACGCATCATAAAGCCAGCAACGGAACAGTCCCGTTCATGGGCCTCTAAGGGACCCACCAACTGAACAAAATCCGGAACAGACAATGACGAATTGGAGAGGCAATAATCCATGGTCCATGTGAAAGGACAGCGGATGCAAGACATCACGGGTTGCACGCAAGTGAAATACGCAAAGCGAAAAGAAAGGGTGTAGGACACACTGATGGTCGCCAAGGGCAGAACATCGAAGCCAACCAGAAGTCGCTCACGGAGCAGCTGGGGGCGTTCGGGATCAAGAAGGGCCCAGTGGGGAGCAGCCATTGCGCAGAAAACAGACCAACAGAAAGACACCAGCCGCCAAGGCGAGGATTAAAGGGAAACCACCAAAGACGCTAGAGAAAATAGAATGAATGAACGCCGGTATCACACCAAAAATAGTTTGGAATGTGGACACCAGGCCGGACCCCACAATCTTAAAAAAATGCACTAGACCCTCAGTGTTTGATGCGTTAAAAATACGATGAATTAACTCCCCAAAATGTTGGGGGAGGTTGGTGTTCAAAAGGGCCTGTATTTCACTGTGGGTACTCGCCACCTGGAGAACGAATGTCTCCCGGGCGGACGTGAGCGTAACCTCCTCGTTCAATAATAGGGCCTTTATTCTGCTCAACTTATTGAAATCTGCCTCCATGGTAGGAATGGAAGGCCAAATAGAGTTATCAACGATGTCATGAGGGGGAGGAAAAGCACATTCTTGCAGCAGACAACTCTGTGCGAAACCGTAACAATATACGGAATGCCGGCCTGTAGGCCACAACAGTTTTCGTTATTTAAAAGCAAATAACTACCGTTAGTAAGCAAAGTAAAAGTAGGAGAAATAGCAGGAGCAGGAATACCCTTTAGCACACATGCAAGATTCGGAACTGAAACGCTACAAGCCCCGTGCAATTTAATATGTTTACAAATAGCGAATGACCCACAGTTGAATCACAAGACTCCCCGTGAGAAACACTTCCTTGCCGTCTCTAAGGCATTTATACATGAAAGGCAAGGACCAGAGTTCATGCAGGAAAGCACTACCCAAAGGCTGGAAACGGCCCACAGGATAATGTTTCATGCACGAGGTAAATTCAAACAGGGAAAAAGGTAAAGCGATAACCCCATGAACTAGCCATACTGCAGAATCTAGTTCCGCTACAGAGAATGGTAAAGGATCCACTTTCTCGATATGCAACAAAGTGTAAGATGCATCTTTCATGGACATGAATTGCTGTTTTTCAGTCAAATTAAAGGGCAGAAAAAGGGGAGTGGTGTTCAAGAAATTCCAAGGAACTTTACATAACTTAAGGGTTTGCAAAGCCCACGCAAACTGCATCACTGAACGCAATTGATTCTGACCATGATACAAAATAGAAACATCATCTTGTACAATATCAACAACAGAGGACACAATATTCTCTAATGTGTAAATGCGGGAAGACAGGGTATTTATACTATTGTCAACAACAGCAAGCACCTTTTCCAAATTTGCTTGGTCTATTTCCCGAAGACGGGAAGCAGCTTCCATTTGTGACAACTTCCAGAGTTCATTATACGCTTCATAAATGAATCTCTTCGGTCGGGGACCACGAGGTCCCAAGATAAAGTCGGACAGATCAATAGTGCCTGAAAGGAGGGACAAATGTTTTTTAACAGAGTCTAAGGACGTATGTTGCAGCCATTGTTTACATAATTTACCAACTGAATACGTTGTAACAGTACGAGACTCAGCAAACCTTGGATCAGGCTTGTCCTGTCTATAGCCAGGAACTGTGCCATGAAAACGCAGTTGGCATGCATTGGATGATATAGGCCATGACAACCAGGGTGACTGTACTATTGCAGAAACGTTAAAGGAGTTGTTTTGAAACAGAGCTTGTAATGTCTCAAGGGACATATTAAAACGCAAGCTATTATTGGGAGAGCTCGACAAGGATGGGAAGCCAGGTGCATTTAATTGTTTAGTGGTAGCTAACCCCCAACACGTAGTTTGATAAATGGAAGCATTCAGAAACCCAATTTGGGCTGGGATAAGGCATGCGCGGTGCAAAGCCTCGGTGCCCTGCACCTGCCATGGCTTTGAACCCCAGATTGATTTTAAGTCAACTGTGTCTTTCCAGTGCTCATAACCACCCACCGCCAAGGCGCTCAAAAAGGAACCCGAATAAAGTAATTTGGTGTGAGTCAACATTATTTTATGAGTCAATGGGGCACCCATTTTAAAATAATAGGACCCAGGGTTCGATCTATTAAAATCAGTGAAATAGGTGAATTTATTACGAAGAGTCTGGGAGCTACCTGGTAAGGGGTTTGGGCAATGTTCCCATTGGGTGTAAGTAACAGGGCTACGTAGTGCACTCGGTTTGTGGAGAAAATGGTTGCCCCAATGCTGGTAGCAATACAAATCGGCATAATTCGCAGAATTCATATACAAATCCTCAGCATTAAAGGAAGCATAATATTTTAAATCAGCAAACAATGCCTCAACGGCATGCACATCCCAATCGTCAGAATGAATATTACTTTTTACTACATCACCCATCGAAACTCGAAGGACATTTGGTACATTAATAATTTCTGTCGGGCCATGGATTTGAAAATTCACCGCATCCCATACGATGCCATCAGCAACTGGAAACGCTGAAATGTTCACTAATGTGTGGTCACGCTTCATGATGTGTGAAGAGGAATGTGGAGCCAAAGTTCCAGCAACACTGTTCACAGCAGAGCGTTCAGGTAAATAGTGACCATTGATGAGTAGAAAAAACACTGTGACAAAGCCAATGGACATGAACAAAAAAAACAAGAAAAGCATCAACCAGATATACGTCCAAGGTGGGATCAAAAAATTGTCTCTAAACCAGGATACAAAAAGACTAAGCTTGGACGGGACGTTGATGAATTGGAATCCGAGTCAAAGGAATAACGTGTCGGGCTCAGTGGCGTTGTTGGTTGGTGTGCCACCGACTCTGTGGCGGGATAAGTATATTCGTCCTCGTCGATGCAGGGGGAGACAGGGGGTTCAAATATATTTTCAGGCAAATCAACCATCTCCATGGTAACATCAGCGACCGTTCGTGCAGGTGTACCTCGAACGCATGTCCGATAAATGGCAGGACATGAGACCGCTGGTGTGACACTATTCAGGATCGGCCAGATGTTGTAACTTGACATTTTCCACTGAGATGTATCTGTTTTCCTCGCGACCGGGAAGCGGTGGTAAGATGACTGTACGTGTTCCCTTCAAGCCCAGAACTGGAACCGGTGCACGAAAAGAGGGGCCGAATTCTTTTTTGTTCTCCACCTTCTCTCGAACCAGGTCGCCAATCTTCGGAAGCCAGCCGGCAACCGGAATCTGCAGAGCAGTGTCTGTGGCTGAAGGCAAATGTGCAATTGCAAGTTTGTCTCGGGCTTCTTGTAAGTCCTGTAACATAGTAGAATGGTTATCTACATCAAACTTGGCGGATTGC
This sequence comes from Calotriton arnoldi, assembly GCA_963921515.1. NCBI lineage: Eukaryota > Metazoa > Chordata > Amphibia > Caudata > Salamandridae > Calotriton > Calotriton arnoldi. The sequence goes on from CAWUFW010000601.1 coordinate 646,612, forward strand.
GCCGCCATGTCTAGACCATCAAGGTCAGGCACAAACATTCGTATGCCAAAGAGCATTTCGTAAGGGGTCCGCCCACCCAGAGGTCTTCTAGGGAGATTATTAAGTGCACGCTGTACGGTATACAAGTGGGCCAGCCAGTTCCTGCCAGTACCTATAACTCTAGCTGTCAAGGATTGCTTTAAGTCACGGTTCATTCGTTCAACGATAGAGTTGCCCTCAGGCCTATACGGAGACGAAAATTTCACCCGCACCCCCAAGGAACCCATTGCGTCCTTGTAAGCCTTAGAGGCAAACGCCGGACCTTGGTCCGAATGGAAGGTGCCGCATGCAAAAATTCCCACAAAGACACGCAAATCCCTGATGACATTTCGAGCGTCAGCACTCCGTTGTGGCCAGACCCAGATGAACCGTGTGCACGAGTCCACTGCCACTAAGATATATTTATAGGCCGTGTCTGAAGAAAATGGACCGCAGTGATCCAGGTAAACACACCCGAAGGGTCTGTTGGAAATGCCTAGCGAGGTCTGTGGTGGTCGTGTAACCGTGGAAGGCTTGATCTGTTGACAAACGTCACAGGAAAGCACATAAGTACGGGTGTCTTTATATAAACCACGGCACCAGTAACGCTGCTGCAAAATGGAAACTGTCGCAGACACACCTGCAAGTGCCGAAGCCATGCCTTCGTGCGCTGCCGTTATCAAGGAAAGCCTGCGGTCCGCGTTGGGGATCAGCCAATCACCAACGTCAGGTATTGTTACATAAGGGGCCTGATCGGGACCTAACTGGTAAGAATATTTGGAAGGGAAACCCCTAGGGTAATTCGTTCCTTTCTTCGTTGCAGCAATAGCTGCCAAGATATCAGTGTCTATTTTAGACATGGATCTAGTAACTGCTGCTACTGAACACGTGACTACTGCTGATTTGGCAGCTTCATCTGCCAAACCGTTACCAACAGCGTGTGCGCCCACCCGCTGATGGCCTAGGGTGTGAACCACCTGTGTGAGCGGCAGACGTTGTTGTAATTCTGCCACTCGAACCCAAAGCGTCTTATGCTTGATTGTGTTGCCTTTAGCGTCTCTATAGTCGTTTTGCGACCAAAAGAACAGATTGTCATTGTATGATTGAACACAGTAGTAAGAATCGCACACTATTAAAGTGGTCACATCAGGATTGACGAACTCAAGCGCAAGCACCAATGCTCGCAACTCGGCCAATTGTGCGGTACTGTCCCCGAGTGCCTGTGTATGCACCACAGTGGATTTGAATTGTCCGTTCACAAACGTACCCGCAACAATAGCACATGCGGCTGAATAAGCATGCTTGGACCCTGTGGCTGGTTGTGCCGAACCATCAGTGTAGATCACACAATCGTAATCCTCAAGCGGCAGTAAAGACAAAGGAGGAGGATGAACGAATTCATACTGTAAAAACTCCTGAGTCTGAAGGGAAGCATCGAAAATGAAAGTGACATCCGAAGACGTCAAAGATGTTGCCCATTGTATCCAACGGGGGTGCAAAGCTTTAGAGTTTGGTACACTTGCCTTTGTCACTGCTTCCAGTGCAGGATAGGGTGTTACCACCAGAATGCGTTTTCCTTGTGCCAGTGCGCGTTCCTTTAGAATCGCCATTTGCACTGCAGTTAGTACTTTCTCCACAGAAGAAAAGCGCATTTCTGCAGAAGTGTACAGATGTGACTTGTATGCGATTGGTACTGTGTCACCTTCCTTAAAGGTTAAGTACGTGAACCCCACTGCCCCTGGAATTATTCTTATTACCAGGTTTGTGTGGTTGTCACGCGTCAAAAGGTATTTAGACTCAAGAAGGTCTGTCTGCAAAGACTGCAGAATGGAGGTATGCTCCGGAAGCCAACAAGACTTCGAATATGTAGGTTGTATCAAGGCATATAGTGGCTTGATACGCTGGGCGTATTCGGGAATATAAGTACGCCCGAAGTTCAGAAAACCCAGCAAGGACTGAAGCTTCTTCAGAGTAGAAGGAGGGCACAAAAGTGCAAATTTTTCTAGGAAGTGGGGTGCTAAGCCCTTACCTTCATTGTTGAGCTCATAGCCCAAGAACAAAACGGTAAATTCAGCAATGTGAGATTTAGCAAAGTTAATCTTGTAACCTTGAACCGCGAATTCAAGAATAATGCGGTCTACTCGGGTCAGATGCGGGAACAATTCGTCATCTGTCAGATAAATGTCATCTACGTACGAACATGCGTCTCGGTCTATGCCGTCTAACAAAGAGACAACACGAGCGGCAAATACGCCCGGACTATTTTGTAGCCCATAGGAAGACGCCTGAATTTGAACATTTTACCACCGGATGTAAAAGCGCACCATTGGCCACTCTCCGGGGCTAAGTTGTGCGTGTAGAATCCATTTGAAAGGTCAAGGGTCGTTTTATATTTTTTACGAACCAGACTGTCTACAAGCGCAGAACTATGGGTGTTTTGCACCGCAAAGGTCCGACAATGAGAGTTCAAATGTCGGTAATCCAAAACTAAGCGGTACGATCCATCGGGCTTAGAAACAGCGAAAAGGGGATTGTTCATAGGTGATACGCAGGTATCGATTACTCCCTGATATTCCAACTGAGTTAGAATTTCGGAAACGGGGCCTTTGGCCTCACGTTTTATGGGATATTGGGGTTGTGGCTGCGGTAGTGACCGCAAAGGTATTTCATGGGGGGGAGATTCCTCATCCCAACCCACGTGGTTGCGGTATAACGCTGGAGCCAGGGACACCGCCCATTCAGCTGCTAGGGCCTCCGCTTTGTCCTTTGGGACATGTCGAGAAAAGCTCGGAAGGATTACCTCCTCCCCTTTACGCGCAGCAAGAACAAATGGGGGTGGCCAATCCGCCTCTGCTAACAAAATATCATAGGAAGAGGTCAGATTCTCCCAAAAATCCCTTTAATTACACGCTGTATATCACCTTCAATTTGGATGACAATATTAAATAGTCTGTCAGGGGTGCCACTCTGGTGTCTGCTGTTTCAACAGTAATGAATGTTTCAGTTGCTGTCGCCTCCATATGAGGACGTAGCGCCTCCCGCACTATGGTAACTTCCGCGGCGCTGTCTAGGAGGGTTACTGCCCACGTCCAATTCAGGAGCCTCGTTCTCACCGTCTGTGGCATATTTCGCTGTTACAGCAGCAACTTTCTTCTTCTGGAATTGTGGTCGAAAACGTTGAGAGTCTTCCGCTTTTCCTCTGACTTGTTGTCGAGATTGATCTCGTCCCTGTGGAACCTCTCGGTCCCTTCCTCTATCCTGGCGGTCTCGTCCACTGGCCTGTGACGAAGTCTGTGCCTGTGAAGAACGAGGAGAGCGCGCATCAGGGATCTGAAACCTATCCGGTGACTTAATTCTCGCTCTATCGCGTAAATCATAAGTGCGCTCAGAAGAAACTGAAACCGGGGATGCTCCTCTCGACCCCGGCTTCTTTTGTTGCTTACCCTGTTTTTTCAGCCTCCAGCTCTTTTTAGTGAAGACTGGTTTCTCATCTTTCTCAGATTGAGATTTGGTTTGTTGCTGTTGTGGTTGCGATTGTGTTTGCTGTTTTGCAAAGGCTTGTTACCCAGGCTATTTCTACCAATAGTTTTATAAGCCTGGGTAATAATTTTCGGTAATTCGCGAGGCCTGTCCAATTCTGGGACCAGTGCCAAAGCGTTAGCTACTTGAAAGTTCACTGCATCGCCCTTGACATTCGCAAGGATCAGCTCAGCTACTACTTCAAACACTCCCACCAGTCTCATCCCTAATTCCACAGCCGCTTCAGGGCCATGTTCATCCTGTACTTTTTAATTACGGAGGGGAGAACCGTCATGGAAGGAGTACCAAAACATTTAGAATATACTGCAGCGAATACCTTACCCCAGTTGTCACATGCTGTCAACTCGGGAATTAAGTCTTTTGGCAAACTAATCGTTAAAATACGGTGTTTATCCACTGGGGTTGTGTGTGGAAAAACTGCCTCCAGCTGGTCAAATTTTTCTGCAAGCCAATAAGGAAAATCATCCTTAATTTGTGGACGTTTGCCCATCACCGAATTCAGCATGACAGGACTTATGGTCACTCCGCCTGCAGCAGCTGGTTGGCCGGCAACTCCAGGAGCGGCCCCATGGATGCTGCCTGTAACATATCGCACTAAAGCCCGATGCACTTGCACCAAAGCCGCATACATAGTGCGCAGTTCCGCGACTGGTATAGTCATATAGCGCGGATGTGGGGTGTACCCGGCCAAGACAGGCCAAGTGGCCCCCTCAATAGATAAGGGGCCTAAACGAACCGTGGTATTCGGTTGTGGGAGGGCGCCATTAAACCAAACACGGTGCTGCCAAGCCATGAGCGGTACTTCAAGAGTAGTATAAGGTCGATAGACAGCAGGAACAGCAGTGAGTTCATATTCATGGAACAGATTATCTGTCGCGTCCACCGCTGGGAAAGTGATCCAAGAGTAGAACACCTCAAAGTGGAAAGCCGGGTCGGCTTGAACCACAAAGACTAGTTCGACTCCAGTGTCTGGCACTCCATACACCCGTAAGTGATCCCGGAGTGCTGTGCGGCTATGCGCCGCTATGTCTATACCCGCCATTACTAACGGGATTTCTCGACAACTTAACCCGAGGCAACACAAAAAGGGTTATGTTTAAGAAACCTTTTTTAACAACTTCAAGCTTGAAAGAACCTACAAAAACTGCGATATAGGAGGTATCGCCGTCACACACGCTTCCGGAAGCGTACGTGAGGGGATTGTGGACAAGCACAAGTACTACTCAAGCGTCTCGCAGATAAGCTACGCCCCACGTTGGTCGCGCCATGTCATAAGGTTTCTGCACATACAGAGCTATGCACAGGATAATAGGACCTCGGAATATAGTGGTGAGCCAACCATATGCCTTAGCACCCAAAACCCCAACCCAACTAGCCTTAGCGTCCCATTAGCACCAATGTGCCAATGATTAGACAACCCAGAACACGGTATCTCTCTCTCAGGACTCGCAGAGGCAAGAACACTCTTTCGTCACACTCATACCTGTCCACAATGTGCGTAAGAAGAGACACAGTATAGGTTAAAATGTTTATTTCAACTTACGTGCTCTAAGATACAGTACACGTGTCAGTACTAGTAGCATAATGCATAGAAGTAATAAAATCAGCATGGTTACAACTCCATAGAATACAAACGGGGAAAGCATCTCATAAAGCAGTGGATATATGTCTATCTAACATTACCACCCTCCCCGTGCTGGAATCTAGTTTATTATAAAAACAGAAGACCTCTGGGCTTTACCTAGCGAACCCCCATACCTCAGTCTCTAGACGCAAAACTACATCAGCAGACAATCACAGCTCTTCTCCCTGGAAAGGTTTTCTCCAAGTGTGTCTAGTGCGCCCTAACCGCAATATTAGAAGCACAGTAATTTCTCCATGGCAGCTGTACATGGTGTTATGTCTAGGTGTGAGGGACAGGCCAAATCAGTAAGAACCAGGGACGTGTTGTTCGACCTTGTAACTGTTGTTCAGACGGAGCCCAAAGGGAACAGGAGAATAGGTGAGCAACAGAATATGCAGACCAGTGCGAAATAACTTGGCAGGAGCAGAGGGCAACAGAACAACGGCTAAGTGTAACGCGTGCAAAAGTCATCATGGCCGCCAGGCCTGCGCCAACATATCCAGGCAGGCCAGGAGGCCACAGACCACAAGACAGTCTCTTGGAGATTAAATAAGGATTGAGATTATTGATGTACAAAATGAATAACAGTGGATCGAAACACATAATCCCAGCCCCCTGATATACTTCCATAAAAAAAATGTTGTCCAGAGATTTTCACTTTTGATTTGTATTTTTGTATCATTAGAGAAGTGTCTTAGGGTAGGCATTGCTGATCCGGGCCGAATATTTTTGGGCGACATTTCTATAACTGGTGGATGCGTTGCAGTGATCATCTAATATTTCAGGGACCATGAGGCAAAAATACTTCATTTTGGTGTCAAAACATAGGTTTTGGGGGTCAAGTAGTCTTATGGAGACAGAATTAACTACTCAGAGCAACCCTTCTGCCATTTTCCAAAATGGTGGCTATAATAGAGGAAGAAGAGACATATATAGAAATGAAACAAATAATAATGGTTTTTAATCCTTTTATGTATACACCAAACAATGTTTATGATCTGAATACAAAAAAAATAATGTTTATCACTCCTGTTTTAGACACATTTCATAGTTCACCTTATTTATTTGTTTTGGTAATCACTCATGGTACATTTGCAGACAGGGACATCTTTTTGTAGCACATGTTTTCCAAGTACATGTACGTGTAAGTTCTGTGCGTAGAGGCTTTAGAACTTTTGTAGTTTTTAGCACCCCATCAATATCTTCCCAACCAAATTCACATGGATCTTTCTCTATATGTGCATGATCCAAAACATTTACACATCTTGTAATCAAGTAAAACGCTCTTTTAATATGTCCACGCACAGAATATGACGTCTGTGGAAGGTCACTTAGAGGGATTGATCTCTTGAACTCAGCGTATCGAAGATCGTCAAATGTGTGACAGTCACACACACACACACACAAGGTATTTTTCTACGTCTTTAAAGTCACATTCTTCTTCTGTTTTAGCAAATCCTTTTAGAAACTTCACAGGTTCTGCATTTAAAGCTCCAACCTTTGTTCCAATTTTGCTCATAGTGTCATCACCGGTACGGATATGTGCCTTGATAAGAACACTGAGCATCTCTGGGTCAAGTTTCTTGTACAGAATATGAAGCGGGATTAAGGGGCCGATTCCGATCTCGGTCGGAGGCGCACCTAACACCATTCGGTCGGGAAAAAAGCCATGCGAATGCCTGTTTCCCGACCGATCCGCACATCATTCCGAACGAGCAAGTACGATGCGCACAACAGCATAGATTCCGACCCAGTCGTACTCACCCAATCCAGGTCCTGTTCCCCGACCGAGCCGGATCCGGAATCGTAGAATCGAGCCGCACGGAAGCAAAAACGCAGCCCCGTCCGGCCGGACAAGTACGATGCGCTTTCCGTACGCGCCGAACCCGTCGCTACGCACGGCACGTCAAAGCATCCGGGCGAGGCGCACATAAGCTCCGATTCGCGCCACAACACGATCCACGGCTACGAGACGAACACGCCAGCGACGAGGACGAGGCGAAGCAAAGAGAAAGACGAACGAGACGAACCAACCATGAATCCCTTCGTGCCGATCCTACCAATATTCTACCTCTATTACCGGAACAGGCACGGACGCGTACGGCGCAGAAGGTAAGTCAGACACCAACAACAAAAACAAACTACACGTACCCGACACATCACACACAGAGGGATGCAGAAATACCTACACCAGCAACAGCAGCACCATAGGGGCGGGATGGCCCTCACCAATGCCACACATACACATAGGGGCCTGTATGCCTACCACTACTGCCACCCCTACCCATGGGGTGCTGGATGCCTGTCACTACTACCACCCTTACCCAGGGGGTGCCAGATACCTACCACTACTACCACCCTTACCCAGGGGGTGCCAGATGCCTACCACTACTACCACCCTTACCCAGGGGGTGCCAGATGCCTACCACCACTACCACCCTTACCCAGGGGGTGCCAGATGCCTGTCACTACTACCACCTCTACCCATGGGGGGCTGGATGCCTACCACTACTATCACCCTTACCCAGGGGTGCCAGATGCCTGTCACTACTACCACCACTACCCATGGGGGCTGGATGCCTACCACTACTACCACCCTTACCCAGGGGTGCCAGATGCCTGTCACTACTACCACCCTTACCCAGGGGGTGCCAGATGCGTGTCACTACTACCACCCTTACCCAGGGGTGCCAGATGCCTGTCACTACTACCACCTCTACCCATGGGGGCTGGATGCCTACCACTACTACCACCCTTACCCAGGGGGTGCCAGATGCCTGTCACTACTACCACCACTACCCATGGGGGCTGGATGCCTACCACTACTACCACCCTTACCCAGGGGTTGCCAGATGCCTGTCACTACTACCACCCTTACCCAGGGGGTGCCAGATGCCTGTCACTACTACCACCCTTACCCAGGGGTGCCAGATGCCTGTCACTACTACCACCTCTACCCATGGGGGGCTGGATGCCAACCACTACTACCATTCTTACCCAGGGGGTGCCAGATGCCTGTCACTACTACCACGCTTACCCAGGGGTGCCAGATGCCTGTCACAACTACCACCCTTACCCAGGGGTGCCAGATGCCTGTCACTACTACCACCCTTACCCAGGGGGTGCCAGATGCCTGTCACTACTACCACCCTTACCCAGGGGTGCCAGATGCCTGTCACTACTACCACCTCTACCCATGGGGGGCTGGATGCCTACCACTACTACCACCCTTACCCAGGGGGTGCCAGATGCCTGTCACTACTACCACCCTTACCCAGGGGTGCCAGATGCCTGTCACTACTACCACCCTTACCCAGGGGTGCCAGATGCCTGTCACTACTACCACCTCTACCCATGGGGGCTGGATGCCTACCACTACTACCACCCTTACCCATGGGGTGCCAGATGTCTGTCACTACTACCACCTCTACCCATGGGGGGCTGGATGCCTACCACTACTACCACCCTTACCCAGGGGGTGCCAGATGCCTGTCACTACTACCACCTCTACCCATGGGGGGCTGGATGCCTACCACTACTACCACCCTTACCCATGGGGTGCCAGATGCCTGTCACTACTACCACCTCTACCCATTGGGGGCTGGATGCCTACCACTACTACCACCCTTACCCATGGGGTGCCAGATGCCTGTCACTACTACCACCTCTACCCATGGTGGCCTGTATGCCTACCACTACTGCCACCCCTACCCATGGGGGGCTGGATGCCTACCACCAACACCACCCCCACTCATAGGATGGACAATGCATGACACAACCAGCACACCACAACCTAGGGAATGCAAGAAAAGACATCCCCCAACACCATGACAAGCGTGAGTAGACTGTGTCAAATGCCTACAACACTGAACATGACTTTGAACATACAATGTGACCCCCTATCACCTGTGCCACACATATATGTGTGTGGCCTCCACAATGCAAGCAGGCCATGACCATTGTGGCAATGGGGTCCAAAACCCCATCATCACAGTGACCAAAATGTTAATATGGGGTCCATAGCTGAAGCACATTCAGAACATTGTGGCAATGGGGTCTAAACCCCCATCATCACAGTGACCAAAAGGTAAGTGTGGGGACCATAGCTGAAGCACATTTTGAAAATTTTGAACATTGTGGCAATGGGGCCTAAACCCCCATCATCACAGTGACCAAAAGGTAAGTGTGGGTTCCATAGCTGAAGCACATTTTGAACATTGTGGCAATGGGGCCTAAACCCCCATCATCACAGTGACCAAAATGCAAGTGTTGACAAAGAAAAAGCTGCATCTGCCAAACTGCATGGATGATTCCTGGTCACAGAACATAAAACACATCAGTGGCAAAGTAGTGCATGTGTCCCATTGCAACATAGATTGGGGGAGGCAAATACTGCAGTGCAAATAAGACATACCTTTGGCCATGTGCAGACAAACAACACCCATGGGGGCTGACACTGTCAACATTCATCAATGACACAATGACAGAAGTGACCATCAGAATGCAGACCCACATATTTGCACCAATGGGCACACAAATGCAGATACCCTGTGGAGACTGTAGATGTGAGGTGAACAGATACCATACCATGGCAGCAATGGGACACACAAACCATGTTCATTGTGCTGACCGATGACCTAGGAGTCCCAGGGACAGCAGGGGAAACCCACCAAACAACATACTTCCAATGGCACACCAAAGAAATGCCAATGCAGTGGTGCAGATGCACAAACACAAACAGGCAGACCCACACTGCACATCAAACACAACAGGTGAGGGGGGGGTGCCAGTGTCCCCAGGCAACCACACAACACATGAGGATGCCTGAATACCAATTACACAGATGTGCATACAGTGCCACACAAAGGTAACTCATGGATCCAAATCCCCTATGTGGGCAATCAGGCATTGTCAGATGAGAGGGAGCACAAATCACACATGTCACACAAGCATGTAGGAACAGCAACTGACACAGCAAGACACAGACACACCACAGCACTACCCCCAGGGCCCCCACAATGTGGTGACCCTGGGCTGCATTACAAACCCACTGTGATGACAAAGCCAAATGTCGTTCACACTGTGAACCACAGTCATGTGTCCTGAGCAACAAACTACCATCACACCTACACAAGCACAAATCAATCAGCACAGCCAGTAAGCCAAGGCCAACATGGAGGCAGGGGTCTAGCCGGGCAAGAACTCTCATCTGCACACACTCAACACCACACACCTTGACCTCCAACAATGTGCAGCAGTGAAGCACACATGCACTGGTGACATTGCACATGCACCCATGACAATCCCAGGCTGGTGGGTGGGAACCAAGGTGCAGAAACACATCACACATGGCCACTCAACAAGACTCCTGAATGTCTGACACACTGCACACTACGCTGTACATGGACATGACGGCAATACCACAACAACCAATGGGATCCCAGCCACAGTCACACACCAATGAAGAAGCCAAGGACACCCACAAAGAACACACATACACAACTACCAACATTGCAGCCCGGACCCTGAGGAGTGCCAGCAGTCACACACACAACGTGTCACAATCACTGAAAGATAACACAAACTGGAAATCACATGACAGGTGTAAACAACAAGTGCCAAGGGGAATCCTGACTGTGACCCATCTGCGTCTGCACACAAACTCAGCCCTGACAGCAAACACACCTATGGGTGACACCCTGATGACCAGTAATGTGCCATGCACCCACATCACAGAGAATCCAGGGAGAAGACTTGGGGGAACATAGGTCAACTCAGCAAGCAACACAAACAGGTACAACACTAGGGATCCCAGCATGCACAGCAAAACGGAAGTGAACACACAGACATGCTCATATAACACACACCTTGGGCGCAGGCAATGTCACAGGAGTACACACTGCCATGAGGGGACTCCACTCCTGTGTGAGGAAAGCTGTGCCATATGTTGCCTCAGTAGGGCTCCATCATGTCAGCTGAGCACTTGGTCACACAGTCAACAATTAGCACCAAATGAATGCTCCCGTCACATCAGCCTGGTCATGGGAGTGCCAACGAAATCATCAGCACAGATCCAACACACTTGTATAGCAATGTTGCACTGACAACACAGATGAGTCCTTCCCCATTGATGCCCACACCTGCATGTCCAGTGGAGATGGCCACACGGTCAGGGAAGTAGACGAATTGAACAATGGCAGGCACAACAGATGTGCAGGGGTGGAAGCCACAGATGTGAAATTGCTAATGTAAGTAGGAAATCCCATTGCCAAATATTGAACACATGACACCCTCAGATGCTGCTAAGGATGACATGGATACACCACAGGATAGGACACATTCCCCCTGGACCACATGTATACCTGCACAGTAACACTTCATTATCATGAGACCAAATATAACCATCACTGCAGCAAGGGCACGGTTAGCATCATCAACAACATGTACATCAGAAGCAAAAGCACTAGAGAACAGAAAGGTGCTTTATTCAGCATATGTGGGACTAACAGTTGATGTCCAGCAAAAAATTAACAAAGGCCAATGGCCAGTCCAACTTGAAAGTCAAAACAGGGTGACAGTGGCAGATGTCACCCTACACATGCCTGCACTGATGAAAGCCAGGGACAATCCCCTCGGAGGGGCATACGGGGGGCAGGCCAGGCACCGCAGGGACAGGATCATGGCTCACCAGAAGGAGGCAGGGACGGGGTGGTGGGTGCTGGAGAGCCACTGACAACTGCAGTGGAGGTGTCTGACATGGTGTGTGCCGGCACAACTGGGGGCATGACTCTGATGGTGTGGGTGCCGGCAAGACTGCAGGGGACCGTGCAGATGGAGTGGACAGGTTCCCCACTGCAGTGCCCAAGTCAGACAGGGTGGTAGTGGACTCCACTGCAGTGCCTACCTCCAGGGGAGGAGAATGGGGATTAGGTAAGTTGGGCAGGACAGAGGGGGAGGACACCGTCTCCACACCAGTGGCACAGACAAGCGCAGCGGGGGGTGTGGGGCCGGAAGAGCAAGTGGCAGGGAGAGAAGGCCTGATCCTTTTGGGGATGGTGTATCTGTGGGTGGGGGAACCTGGGGCAGGGTGTGGTGGGGGCACCTGTGGAGTGGGGGCCTGAGGGATGGAGGAAGGAGACTTGGTGCCTGAGCTGCAGGGCGGCGGCGGGGTCTTGCTCTTCCGGGTCCGGGGGACTTGCGGATGGGGGCGTCAGTCGGTCTGCACCTGGGGGAGGGTGTCCGGTGGCGAGGGGCACTCCGCTCCGTGTGGGTGGGCTTCCTCTTCCCCCTGAATGCTGGATCAGCTGGATCGGAGGGGAAGAGGCCGAGGTCACTGAGGAAGAGCCGCTGGGTCTTTGGGGTTGCAGGTGAGGCAACGGAGGGGGCTTTGGAGGGAGAGGCAACTGTGGACTGCGCAGTGCTCATGGATGCATGTGTTTGTGACTGGGCCCCATCCCCTGTGAGTGTGGTTTCAGTCCCCTGACTGTGCGTGCGTGTGCGTCTTGTCTGTGGCGTGTGTGTGTGTGTGATGCTCGTGTCTGTGCTGGTGTGTGCCTGTGCCGGTGTGTGTGTGCTTGGGACAGGTAAGGTGCTGGGGAGTGTGGATGGGGCAGAGACAGGAGGGGTGAGGGACTGTTGGAGGAGGGACACTGCTGCCGTCAGGGAGGAGTCCATGGACCTATTGCCCCTCTGTAGGGCAGACATGCCCGATGAGATGCCCTCCATGAACGACACCAGCTGAGTCAACAGAGTGGTGTGTGCATGGAGGACACTCAGCATCGCTGTCTGCCCTACATGGAGCTGCCGAAGGAGGTACACAGACTCCTCACTCAGGGCAGCAGGGGACACAGGGGCAGGGGTGCGGTGCCTGGCCCGAAGGAGACATGCTCCCGTACATGGGAGCCTCCACGGACCTCGGGAATGGGAGCCGATGGGAGGGCGGTGGTGGTGGTGGTGGCGGGGACAGCAACACTAGCTTGGGTGTGGTGGCTGCTGACACCCGCCTCCATAAGGGAGTCATCCTCCGAGCTGCTGTGGTCCTCAGCTGAGGTGGATGGTGCTGAGGACTCCTCGGTGTGGCTCCCCTCGCGCTCCGTGCCACTGGGTCCCGCCGACCACTCCTCGGCTGTTGACCCAGTCTGGCTCTGCAGCTCCTCCTGGTCCGTGGAGCTGTCCCCTCCTGTGGCTGTGGATGTATCTGCAAACAATAGGGAGACAGACAGACATCAGTCACCTGCACCGAACGCACACACCACAGTAAGTACAGCACAATACAGAGCAAGGCCTGGCATCCTTAGTTGAACATTGCTAAAATTGCCCAAACAGAATAGGAGAAGCCAATTGTCAGTCTGATCGTCAACCATGGCACTCACATCACACCTGGCCTTGCACCCATCTGTCTGGTGTCCGTTGGCTGGCAATACCCCAGTGTGGACACATGCACCACCTACACAGTAGTTGGACGGTGCAGAGAACACGGTGAAGCATGTGAACATGCACACATCACATCTCTTGCCACTGAGTCAGTACAGGTGCCCGGATTAAAGTGATGCCCAGAGTCAGATATATGAAATGCATGTGATGCATACCAGCGACAGACACCACGATGCACCCATGTGCAGATAGCCATTGCCACTATGGTGTGCATGTAGCACATGTCACTCCCCTGCAGGATCACTCATAGGAAGTCACATGCCATGGCACAGACATGCCTGCTAAGTCATACATCACTGTCTCCAGTCACATGGGCAGGGCAGCCACACAACAACAGTCTGCACTGTGTCACAATAGTAGGTCATGGGGAATGCAAGTCCTGGAGCTGAACAAGTGCACATGTACATCCCCCACACACCATATCATCTGAACCCTTATCTGTCCAGGTCATACTGATTGGACATATGGGTGACCTGTAACACAAGCCTCTGAACCTGGGCACCTCACAATCTGCTGTGAATGGGAAACAGCTGCATGAACCTCACATTTGCATACCCCAGTCTGCACGGTCAGGTGTTCAAACACCTATGTGTCACACAAGTATCGTCTCCTATGGTCACATCTCTGGTGGCATGCTGAGCCCCAACCGATAAACACCCCAGCAGTCCTGACATCGAAGCCACAGCACACTGACACAGAGGCTGACACCTGAGGGGACATATCACTGAGCACAACGTGTCAGCTGATACACGGGAGTGGGAATACAGAGTGCATTGCATGGCCTGGAGTAGGCATGACTGTCCTGCCCCACATGAATGAGGGATGAACCCTGGACAGTAGGCAGCTGGCTGAGTATGTGTGACACACGTAATATACACACTACTGGGGCCCAAACATTGTTCCCACCCGCAGCTTGGGTGTGTGCCAGTTACCCCAGGCACATGTGGTGGATCAGCTCAGCAATTGGACCACAGATCAAAGTAACAC